>OX388155.1:2787983-3476869 GCA_947579745.1 Apocheima hispidaria
CCCTAATATTTGGGGTTCTCAACTAAAAGTGCTAAGCGTAAGTTGTAAGTTTTACACAAAACCCATTATTAGATCAAGTCATAACCTTTTTATATCCTCGGTGCCAGCCATCTGCCCATAAAACGATCTTTATAATTAGAGTTTTTCAAGTTTTTTCTTAAGTTCAAAGCGTTGGGGTTGGGGCCAAGGGATAGGCGATCACCGTATGCTGGGATTGAGAACCATTCTGTACGTACCGTACGGTTGGTCGGCCTTTTCTAGGAATCAACGCACAGATTAAACAACTTATGATAGAGACGTGAAATTTGGACCCAAATAAAAATCCTCAAATAATTTATACGAACAATAAGAACGTATTTTGCGATATATTACAGATTCGTCCATCAAATTTAAAAACTTAAATGTACTGTACCATAATTTAGATCATAGTAAGCTATTAACAGCAAGAATTAAAAACTAACTAATATTATAAATGCGAATGTAACTGTATATCTGTCTGGGTGTTTGTCGCGTTATCACGGCTATATTTTTGCATAGATATAGCTTAAGGGTAGGAGACAGACATAGGCTACTTTGTTTATTGGTCCATGCGAACGAAGTCGCGGGTAATAGTACTCATCATTGTGAACAACTTTTACTATGGGACCAATAGAAAAATGTCAAAGACACTCTATAAAATGTATTAAAAATAAAATCCACAGTAAAATTTGTTCATAATGATATGTACTATAAGCCCTTTTCGGGCGTTCACTTGCCGATGGGCTACCCTGTATATAATAAAATATATAAGCCCGCCAGTCGCTTGTGTCTGACGGCAGCACCAGGGGAAGTTTGTCAAGTGTCCCAAGGATCTCTAATAAGCATACAGATGGGGCCGGGGCTCAGTGCTAATCACTGTTTTCTTACGGAGGGGGAAATCTTCTGAAAAATCTCATTTTCTTTAGTTTTTCTTGACAATGTCTTACTGCAGCTTAGTGATGTCGATAGTCTAGTATCGATATTCTATCGATAGCCAGGCAAAATGGCAAAAAAAAAACTATTCAATCAAACATTTTTTTACCCGACTGCCCAAGAAGGCGGCTACCTAATGTTTTTTGGTGTATGTATGTTTGTGTATTACCTTCTGGCAAAAAGAGTCACAGACTGGATCCCACTCGATGGGAAAAGGAGCCAGAGAAGATGGAGGGACATTTTCAATAAAGTATGCGGACCAGACTGGATACTGAGGGCGAGAGAGCGAGTCGAGTAGAGAAGGTTAGGGGAGGCCTAAGCTGCAGAGGCAGCTCCGGAAATATGCAAGTTTCCTCACCGAAAAGCCAGTGGTATGTATGTACGTAAGTTCCAAAGCACTCATTGGTACGGGCCCGCCCGGGTTTGAACCCGCGACCACACGAATATGAGGCGAGCGTGCTCCCACTGAGCTACCACGACTTTGAAACACGTCCACGCGTATTTTCTATGGTCAAGACTTGGGTAGTAGTGATAATATTTTCTTTACTTAGCTGCGACCGGTAGATAGGAAGGGATAAGTCGATCCGGCCTTTTTATGTGTATTGGGACAGTCATGCACAAAAGTCAGTGCATTAGCAGATGGCTTCAAGTATGATTCAAGATGGCAAATACATAGATCCATCATGCATCTGACCAATGGATCTAATGAGAAAGAATCTCTATATCTATATTAATATGTTTTTTTTTTTGTTATTTATAGGCTTGCGTTTGACTGCCATCACGTCTGATGTCAAACGAGGATGCAGCCTACGATGGAGCACGCTTGCCTAGAAGAAACCGATTCACTCGCGACTTGAAGACACCCAGATCATAATTATCGGGAAATACCCACTCGGGCAGCGCATTCCACTGTTTGAGCATGTTATTTAAGTATCTTATTATTCCAAGATGTTAAAATAAAATATTTAAGTTAAAGTTAAGTACCTATCTAAATGATCGTCAGAAATGGAAGAGCGGGGTCTTCTGGCACAGGCATTGTCTACAAGAGGACTTCTGCCTACTTTATATGTTACTGAAACTCAGTTAAAGAAATAAATTATTATTATTATTAAAGAAACTTCTCAATAGATCCGTAATTTCAAAATGGGTTCTAACCAGAAGAAAAGTTCTGAATAGATCCATCGTGGATCTACCAATGGGTCTACTGAGAGAAAAAGTTCTCGATAGAACCATGATCCAGCGTAATTACTGGGCATACAGAGATTTAACAAGCTCGTCTCGTCACCGAGTAAAAAAAAAAAGGGTTGCTAAATAGGAACTAAAGAGAAAGAAAAGTCTCTGTAGATCCATATAGATCTGAGCATTAGATCTAAATATAATGATCCAATTAAGCTACCTGGGTCGGTACCTACCGGTACACTTTTTTAATATAAAAATCACAGAGTTAAAAAAATAATTATAGTCAGTTATTTTGAAAATTACAATTCGGATTTTTCGGCAATTTTCATGTAAACTTTTTCTATTTTGACAAAGAAGAAGGCAATATTTTTTTTACATTCGTCCCAAACTGAGACATCACGACTTTACATCTCGACAACCTCTTGACCGATTTAGCTCATATTCGAATTTCTTGCTTAGAATTAAGTACCGAATGTTTCTGCCAAATATTATTAAAATCAGCCGGTAAATGACGCAGAAGCTCGCAGAATACACACACTGTGTTTTGTGCGCGACTGTCCTGGTCCTCCCTTGTTATGACAGGTCGGCTGCTTGACCGCAGATAAGGGTGACAAGTATTGCCTTTCACGACGTATATCGCCAAATAGAGTAGTTTGGACACAGTTTGGCGGATTTTTACTAGGAATAGCTTCGTACAGCTATCTCACTCGCACGTTTACAACTTTTAAAAAAATGTGTTTATTTCCAAAAAGTGTATATTGTATCTCTATAACATAAAATACATAAAATATATATATTTTACAGAAATTTTCTTTTTGGTGCGAGTTTAGAAAAAGGAGTAAAGGCCCCTAGTAAGTAAAAAAATATAGCATATGACACCTCGGGCATATCTAAAGAGTCATCAAACAACACCTCACTCGTCAAAATCGGTCAAGCCGTGCGTAATATAGGAACACACAAACATAGGTACATATATTTACCTAAATACTGAGATGCCCATATACACCCCAAAACATTACCCTCCTTCTTGAGCATTCGGGTAAAAAGAATATCAAAACGAGCATAATCTTCAGATTGCTTCTATTATGATAGACAGATAATAACTTTACCATATCATTTATATTAGATAAGATCACGTTATATTGGCTCCTCCCACACCACTGCGTTTGACGTAAACACACAATGATTTTTTCAATAGGCACGTAGGTATCTTAATTTATCTTGAAATAGCATTTCGTCTGGATTCACCCGGATTACAAATAATTTTCAAAAGGACTCACTCACCAAGATTTATGTACTAACATGTGTTCGAAAATGAGATTAGCTTTCGGCCCCGTCGGATATATACATACCATCTATTATATTACCATATATACATAAACTACCTTCAAGCTACCGGCGCCACTTTGTATGCGGAAATGCATTAGGGAAATGTGAAAATTCATAACTTTATCATATAAAATCTACTTAGAATTTAGATTAGTTATTTCTTAGCGACACAGGTTTTCAAGTTTACACTATGATATATCCAATGATATATCAGCTGGTTACAGACATACTATCAAAAGAATAATATTATTAAAATTTCTCATGATAATTGTTGTTATTTTATCAATCGTTATCTGGTATAATAAAAAGTAGTTGTTATTTTTTTTTTAAATCAAATCTGTATCCACGATGGTGAAGGTGGCAGTGATTTTGGCATGCAGCTTCGCTGTCATTTCAGGTATGTAACCGTAGAGCTCAACTATCAGTCTTTTTCACAGATGTGATCTTTCTGTACCACGTGGAGACCACGTACCGGCAAGCGCAGCGTAGGACGTCCACCCACAAGGTGGACGGACGACCTGATAAAGACCGCAAGAACGCGCTGGATGCGAGCCGCTTCCATCCGCTCTTCGTGGAAATCTAAGGGGGAGGCCTATGTCCAGCAGTGGACGTCCTGTGGCTGAGATGATGATGGTGATGATGATCTTTCTGTACCGCCAAGCAGTAGTGTGCAAATATTTCTCTGTTCCGGATTGAAAGGCAATGCTTCCATCGAAATTGCTGCGCAAAAAGAGATTTACAGCTTATATCTCGGGGTGACGAGCGCAATGCATTGCCGCGCATGTTTTTGAACTATTGAACTTTAAAATTCTGAGTGGCACTACACTGTTATAACGAGCATTATGTGAGCAACTTGCTCGCATCTTCGCAAAGTAGTAAAAAATGTAGATCAGCAAAATTAAGCAACGTTCAGTATGAAGTCCATATTATATGGAATAGATTTTGGCTTCTGCCTGAGTGTAAGATTGTATTTATGTCAATTGCGGTATTTTAAATGTTATTTTTAATTTTTGTAGTGGTTGGGCTCTCTTGCAGAGTCCGCCTGGGGATGTACCACACCGTTGCCAGTTATTCAACCGCCAAACAGTAGTGTGCAAGCATTACTGTGTTCCGGATTGAAGGGCAATGTTTCCAGCGTAATCACTGGGCATACAGAGATTTAACATCTAACATCTCAGGGTGACGAGCGCAGTGCATTGCCGCGCATAGTTTTGAAATGTTGAAAGTCAAAATTCTCGGTGGCACTGAACTGTTATGGGCAAGCGTGACACTTAATGTGAGCGACTTGCTCGTCTAGTCACGGAGTGGTTAGTGTGGCGCTTTAAGGGATGTCTTTGTTCAGCTGCAGTGAACGTCTTCTGGCTGATGATGATGATGATATTAAGATCTTAGCTCGGTTTAATCGTATTCGATTTCAAGGAAATCAGACCATCAAATTGTGGCGTATCTTCTATTTCATTATTTATTACTTAATTTTTTTCATATATATAACTAACAGCTAGCGCTCAAGTAACAGATTTGATATTTTAAAAGTTACCATAAATAGGCATATAAGACTGCCCCGGTGGCTCAGTTGGTAGTGAACCTACCTTCTGTGTTTGGGGGCGTGGGTTCGATTCCCATCTAGGACAAACATTTATGTGATGAATATTTGTGTTTGTTCTATGTCTGGGTGCTAATATCTATATAAGTATGTATTTAAAAATGTCTATATACGTATATCAGTCTCTGGCAGCCATATTACAAGCTTTGCTTAGTTTGGGGTCAGATGACCGTGTGTGCAATAATGTCCCAGATATTTATTTAATTTATTTATTTAAGTTAAAAGTAACTAATAGTGCTAGTTTCTTAATACAACAAGATTTTTTCTAAAGTGTCTGCTAAGTTCACTGTCGGGCATTAGTGATTTAACCTTACATATCTAGATTCTTCTTTAAGAAGAAAGAAAATGTCAAGTCGACAAGCGTTATTTTAAAAATTGAATGTAGATTCTAGGACAGAAAAATGTATGTGTACGTTACTGCGCCTTGTCTGTTTGTACGGCTAAATAATGTACCAGCAAGCAATCGCTTAAGGCAAAGTGAAGTTGTATTAAACAAATCGATTTCAATATTTTACTATGGAAACTGGCGTGGTTTTGATACATTTTGTTTTAATAAAACGGGAATACTCACGTTAAATTGAGTCGGTTATTCCGACTATAGTTTCGATCACATTCGGTGACCTTTATCAAGGAATGCTCAGCGAGACACGCGCGCGACCTCGTCTTGCCTTGCACTGCGGGCTGCGGCGTGTCAATATTTCAATATTGTTAGCTAAAGTATTATAACTTCTTCACGTTCTTCTTCAAGTACTTCGCAAAATGCCATCATAAAACAAAATACCCGACTGCAAAATGTAGCCTAAGTAATTTCGGACGTAAAGAAGAATCCAACGATCACTCGTTAAAATCGGTCAAGCCGTTTTGACTACAGGATATAGGAACACATAAACATACATCCCAAAAACATTACTCTCCTTCTTGGGCAGTCGGGTAATAAATAACGTGAGCCTGTACATATTGCTAAAATATTCCTTTGTTTTTTCATGAAAAAAGCTGAAAAAATTTCAGCAAAAATACTAAGTTATATTATTTTTAAAAAGCTACGTACTTTCCACGAAATATCAAACTAAAAACAATATTAACTTTTATCTTATCAATCTTATGAATAATATGATTATGTAAATAATTATCTAACGAATCATGACGTATAATCAAGTCTAAATAATCCTTTAATTGAACTGATAAATTGAAAATTCCTGCAATTTAGCTAATAAAATCACGTTCTAATTGCCTTCAAACAAATTTTTATCAAATATTATATCACAAGTTTTTTTAAAACTTCGTTACAGTTTTGATGTGACGTTGTTATCCACTACGTTAGTAAATAAACAAAATATGTACACTAAAAGCACTCACACTAAAATAATTCCAACTAAGGGATACTACCAGCGCCCAGCGTTTTCAGCCGATTACAATATCTTGTAATTATACGGAACTTTTTTCGTTCTCTTCCGTGAAATGGAAATATATCAAAACGGTTTTTTTTTAATAATAAAATCGCATACAGTTTTTGAAATTTCACAATCGAAAACAATAATACGATTCGAGAAAAGGATGGTACACGACGCACTCAGTTTAGTCACCAGGGTTGCCAGATTTGTTTTTTACAAGAAGGAATAAAAATAAAAATACACATCACTCAATTTTTTTATGAAATTAGCGTTTCGGGGGAAAACTGTTATCACCCCTAAATCTTATCAAAATCTATTGTTTTTAGTGTGGCTTGGATAAATAATAATCTATGCCGTTAGGTTTAGTTTTATTTTAAATATTTTTGGTATTCTAATAAAAACTTACTTATTTCAGCTGCCTCGTACACACTTTATTGAAATATTTTTGTCTCAATTTAGGAAGAATCTTATTATTGATTTTTTAGCTTTTTCCTTAGATTTTGGTGACAAAATAAAAAATATTAACATGAACATATCTATTAACATTGGCAATGGTATTCTAAAGAATGATCATTTTTTTTCCTCTCTTTAATTTTTAATATTTAATAATGTTAAAAAAGTTTGAAGGAGATATTGAGAATTTGGCCCTGATATGGTAGTTTTTTTTCTCCCAAGCCTTCCCTGCCAACGACCCGGTGCTGTCGAAATGGGACCCTGAAGGCCTGCGCTACTCCTACATGGAAGATGATCATGGTAACGCGCACCTCGTGGACCACTGGATGAAACTGAGCGACCTGGACCGGCAAGCACGATACAACCCTGATGCCTCCAACGTTTACCATCTTTTTACTAGGTAGAGTGTCACGTCAACTTATCACACCAAATACTGAACGCTCATTGGTTGCTTGTTAATCATCGGCTGTCTTCAACCAAAGAGCTTATTATAGTATTGGTTTGTTAGTCTGTTCACAGAGAAAGTCTAATAGGGAAATCAGGGACTGCACGTCATTGGTCGCAGATAACGAACATAGCAACCAAGCAGTAGTGTGCAAACATTACTGTGTTCCGGATTGAAGGGCAATGTTTTCAGTGTAATTACTGAGCATAAACAGGTTTAACATCTAATATCTCAGAGTGACAAGCGCAGGACAATGTCACGCAGTGTTTTGAACTGTTATAATCCAAAATTCTGGGTGGCATTGAAATGTTAGGGTGTCTATACATGGCCAGACCTGACATCGTGTGGAAGGGACGGCTAGATTTGAATTTCACGGGAGCAAAAGAAACAAACTATTAAGGTTATAGCTTCTCCCATTCGCTCCCCCAGAAACTTATATATAGCCATCTCTTTCAAACGATGTCAGGTCAGGCCATGTAGCGAGGCCTTTATGGACAAGTGTGACGCTTACCATAAGGCGAGTAACTCACTCGTCCAATAACCAAGATTCGCAAAAGAAAAAAAATAAACAAATAACGACCATTGATTTCCAAAACTTCGTCAAGAATCCTCGCTCCTCAAATCTCAAAACAAAATACTCGACTGCAAAATGTCACTCCAGACGTAAAGAGGAATCCAACGATGCCCCATTCGTCAAAATCGGTCAAGCCATTTAAGTTACAGGAGGTAATATAGGCAATATACATACTTACATACACCCCAAAAACATTATCTTCCTTCTTGGGCTTTCCAACTACTGTTCTGCTCGTATTACAGGGACAACCCGTGGATCAGCCAGCCTCTTGTCCTGAACGATGTCAACCGCGTGCTGAACTCCAACTTCAACGGACGAAAACGCACTATCGTGCTCATGCACGGCTTCCTTGGCTCCGTCACTTCGGGATTCAACACCGTGTTGGTGCCAGGTAAGACGGCGGTGTCATTTGAAGAACATCAGAAGAACAAATGACAAAAGTGCATATGTTGTAGTATCCTTCCTTTACCTCTAGGTAGACGTGTTCCATTCTAAACCACATTGCTTACCATCAGGCAGGATTCCTTTTTTTGTAGATAAAAGCTTGTCTGGAAAAATATATTTTTCCACAAAAGCGTATTTTTCATATAAAAGTGTTGAAGAAACGCGGACACATTCCAACACAAATTTCAAAAATACATCTTGTCATTTTTTGATCTTGGGACTGAAATTTGGTGTGATACGGAACTTTGAAAGGTAATGCCTTGTCGCCTTTGTTCTAGGCCTTAATTGTCCGTGTCTAAGTATGTTCCATGGCATCTACGACATAGAAAAACTTAGTAAGGATCCATGAGTGGGAAGTGAAGGTATTACTATATTCATGTTTCAGCTTTCCTGGAAGCTGATGACTGCAACGTCCTTGTCCTGGACTGGAGCGCCGGATCCGCCTGGGGACCCCGAGCCATCCAAGCTGGTAACATCTTTGTTTTATTCTATTCAATTATTCGATGTGAGTTTTGTTTTCTTCTCAGTCAGGCGAAGTATCAATGAGGCTTTTCATGACATATCTTTAATGGGTAGATTTTGGTAAAGTGTATCTTTCAACTTTATTCTTGTTTCCTGATAGATATCATTTAGGGCCTTTCAAATTTAGACTGAATAGGTATCTGCATGCTTCATCTTCGAATACATTATCCCTTCAATAACGTCCAGCAGGCGAGTTGATGGTCAAACGCAGACTATGAGATAAAAACGTAATTTAACACAATTTCGATTACGTAATTATTGAAGCGCCCTGAATTAGCGGGGAGGCTTTACGACATAACACAATTTGCAAGAGTAAAATAAGTAAGAGTTGATTGATTAATCTGTCTGCCTCACCGTGATTTTCATCATCATTCATAATTTTCAGCCCGTAAGTAATCGCCTACAGCAAAGCATAGATCTCACTTATTGTCCGACACCCATTCTGGGACCCTATTCCTGTGCGCTCGAGATTATCTCGGTCACAGTCTCTCTAATTTAGAATTTAATGGGAGTGACAGTGACTGAGATAATCTCGAGCGCAGAGGAATAGGGTCCCAGGTCCTGTGCTTATCTTATTCAAGTCTTTCCAATCAAAACTGTATTAAAACATTTCAGGTCAGGCTGGTGGAAGGTTTATCAACTGGCTGAACAGCATCACAGGCAGTACCCCCAACCTCTACCACATCGTCGGTTACAGCGTGGGTGGACACGGAGCTGGTATCATCGCGAGGACTGTTAATGGAAATGTCGGATATGTTCATGGTACGTAAAATAAAAGTAAAAGTTAAAAAGAACGTTCAAGGTAAGTACATGGTACAATTTCAAGACTTTTTGGAGAAACTCCGCATTCTCAAAAAATCCGACCATACCCAAACGCCAAAAGCTTTTGCTTGTGGCTGCTAGGCTAGAAGTTTATAAAGGTCAGGGTATTATATTTAAAAACTCCTTATAAATTATAACTACCTGATAACCTAAGAGGGATGTTCTCACGCAAAAGAAATCGATAATGCAGCGATATTGCATCACTGCCTTTAACGACACCCCACTGCTGGGATATCGGCTTACCCTCGGAAGGGTGATTAGACCATATCCACCACGCTGGCCCACTGCGGGTTGGTGGATTTCACTTACGCCATCGAATCTATTCTCTGGAAATATGCAGATTTCCTCGCGATGTTCCTTCACCGAAGCGCCAGCGGTATATCCGTACGCAAGTTCCAAAGAACTCATTGGTACGGGCCCGCCCGGGTTCGAACCCGTGACCCTACGAATGTGAAGTGAGTTTCATAGTTCGTAGCGATACTACCCACTTTCATATTTTTTACAGGCTTGGACCCCGCAGAACGTTGGGATACTGCTTGGCTGTTCAGCCCAAATGACGGTCTCTACACAGAGGTGATCCACACCAGCACCATGGGAGAGATCCAGCCCATGGGGCAAGTGGACTTCTACCCCAACGGTGGCACTAGTATGCCTGGCTGTTTGACTGCTCTCTGTGACCATTACAGGTAAAACACTAGCCATTTTAAACATAGAACCCAGTTTGCGGTTCTGGTATTAAAATTCAATTAAATTTAATCTCGAATTATGCGCTATATTTAGGGTCCAGCCTAAAGAATGGTTAGTGCCTAGCTCAGATAAGAAAACAAGGGTGCGTGGCAAGCTTCAAAAGCTAAACAAAAGCAAAACAGGCTTAGTTTTTAGTTGACTTCTTCCTATCAGCTCTTAGACGTGCACTGCTGGACTAAACCTCCATATTGAGGGGATGGTTGGCATAATTGGCACGCTTGGCAGGCGGTTTGAGAATAATTACCTTTTACAATGAGGACGCTGCTGCCCGTCCTCTGGTGATTTTGGTCGCAGTTTCAGGATGTCCTATAGATAGGTACACCACTATATACGAAATATGTCCTGTAGATAATAAAGTAAACATTTAAAAATACCATGTGTTCTAAAACAGATGTACAATATTATACACCGCAACCGTTAAAAATATCTGTATAAGTCGCCTCCTCGACACAGGCCTCCCCAAACCTTCTCCGGCCTTCTCCATTCCATGCTTTGGCTATCCAGTCCGGTCCAACTCTTTTCATAAAGATGTCTCTCCATCTCTTCCTTGCCCTCCTCGTGTTCTATTTCAGTCTCGAGTGTCCTTTATATTTAAAGGACACTCGAGACGGAAATGCTCAATAGAGCATACCCGGTGGGTTTTGAGTCTTAATCCTTTTTTTATGATTGACAAGCAAAGCGTTTGACCACACCTTACCTGATGATAAGTTGCAGCGTATGCGAAGATGGTAAACATCCCTAGCCTGGAATGGGAACTGGCCCAGAGGCTGCTGTACAACCCCGAAGTGCTTAGCAACTTGAGAGTGGTAGCGTCGCCAATCGAGTACTAAAAAGTACCAAACCATACAACAACGCATAAACGGATAGATAGAGATAAGTAAAGGGAGAGATAGAGATAAGTAAAGGGAGAAATAGAGATAAGTAAAGGGAGAGATAGAAACAGATAAAGGGAAAGTTAGACAAATATGCAGAAAGAGATAGATAGGCAAACTGTAAAGAAATGTTTCCTTTTCCTTCCAGGTCTTACTACTACCTGGGTGAGTCGCTCCGTACCGGCGGTTTCACCGGCAGGCGCTGCCAGAACCTGTCGGAGGCCACCTCGGGCAGCTGCACCGCCTCCGGCAACCTAAGGATGGGAGGCATCCAGCCTAAGACCGGGTAAGAACATGAGAATATAATAATGCTGTATAATAATCCACCATTATGGAAAAAAAAATGGCGGCGATAATTATGTTTTTATTCATGGTGGCGCCAGAACTCGTAACAAATCCAGCGTCCTGAGTATGTATACACAATTACATAAGGCGAGGTCACGAAATAACATACACCAAAAGGCAAAAGGTCACCAAATAACATAAGCTAAGGTCACCAAATGACATAAGCGAAAGTTGCCAAATGCTATAAACCAAGGTCACCAAATGCCATAAACCAAGGACAGTAAACAACATGAATCAAGCTTACCAAATGACAAAACAAGGACATCAAATGACAAACTAAGGTGAGCAAATAACATAAAATGAGGAAGTCAAATGGTAAGCCAAGGTCACCAAGTGACAAAATAATAATAATTAAGGACATTAAATGACTACCTATGATCTCCAAATGACATAAACCTTTTTTGTTTCAGAAACACCGGTATTTACCACCTGAGAACCAACCCTCTGCAGCCCTTCTCCCAGGGATAAAATAAACAATATTTCCAGTGCCTCCGGCGATGAAAGTTGTCACATCGTTACATTTGAAGATTTATGATAACATATTTAATCTATGATGTGAATTTCCAAAAAGTATATTATGTTGTATATGATTATGATGAAATTACAAATGTTTTAAAAAAACTTCAAAGTTATGGAATGTCCTTCACCCGTAAGTAAGAATAACTGAATAAGAATAACTTTATTATTACAGTACATAGATCAAGTGCTTAACAAATGTAAAATCAGGACTACGTACTTAAGTTCAATTAATTTTTTGCCATAGGAACACAAGGGTACACTTAGCCATGTCAAGATTACATAGGTAAAATTATTTAAATTCACAGTTGCATGCGCCATGTTCACGGGTAGACAAACCCGTGAACATGGCGCATGCAACTGTGCCGAAATATCGGGAACTCAACAAAAACAATAACCGTGGTAAATATCCCGTGAGTACTAATAGTAATGTTGTAAACAACCACGAAAGTCTAAAACAGTGTTTAAAATTATTTAATATTTAATTAATTAATATTTAGGTAATTATTATTTAATTACTTAGACAGGTTCAACGGTGAGCCCCAAACTAAGCACTAGGCCTGTGTCTTAGGGCTCGAGTGGGATGTTACCAGAAACAAGCGAAAGTGGTTTTACAGGGTTAGTTAACTAGTCTTTATTATTTATTACCTACAAGTAATATTATTAGAAGAAAAAGAAAATACCCGACTGCAATATGTAGTCTATGTGACTCCGGACTTAAAAAGGAATACAACGATACCTCTCTCATCAAAATCGGTCAAGCCGTTTAGGCTACAGAAATTAGTATATGAACACACAAACATACATACACCCCAAAAAAACCTCCGACTATCGTCCTGATAAATGTTTAGAGGTGTGCACTGTGCAAGAGCATATAGTCGTATTACAATTATCTCTGTCGCACATTTGTTTTTTGTAGAAAGTGTGAATTTCCAAAAAATATCTTGTATCTTGTAGCATAATCATCAGATACATCTATAAAAAAAAAGTTTTTTAATATATAGATGTAGTAGCTTGCCCGCGCGGCTTCGCTCGCATAGGCTAAAGTACATTAAATACCCCATTTCACCTATTTAGGAGATGATTTTCGAAAAACTTAATTGAAGTGTAAAAATATAGTTTTTAATTTTTTTTCTGGTTTTGTAGTAAATAAACCATTGTCTATATTGTCTAAGTTCCATTAAAAAAGTCGAGAAATTACCGAATACTGAAAATCGCGAACAAAACCGCGAAGCACAGCCTATATAACCTCTGACAGTACAAAAGAGTACACCTCTTGAGCTATAGGCACGTAATCGCAATAACTTGGTCGAGAGTGGCTTTATTATAGCAGGAGAGGCTCCAACTAAGATATAAAACATACAGGATGCTCGAAAATGTACGCCAACAATAATCAGAAATATTTATTGGCCACTACTTGTTACCCTCGACTTCGTTCGCGTGGAAATAAAAAAGTATCCTATGTCCGAAATTAACAACTCCTTATCAAATTTTATCAAGATCCGTTCAGCCGTTTAGCCGTAATAAACAAATGTCTGGCTGGATGTCTGGATGTTTGTCTGCGACAAACATCAAGACAGACAGACAAAGTTACTTCCTATAGGTCGCTAGATGGCGTTGATACTTTTTGTGCAAATTTTGACGTTTTATATGGACTGACAGTTGTAATTAGGGATTATACTAAATTTTATCCAAATCCGTTCAGCCGTTACAGAGTTGAACGGGAACAAATACACTTACATACTTACATATAGTGTGATAAATGACAGGTACCTAGATATTTATTATGCTTGCTCCGTTTGTTCTTTACTTTAAAATGGTGCTGTAATCCCAACGCTTTTGAGGCGGCTTGGAAATCGCAGAAGGCTCACCGCTTACTAAGAGGACGCTGCTGCTTGTCCTCCGGTAGTTCTGGTCGCAGTTTTAAGACATACTTAGTACTTAGTTAGCACTTGGTTAGCACGATAGGCCACATCACTCGAAGGACCAAAAGACGAATGAACCGGAAGACGAAGCGTAGGCAGGCCTCCCACTCGGTGTACTAACGACATTGTAGGTAAAAGTCGCGGGCAGCCGGTGGATGCAAGTGGCACGTTTTCGGTCGGTGTGGCGGTCTAAGGGGGAGGCCTGTATTCAGCAGTGGACGTCTTCTGGCTGATAATGTATGTAGAACGATAGATTGTTTGATGTCTGCGAAATCAAACAATCGCATGTTTTGCCCCATCCTGTATAGAGCAGGTGTAAAGCCAAGCACCCTTTATTCGCGTAGTAAATTTCGTGAAAAGAATATGTTACGACCTGCTCGCGACTTATGAACTTGTGATACAGATATAATGCTTTAAAACTCCATGAACTTTGGCGTCTTTTCACCCAACTCGCCAAGAAGGAGGGTAATGATTTAAATAGCTACTAGCTGTTACCCGCGACTTCGTTCGCGTGGACGTACAAAAAAAATTGCATAGGTCCGTCTCCGACCTGTAAGCTATATCAATGCAAAAATTCAGCTCGATCCCTGCAGCCGTTTAGCCGTGATAACGCGACAAACACCCAGACAGAGACACAGACAGGCAGACAGAGAGACAGAGTTACTTTCGAATTCGAATTTATCATATTAGTTAGGATATTTTGTAGAGGCAGAGTCAGCTTAGGGAAAGACCACACCTTTGCCAGTCATTCAACCGCCAAGCAGTAGTGTGCAAACATTACAGTGTTCCGTATTGAAGGGCAGTGTTTCCAGCGAAATCCGACATACAAAGATTTAGCATCTAATGTCTCAAGGTAAGCGCAGTGCGGTGCCGCGCAGAGTTTGGATCTGTTGAAGTTCAAAATTTTGGGTGGCATTGAACTGTTATGGGCAAGCGCGACGCTTAACATCAGGTGAGCGAAAGTCAATCTCGTCTCGTCAGTCAATACCAAAAAAACACATTTTTACCCGTCTGCCCAAGAAGCAGGGTAACGTATGTGAGTTTTCAGTGTAATTACTGAGCATAAAGAGATATAACATCTTATATCTCAGAGTGACGAGCGCAGGACAACACGCACGCAGTTTTGAAATTCTGTGTGGCATTAAACAGTTATGGACAAGTGTTACGCTTACCATCAGACTAGCGATTAGCTCGTTTTGACACTAAGTTTAATTATTTTTAAAATATTTCTGTGTGTTCCTATATTACATCCTTTAGCCCAAACGGCTTGACCGATTTTTGACGAGTGAGGTGTCGATGACTTCCTCCTTATGTCCGGAGTGACTGAGGCTACATTTGCAGTCAAATGAACTGCTTGCCTACAAGTAAGGGAAATCTTTAAGGGGGAGGTCTTTGTATAACAGTAGACTTTCCGGCTAATGATTATGATGATGACTTGCCTAGAAAATGTCATAAAGTTCGGATCAACAGTTCGCGAGTTATCATCGGACAAATATACACAAAATACAAATGCCAATTACATTCCGTAGATTCTGAGACCTTCGCTTCGCTCGGTCAATATGGGGTGGTTTCTATACTTAGGTACTTATAAATATTAAGGGATGGTGCGAGTCTATAAATCTGCCAAACGCAAGGAAGTACATCGTTCACCACTTTACAGAGGGCGTTAATAGAATCCGAGGCTGAGTGGTACCATCTCTGGTTAATTTTAATCGTTACCCGACTCCCCTAAAAGAGAGGCAATGTTTTTGAGATGTATGTAAGTATGTAAGTATTTATGTAAAACAAAAAACCCGACTGCAAAATGTAGCGTATGTCACTCCGGATATAAAGAAGAATCCAACGACACCTCACTCGTCAAAATCGGTCAAGCCGTTTAGGTTACAGGAGGTAATATGGGAACATAGGGGCCCTGGTACCAGGTAGGGAGTATGTAAGTACATACTTACATAAGTAAATACTTACATACTTCCAAAAAACATTACCCTCCTTCTAGGGCAGTCGGGTGAAAATGATGCAAAAACTTTTATCATCCTTAATAATTGGATATCATTAAAAATATTGACTGTGTAAGCGAGAGAGAAAGAAAATCGATTTCCTGCTTTGAAGGCCCAGAATACAGCGAGCAGCTATCTCGCTCGCGAATTTTATGTTTTTACGATAAAGTGCTTCGCTAATTTTAAGAGGTTTTATTCCAAAATATTCAGAACAAATTTTTTAATTTGATATTTTTATCATGACTATATAAAACGGGATCAATAGTTTTTCCCATAGGTTTTCACTGTGGTCATTACAAAGAAATATCAAAACAAAAATAATTATAGCCTCCCAAAAACAGAAGAGAAAAAAAATACTTCTTTCTCTTTTCTGTACTCCCAAATAACCGAAGCAAGGAATATTGATTCCAAAGTTACACGTCATAATTTTACATCTTAAAAAAAAACAAACAGCGCTGCGCCCAAAATTCTGTCCCTCAAAACTCATAAAATGTGACGCCGAAGGTACCAAGGGAGAGCGTACAGATGCGTAAAAAATCTATGAATAAAATTACACTCAAAGAGTTTATAAGGCATACATAACGAATGTTTTTGAATAAGGGACGAGATGAGAATGCATTTGAAAACATATGGGCATTTTATTGGCAGCAAGCAAAATCCGGGTATGTTCTAAAAATGCGACCAGAACCACCGGAGGGCAGGCAGCGTCCTGAATGGTGAGCGTTCTGAGATCCCCAAGCCGGCTGACAAGCGTGGGGAGGGGATTATTGCAACCTTCCAAAAGCAGCCTTTGTTCAGCAATGGACGGTTTCTAGATATTGATGATTCTCAATACATTTTTTTTTTTGCTTTATTTGTGGTTTGTTTATCCGCGAATTACGAATGCCGCAGCCGTAAGATCCAAAGAAACCAAAAGAACGTTAAACTACATTTAATTTCTATAATTAAAATTAAAACTAAAAGTACAAGTGAGTGCAACCCATGCTAGGTATACACTAATTGCAATACATATTCGAGACGGTCGGAGATTTAGAGTCGGTCACACGAGCCTAGTGTCTTCTGCTGACTCTGAGGCTGCGGCGGCGGCACGAGGCAGCGAAGTTGCTAGGTCGCGCTCTACTGCAGACTCGATGACGTAACACGCGTCCCGTAGCTTAGGTGGACACCAAGCTATAGGTATCTATAGACGTCATGTCTGTCAGTAACAGTGAGGATTCTCTACTCGTCACTGGTAAAAACGGTGGATTTTTTGAAAATTATCCGTTATGTGTTCGTAAATATGAACGAGTTTTGGTGAATGGCATAAAGTCGTGAAACTTGACTTTTCGTGTGTAGTTTCCAAAACTCCAAAGGCTTCTAGTAAAGTTTTTACCGCTTTACTGGGCCACGACTTGGACTTGACCGTGAATAACTATGCTTGACTTAGAATATGACTGAGACTTGTTTTAATTGTGAAATACCTATTTTATTTCACTTCTCATATGACTATACTTGACACTGGCTGAATACTCTGTGTTGTTCCAAAATATAACAGAAAAAAATGCTAAGTTTTCTGATTTGTTTATCCGCTTTACATAGCTTAGGTGGATACCAGGCTTTATCTACAGACGTCATGTCAGTAACAGTGATGTGTGTTATCCGGATCCGGGTAAAGTGGCCGGATAACAATAAATCCATCCGTGTCTTGGGACTGCCATGTCAAGATGCTATCGAGTAAGCCTCTTCGCACTCACCTGATCTAAATTTACACGAAAGGGATAGATAGACTTGAATTACATTGGGAGTGTACGGAAAACCAGCAGCGTAGGTCGACCACGCGTCAAGTGGAACGGCGACCGACCGACCGTACCTTACCAGGGACCCTATTCCTGTGCGCTCGAGATTATCTCGGTGACTGTCTCTCTAATTTAAAATTTAATGGGAGTGAGTGAGAGAGAGATAAAAATGTCATTTCTCCGAATAGGGTCCCTGAACAGTTGGACGTAAATGGCAGATTGTTGTTCGGTGTGGCACTCTAAAGGGGAGGCCTTTGTTCCGAAGTGGGCGTCTGCTGGCTGTAACTAGTAGTTCGCGCCGAAATGAGACCTCGCGACCACTATATCTTCAAAACCCCTAGGCCGATTCAGCTCATATTCGAACTTAAAAATTGTATTGAAATGAACTACTTGCCTACAAAATTTCATGAAGATCGGATGAACGGTTCGCAAGCTATCATCGGACAAATATACATACAAACATACATACAAATGCCGATTTGTCCCAGTAAACTCTGAGACCTTCGCTTCGCTCGGTCAATAATGTATTCTTTAGAGTTTATTGTATTGTATCGCTCACCTTTTCACCAGCTGTCGCTGCCTGCTTGACGATATACGGAATGCCCGGCATTGGTCCAAAAATTGACGGCATCATGGCTGGGGCAAATATCACTTTAACAGCCTGATTTTGACAGCTACACCCACTTTGACAGTCACTCTTCACAGCCTCTTTGTGGCAGCAGCAGTGATGACATTTCACTGCATCACTTTGACATTTTTTTGTGTCACTATTCGCTGATTCGGTTTCACGGTCTTGCGATTTTTTTGGACAGTCTTGCGTGTTTTTTTGTGAGTTTGTATTAACGTGGCAGTCTTGATATATGATTTGACAGTCTTCTGAATCGATTTGACAGTTTTGGGTGTTTTCTTTAGTCGCTCTTAATGTTGGTGTATTTTTCATGACACTTTTTTCTTGAAAAATTGTTTTTTGATTGAATAGTTTTGGTTTTTTGGTAAAATCTTGAGGTAGTTCTAATAAAGGTGTTTTTCTTTTTAATTCCTTTGGTGTCTCTAATAAGTATTTGTTCGTTTTTGGTTCAGCTTCGTTAGTCGAAAATGGGTAAACTAGTAGTGTTTTTCGGCTCTGTCCAATGTTTGAGGCCCCTGACAGGGCCTCGGGTGATCTTGAAGCATCCAATTTGACTGCTTTTGACACAGATTTCGAAAGTTTTTTTTTTTGTTTGTTACCGTTTTAAATTATTTAAGTTGTTAATAGTTTTCAATAGTCTTGCAATTGTTTTTTAGTTTCAATTATATTTCACACAAGGAAAGTATTTTATTACTTCTTTTATAACTGTACAAAGTAAATTAGTTCTTTTTTATTTTTTATAAAAAGTCACTGAACTTTGATAAAGTTTTTTTTTAATAAATTCTTCTCACATCTTTAAAAATGGTTGTGTCTATTTTTATGTTTAGTAAAAATTGTTTTATGTCACTGTTACTTTTCACTATCATCACTATATAGTTAAAAAGTATTAATGGTCATCTTTCTTTGCTCACAATTGATTTTTTAAATGTCTGTCACTGTTTGTATTGTTTTAATTAATTATCACTTGTAGTTTTCCAAATCCGCGCATTGTCGAGAAAACCCTTGATTCACACTAATGACATACCTAGTTCTTCATTCATAAAGTTCATTGACCTTCAACCCCACCACGTGACATTGTTTACAAACAAACAAATGAACAAACAAGATTAACAGCCTTCAAACATACACGTCCATCACTAGCTGTCAAAATACTATTAAACCTTCAAACGACAACTAAAAACAACGAATATCTTTAAAGTTTTCAAAAACAGAAATGTAGAAATGGTTTGAAAATCGAAAGGGAGTTCCGGCCACGTCCGTTCGTCACTAAGTTTTGTTTGAAACTGGCTTGGAAGGAGGTAAAAGGGCGTGTTTTAAGGCGTGTCGAAGGCCACGCCTATCGGTTACTGCCAAGCTAGGTCTAGACAAGTCAAAATGGCTGATTTCCGCGACAAAATTTCAAAAAGTCCGCAGTAATACCAGTGAACACTGTCTCAGTACGACTACCACTTAATATTAATTGAAATATTTTTGTTTTGATGGAAAAAACCGGACAAGTGCGAGTCGAATTCACACAAAAAAAGTTGTTGTTACAAAATGTTGCTCGACAAATAGTATATTCTATCGATGTGGAGCACAGAAAAGAGAAAGATAAAAAAAAAATCTTCTGTGGATGTGGACACACCGCAAGGAATCTTGCGTGATTTTTTTGGCCTTTACAAGTACAAAATAGTCGCTTTCCGCGTCTGTCTGTATATCCGCTAACTCCTCCTAAATCACGCAACGGATTTTGATGCTGTTTTCACCATGCAGTTAGATAGTTTTTGGTAGTGGTAGGGCTCTTCTGCAGAGTCCGCTTAGGGAAGTACCACACCTTTGCCAGTTATTCAACCGTCAAGCAGTAGTGTGCAAACATTACTAAATTAATTTGATTTTATGTAATGTGCCCACGACTATGGACTGGTTTCGAAATAAATGATTTTTAATTTAATTTTAATTACTGTGTTCCGGATTGAAGGGCAATATTTCCAGCGTAATTACTCGGCACAGAGTTTTAACATCTAATATCTCTCTCGGTGACGAGCGTAGTGCATTGCCGCGCATGGTTTTGAACTGTTTAGGTTCAAAATTCTGGGTGGACTGAACTGTTATGGGCAAGCGTGAAGCTTAACATCAGGTGAGAGACTTGCTCGTCTCGTCACCAAATTACATTAAAAAAAAAAAAACTTAAAAGATAATCGTATAAGTATATAGTTTTTCTAAATTACATCCGTACGAAGCCGGGGCGGGTCGCTAGAAATGATCCTGTATATCTTGATAATTGAATTTTCAGAATAAACCCAGCGTGTTCCCGGCATCTAATAAGACACTCAAACTTTACAGAGTCCGCCTGGGAAGTACAACACCTTTGTCAGTTATTCAACCGCCCAGTAGTAGTGTGCAATTATTACTGCGTTTCAAATTGAAGGGCAATGTTTCGAGCGAAATTACTGGGCATAAAGAGATTTAACATCTAATATCTCAGGGTGACGAGTGCAGTGCATTGCCGCGTATGGTTTTAAAGTTTGGGGTACTTTAACTTTAAACTTATGGGTAAGAGTGATGGCTAATTCGAGAAGAAGATAGCGCTATACACTTATGCGCGCAGAAGAAAATAGATGACGTTAGCGCGCGCTAGTCAATAAACCAGATAATTGCTAATTACAACTAAGCCATGCAGAAAATCAATCAAAATTCTGTAATAAGCTATCATAGATATAGATATCTATTATTATTAACTCACTATTCGAGTAATAATCACTTGAATAGGGGTGTAATTAAACGTGTGTAAATAAAACGGAAAATGTGTGTAATTTTTTCCGTCTTGTCCATACAAAAAGCGTAGTCTGATACTGTCTTACGCATCCCTAGATGTTATCCGATTTCGATGTTTTTTTTTATATGACAATAGACGATAGTTTATTTTGTAGCAAAAAACATAGAAAAATAAATTAAAAAGTGAAAAATAAACAAAACGTACAGAGTTTTTTTGCCACAAACCAGCCCCGACTCAGCAAGATGCTGGTTGTACCCAACCAGCGCTGGTCTTCCGTTGGGACGGGCAGGTGACGTCACGCACGAGAACAAAAAACAAACTATGTTATCAATATCGCGGAAAACTATGCTATGTTTGTTTCTTTTTAATTTCGCAATATCGTTGTTGTTATAGACACCGAAAGTGATATTTTTTTTGCGTCGAAAATACGACGAAAAAAAAGTTATTGTTATTAGAATACTATAAACATTTTTTTTAAATCAAAACATTGGCATAGAGTTTAGCTTATCCTATAGCAATTGACACCAAATACAAAAGATTTTGTTAAGATTTAGGGGGTGATAACAGACTACCCCCGAAACGCTAATTTTATCAAAAGTTAGGAAAATTCTCTAACTCTCTCTATTGCACGCACGGGAAACAGAGCGAAGGCTATACAATTTCAATTTATCGAATGCGCCAAAACTTCGCGGAATGACTATCCTCCTAACACCTAACACTATACTAGATTATTGGCTAAACTGGGCTATCTAGAACCAAAAAAACATAAAGGGTGGACCAAACCAAGTAGGGAAGGTAAAACCCCCTAAATATTAAAGTTAACAAATGTTACTCAAAGTTTTTTTTTTATATATAAATAAATAGTTTTTATGGAAAATAAATTTTGCAGACAGGTTTTGTGAGCTTTGGATATTTTGCTTCTTGGTCATTGTATTAATCTTGCATGGACTTAACAATCTTTGGACATTCTAATCTATGGACAATTTGAGATCTTTTGTAATTTTGCTACTAAAAGCTTCTGAGGTAACAAACATTTAAAAAAAACAATCGAATTGACAACCTCCAACTTTTTTGAAGCCATTCAAAAATAACTAAAACTTACAAAAAAACTCTTGTTAAATGCTCTAATCATTCATTTTTATCCACCGTTCACTGAGTTATCAAAGACTATGAGGCATTAAAAAACCTCCCTTAACATAAAAAAGTTGTAAAACCTCGCCTGCACCCCAATTTGTCAAATTAAATAAAAAATTCCCCGATCTTTGTCTCGAATTTACATTCCTGAGGCGATCGGTGAGATGGAAAAATCAACAGATGCCTTCATCCAGAGAATTGTTTTTAAATTTTTATCCGACTGCTGCTGAAGGTGGATGTTTTTTTATGCTGTCGTGGGAAGAGGCGATCTAGATATGCTAATAGTAACAGGGAGGCTAGAAGGAAAAAGGTCTAGGGGACGCAGCCCTACAAGATGGTGTCCAAGCAACTGGGCACGAAGGTTACAGAAGCCTTACACCACACCAGGGACCAAGAGCAGTGGAAGCTGCTATGTCGTGAGAAAAAATGAAAATGAAAATGAAAAATGAAAATGAAAAATGCGTTTATTAACATAAACATAAGGTACATCAACAGCAAGGTATTAAAAATTAGTGCATATAACAAGGCTTATATTTAAGAATGCCAATATCCAAAAAAAATATGTTAATACGGCGATTCCCGCACTAGGCTAAGCCTGTATCGCGGGGATCTGATACGGTTTGTTTTTTAGATTTATACCTCTAGTTAACAGTAAAATAGTAAAGTAAAACAACTAATAAAATAAAATTTTGAAAATTTAAGTATCACGGAGAAACGAACTCAATATTCAAAATCAATATCAACCAAAATATGCATTGACACATATATATTTATATTCTTTATATTTATTTACATATTTTACACACATCACATATTTTATTTTATACTATTTTCGAATTTTATGCCTCTCTTCCGTGACATTACAATGCATAAATGCAATGACACATATTTTATATATATATATATAGTATACTTTATGTATTATAATTATAATATAGTTTAACAATTTATTACATATTATGATTTATTATAATTTATAAAGAAAAATATTCATATGTATATATAGTTTTATAATGATATTAGAACATTTAGGAAAAAATCTTTAATAAATTTTCTGTCTCTTTGTAGTCCAGTGTCTTCAAAAATTTATAGACTGATCTTTTTGCTTCGTAGATAGTCTTTCCCAATAAGTTACAATGCTTGTCTATGACATTATAAACATGAACCCTAACGAAATCACCGAAACGACGAGCAAAACTTGTATTTACTTGCGGAAAAGGTAGTTTGTGAGATCTTTTTTTGATAATTTCCTCATAATCGGGAGCAGCAAGCACTGATCTATGAACGGAAAGTGACGTTTTCAATATGAACAACTGTCTCACGCTAAGAACTCCGCTGTCTTTGAATACTTCTTTGGTGGGATATCTCATTGGTTTCTTCATCATAACCTTTAACACAGAGCGCTGCGCCCTTTCGACAAGTATAATGTAAGTCGTAGCTGCACTACCCCAACAGGAAATGCAGTAGTTTAGGAGAGACTGGCACAATGCGAAATATACGGACATCAGCGTGTCCGCGTATGCTACATCACGCAGGCGAAAGGGCGTGCATATCACGACGCTCAGCAATGAGCTAACGATTCGAGGAGGAGGATGGAAGAGGCGAGCTAGTCACTCGCCTGATGGCGTGCTTCAGCCTATTACAGTTCAATGCCACCCACAATGTTAAACTCAAGTTAAACTATAGCAAAACACTGCGTGGTATTGTCCTGCGCTCGTCACTTTGAGATATTATGTAAGTAAGTATGTTAAATCTGTTTATGCTCAGTAATTTCGCTGGAAACATTGCCCTTAAATCTGAAACGCAGTAATGTTTGCACACTACTGCTTGGAGGTTGAATAATAACTGGCAAAGGTGTTGTATATCCCCAATCCCAACTTACTTCTTCCTATCAGCTTTTGGACGTCCAATATTAGTCGAAGCATATTTTGGTTAACATAATTCCCACACTTGGCGGGCGGCTTGGAAATCGCAGAATATTCACCGATTACTAGGAGGACGCTACTGCCCGGCCTCTGGTGGTTCTGGTCGCAGTTTTAGGACGCGTACCCAGGTCCAACTTTCTTACTTACTTACTTAATGTAGATTGTCTGCACTGAGGATGTTAACCCTGTCCCTTACCTGTCCTAATTGACCCATAACTACAAATTAAGTTTAACCCTTCGGTGAGAGTTAAGTTTCGGTAATTTTGACTTTGGACTGGTGATCGTTTGCTTTTATTGCCCGGGAACGGACTCGGGGATAATTAAGTTGCTCTAAGTAAGTTAAACTAGTCGTTCGCGCCGCACTGTGACCTCGTGACTACAATTTCACTTGTTAGCTTCGCCGCTTTGAGACTTCGCGACAACTGGACTGATTTTGCTCATATTCGAACTTTAAAAACTGAACTGAAACTGAAAACTGAAATTGTATCGAAATGAGCTACTTAGGTACTTACTTGCCTACAAAATTTCATAAAAATCGGAAAGTTACGGGTCGGCAAGTTATCATCGGACAAATAATTGTACACATACATACATATTTTTAGATTTACTCCTTTAGACTCGTAGTCCTTCGCTTCGCTCGGTCAGTTAGCAACTTTTACTCTGGAGCAAGCCCTAAAATCGCGATAAGGAAAGAACAGCTGTACCATAGAACAATTAATGCACTAGCACCATGTTTATTCTATAAGCGATAGCCTCTGTTGGCCTACGTGTTCTTATTATCCTAGTGTTTAAATTTAATTGTATGAAGGCTGTTTGGTTGTCCAAATAAAATAAAATAAAATATTATTAACAGAAAAGAAAATTCTATCTACTTATCTATCTATCTATTCTATCCACTATAAAGCCAATGCTTTTATAATATTTTTAAAACCCGCGGAGATCTTTCACTCGCGACTTTCAACATTCCCAACTTTTTGAGGTTATAATGGCTTTTGAACAAAAAAAAATGAGCCGACGAAAATCAAAATAAAAAGCATTTTTCTTGATAACTTAAACAACTGTCTATATTTTAATCAATTTAATAAACTAATCTAACATAATTAATATTTTATAACTTTGTAAATCTGTTTCTTTGCTACTAGTACAATCAAAACAAGTCTTAGTCATTATCTCAGTCACAGTTCAGTCCAAGTCATGCTTCAGTAAAGCATTTCATATTTGCATCCACCGGTTGCCCACGACTTTTACAACGTCGTCTGTTAATTTACAATGGTGGTATGCCTCCCACTAAATGGACCGACGACATCTACGATGGGTCTTCCGATTCATGGTAACTCAAGAACGAGACGAGACAAATTATAGAAAAATCCAGAAGAAAAAATGCTATTATGAATGTACGCATGCTATTAAATACTATTACGAATTTTTAGGTGATAAAAATGTTTATATAGTAATTGTAGGGTTTGCTTACCAACTCCTAGGCACGGTTCACTACCCCTTCACACTGGCTCGCCAATGCCCACGTCACCACGTATCTGGTGGCAGCTCCGCCATGCGTTTACCGTGCACACTCGTCCACGGCTCACGTGACACTGACTCATAGCTAACCAACCAGGAGCACACGAGACAGCGTATGTATGCTATAGCGCATACACTACATCCCTTCCTTAATGATAAATTAGAAAATAACAAACAAGAGATATTTCTTCTTCTTATTCGCCACGCTCCGACAGAGAGCTCGTGATCGTCACGAGGTACTGGCGTCAGGGGCAGATGTGATTCACCTCACGAAACTCGCAATGATTTGCCACCTTCCTCGACTGGCAGTCATCCTGACGCATCCTTTCAAAGCCCCACAGCGGACTTGATATAAGAGATATATACCAAACAATAACATTATATGAATGTTTATTTATTATTCATTTTCATTTATAGATCCGTAGTCAACCCTTACGAGTAATTGATATTAATACAGTAACGGGAATAAGATATCTGTTTTTACGTTATTGCCTATTAGTTATATTTACATTTATTTGGTAAGACAAAGTTGGACGTATAAGTATTTAATAATCCGACTAGAAGGACTTAAGACTCTGCAATGTCTTTCTTTCTTCAATTACTTTCGTTACCTCTACCTCTTCTTCCTGATCCTTTTCCTGGAACGTTGTCCACGGTAATTCTACTCTTTTTTGGCTAACAACTTTATTTCTCACACAGCCAGCACTCATCCCGATAAGTTTTTTTTTTTTTTTTTTTTTTTTTTGTGTATACTGTATAGTGGGGGAAATATGAAAAAAAACTATTGAGTATTACCACCAGACTGAACGCACTCCTTCATGAGAATGGTTCGATTAATAAATGCAACCACTACAGACTGATATCCCTAATTTCGCACGTTGGTAAGGTCATGTTGCGTATCCTAACAATGAACTCCATGCATATCTACCTATCGCGATAGATTCCACCTGAACAAGCTAGATTTATGCACCGCCACCAGCAAACAAATACTGGTAGTACGACAAATCACAGAGAAGGCCAAAAAAGTGCAAAACCCAAAGCTGATTTGTTTTTTCAGATTTTAGGAAGGCTTTTGACACCGTCATGCAAGACAAACTTTTTTTTTTTTTTTTTTTTTTTTATGTGTATCAGAAATGGGACTTCCGGACCCTCATCTACCTGATAAATATACAGATGCTCTTCTGGATGAGTTTCACACCGATTTGGGTGTTTTTGCCACCAGTGCTGTTTAACATCTAAACGGGATACAAAATGCGGATTTTCTTAGAAAGGTTGAACAAAAGCATCTTTGTAGGTGGTCATTGGTTAATAATCTTCTTTACGTTGGTGGTTCTACTCTTCTTGCTTACACTAAAGAAGGTAAACACAGTGTTCTAACTCGCCTCGAGGCAACGAGACTCCCATTCGATCTTGCCTTCAATGGTGACAGCACGAAAATGAGGATAGTAGACCTAGTCGCAGATAGCAGACCAGACCAACTGAGTGAAGCAAATTGCAGAGTAGTGCAGACCTCATTAAAACAAAAGTCAAGTCAGTAGAGCGTTTTCCTTGTGCGACAATCGATTGAAATTGAGAAACATTGCTAGATCATAAATTGTTCACAGCTGAAAAGAATGACGGCGTTGTAGACCCGCCACGTACCACCGTCTCCACCGTCTTATGTACCATGACCATTGTGACAAGAGTGTCCGTCTGTGGGGTATTGGATTGTAGTTTGAGCTGAGTTTGCTTGCTATACAAATTTAGTTTTCTATTACATACCCCGAAATTGTAAAATATAAATAATTGAATTTTTTTGTATTTAATTGTTAGTTCTGCCAGCTCGTTACACGCCTCTGCGTCGATGTTATTAATTTCGAAAGGCTTTTGTTAACAATTGATATGTTATTCTTGAAATAGAATTTGACTCCATTAATTAAGTTCGAGCACACCCTTTTTCCTTATAGATTTTTTCGAGGTTGTGTCAAGTAGTTTCATTTGAATTGGCGCATTAATTTTCACTACCGAAAAATTCATAATTAAATGACCAAATTCATAATTAAATGCTAACCCGTTCCAATTTAATAGAGGTTTCGTCAACTTGTACCAATTTAATAAAGGCATTCATTTTAACTACTAGAAAATTTCCCATTTAACTAACGTTTGTCAACACGTTCCAATTTAATAGAGGTTTTACTTGAACTATCCGAAAATTCCTAATTTAATGCAGGTTTTTCAACCTGTTCCATTTTTTATGGAGGTATTCATTTGAACTACCCGAAAATTCCCAATTCAATGGAGGTCTTGTCAACCCATTCCAATTTAATGGAGGCATTCCTCAGAACTACCAGACAATTCTCAATTCCATGGAAGTCTTGTCAACCATTTCCAATTTAATGGAGGCATTCAATTGAACTACCAGACATTTCCCAATTTAATGGAGGCTTTGTCAACCGTTCCAATTTAATGGAGGCATTCAATGAACTACCAGACATTTCCCAATTTAATGGAGGCTTTGTCAACCCGTTCCAATTTAATGGAGGCATTCAATTGAACTACCAGACATTTCCCAATTTAATGGAGGCTTTGTCAACCGTTCCAATTTAATGGAGGCATTCAATGAACTACCAGACATTTCCCAATTTAATGGAGGCTTTGTCAACCCATTCCAATTTAATGGAGGCATTCAATTGAACTACCAGACATTTCCCAATTTAATGGAGGCTTTGTCAACCGTTCCAATTTAATGGAGGCATTCAATGAACTACCAGACATTTCCCAATTTAATGGAGGCTTTGTCAACCCGTTCCAATTTAATGGAGGCATTCAATTGAACTACCAGACATTTCCCAATTTAATGGAGGCTTTGTCAACCGTTCCAATTTAATGGAGGCATTCAATGAACTACCAGACATTTCCCAATTTAATGGAGGCTTTGTCAACCCGTTCCAATTTAATGGAGGCATTCGTTTGAACTGCCAGACAATTTCCAATTTAATGGAGGTCTTGTCAACCCGTTCCAATAATGGAGGCTACTCTAACCCTATACAAGTACTAGAGTTATATATTTATACATTTTATAAGACACCGCTCAGTATTAGGTACCGTTAGATTGCGGCGAGTGCTCTTACAATTCAAAATTCTATAGCTCATGAATGATTGATGCAAATTAAGTATTAATCCGTCAATTGATTTCAGTATCACTGTATCTTTTAGACTCCAACTACGAGCACTGTTGGGAAACTTTTTGTTTCATAATTTTACTAATTACTGAGCTTCTGTCAATTATTTTTTTTTATTTTTTTTTTTTTTTTTTGTTTTCTGTTTCGTGAAATGTTCTGTATTGGCTGAATTAACTGCCGTTGATGAGGAATGACGCGTACCCTAAATGGTTTCGTTTATATTTGAGCCATTGAACTACTAACTATAAGAATGATAGTTTTTAGAGGACTAAAACTACAATCTATCTTATCTTTTTGTTGATACGTTGCGTATATCAATTTTTCGGTAAAAGTTGTAATCAATTGTATGCCGATTCCGTCAGGTTTATTTCACTTATTCCACTGAACGTGCTATATATCTATAGCAACCAAACAAAACATAACATTACAACAAACATAGTTAACATAGTTTTCCATAACATTACAAACCTATTTGTCAACTGGAGAAGGCCATTTGCGTGATCAAATTCTTTTGGCTCGTTTGCGAGCGCCATCTACAATTTATGGGTGAACTAATAAGGCCCAATTGGTAAATTTTGGCTTCCTTCGATTGATGTTTGAACGTGTCGAATCGCTAGGTTCTTTAAAATAAATTAAATAAAAATTCAAATAATGCTCTAAATAGGTAAACTAATTAGTAAAGAGAGAGAATGATTGCGATTCTATATCTATTATTTACAAACTAACTAGATTTGCGAGACACTCAAGAGTTCGCAAATTGATAAGTAAGTATAACATAAACTCTAATGCACCGAGCATTGTGACATTTAGACAGTGTAGTAATAATTCATCTATCTACGTCTTTGTATGTTTAGTTCAACAAAATCACGAGGTAGCAATACAACATCGCTATCTACCTACGTAGTCCGCGCTTCTTACTTTGTTTCTCATTTAGATAAGCAGATCTGTCTGTTTATGTATACCTACTTACATTAAGTATTTTCCGTCGAGAATCTACAAACCGTGTGTTCCATTATAAGTAACAGCGCTTTGTCAAACTACAATAGTAAGACCCTAACCTATAAATTATACGCAGTACCCGTATGGGATACCTAGCAAGTGACAGTCAATTTGTAGTAAGTTACAAGATTAGCAGAAACTAGGCATTAATCTTATTTCATTTTTAATTTTTTATGTTATAAGTACTTACTTCCTTTAATTTTTTATTATTTAATTTTATAACCATGCTAATAACTAATATTTATCACAAAAATAAATTTATTACTGGAATAGGCGAACCACGGATATTGAAACTTCCGTACATACAGACTATGATACCGTTTACCTACGTTTACCCCATCGCTAGGTATCAGCGAATCACCGCGGACGGCGAGTTCACAGAATAGGTACTTATTTCTTTTGTGACGGGTTCGCTCACGGTGGTTTATTAGGTAGGTAGTTATATGTTGCTTGCAATCGTCCATTGCACTATTTCCTAGGTGACACAATGAACAATATTAGGTGCCTAGTTCATATTAAGGTATTTAAATACTCGGGTACTGTCGCGTCTATTGTTTTCACGCTGTTTAATACACAAAATGTCAGTCGGCATCTTTTTTAAAACAGTTTAAAAATGAGTAACCATAGCAGTGAGTTGTATACCTATTCATGTTCCAAATATGGATTAGGTACTTTATTTAACAAGGGGTAAGTAGTTATTGCAGGACTGTTATATTATTATGTGATGTTATGTAGCCTTATACCTAAGCATTGAGCAACAATAAGCTCAATGTAGGTACTTATGACAATTTGTTGCTTCTATCCACGACATCTAGGCCGTCTGTACTGTAAGCTTATAGGATGGAATACCTAAGGTTATTTATTTTTTAAATCGACCACATGAGTTCTTTGTTTTGTTAAATGATGCCGCTTCTCACATTTTATAAAAGTATTTGCATGTCAGACTTCTAACCTCAAATAATATCTATCGACGACGCCCGGCGTTTCCCTTTCGTAAGATTTTAGTAAAACTTGTTACCTTTTTTTTTTTCTCTCTCGTCGCCACTTGTAGGGTTTGCTTACCAACTCCTAGGCACGGTTCACTACCCCTTCACACTGGCTCGCCAATGCCCACGTCACCACGTATCTGGTAGCAGCTCCGCCATGCGTTTACCGTGCACACTCGTCCACGGCTCACGTGACACTGACTCATAGCTAACCAACCAGGAGCACACGAGACAGCGTATGTATGCTATAGCGCATACACTACAGTAATAATATTATAAGTCTGTTAAGTCTGTTTTTTGGGTTTTTACAGACCAAACAGCGATAGCGATAGTGGAGGTGAAATTTGAACCCAAGACTCCTCAAATGGTCTTCATGAACAATAACAACGGGCTTTACGAAATTCCAATTCTAAAGGAGTAAAATGGACCCTCGAAGTGTGTACGGAAATAAAAAAAACATGCTAAGAGAAAGCCAATGAAACTCGGTTTGTGTAATAAACTTAAAAAATAAAGATAGGCATTATTCGAAAATCAACTGCTGAAAAGGTGAAATGTGGTTTTATAATTGCTGTAGACTATGCGAACGAAGCCGTGTGGGCAAGCTAGTAAATAAATTCCCCATTGGGTATCAGTAACCTCTGGGTCAATTCATGGATAATCCAACATTAATACCTAATTATTTTCCGATACTCTCTAGTATATACATAATTACATTAATAAGATGGCAGCGTTTGATTTTCTACACAAACTTGGTACTTAAACGCTTCACCTCATAGTGAAACTGGTAGGTGTAGACAAAGAGAGCAAACTTTTTCGAAGTCTCAGTCATAGTCATTAGATGTCAAGCAAAATAGTCACGGTCAAGTCCAAGTCATACTCTAGTAAAGTGGTGGAGACATTACTAGAGGGTTCTATAGATTATTGGAAACAACACGAAAAGTCATGTTTCACGACATTATACTATTCACTAACACTTGTGCACGTTCACGAACACCTAATGAACACATCCTCAGCAACAGAGTGGTTCACAATTGGAACAGGTTCCCTAAGTAGGTGGTCTCATCAAAATCTATACTTTTAAAACAAGCTAGACACTTGGATAATTAAGGAGAAGATAAACTTTACTGAGTTAAAGGCACATTAGCCTATGCTGCTCTCCTATAAATAAATAAATAAATAAAATTACACTTAATATAGTGCGAGCAAGATAGTTTAATCGGGCAAGCCAGCTCTTAACAATAGCAAATACAACAAATTGGAGAATAATACAATGAAACGACATGTTTTTTTTTTCCCGCAGACACTACGCGACCGTGAACCTTATCGAGCGATACGATTCGCGGTCGCGCAGCGTCGGCGACTGAACCTGACAATCATCGCCCTGGTATTAAGACAAAGCTAGACTAGTTTGAATACTGCGATATCCTAAAGCTTAGATACAATATCAGAATGTTTCTTACTGCTATGTTTCTTCAAATAACTAACATTAAAACACTGAAAGTCACAGAAACTGCATTTAAACTTCTCTCCGGTGTGTTTTCGTATATGTCGCTTCAACATGCCATTTTGATTACATTTATAATTGCATATATCACATTTAAGATGTTTCTCCTCTGTGTGCGCTTTCATATGCTTCTGCATAGTGTCAGATCTTGTATACCTATTATCGCATAAGCTACATTTATACGGCTTTTCGCCCGTATGCTTCCTTTTATGATTTTTCAAATTGTATGAAGACGCTGTCCTGTAGTCACAAGCGTCACACGCATAGGGTTTCTCGCCTGTGTGTTTATGTATATGCCGTTTTAAGTCTCTCGAATTCACAGTCTTGAAGTCACAAATGTCACAGCAAAATGGTTTCTCATCTGTGTGAATTACTGTGTGCTTTTTTAGTGAGTCGGATCGTAGCGTCTTGTAATTACATAAGTGGCAAGCATACGGCTTAATTCCTGTATGTGTACCTCTATGTGCTTTTAAAGTGTCTGGTCGTACACATTTAAAATCGCATAAGCTGCATGCATACGGCTTCTCCCCAGTATGAGTTTTGATATGATGCTTCAAAGACACCCTTTTCAAGCATTTATATTCACATATGTCGCATTCGTAAATTTTTCTGTCTTTATGCGTTTTCAGATGACATTTCATTTCTCTCTTGCTTTTTGAGTTATAAATACATATGTTGCAAGTATATGTTTTATCAATGTGAGTTTTCATGTGTTTTTTCAAGTTGTCTATACGAGCAGATTTGAAATTACATATTTCACATGTGAAAGGTTTATCTTGGGAATGTATTCGTATGTGTCTTTTTAGCAGACTCGCTTTCACACATTTGTAAAGGCATATGTAGCATTGGAAAGGTTTATGAGGGTCTGGTGGGCTTGAACTTGGAGTTTGGTCTGATTGCAGTCTGCTTGACTTTAATGGTTCCAGTCTACTCGACTCAATTGGTTTCCGTCTACATGACTTAATTGGTTTCAGTCTACTTGACTCAGATGGTTCCAATCTACTTGACTTAATCGTTTTCTGTCTACATGACTTAATTGGTTCCAGTCTACTTGACCCAATTGGTTCCAGTTTACTTGACTCAAATGATTCCGGTCTAATTGCATCAAATGGTTCCAGTCTACTTGACTCAGATGGTTCCAGCCTACTTGACTCAATTGATTTCAAACTATTTGACTCAATTGGTTCCAATCTGCTTGACTGTAATGGCTCTAGTCTACATGGCTCTAATGGTTCCAGTCTAGTTAACTCAAGTGGTTTCTCTTCCTTTACATGTAATTTACTTGAACGAGACTCTCCCGGTTGCTGGGTATTTGTATCAATTGGTTCTGGTTGTAGTTTAAACTCAATTGATTTCTCCAGTTTTAGTTGAAGTGAGCTTGACTCGGACAGTCCTGACTGTATGATACTTGACTGAAGTATTTTTTTAAGTAAACTTGGTCCACATGACGGACTTACTTCTGATTGAAATGTACTAGACTTGAATGGTTGTAATATTGTTGACTCAAATGGTTGTAATGTTGATTCAAATGGTTTCTCTTGCTTTACAGCCAGTGTATCTGAGCGATATTCTTCTAGCAGAAGTGTTTCCGGTTCCAATGGATCTTCTGGTTCAATTTTGACAGTTACAGTAGCTATTTTTTCACACATGTTTAGTTTCTTACACTGAACACAAAGCAGTAAGGTTTTGGTAGTTAGATTACTGTGTTAGCACTGAGAGAGCTACCAAAAGATCCTTGGCAGGATCAGGATTCAAAAGGAATTTATTGCTAGATCCAAAGACATTAGCGGTAATTCTGTGAGATCAAATATTCTTCTACATTGGTCCGTAGTTGCAAATATTCTTTTCATGGGGATTTACAACTAACTTATTTCAAACCTTCGGTCAGTATGTTTTTTTATCATGAATTTTCATGAATCAATTTGCCCAAATTATGTACGAATTTAATCATTTTCCTGAAAGAATTTATTTGATTTCCTTTCCCTGTTCGGAACAAATTTTCACAAAAAAAACTATAACTAGAGCCGAAAAGTGAAAAGTCTCGAGTAGTAGAGCAAGGTAGAGGTGAGGTAGTATATAGTATATACTAGTAAAGATGCAGAAGTCACGAATATTTTAATACTAAGCCGCATCTAGTCCCATCGACTTGATCCACCTATTCCATCTAGTATCATGAATGACACGCGCGTGCATGCTATCCCGCTCGTACTAACTTCGTCGCACTATGCGCGGTCCCACTCGCCCACTATCACTATTGCTTTCAGAGTTACGGGATAAGCCCGCAGGTGCACATGGTGGAATAGGTACAGGCGCATCTAATCCCAAATTTATCTAGTATATTCACCACTAGTATTTCCGAAGGTCACCTCTATTCCAACCCCAAAAGTAAATATCTTTTTTTTTTTAATTTTCAGAGTGGACATGACGGGAGACAATAATGTAATGTACAGCCCGTATTGTACAGCATGATAATTGGTGTACTGGTACATGGAATATTAGGATGTGCATTATCGCGTCGTGACATATCAGCCGTACATTATTGACACGGGCTGATAATGTACGACCCGATAATGTACAGCCTGATAAAAGACAACCCATCTCTCATTGGCTGAGAGCCTCTTTGTCTATGACATCTAACGATTTCATCCTTCGTTTGAACGCGATAGTAAAAATAAGACACAAATTAAAAATATAAAGATTACAGTTAGTAGGTTACGGTTATTTTTATGTCAACTAGGAAATCTTTGCTGTGTCAAAACAGCGGGCTTATCCCGCAACTCTGAAAGTGATAGTGATAGTACGCGAGCGGGACCGCGTATAGTGCGACTAAGTTGGTATGAGCAGGACGGCATGCTCTCGCAATCAGAATCACGAACGTTTCAAAGAGGATAAGCACGCTGGTTAGGTTATTATGTTTTTTTTAAAAGCCCGGAAACCTTCTGTTTTGTCTTGTAATAATGTACGACCCGATAAAACGTGTACTGTTCTCAGGTGCGCGAATTATCAGCGGTACATTCCTGGTCGTGCATTATTGGCACGCGCTGATAATGTACAGCCCGTATTGTACGACCTGATAATTGGCAGCCCGGTACACCTATTATCGGTCGTATATTCCAGGCCGTACATTATAAGGTTGTACATTATTAGGCTGTAGATTATCGACATCCGAGGAAAAAAAAGGTTGTCAAACTTCTATTCTCAAAGTGTCAAAGTCAAAGTCAATTTGTTCAAATTCTTTCTTTTTGTGTTTCTCCAAGTCGTATTTTGTGATTTGAAATAATTAAGCTATACAATCAATATCCATTACTGTTATTTAAAGTCTGGTAAGATCTCCAAACCCACATTGAAAAAGAAAGCATTGACGTTGCGAAAAGCATGAATGAGAAATCACCGATTGCCGGCCGGCCATACCGGCAGGGCGACTGCATGTTATTACTCTATAACTTGGATCAGCTCATCTAATCATCCACAGCCTTCCTAGCACCATTGCTGGGTATAAGCTCCTGCTACGCACCGTGGTCCTATGTTCTTTGGTTCAGCCAAATTTCAACCCGGGATGGTGACATCGTCACTCGACACGCTGATTACGTTGTAGATGAGCCACGCAATTTTCCAACTTGAACCCATTTTTACCCGACTGCCCAAGGCAAATGAAAAGGGCTAATGTTTTTAGGTTTATGTTTGTGTGCTCCTATATTAACTCCAGATAAATCGTTGTGCAAATGACCTTTGTTGTTAGATTTAAATTTTATTACATAGACAACGATAACTCAGAGTACTGCATAATTTTAAAATATTTGTTTCAGAAATATTCATAATGCCTCAAGCACGGCGTAAAACACCCTTCAGTGGGAAAGCTAAGAAACAGCAGCTGCAAAATAAAAAGCAAACCAAAGTTCTCCTCATGCCAAGTAAGTAATAAAAAGTTCTATTTGTCCCCCAATGAGGGGATAGATCAAACTTATTTAAAGCTTTGCAATGAGATTAAAAGCTCCGCGCCTCACCACCCTTGAATAAAGATGGCTATCCGGTGATCTGATTGAAACTTTCAAAGTTTTGAACAGATTCTACAATCTTCCTGACATACACAGCATGTACATGCTAAAGGACTATGCAAGAGAGGGCAGACGCCACAAGACCCTGCTACAGCCTGCACCATCTCAAACCAGCAACAGAATCGTTCACAATTGGAACAGGTTGCCTGAGGAGATGGTCTCAGCAAAATCTATAAATACCTTTAAAAACAAGCTACACGCTTGGATAATTAAGAAGAGAAACTTGACTGACAATTATTACGTTTCAACACTGTGTGATAAAAGCACATCAGCTTAATCTGCTCGTCTATAAATAAGTAACTATTTCCTATCTGTTCCCCATTCCCTCTGTTGTTTTCTGAAGGGCTCACTACATCACCTGACCAGACATCGTGCGAAAGGGATAGCTAGACTTGAATTTCACGGGAGGGAAAACAAACTACTAAGGTTTATAGCTTCTCTCTTTCGCTCCCCAGAAACTCTATGTCTAGACATCTGTTTCACACTATGTCAGGTTGGGTAATGTAGCGAGGCCTTTAAGGGTAGACATAGGGATTTTATTTATTTATTTACATCAATTAGCACCAAACACGAATTACGCTAATGAGAATTAAGATTAAAAAAACATGCGAAACAAATGTCAAATATACTTAAATTAAAAATGAGCTTTCCTTTCTGACTGGAACGTTCCTTCTTTTCAAACAAGTTAAGTTGTTTTGGTAAATCAGGTGTTTATCTATTCAGGGTGTAACTATGTAGTGTATTGTTTGGTAGCATCAACATCATCAGCCGCTTACGAGGCGGTGTCCCTCAACTACCAGCCCCGCGGGAGGGGTGAATCGAACCGATACGCGTTGAAGTTCTATAGAGAGAATGATGTAGAACTCGCACAGAAGAAAGAACACGCTCTGTGAGTATAACACCAGCTGCAGTAAGTATATATATGTATGTATATGTAAATGGCCTTTTGGAAAAACTCAGAGTCGCACAGCGGGCAATGGAGAGAGCTATGCTCGGAGTTTCTTTGCGCGATAAAATCCGGAACGAGGATATTCGTCGAAGAACCAAAGTTGCCGACATAGCTTTCAGAGTTTGCAAGCTGAAGTGGCAATGGGCAGGCCATATCACTCGAGGAACCGATAACCGGTGGGGAAGAAAGGTTCTTGAGTGGCGACCACGAACCGGAAGACGCAGCGTAGGTAGGCCTCCCACTAGGTGGACCGACGACATTGTGAAAGTCGCGGGCAACCGGTGGATGCAAGTGGCCCGTTGTCGGTCGGTGTGGCGCTCTAAGGGGGAGGCCTATGTTCAGCAGTGGACGTCTTATGGCTGATGATGATGATGATATGTAAATAATACATATTAAATTTTTTATTTCATCGAAATTTACCTGTCTAGTACTATTTATAATATCTTAGTTTATTTAAGTTTATCCAGCTTACCTGTCTACTAGCAAACTGTCGAAGCATCATTATTAAGTATTTCAATAATTAATTAATTCATGTAAGCGAAATTGTAATTTCTTGTTGAGAAATAAACTTCTTTAACCCGAACTCATTTCACCCACTTAGGGGTTGATTTTCGAAAAATCCTGAGCTCCATCCATCCTTGCTTTATTTTTTGTGTTTATTATGCAAAAAGAGTTTCATTGGTTTAACGTGAAAGAATGTTTATTTCCATACTAAATTGGAATTTAGCAAAATCCGTTCACTTAGACCATTTGAGGAGTGTCGGGTTCAAATTTCACGTCTCTATCATAAGCGGTTTGGTCTGTGCGTTGTTTCGTAATAAAGGGCTTGTTCTTTTTATATGTACAGATTTTTTTTTATTGACCGAGCGAAGCGAAGGTCTCGCAGTTTACAAACACATTTGGGACAAATCGGCATTTGTATGTATGTTTGTGTGCATATTTGTCCGATGATAACTTGCGAACCGTTGAACCGATCTTCATGAAATTTTGTATGCAAGTAGTTCATTTCAATACAATTTTTAAGTTCGAATATGAGCTGAATCGGTCCAGGGGTTGTGAAGATATAGGGGTCGCGAGGTCTCAGTTCGCCGCGAACTACTAGTTCATCTTGACCTCCGATAAAAAGTCACAGAAAAAGAAAAAACAAAAACTAGATAACCAACAACTACACTAATAAAAAAAAACCCCTTTTGTAATTACAGTAAAGCTTTAAATCCAGTACCAGAAAAGGACCTCGAAGTGGATCCTATGACATACTTCCCGCCAGATCTCTCGTTCCCTAGAAGACCAGCGTGGGACTTCAACATGACTCCGGCACAGTTAGATGCTCAGGAGCAAAGGTATTTCAAGGTAAATCTTTAGACATAGATCTACACATATAGTTTCACCTAATAATTCCTCCCGAAGTATACCAACTTACCTGCGAAGTAGACCAACTTACCTGCGAAGTAGACCAACTTACCTGCGAAGTAGACCAACTTTAATAGCGCGGGACACTACCAATGGCCATGTAGAGTACTACAAGGCACTAGTTAAGTGGATTTTCTGGCTGTTGATGATGATGGTGTTACTTTCTGTAGCCTATATATATTTATATGAATTATGTGTCGTTGGATTTCTCTTTATACAGGGTTATAAGGAAAGGGTATGTTAAGCCGAAAAGAGCTCATAGTACTCATCATTATGAACAACTTGTTCTATGGGACCAACCCTGAAATCGAGAAAAAAATATCAGCTGTTCCATAGAAAAATGTCAATGACACTCGACAAAATGTATGGAACAGATGATTTTTTTTCTCGATTTCAGGGTTGGTCCCATAGTAAAAGTTATTCATAAACATTAGTACTATGAGCCCCTTTCGGCTTAGCATACCCTTTCCTTATAACCCTGTAGTGTTCGGAGTGACATTTAACACAGGCTACATTATGCAGTCGAATTGACGGTTTTTCTTTTAAGATTAGACTGTACCGCCTACTTGTCCATACAAAAAGCACCAACTGTTTTCCATCTCTAAATGGTAATGATTTCGATGTTTTTTTTTAATAATAATATATGTTTTGTTTTTTTACTGCAGTCTGTGCTTATTGGATTGTTTTTTGAATATCGCTTTGTTTGTAGTTATAGGCATTTAAAGTGAAGATTTTTTGGCGTGAAATTACGATGAAGAGAAAAGTAGTTTTACTAGATATATTTTTTTTGTTGTTTGTATTTTCAAAAAAAACTTTTTTTTGTTTTTTTTTGTTTTCTGAAACCTACCTGCGTTAATTGTTATTTATCCAAGAAACAAAAGATTTTGATTAGATTTAGGAGGTAATAAGTTTCCTCCCGAAACTAATTTCATAAAAAAATTAAGTAATTCACTCTCTCTATAGCACGGGGAACATAGCGACAGCAATACAATTTCCAAATACCTCCGACGCCAAAACCTCGCGGCGAGACGAGTGTCTTAAATCGTTTATCTTTTTTTCCAGAACTACATAGATAAATTACAAGCGTCTGAGCACTGGAAGGACATGTCATATTTCGAGCTGAATATTGAAACGTGGCGGCAACTGTGGCGCGTCATGGAAATGTGTGACATTTTGTTGCTCATCGTGGACGTTAGATATGCGGTGAGTGCAAACTCACCACTTTTTTTTTTTTTTTTTTGCGAGGCTGCTTTTGGGTGCAGCCTGGTTATGTGGGATTATACCCACTAAAACCCCCCCGGTGGCCTGCCTTGGTGCTTGACCGAGGGCTCCGGGATCTCCAAGGGAACGCACCGGAGCCTTCAGCACCACGCTTCAGCTCCTCCCGGGTCAGCTACCAGCTGTCGTAAGACGCCTAAGCCTACAACAGCGTCCGCCACTCGACGCTTTTGTCCTCCCGGGGCTCGCTTCGGTAGACCTCCAACCACCCCCGAGCCCAGAGGTCCTCTTTTAGTACCAGGGGATACCGATGCCGTATTCTAGTGCCCCAGCATCAGGGCCCGATCACCCCTAGTTTCGATCAAGATGATCGAAGCACACACGCATCGGTCAATACAGGTGCGAGTAGGTGTATCCTTGAGAACCAATGAGAACGCTTAGTCGCAGTCCCAGCAACCCGCGCTTTCCTCCAACTTTGGTGACTTTTGTTTCGGAACAAAGATCTCATAATGCGCTATCTATATATAATTTACATCTGCAGTGTGACACAGTTTATTATTTACCTGGTCATAAAGGAGGCTGGGCAAATTTGTATGGGAAGTGGTCTATAACCAATAGCAATCCGGGTGTATTATGCTTGACTGTTTTTTTCTTTTTCAATGATGAAAAAATGAATATCTGTGTAGAAAAAGAAACAACAAAAAAATACTTTTTTTTTTCATCAGTAAAGAGGTTATAAGCATTTTCTTTTCTAGCAAATTTTTACTAAACAGTTTTTATGAAGAAAAAAACTATTATTATTCACTTAACATAAGATGGCGAAGTCGCGGGTGAAAGCTAATAATTCATATATTTCAGGGGATGATGTTCCCGCCATCGCTCTACGAATACATAGTAAAAGAACAACGGAAAGACATGATTTTAGTCCTGAACAAGATTGACCTGGTCCCAGCTAGTGTTGTGGCAGCTTGGAAGGAACATTTCACGACTGTGTACCCCGGCCTTAGAGTTGTGTACTTCACATGCTGTCCCGGGTACAACCTGCGCGGTGCCACTAGCGATAAGGCCGGTAAGTGCCACCATTCTCGATCACAGTAGTGCTAGTGTTGTGGCAGCTTGGAATGAACATTTCACGACTGTACCCCGGCCTTAGAGTTGTGTACAACATGCGCGGCGCCACTAGCGATAAGGCCGGGAAGTACTAAACTAATAAAACGCTTCGCAAAGGTTTTCAAACAAAAAAGTATTGTCACTTTGCAGTCTTTATGCTCAATTATCTCCACAACCTGACACTTTAGGATATTATGTTGCCTGACATTTTTTGTTCGTCTATATGTTCCCAATCCAAATATACAAGTTATAATGTGCGACGCGTATTTGAAAAAAAGTACAAAAAGGCGTCATAATCATCTCAATGCCAAAAACCTTTAAACACCTTTCATTAATGAATCAATTCAAAATTTAAAATAATTTATTTAATTATGGTCATCAACTAATATTATAAATGCGAAGGTTTGTGTGTATAAAGTGTGTAAGGTAGGTAAGTATGTTTGTTCCCGTTCAACTCTGTAACGGCTGAACGGATTTGGATGAAATTTGGTGCAGAGGTAGGTTATTCCCTGGAACACATCGGCTACTTTTTATATTCAAAAATGTAACCATTCCTGTAGAACCGCGGGGCGCAGCTAGTAATTATATAAGCACAAGCCAAAATGTCCCAAAATTTGATTATTAATAAAAATTCACAAACAAAATAAAATACTACCCATAACAAAAATACAAAGGTTAAGTTATCATCGGACAAATATACAAACATGCATAAAAACACCGTCTTGTTCCCGTAGACTCTTGAGACTTTCGCTTCCCTCGGCTTTCTATTCCCAGTTGCCACCACCATCTACCCCACCACTGGTGGAAAGCACCAAATAAAATTCAGAATAAACAAAACTGAGATATTCTTACTAATGTTTATCGGATTCAGTTTTTTACTAGTAGTTCTGCGAACAGTACACCTCGCGAGCACAAATTTTATTGCAAAATTTAAATAAAAAATCTAAATTTTACGGCAATTTTCATATAACCGTTTTCTATTTTGACAATGAAGAACTTTTTTTTTTTAGTTTTTACTTTCGTCCCGAACTGAAACATCACGACCATACCTCTTGACCGATTTTGCTAATATTCGTTGTTTTTTTTTTATTGAGTTCCAATATTTGCTGGCAAATATTATCATAATGAAGCCGCAGAAAGCTTCCCCCTTTTTGGGAGAAATACCCCTCTAATTAAAAATCAATTAAATAAAATAATTAAAAATAATTTTAAGGGATAAGCGTGGAGGCGTGCTCGTCGCATCCCTTGCCGGTCCGGTTAGCACACACATGAATATCACTGATGTGTGTGCTTTCAGAACTGCAACTCCACTTAAAGTTTAACTGGTGGTAGGGCCTTATAGTCCGCCTGGCTAGCTACCACCCTTCTGTTTAAGTGTGTCGCTAAATGTCAATTGTTTTGGCACTGACGTGTTCCGGCACTTGTGCAGGAGCGCCAGTTCCCTTCCCCCTTTTACAGCATGTTCTGCTCTCTATCCTGAGACCCTACGGGTGCGAAGATGCAGCTACCGTCATCGGTCGTGAAGGAGCGGCATGGGGGTCAGGGAGACCCGGTGAAACGGCTGACCGCTGGCCGCCCGCAGGACAGTAGGGGACCCGAACCCGGGGATTTCTTCAAAGCTCCGCCCCGGGAGGCCGTCCCGCCATCCGGCGCATAATCCTGTGGAGGTGCTGCCGTGCCGGTGTAGGAGACCGGAGTGGATCCCGGCAATGCCTCCCAGGGGGGACCGGGGGCCCTTCCGTACCCCATGCCGGTCATTCACTTACTGTATATGGTGACTCATCCCACACACATCTGTTCTTCGTCGCTAGATAGAGAGCCCTACATGCTGTAACTCCTTCAACTCAACTTTAACTCCCAATGGCCAGTAAATCAAGAATGAGCGTTTCTTCAGCGGCCTCCGACTCCACATATCAAGTGGACTTCTGTAACATTCGGGGTATTCATGCCAATTTGAATGAGGTTCATCATCATCTTGAATCTACGAAACCTGCCTTGCTCTTCTTGACGGAGACACAAATTTCCTGCCCTGCCGAGACATCTTACCTCTTATACCCTGGGTACAAACTCGAGCATACTTTTATGCGTCGTGCCGGGGTATGTGTGTATGTCCGGGAAGATGTTTGTTGTCGCCGTCTCAGTGGCCTTGAAGAATGTGACCTGTCCACTTTATGGGTGCGCACGGACTTTGGGGGTAGTACCCGTATCTATGCGTGCCTCTACAGGTCTCATAGCGGGGACGCGGAGACAACTCGGTTATTTGAGCACGTTGCTAGAGGAGCTGACAAAGTATTAGAGCAGCACACTTCCGCTGAGTTAGTGGTTCTTGGTGACTGTAACGCTCACCATGCTGAGTGGCTTGGTTCCAAAGCTACTGATCACGCGGGTCGTGCTGCTTCTGACTTTGCCTTAGCTCATGGCCTCTCTCAACTTGTTACTGGAATAACAAGAATTCCTGACGTTGAGAGTCATGATCCCTCTTTGCTGGACCTTTTCATGACCTCCCACCCTGACCAGTACCAGGTATCAGTTGAGGCACCACTCGGTCATTCTGATCACTGCCTCATCCGAACCTCAGTGCCTTTCTCGGTTCACGCCCATGCCGTTCCCTCTGGCAAGCGCAAGGTTTGGCACTATAGGTCAGCGGATTGGGATGGATTGCGTGAGTTCTACGCGTCCTATCCCTGGGGGCGGCTTTGCTTTTCTTCAGACGATGTTGACACGTGTGCGGACTCCGTCACTGATGTCGTGCTTCAAGGAATGGAATGTTTTATTCCAAACACTGTCGTACGCGTCGGTGGACGGAGTCGTCCATGGTTTAATAAATCCTGCGCGGAAGCTTCGCGTTTGAAGCGTGATGCTTTTAAATCATGGTCCGAAGCTTTCGCCAGTGAAAACCCGCACACACCTGTCTTGAAGAAAAATCTTAACGCTGCCTCTAGGTCCAGTAAAAGGGTGATTGTCGAGGCCAAAGCTGCCCACGTCAGCAGAATTGGCGACCAACTTGCACGGTTCCCATCTGGAAGTCGAGCTTTTTGGTCACTTGCCAAGGCTGCTGAAGGCAACTTTTGTCGGTCCTCTCTACCTGCCATGCGTAGGCCGGATGACACATTGGCTCATAGCGCAAAGGAGAAAGCCGACATCCTTGGTACCCTCTTTGCCTCAAACTCGACTCTCGACGATGGGGGCGCAGCACCACCCACCATTCCGCGGTGTGCGAGTTCCATGCCAGAAGTACGCTTCTCTCAGAAAGCGGTACGGAAGGAACTCATGTACCTTGATGTGCGAAAGTCGAGTGGGCCTGATGGCATTCCGGCCATCGTCCTTAAAACTTGTGCTCCCGAGTTGACTCCGGTCCTAACGCGTCTTTTCCTGCTTTCATATTCAACCGGATGTGTGCCTACTTCGTGGAGGATTGCCTTGGTCCACCCGATTCCTAAAAAAGGAGATCGGTCTGATCCGTCTAACTACAGGCCCATAGCTATTACCTCTCTACTCTGTAAGGTGATGGAGCGAGTGGTAAACACCCAGCTCCTTGGTTACTTGGAGGAGCACCAGCTCATCAGTGATCGTCAGTACGGTTTCCGTCATGGACGATCAGCTGGTGATCTTCTGGTATACCTCACTCACCGTTGGGCTGAAGCCGTTGAGAGTAGGGGGGAAGCGCTTGCAGTTAGTCTGGATATAGCCAAAGCCTTTGATCGGGTCTGGCACAGGGCACTCCTATCCAAGCTACCATCCTATGGACTTCCTGAGGGGTTATGTACATGGGTTGCCAGCTTCCTTGCTGATCGGAGTATCAAGGTCGTTGTAGACGGTTGCTGCTCCGACAGCATTTCTATCAATGCTGGCGTCCCGCAGGGTTCTGTGTTATCGCCGACGCTCTTTATTCTCCACATCAATGACATGTTGCAAACAAGCAACATGCATTGCTATGCGGATGACAGCACTGGCGATGCACAGTATACCGGTCGTGCTAACATACCTCGTGCCGTTGTTGAAGAAAGTAGGAACAAACTAGTGTCTGAAGTTGAGGCCTCTCTTGAGCAGGTCTCGGATTGGGGTGAACTGAATTTAGTCCAGTTTAACCCAACGAAGACACAGGTTTGCGCGTTCACCGCTAAAAAAATCCCATTTGTCGTCGCTCCTCGGTTTCAGAACGCTCCCCTCAAGGTTTCGGAGAGCATCGGGATCTTAGGTGTTGACATTTCTGCAAATGTACAGTTCCGTGGTCATATTGCAAGTAAGGCGAAACTTGCATCCAAGAAACTTGGTGTGCTCAACAAGGCGAAGCGGTACTTCACGTCGGGTCAAAGGCTTCTGCTTTACAAAGCCCAAGTCCGACCTCACGTGGAGTATTGCTCCCATCTGTGGAATGGAGCACCCAAGTATCAAGATGCCCCTTGATGCATTACAGCGTAGAGCTGTCAGAATTGTCAACGATCCCAAACTCACCGAAAACCTAGAGCCGCTCAGCATGCGCAGAGACATTGGATCTCTCTCTATCTTTTATCGCATTTATAATGGGGAGTGTTCTGAAGAATTGTTCGACCTGGTACCGGCGTCGCGATTTCATTACCGCACCAGCCGCCACCGCTTAAAAGCTCATCCGCATGTGATAGATCTGTGGAAATCGCACACTGTGCGTTTTACGCGATCCTTTTTGCCTCACACCTGCAAATTGTGGAATGAGCTTCCACCAGCGGTTTTTCCGAGTAACTACAACATGGGGTTCTTCAAAAGGGCTGTTAATCGAGTCTTTAAAGGTCGGCAACGTATCTGTGATGCCCCTGGTGTTACAGGTATCCATAGGCGACGGTGATCGCTTACCATCAAGCGGCCCGTCTGCTTGTTTGCCAACTATGGCATAAAAAAAAAAAAAAAAAAAAAAAAAAAAATCGCCGACGACAAAATAATGCTATGAAATTTTAAACCTGTATACCAAGTTTCGTCAAGATTAGTTGAAAAATACGTACCAACTACGGACAGTGAAAGACAATTTTGCCAGTTGATGCAGAGACTTTCGCTCGCTCGGTCAATCAACGTTCATTGATATCAGGGCTCCAAGTGCGCCGCCGCAAAGGCAGGCAACGGATGTGCGTTGAAGGAGCAACTCAGCTCCTCGAGGCTTGCAAGGACCTCGTGCAGGGGGAGGTGGACCTCGCGCCCTGGGAGGAGAAGATACGGGACGAGATGGGAGAAGAGAGGGAAGACGACGAGATCGAGATTGGTATGTCGCTCTTAATTGATCAGCAAAGTCTACAGTCGCTCTCGATCTTAGGTTGATTCAAATAAGTTATTGTGGAAAAAAAATATTTTTCAAGACAAGCTTTCATAAATTGAGTCCAAATTCCATCAGTCTACTGTTAGTTACTGAGGAGTTCTGTTTTCCACCTGCCGTCTTCATCATTTATTTATTTTTAATTAATTATGTATATTAATTAAAACGGTACAAAACACCAATTACATTAATTAATTAAAGGAATAATTCAATTTATAGTTGATTACATTCAAGTCAACTTATACAATACATAAACATTAGTCAAAAAAATAAAAAAGCATGAGATCAGCTCGCTCTAGTTATATTGTTTTGTCATAGGAACTTGACAGGCATGCAAAATTAAACTCAATTGAACAAAGGGAACTGGTATAAAATTCAGTTCCAAGATTTGACCTGAACATACATACATATACAAACATTGCAATTAATTTAAACTTGTAAAATAGAGACAACGGGAATAATACTACCAACTTCTCATTGTCCCCATCATTGGGAAAGGGTCATGGGGCCGAAAGGAAGAAAAAAAACTTTTATGGGGACAAAGAGATACGGAGAGACGAATATACCACGTAAGTTCCAAAGAACTCATTGGTACGGGCCTGCGAACCCGCGACCCCACGTATATGAGGCAGTCGTGCCACTGAGCTACCACGACTTCTCACAATATCTTATCCTAAAGCCATACATTTCAGGTGAAACTATAATCGAAAAGCCCGACACGACGTTCTACACGCACGAGCGTTTTAAAGGCGGAGTTTTAACCGTCGGCTGCTGCGGACAACCTAACGTTGGCAAGTCCTCACTCATGAACGCAGTGTTGGGAAAAAAGAGGCTGTCTGTGTCACGCACCCCGGGACATACGAAGCACTTCCAAACTATTTACACCACACCGCAAGTAAGACAATTGATGTTGTCAAGTCGGCTAACGTGAGGTATCTCGTCTTACGTTGGCAGGTCGGCTAACGTGAGGTATCTCGTCTTACGTTGGCAGGTCGGCTAACGTGAGGTATCTCGTCTTACGTTGGCAGGTCGGCTAACGTGAGGTATCTCGTCTTACGTTGGCAGGTCGGCTAACGTGAGGTATCTCGTCTTACGTTGGCAGGTCGGCTAACGTGAGGTATCTCGTCTTACGTTGGCAGGTCGGCTAACGTGAGGTATCTCGTCTTACGTTGGCAGGTCGGCTAACGTGAGGTATCTCGTCTTACGTTGGCAGGTCGGCTAACGTGAGGTATCTCGTCTTACGTTGGCAGGTCGGCTAAGGTGAGGTATCTCGTCTTACGTTGGCAGGTCGGCTAACGTAAGGTATCTCGTCTTACGTTGGCAGGTCGGCTAACGTGAGTTATCTCGTCTTACGTTGGCAGGTCGGCTAACGTGAGGTATCTCGTCTTACGTTGGCAGGTCGGCTAACGTGAGGTATCTCGTCTTACGTTGGCAGGTCGGCTAAGGTGAGGTATCTCGTCTTACGTTGGCAGGTCGGCTAACGTAAGGTATCTCGTCTTACGTTGGCAGGTCGGCTAACGTGAGGTATCTCGTCTTACGTTGGCAGGTCGGCTAACGTGAGGTATCTCGTCTTACGTTGGCAGGTCGGCTAACGTGAGGTATCTCGTCTTACGTTGGCAGGTCGGATAACGTGAGGTATCTCGTCTTACGTTGGCAGGTCGGCTAACGCGAGGTATCTCGTCTTACGTTGGCAGGTCGGCTAACGCGAGGTATCTCGTCTTACGTTGGCAGGTCGGCTAACATGGGGTGTCTCATCTTACGTGGGCAGGTCGCCTAACGTAATGTTTGATTTTTTGTTCTGCTTAACCAGACAAATATAGTAGTTTTAAAATTTAAGATTAGTATATAATAATGACAGCTCGTTGGGATGACGATATTGTGAAAATCGTGGGTCGAACCTGGACAAGATTGGCACAGGACCGGGATGAGTGGCGTAAAAGAAGAGAGGCCTATGCTCAGCAGTGGGCGATTACGGGCTGAAAATGAAGATGATGATGATATAATAAACAGTAATATAACGTTAACTGCCTTACAAATTTTAGATTCAGTACTTATAACAAGAACCACGCTCCAGAATTATAATTTTTTCAAGACAGAAAAAAATACTCCACTTCCAGGTCCGTTTCTGCGATTGTCCAGGGCTGGTGTTCCCTTCGAAAGTGCCGCGACCTATACAGATTTTGATGGGATCATACCCAATAGCGCAGTTGAGGGAACCGTACACCGCTATAAGGTAAGTTTTTTTTTTATTGTTGACTGGCTAGGTGTTTGACCACAACTTATCTTAGCTCCTCGAGTACCCAATACCCAGAGTACTCGAGTAAAAAAATAGGTCGGTAGTCAGTATAATTTCTTTACTTTTTTTTTACTTTTTCTGTTTTTTTTTAATGTGTTTTTTTTTTTAAATGGAACCAGCAAAAAAAATACCCGACTGTCTGCGAGGGTAATGTTTTTTTTGGGATGTATATATTTTTGCGTTTTCGTGTTCCTATATTATCTCCTGTGTACCCGGCTTGACAGATTTTGACGAGTGAGGTGTCGTTTGATTCCTCTTTATGTCCGGAATGATGTAGGCCACATTTTGCATTTTTTTTTTTTCTTTAAGTTTTCTCCACTGACTCAGCGATCCGTCCCTTTGTTAACTATGTATGTATGTACACGTCTTTGTGAAAAACTTTTACTATGGGACCAAACATGATATAGAAAAAGTTAGAAACAGAAACAGTTGTTCCATAAATTTTTCGAGTGTCATGGACATTATTCTATGGAACAGTCGATATTTTTTTCTTGATTTCAGTGTTGGTCCCATAGTAAAAGTTGTTCATAATGTTGAGTACATACAATCCTTTAGATATTGTCACACTTGAGGATAGTCCTTTCGCGATGTTTTGGCGCGTTCGATATTTGAAATTGTAAAGCTGTCTTGTTTGTTATGTGTTTGTTTCTCGTGCGTGCGATAGAGAGAGTTAGTGAATTTTCCTTTCGTTTCGGGGGTAGTCTCTTATCATCCCCTAAATCTTAATATAACCTTTGTTAATATACCTTAATATAAACTTTTGTGTAATATGTTCAAAATTTGTTTTTTTTTGTTCAATATGTTGTTCAATTCTATGAAATACCTAATTATTTGTGTATAGTTTACTATACATTATTTGACGTATAAACTTATGTTAACTAATAAATAACTTTGAACTTATATATTATGATCCTTTCATCATCATCATCATCATCAGCCATAAGACGTCCACTGCTGAACATAGGCCTCCCCCTTAGAGCGCCACACCGACCGACAACGGGCCACTTGCATCCACCGGTTGCCCGCGACTTTCACAATGTCGTCGGTCCACCTAGTGGGAGGCCTACCTACTCTGCGTCTTCCGGTTCGTGGTCGCCACTCAAGAACCTTTCTTCCCCACCGGTTATCGGTTCCTCGAGTGATATGGCCCGCCCATTGCCACTTCAGCTGATGATGATCCTTTATCTTCATTATATTTACTGTATTTTGTGAAGTCGATGTTATAGTGTTTTGTGCGTAAAATAAATGTTTTTCTTTCTATTCTTTAGCATTTGATTGTTTCTGTGTCAGGTACATTGCTGAGCGTATAGACTTGCCGAGACTGCTTCGGATCGAGCACCCAGAGAGGGACGACACCTGGTCGCCTCGCGACATCTGCGACGGATGGGCCAAGAAACGTGGCTACATCACCGCCAAGGCAGCTCGGTATGTAAATACATCAAATATACAATTGTAGCAAGTTGACGCGTCCATAATGGAAGCATTCTTAACTTTTTTATATTTTGTAATTGTTAGGAATGCAACTGTATGACAATAAAAAATATTCATTCATTCATTCATCTTAATTATAAATAACTTCGTTCCCGTGGACATAAAAAAGTATCCTATGTCCGTCTTTGTGGTATACAGTAACTCCTTACCAAATTTTATCAAGATCCGTTTAGCCGTGATAACGCGAGAAACATCCAGACAAAGAGACAAAGCTACTTCCTATAGTTCGATAGATGGCGTTGGTCCATTTTTGTGTGGACTGTGTTGTAATGTTCTCGCATGCACGTTGTAATGTTCTGAATCGCGCATGCGAAGTTTAGACGAACGTATTCATTTTTATACCTTTATCGGTGCTGATACGACTGCGGATATATGTCTCTGAATTACAATAATAGTTAGGATCACACTAATATAATTTTTGTGAAAGTTTGTGCGCAAGTGTGTAAATATGTAAGTAAGTGTAATTGTTCCCGTTCAAATATGTAACGGCTGAACGGATTTGGATTAAATTTGGTATGGAGGTAGCTTATACCCTGGATTAACACATAAGTAGTACATGCTTGCTTAGTTTGCGGCTAGATGGCGCTGTGTGTGAAAAACGCCCACAAATATTTATTTATTACTAGCTGCGCCCCACGGTTTCACGCTATCCTACACTAACCGAATAATTTCCGGAATAAAAAGTAGCATATGTGCTAATCCAGGGTGTAAGCTACCTCCATATCAAATTTCATTCAAATCCATTTAGCCGTTACAGAGTTGAACGGGAACAAAAACACTTACATACTTACAGACAAGCTTTCGCATTTATAATATTAGTGTGATTTGGCCGTTAATATTGTCTTTCTGTTTTCAGTTTGGACACGTACAGGGCAGCGAACAGCCTCCTCCGAATGGCTCTGGATGGAAAGGTTTGCCTTTGGTTGCGTCCTCCCGGATACACGGAACAGATAGGTATAACTCATCATCATCATCATCAGCCTGAACACGTCCACTGTTGAACATAGACCAAGTCAGTTACGGGACAGCATGGAGGACCCGGACATAATTCGTAACATATATATACAAAATTGAGATTGGTGTAACTTCCTGACGTTGAATCAATATTAAATTAAATTAAACTGTCTGGAGGACAGGAACATAGGAAAAGCATTTACGCTTGAGCCATAATACATTGTCGTCGCCGACGACTCGCTGCCGTGCTTACGGTCGTCATCTGAAATAGACTCTAACGTAGCGCAAATAGAGACGATATTGCTAAATGTTAAATTTGTTTAATTATCGTATATTAACACGAGATGTTGGTTCTACAATTATCGAAAAAAAAAACCTGTTGTGAATTACTTCCGGGTCACACGCTAAATTGACTGGTCTATCCCCCCCTTAGAACGCCACACTCATCTGACGCGGCGCGGTCGCAACCGTCATCCACCAAAGCAATTTCAACCTTACCGTCGTTAGGGGCCGTTCTAGTATAACGTTAGCACTATGGGGTGGTGGGGGGGGCTTTGTTTTGCTTATTTTGGATGACATGGGGGGTAGGGGAGTCTAGATGATGATTATCATCTATTCATCGGTCATCGGTAGTTATTTACTTTTTTACACGAATGGCAACTCTCGAACTTAGAATCATGGATTTGGGTTTCATGGAATGAAGACTGTTAATTTGAATTTAATATGTGTACCAAAAATTTAAAATAAGTTTGTTATGTTCGTAAGATTATAATATTGTTGTCCCTTACTCTATGTTGAATACTGTATTTCAGTAAAATCTAATCTCTATCCTAAATCTATTTTCTTATTTTAAAAATTATAATTATAACATAATTATAATATAAAAAAAAAAAAAACATTTATAATTGAAAAATGTGTACGTAAGCATGGGGGGAAGGGGTAAGAGCTTTGCTTACTTTTGCTGACAAGGGGGATGGGGGGGGGGGTAAATAATTGTAATAAATCTGCTTACGTAATTTGGTTACTTGAACGGCCCCATATAATAAGATACAAAAAATAAAGTCGTGCCTGTCTCATGTCTTATGACGTCACGCGTTACATCTCGACGTTTGTATCGTATTATAACGGCGCTAAGGTTGAAATTGCTTTGGTGGATGACGCTTAGTTAATTCTTTTTTTTTCTTTCGACATTATTACAATTTTCTTAGAGCGCTACATTGAAAGATAATCTGCCATTTGCAGGTTGCCCGCGACTTTCACAATGTCGTCGGCCTACCTGCGACCAGAGAAAATGGCGTCGATTTGTTCTCCTCTCTAAACTAAGCTAATCTGTCTGCACTAAAATTCTATGCCTCAGCTTTTTTTTCAGTATCTGAAAAAATAATGCCAGCAATTTTGGAGCTGTCAAAATTTATTTTAGTTAAATTTTAATACATATTAGTTAAAAAGTCAAAATTTATAGTTATTTATAGAATCGCCGCCAGAGAAGCTTTTTACGCAGAGAAAGTAATTTTCGAATTAGATCAGTATTTTTGGGAATTATTTCGATGTATATAATGGTAATATAAATAGTGATAGTTTAAAGTTAACCTCCTTAACCTGTAGTCCTTACCTACCTGTGTAACCTTAGTTAACCTGGCAGTCAAACGCAAGCCTATAAATAATTTAAAAAAACCTAGATTGTGCAACCCGGCTTTAGTATAATTTATGCTTGTTCCAGATAAATTCGAATCGGCAAAAGAAGTTGCATATGTTAAATGGGTCCAGGCTCGGTCTGAAGACGAGGTAAATGTTATATTATCAGATATCGAATCCGACGAGAACGATGCGGTTCAAGCGAACAGACAGACTGACAGCGAGGAATCGTCGAGCTCGGATGAAGAACAAGTTACAACTATGGCTAATAAATTCGCGGCTTTGGTTAATGATGAATAAAATTAATATGCAAGACAACTGATTGTTTTTTATTTTCATAATGTTTCTGACCAAGTAGATCCCGATCAGTGACATAAACCAGACAAGTGCGAGTCGGATTCGCGCGACGAGGGTTCCAGTAAATGTCTCTTTCTAACGCAAACCCTTTTGTAATAATAATAATATAATAATAATCATTTATTTCCGAACAAAAATCATTAATATAGGTTACAAAATTATTTATATGAATTACAAGCGTATTTACTTCTAAACAGATGTGTCTAACGGGCCCCAAACTAGGCAAAGACTGTCTCTTGGGCGCCCTGTCACAAGTTTGCAGCACCTGTTGAATCGCTGAGAGCTGTACACATTCACAATATCTTAGGGTAAAAGAAGCTAAAACCTTATGTATATAAAGACTTAAACTAATAATTACACATTATATTTCGTTAAATAATTACAAACATTAAATTAATTACATTATATCGCACCCTTAGTCGAGTACTGACCTAACTGAAAATTCATAATTTTTGGGAAACGAAAGAAATGTGATTGTGCTCTTGAGATTTTCTGATAAATCTTATCATAACTTTATGAAATTTAGAGTTATTTACAAAATTTCAAGTATTATGTGTACTTTGGAATAAGTGAAGCAGATGAGGCTAAATTTTATTTTAAAAAAAAATTTTTTTTTTTTGTATAGTAATTTGGCGCCAAAAAAAAAAACTAGAAGAAAGAGTCACTTTAGTACTAAAATACTTTTAAATTAATGACTCATTTACTAATAGGTCACTTTCATTCTTTGTTCGGACAAAATGTTTAGTACAAAAATGACCTAACTAGTTATAATTCACAACAACTAGCTCTGATTTAAAAGGTGACTCAATACAAACCTCGGTCACGTTACGATTGAAATTTACCATAAAGCTTTACCTTCATTATTTTGTACGGTAGTGCCGCCCTGTGGCTTAGGTCACTATCGAACTACCTGCGCAGCGTCTTACTACAATCACTTGTTACACAACACTAAACACGTCACTTACGTATCGAAGACAAAAGCGAGGCGAGTGATTAAAAAAGAGACAAGTATGCGTTTCTCCTTTTCTAGCCCAGAGCGGTCAGTTCCTGATTTACTAGCTAAATTTATTTATTTACAAAATTGTATAACAACCTCCCAGCTTTCAAAACAAATAAATTGCTAGTGATACGGTTTTTCTCCAGTGTGTGTCCGTTTGTGATTTTTTAAACTACCTGCTTGGGTAAATTCGAACTTGCACATATCACATTCGTATGGTTTTTCTCCAGTGTGTGTTTGTTTGTGAATTTTCAAGCTAACTGCTTGTGTAGATTTGTATTCACACATATCACATTCATATGGTTTCTGTCCAGTGTTTGTTCATTTGTGATTTTTCCAACTAGTTACATGTGCTAATTTGAACTCGCACATACCACATTCATATGGTTTTTTCTCCAGTGTGTTTTTGTTTATGAATTTTCAAACTAGTCACATGTGCTGCTTTATACTCACACATATCACATTCATATGGTTTTTCTCCAGTGTGTCTGTTTGTGTCTTTTCAAATTAGCTGGTTGTGTACATTTGAACTCGCACATATCACATTCATATGGTTTTTCTCCAGTGTGTTTTCGTTTATGAATTTTCAAACTAGTTACATGTGCTGCTTTATACTCACACATATCACATTCATATGGCTTTTCTCCACTGTGTGTCCGTTTGTGATTTTTCAAACTAGCTGCTTGTGTAAATTTGATCTCGCACATATCACATTCATATGGTTTTTCTCCAGTGTGTCTTACTTTGTGACTTTTCCAATTAGTTACATGTGCTGATTTATACTCACACATATCACATTCATATAGTTTTTCTCCAGTGTGTGTTGCTTTGTGAATTCTCAAACTATATGAATATGCAGATTTGAACTCGCACATATCACATTCATATGGTCTTTCTCCAGTGTGTGTCCGTTTGTGGATTTTCAAATTAGGCCCTGTAGCTGATTTATACTCGCACATATCACATTCATATGGTTTCTCTCCAGTATGTGTTCGTTTGTTATTTTTCCAACTACTTACATGTGCTGATTTAAATTCACACATCACATTCATATGGTTTTTCTCCAGTGTGTGTTCGTTTGTTATTTTTCCAACTACTTACATGTGCTGATTTAAATTCACACATCACATTCATATGGTTTTTCTCCAGTGTGTGTTTGTTTGTGATTTTTCCAATTAGTTACATGTGCTGATTTGTACTCACACACATCACATTCATATCGTCTTTCTCCAGTGTGAGTTACTTTGTGAATTCTCAAACTAGTTGAATAAGCAGATTTGAACTCGCACATATCACATTCATATAGTTTTTCTGCAGTGTGTGTTAGCATATGTTTCTTCAAACTACTTTGATCTGCTGATTTATAATCACACACATAACATCCATATGGTTTTTCTCCAGTATGTGTTCGCATGTGGCGTTTCATAGAAATTGCTATAGGTGATTTATACTCGCATATATCACATTCATATGGTTTTTCTCCAGTGTGTGTTTGTATGTGATTTTTCAAATTAACTGCATGTGCAGATTTATACTCGCACATATCACATTCATATGGTTTCTCTCCAGTGTGTGTCCGTTTGTGATTTTTTAAACTAACTGCTTGTGCAGATTTATACTCACACATATCACATTCATATGGTTTTTCTCCCGTGTGTATTCGTTTGTGATTTTTCAAACTAGTTGCATCAGCTGATTTATACTCACATTTATCACATTCATATGGTTTTTCTCCAGTATGTGTTAGCATATGTTTCTTCAAACTACTTCGATCTGCTGATTTATAATCACACACATAACATCCATATGTTTTTTCTCCAGTATGTGTTCGCATGTGGCGTTTCACAGAACTTGTTCGAGCTGATTTATACTCGCACATGTCACATTTATATAGTTTTTCTCCAGTGTGAGTTAATATATGTTGTTTCAAATTTCTTTCTTGTGCAGATTTGAACTCACACATCATATTTAAATAAATAAATGTTAAAAATAAATAAATGTTTTTTCTTTCTTTCTTTCTTTCTTTCATATTCATATGATTTTTCTCCAGTGTTTGTTATTAGATATAATTATTGCTTTTAGCTTGTCTGTTATATTTGATGTTTCCTAGAAATTACCCGAGTCGATTTATAATGGCACTACATTGATATGGTTCTTCTCCATGGTTCGTCCGTTGGTGATGTTTCATACTATTTTATGCTGATTTAAAATATTTAAATCCACAATTATGTACGAAGTTTATTTGGTTTTGCTCCAGTGAGTGTTCATGATTTTTCAAACTAAAATCTTCGTTTTACCATACTCGCAAACATTTGTTACTTTCTCCAGTAAGTAAGTATTCTTAGTTTAGGCTGTTCCAAAATATTTCACAATTTCATTTCATTAATACCACAGATGAACCAGATACCTCGTCACGCGGGTTTTGGTCCGATCAAAAGTCACCACAGTTTGAGGAAAGCACGGGGTGCGCGGAGCGTGACAAATTTTTCCCATTGGTTATCATCAAGGTTACGCCCACCACTGTACCGAGTTAGTACGTTCCGTAGAGATGGGATAAGCAGTAGGCTGTGGGAGTAGGGCAACATTATTTACCGTAGCGAACACTTGGGTCGACTGCCGCTCTGCCATAGTAATCGCACTCACTCGAATCTCAACTCACTAACATAACATTACTAGACAACCCCATTAAAGTACTAATTCTTCCTCAGTGTCGTGCACTCGCGGATTTCCTGAATCATATGTATTGTCACCGTACGTACATCTAATTCAAGATGGGATTGAAAACTGAGAATCATATTTCCTACACGCTGCATAATAAAATTATCTACTATTAGTTTCTATTGACGCAACATTGTTGTAAAATTCCTAGTATTTAACTGCAACGGTAACGACCGGAAGCATCAAGCAAGCGCGTGCGACTAAAAAAATCATAAACTCGCATCCCTTCGGGAGCCCCGCGGATCACAGACTAGATAATAATTACTACGCAGCGCGCGGCATCAAAAGATGCATCGCCGAAAGGCCGAAAGACCGCGCCGCGGCTTTTTGTCAAAGAACAAAGAACCCTTTCGGCAATATCACCAGGGCTGGATTTAGGTACGTTGAAAAAGATAGCACAAAAATTAAAAAAGGATATTATTTATAAAAAAAATATAATACTTACGCTTCATAATTTTTAACCTATTTCCAAAAAAACGGAAAGGTTCTCAAGTAGAATGTTTTTTATATTTTTATTTTTTTTTGTTACCTCAACTCAGAACTTCGTCATTTATGAACCGATTTGGAATTTTATTTTTTAATTTTAAAGAGATACTTCCAGATTTGATTTTCATCAAAATCCAGTTCTATTAATGGGATTCATTTGGAATTGAGGACATTCCTCAAATATGAAATGCTATTTCACAAATTAAATGATCACAAATTAGGCACACATATAGCGATTTTGGTATTTTCATCAACAAGTCCAGCATTGTAACAGAAAGTAGTCCACAGAAAGTAGGTATAATTTGGTGAAGTGGAACTGATGAAAAATCAGAAAAATAATCAAAGGATGAAGAAGGCTACAGACGGCCACGGAAATTGATGAAATGCAATGATGCGTATTTACGCATTTTAGTGAAATATGCATCATTGAGGATTAACAAATAATTTTTTAAATCGGTTTATAAGCGACGGAGTTCCGAGTAACAAAAATAAAATAAAAAAAACTACTACTTGAGAACCTCCTTCTTTTTTTGGAAATAGGTTAAAAATAATAAAGCATACTATATTTTTTTGTAAATACTATCCTTTTAAAATTTTTGTGCAATAGTTTTCAACGTACCTAAATACAGACCTGCTTCTGATTTTTTTCTCTAGTCTCACCACAGTCTCACGCACATGCTAGATGCTGCCGGTCGATTCTATCGTGATTTCGTTGCTTGTCGAGTTTAGTCCAAGCAGAAGGTCCCGAGTGCACAGCTTAGTAAGTTAGAATTCATCAGTGTTCGAATCCCTTTACGGTATGGTGAAAATCGAAAAAAAAACGAAAATCGAAATCGAAATCGAAAAGTCTACGTTTTGTTTAATGAATCCCAACACTACTCTATACGTGCGTTCGCCAGAAAGGGACAACTGCATGGGATACTCGCAATGAGGAAAAGGGATAAGTGACGACGTGTCCATTATACGCTGAGCTCTGCTATGTCTTGTAAAACTGAATTATTTTAATTACCGATGATAAGTTATTCCGTCTTTTTTTGTAGTTTGAGTGCGCGGATGACTTTCCACACAATTTCACTGCACAGATAGTCATTTTTGTTTACTGTTGGTTGTCAGGAAAATAAAACAACCGTTTTATTTTGTAAGCCGCACGCACGTACGCACGGCTCTGGCACTTGGTCGGAACTGAGGTTCAATGTTTGGGGCGGCGTCTTATATAAGTCTTATAAAACTTATGTGTTGCGCGCTAGGCTCGTCCTAGACTAGGTATCTAGTTCTATTCATCTGTGATTAATACACACTTCAAGTTTTGTATTTTTTCAACTAAATTATAGTACTTCACAATAAAAAACAAATCACAGCAATAGTTTTTTTCAACTACTTTAGACACTTTCCGGTCTAACTCATGCTTCAGTAAAGTGGAGGAAACTTTATAGAAAGCTACTACGGAGTTTTGACAACAAGATTACACGAAAAGGCATGATTTACCACTTCATAAGATTTGCCCACAATCAAACACATTGATGAATACTTAATGGCTAATAATCCACCAATATTATACATTAACACTCGAAATAACATCAATTTTGGAAAATAATACAAAGTGTGGTGACATGTTAGTTTTCACGTTGGCGCCAAAGCTCCGCGTATTTATTTAATTTTATGTTTTTTTAGGACTACAGCATTTTTCTGAATTTTGTTTCGCTTTTTCTGTATAAATGAACACGTAAACAATTTTTTTGATTAGAACTTTTTTCCACAAAATTTTAATTAACTTCTACGCGCCATTAAATATGGTTTGACAAATGTCAGATAAACGTCAGAGTGTTTTTTAACCATCGATTTCGACGGTTGTTTAGTTGCAACCGAGATGTATGCATAGATGAATGTATACTGATGTATGCCCTAATGCTCGGAACGGCCAAGTTGCGTCACGGTTGTTTTTCATACAGATGTTACGAACGGCGAAGTAGCACTTTGGGCGCATCCGGTTGTGGTTCGGACCTTTGTCGTGAACGCGAACCTGTTTTTTTTTTTTATTCGCCTGCCCATTTCTGGGCAGGCTAAAACCATTAAGACCATACCGCCTTGTCTTCCGTATTTTTTTCCCCCAATTTTTTTTTGCCTCAGTAATGTGGTAGAGACTTTACTAGAAGCTTCTATGGAGTTTTGGAAACAACACTAAAAGTCACGTTTCACGATATTATACTATTCACCAACATTTTCACGAACACTTAATGGATAAAAATCCACCATTTTTATGCATTAACACTCGATATAACACAAGTATTGGAATATAATACAATAGCGCAACATGACTTCTTCATGATCCCGCCAAAACTCTCGCGACCCTGTGTTGTTCCAAGTTTTTTTTTTTTTTGGCAAATGTTGAAGAAACATTTTCCATAAAAAGGAGATATTTTTTTCGCAACAAGCAGGATTCAGAAGTAATTTATCCACAATAGACCATATCTTCGTAATAAGGCAGCTTATCGAAAAGTACAGAGAATACAATAGAGATTATTATTTAGCATTCGTAGATTACAATAAAGCATTTGACTCTCTTAAACATAATGGAATATGGGAATCCTTGAAAGAACAAGGTGTTGCAAATAAATATATACGTATAACAAGAAACATATACTCGAATAGCACATCTAAAATACAGCTGGAAAGAAGCGGAGAAACCTTCAAAATAAAGAAAGGAGTACGTCAAGGAGACCCAATGTCCCCCAAGATATTTTCAGCGGTTCTAGAAAGTGTATTTAGAAGACTAGAATGGGGAAAATATGGCTTAAATATAAATGGGACCCTTTTGAATCATCTACGGTTTGCTGATGACCTTATACTACTGGCAAACGATGCAGAAACATTAGAAGTAATGCTACAAGAACTGGGTAGAGAAAGCGAGAAAGTTGGATTAAGCATGAATACGGATAAAACTAAACTAATGACAAATAGAACAAAGAGAATAATTTTAATAGGAAACAATAAAATTTCCCTAGAGGATATCAAAGGGAAGACAAAGACTAAAAACATAACTTATGTAATTAAATAGCAGAAGTGGCGTTGGGCTGGTTATATGTTACGAAACAAACAAGGAAAATGGAATAGAGAGTGGTACCCAAGAGAGGGGAAAAGAAACAAAGGAAGACAACGTATAAGATGGGAGGATGAAATAAAGAAAGTAGCTGGAACACAGTGGAAACAATTGACCCAAAAGAGAAAAGAGTGGAAGTCCCAGGAAGAGGCCTATGCCGGAAGGCAAGCTGGGGAAGTGGATTAAGAAATGGAGCCGATGTCAAATAACAATTATAAATTGATAATGAAATAATAATAATACGGAAATAATATTTAATATGAATAAATATAATTAATTGGACAATAAGGATAACTTGACATCATTGAATAATGAAAAATATATATATATCTAAATGACCAGCACAGAAGGCTATAAAAAATATAAAAAAATATAAGTAACAATAATAGAGGTAATTACATGATTATAATTTTTTAAATTTTATCTATACTAAGCTGAGAATTATTAGCTGTTAAGACTTGTATCAATGTATTGTTGTATTGATACTCAAATCAAATAAATAACTTATTATTAACCCAAAAAATGCTAAAATCCCAATCTGTATATCAATAACTGTTTCACTTTCAGTCGGTGGAGATTCTCATAGAAGTTGAGCAAATGCTGGATACACACAGATGAATCATGGCTGGCTCTATCATCATTGGCTCTCATCTCACAGTTGCATTTAAGCCTGAATACTTGAAAATAAAACTAATCAATAATTAAATTATTTCAGTAACCTTTTTTAGGTGTTTTTAGCTTCAAGCATAATACTATAAACTAGTTTTAGAATTATTAAAAAATAAATCACATAATTTTACTTCAAAACCTGTTTAATTTTCTGCTTCTGTGTTGAAAGTAAGTGCAAACTGCCTTAGGGAATATAAGAAAAGTTCTAGGAAATAGTGATGATGAACTCAGTTGCATATTTGTTTATCAGTTGCAATCACATTAATAACTTATATTTTTTGGTAACTTGAATTCGGATGTAAAACATAATTATTTTACTTACTATAAAGACTATAATTATATAGATATTAATTCCTCCCCTGCACTAACGTAACAAAGTCAAAATTTCAAACGCAAAATAATGTCTTTCTAAACAATTTAGGTACCTATGTATTTAAAAATGATTTTGTGGACGCCTAAATCGCATTATTAAGTTTATTTTTAATTTAAATACGTGAAATGAATTGTAAAAAGTTAGTCTCGAGCTTATTTATAAGGAGAATTCTGTGGTCTCGAGTAACTTCTAACAATGCTGCTAATGTACGCCTGAGCAATTCCTCTTTAGTCGGGCATTTTACGAAAATCCATAGGAAACTGTCAAACGGATGAATGAGGCGTTTTCCAAAAAAAAAAAAGAAATCCTGTTTATTAAAGTACCCAATAGATGGCGTTAGATGTACCTTGAGTTTTTCTGTCACTGTCATGACATGAAAGACAAAAAAATGTACGTGTGCCTTTTTTTTCTCGTGTTTTTTGGCTCGACATGTGTATTTAGACAATTTCAAGTAACGTAACTATGTATTTGACTTCATATGAAATATTACAATTGTTGACACTGGCTAAATACACAACGTGTGGAGCCAAAATTTACGATTTAAAAAATAAACTTAAAATATTTCGACAGAAATGACAATGACAGGTGAAACGATAGGTCTGTTACGCTATCTAGTAAGTATTTTAGAACTACTTTTTTTTTTGGAAAACGCCTAATTTGTTGGCGCGCTGTGAGCGTACTAACAATTTAAACCGATCGTTAGCAGTGTATGTGGTGTTTGCACTCTGAGCGCATTTTAAACCGTACTCTATGAATTAACGGTATGTGGCCATTTTACGAATTACGAAATGAATCACAATAGGATCATATTATGATTCGGATAAAGTGGCCGTTTTAGACCCGCAGATGTGCGCTAACACACAGAACAGTCATAAAAGTTTATTTTCATGCTGTTACAGCAAGTGTTTAAGGCCTCGCTACATGGCCTGACCTGACATCGTTTGAAAGAGATGGCTATATATAAGATTCTGGGGGAGCGAAAGGGAGAAGCTATAACCTTAATAGTTTGTTTCTTTTGCTCCCGCAAAATTCATATATAGTCATCTCTTTCACACAATGTCAGGTCAGATCATGTTTAGCCACTTTTACATGACCTGACTTCGTGTGAAAGGTACAGCCAGACTTGTATTTCATGGGAGCAAAAGAAAAAAAACTATTAAGGTTATAGCTCGTAAAAAAACTCTTATACAGCCATCTCTTTCACACGACGTCAGCTCAGGTCATGTATAGCCACTTTTATTTTCATTGGCTAGATAGACGGTGCTCAGTGTAAAGCCATAAATTAAAATAAACCATAGACTAAATTCGAAATTCGCATGAATTTGACACTGACAATACAATAAAAAAAATTGGAATGTAACCTCTTTTTTTGTTTTGTGTATAATATTGTGTCCACTGTCCAGGCTATTTTCATAATATTGTATAGAATATCTTTAATAAAATCTGCTCAGACAGAATAATATTACCGTAGTATTAGTATTTGTACCACGGAGAGGTTTCATAATGCTACCTCTTTCATTATTACGAACTGCGCAGAACCACCCGATGCTGGTCGAGCTGAAAAATGGCGAAACATACAACGGCCACCTAGTAAGTTGCGACAACTGGATGAATATCAACTTACGAGAAGTGATTTGCACATCCAGAGACGGCGACAAGTTCTGGCGAATGCCCGAATGCTACATTCGAGGATCTACCATCAAATACTTGCGGATACCAGACGAAGTAATCGACATGGTGAAGGAAGAGACACAAGTGAAAGCGAGGAGTCGAACTGACGTTTCTAAAGGCCGAGGTGGGCAAAATATTCGGTCTGGCCGCGGCGGCAGCCGTGGGGCGTTCGGCAACCGCGGCAGGCCTGCGCCCCTCGCCCGTGGAGGCGCCACCGGAGGGAACAATCCAAGAAATCAGAACAAAAACAAAAAGTAATCCAGGTTTTGTATTCTAATTTAATAAATTAAGTTTTAGCTAAGGTTAACATATGTATTATTTGCTCTCCTATCCTATACCTCTTTAGGCTGTGTTAGATTACCCCCTATTGATACTCCACTCAGTACAGTATTATGCATCAGTTTAAATACACCTTGGTACTTGGAGAGCAGGTTTTTTTCCACAACTAGACTGCATAGCGGCCTCTTTTGCATATCATCCCGGCTGCAGCTAATTCAGCCACCCAGTGTCCTTCAGCTGTGTGCTGCAGCTCGCTGAAACCAACTTGAGCATACTCGGTGAACCGAGGATCGACATACATTGTCTGACAGCACGGCACGGTATGAACGGCTGTAACCACAATAGGAATAAATTTTTGTGGAAAAATGCATTTTTCTAGCTTTTATAAAATCTGTTATTGCTACTGTCAAAATAAGTCCAAACTCCATTAATCTACTGTTAGTTACTTCCATTTTCCACCTTCCGTCTCATAAGATTAGCATGCTGAAATATTATTGTATTGTCATAGGAACTACAGGCATGCAAATTATCAACTCAATTGAACAAGGGGAAATGTTCTTAAATTCAGTTGCAAGAATTGACCCGAACATTCATACATACATACAAACATTACAATTTAAATAAAGGCTTGTGAAGAAGGTCTTTGTTTAGAGAGCAGTGTCCCGTGATCACATGCCGGAGCCTATAATTCCTGAGTTTAAATACAAAAAAAATGTCTCGCTTTTATTGGTTGATTGTTACATGAATCTAACTTTGAGATAGCTAATGATAATTCCAGGTCTCAGTGGATGCAATCCACTCTCCTGCAATTTTAGTGTTTCTTTCAGAACAAAGTTATGTGCTTGAAATGGGTAATCCATCTTAGGTGTTAACGATTTTTCTTCACAGTCAGATCAGATGTGGACAAACACCTAGCCTGCCAAACATAGTGTGCTTGAACTTGGCCCAATCATGTACCTCCTTCCAATTACTTTAATAACTTACGCTATTTTACAAGAACGGTTAAATTGTTAGGATAAAAATAGCCTATGTGTTATTCCAGGGAATAAGCTACCGCCAAACCAAATTTCATCCAAATCCGTTCAGCCGTTACAGAGTTACAGAGTTATAGAGCAAAAAAGAGATTTTTATAAAACTAGCTGTTACACGCTACTTCGTTCGCATGGACCGACAAAAAAAAGCCTATGTCCGTCTCTGACCCTTAAGCTATACATATCTAATTATCTATGCAAAACTCAGCTCGATCCGTTCAGCCCTTTAGCTGTGATAACGCGATAAAGGAAAGACAGACAGAGAGACAGAGTTACATTCGCATTTATAATATTAGTTAGGATTAATTCTAATTCTAACTGGGGGTGATAAGACCTGCACTGACGTCCCGCTAAGGGTGTATTGTGCATTTGCCCCGCTGCCAGCCTACCCAAACCAGCCGAGCTCCTATAGTAACGGAGCACGGCCTTAGTTAGGATTACGTTTACTCACAAGAAGTCAGTTTCACTATAGAAAAATTATTTAGAGAAGAGTGCCAATGGCCATAGAAATAACCGATTTTTCGCGTGGACGTAAAAAACGTATCCTATGTCCGTCTTTGTGATATACAGTACCTCTTTATCAAATGTTGTCAAGATCCGTTCAGCCGTTTAACTGTGATAACGCGACAAACATCCAGACAAAGTTACTTCCATAGTTTGCTAGATGGCGTTTGCCAACTTATGTGCATTTTTGAAGTTTTGTATGGACTGAGTTGTAATTTAGGGAGTTCTGAATCGCACAGGCGAAGAATTCTCGTATAATTTTTCTATGGTTTCACAGAGGAAAAAACACCAAATACGTACTACAAAAATGATTTATTTAAGTTTTCGTCTTTTGTCATGATTTCATGTCTATGGCAGTTTCATCTAGAAACAATAAACTTACATTAAACACAAAAATCTTAAACATTTTTTATTTGAACTTCATTATTTTTGAAGGTAAAAAAAAAAAAAAAATTTATCAAAGCAATCAAAGGTTTCCACTAAAGCGGGAAAAAGTGAATCGGTAAAATGGATACATATTGTATTGTTACTAGTAAGTGAACCCCGCTCTGTTCTGTTCGCATCGCACCGCTAGTCCGACTAGCCCCGCTCCGCTCGCCATACATCCATACAGGGTTATAAGGAAAGGGCATGCTTATGCTTTTGCCGAAAAGGGCTCATAGTATTCATCATTATGAACAACTTTTACTATAGGTCCAACAATAAAAATCGCAAAAAAAAATCTGTTCCATAGAAAAATTGTATGCTTGTTATAATTTCCTTTCAGTGATTCAATAAAGTAATCAATAAATAAAACAATTAATCTTAAATAAAGTTCAAAATGCGCGAAGAGATCATGGCCGAAAGTGATCTTAAAGTCCGTTCGCGATGACCGGATGCGGCATCGACATGGCGCCGCTCGTAACGGAAACTACGTTTTGGAAGTACATCCGGTTTGTTATGTCCATTTCCGGGTAGGGATCTTGCTTTTTCACGGGCGCTGGTCTCGCTGGCTGCAAACAAAACATAAGTAATCAGTTATTTATTCATCATCATCATCAGCCGGAAGACGTCCGCTACTGAACATTGGCCTCCCCCTAATTTATTCACAAAAGGTCAGTTTACACGTCAAATAAAAATCTAATTTAAAAAAAAATACGAGAAGAATGACAATCTCATACAAAAAAGCGTACGCCCGTAATAACAGCATAATACTGAACTAGATGGCGCTTACGTATTTAGTCAGCTAATGTTTAAACCGCCATGAAAATATGGTTAACATAGAAACATAGTATTAGTATATTTCCTATATCTATGGTTTAGTTCAAATTAGATTGTCTAGATAATAGAAGACGTAAAAAAAGTTTTCAAAAATATTGTATCCAGCGCCATCTCTTGAGAGCGTGTGAACTGTTGAGGGTGTTTTGTAAATAATGATAAAATTACAAATATTATTATTGAAAAAAATATTCATAACAAGTCGTGTTTTTTCACCGTACCATACCATACACCATGCGAATGAGTTAGCTTGGTTTTCTATTTCAAGTCGAGCAGAAATTGTGACGATCATGTCGCAGATTAAACTACTAGTAGTACTAGATATAACTAACTAGACTGATGTAACTATACTATATATGTACTAGGTACATTTATTGATACAATTTACTAAACACGTCAAAATTGTAATTAAAAGTATTTTTTGATAATTTTAATGATATTCTTTAAAGATTGCAGAAACATGCACAAAACGCCCCAGGAAACACCTCAACAATGTACGAAACACCCCAATTCTTCACAAAACACCCCAAGAATGCAAAAACACCCAAATAATTAACAAAATACTCCAATAATTCACAAAACGTCCCAATAATGCACAAAACACCCCAATAATACACAAAACACCCCAAGAATGCACAAACGCCGCAGGTGAAAGCGAAGTTCTAACATATGTTAGGTGTACGTTACCTTGTTCCTGGTGTTGTCGTGCATCATCCTGACGTGTTTGTATATGGAGGTCTGCCAGAGGAAGGTGGCTGCGCACAGCTTGCACTTGAAGCTCTTCGTGTTGGAGCGCTGGGTGTGCATCGCCCACACGTGGCCCTTCAGGCGCTTCACCGTCTGAGAAAACCAATACTAATATCGGTAGTAGTTCTGGAAACAGTACACCTCGCGACCACAAACATGTTTGCACAATCACAATTCCTCTTTGTAACCTCTTGACCAATTTTGCTCATATTCGAAATTCACGTTTAGAATTGAGTACAGTGTTCTATAAGCAAGCGATATTATTAAATATTATTTAAAAAAAACGAACCAGATAAAACTGACCTTATAAGATTTACCGCAGACGTCGCACAAATGTTCGCCCTCGGCTTCTCTCTTTTTGCCCTCGTGTATGTTATTAATGTGCGCCACCATTATCTTGGCCGTTTTGAACGCCTGCCAATAAGTATATACAAAAAAAATTACTATGTTTGTAAGTACATAGTACGTATGCATGTAAACTGACGTGCTTTTGTCATATTTTATTTTAATAAAAAATCCTTAAATCCTTATTAATATTATAAATTCAAATGTAACTGTCTCTCTGTCTGGGTGTTTGTCGCGTTATCACGGCTGAACAGATCAAGCTGAATTTTTGCCTAGATATATCTCAAGGGTCGGAGACGGACATAGGCTATCTTTTTTGTAGGACCACGCGAACGAAGTCGCGTGTAACAGCTTGTGATATATATATGTACAAGACATAGATCACACCCTAGCTGCTGCATTCAGGACGCTCGAAGCGCACCGCGCATCAGTCTAAATACACTTATAAGAAATTACTCTGATTGGTTGATTGTTAGGCGCGAGTAGGCGTAACCTTGAGATAGCCAATGAGAACGCTCGGTCGCACTCCCCGCGCCCCGCGCCGCGCCTCAAACTGGTCAGTTTTTGTAGGAACAACGAATCTCGTAATGCGGTATCTAGTGTGATCTGTGGTACAAGATGAATCTATGTATGTGTCCGTGTGTAAGGCGATGATTACCTTAAAACAGACGCTGCACTGATACTTGACTCGCTTCAAATGGTCCCAGTCTATATGATCCACCATACACCACTTGGTGGGGAACTTTTTACCACAGTAGTTGCACTCATGTCTGAAACCATAAGGAAACCTAAGGGTAAATTTAAAAAAAAAACCGACTGCAAATTGTAGGCCATGACACTCCAACGTCACCCAAATGAGGTTTTCTACAAAGTGAGCTCTACCTGAAGACGTCCACTGCTAAACAATGGCCTCCCCCTTAGACCGCCACACTGAACGACAATTTGCAACTTGCATCCACCGGTTAGTCCACCTAGTGGGAGGCCTGCCTACGCTTCGTCTTCCGGTTCGTGGTCGCCACTCAAGAACCTTCCTTACCCATCGGTTATCGGTTCTTCGAGTGATGTGGCCTGCCCAATGTCACTTCAGCTTGCAAACCCTGAGAGCTATATCGGTGACTTTGGTTCTTCGGCGAATATCCTCGGTCCGGATTGTATCACGCAAAGAAACTCCGAGCATAACTCTCTCCATTGCCCGCTGTGTGACTGAGTTTCTCCAAAAGGCCAGTAGTTAAGAACCACGAATTACATGATTAGAACGGCATAATTACAAGTGTACGAATCATGTTTAGAAGGGTATGATTACACGATTAGAAGCGTATGATTTAAGATTACAAGTACATCATTACAAGGGTATGATTACATGATTAGAAGCGTATGATTTAAGATTACAAGTACATCATTACAAGGGTATGATTACACGATTAGAAGCTTATGATTTAAGATTACAAGTACATCATTACAAGGGTATGATTACATGATTAGCACAGTATGGTCCATGATTAAAAGGACTTGACTAATTGATAGGAAGGGTATGACCACATGATTAGAAGTGTATGATACATGATTATAAAGATATGATTAGAAGTGTATGATTACATGATTAGAAGGGTATGACTACATGATTACAAGGCTATGATTTATGATTACAAGGGTATCATTCAAGTTTAGAGGGGGTACGATTCTTGCTTAGAAGGGTGTGACTACGTGATTACAAGGGTATGCTTTGTGATTACAAGCAAGGGTATAATTACATGATTAGCAGAATATGACTACATGACTAGAATAGTAATATGATTCATGGTTACAAGGGTATTTGCAAAACATACTCACACATTACATTATTAGCAGGGTATGATGCATGATTAGAAGGGTATGATTTATGATAACGTAAATGATAAATTTATTAATAAATGATAACAATGATTAGATGATTAGAAAGACTTACACGTAAGTATCCGGCTCGGCGTGACGCTTACTGAGCCGCATATGATTGTTGTAGCAGTCCCGCGAGGCGAACGTCTTGCCGCACTCGCGGCACTCGTGCGCGGTGCCGGCCTCCCTCTCCCTGTGGTTGCGCGTGTGTCGGGACAGGTTGCGTTTCCATTGGAAAAGTTTACCGCATATCGGACACGGGTAGGTTAGACCGTCGTGGATTACACTGGAAATAAATCACACTAATATTATATATGCGAAAGTTTGTGTGTAATTATGTAAGTATACCGGCGTGTTTGTTCCCGTTGAACTCTGTAACGGCTGAACGGATATGAATGAAATTTGGTATCGAGGTAGCTTATTCCCTGGATTAACACATAGGTTTTTATCTCTTAATTCTCTCTTTCTTTCTCGCCCTTTATCCCGAAAAATTAAACCGTTCCTGTAGAATAGCGGGTAAAAACCGCGGGGCGAAGCTAGTAAGTAAATAATAAAATGGTGGACGTTTTTCACATACAGCGCCATCTAGCCCCAAACTAAGCAAGCTTGTACTATGGGAACCAGATAACTGATAGAATACATAAATACTACTTCTTTTTTTTTGTAAATACATACATAGCATACATAGAAACACCCCGACAAAGAACAAACATCCATGTTCATCACACAAAATGTTTGGGTGGGAATCGAACCCACAACCTACAGCTCAGAAAGCGGAAATTCACTCACTGAATTACAAGGCTAGTCAATATTAAATATATATATTTTATTTTATTTGTTGACTGATCAAACGACGCGAGCGAAAGTCTCTGCATCAAATGGCAAAATTTGATTTCATATGTCCGTATGTTGGTACTCGCGCACAGGTCTTATTTTTATTACAACTAGCCTTGAAGTTACATGTTATACAATTTTTCGAATATTATAGATTTTACTACGCTCTACTTTTCACTTACTCAATTGAGACCTAATCTAACGCAAGTATAAATTAAGATTTACCTTATATATCGACACCTACTGTTAGTATAAAATGCCCTATTGAAACCTACTGTTAGTGTAAATTAAGATTTAACTAATCCATCCAGACCTACGGCTGATAAAAATTACTCTATCGTAAACTACTGCTGGTATAAATTACTCTATCGTAACCTACTGTTGGTATAATTTACTCTGTCGTAACCTACTATTGGTATAAATTACTCTATCGTAACCTACTGTTGGTAGAATTTACTCTGTCGTAACCTACTATTGGTATAAATTACTCTATCGTAACCTACTGCTGGTATAAATTACTCTATCGTAACCTACTGTTGGTAGAATTTACTCTGTCGTAACCTACTATTGGTATAAATTACTCTATTGTAACCTACTGTTGGTATAAATTACTCTGTCGTAACCTACTCCTGGTATAAATTACTCTATTGAAACCTACTGTTCGTGTAAATTAAGATTTACCTAATCTATTGTAATCTACTGTTAGTATAAATTAAGGTTCAGCTTACACATGAGCTCTGTAACTTTTCTGAGAGTGGAACACCTTATTGCAACCTTTGCATGGAATGTATTTCTTTTCTTTTGGCTTGTCATCTTTATTCTGTGGATATATCCTGCAACAAAAAAAAAGAAAAACAAGAAATGTTTGTACTGTACCTTAGCCAGCCATTTAATCGAAAAGCAGTAGTGTGCAAACTTTACTCCTGCTTCTGATTGTTTTTGTTTGGGCAAACTATTTGGATCCTTAGAAAATCGTTTGTGAGGCTGTCCTCGGGGTTCTGAAACGTTTGTTAACTTTGACAACAGATTAAGTCTATTCCTGCCTTTGTCATTTGCTTAGTGCCAGACAAAGGCAGCATTTTCAAACTTAACAATCGTTTCAGAATCCCGAGGTGTGACATACAGACTAGCAGGGAATGAAGTCTCACCATAATGGTTCCTTTTTACCAATTTGTTAGGGAACCTTAAACAATATTGTTTTAGGGTTAAAACCGGCCAAGCGCGTGTCGGACTCGACTAACGATCCCGAAAGGGGTGGAAAAAAATTGTTGTGTGACTGGTACGGTAAACCTCGGTGCGGGTGCGCACTTGGCGGGTATTTTTTTCATCCGTAAGGTTTAAAAAACTGGGTACTCACTTCAAATGGTACTTTAACGTCATTTTATTAGCGAATACTTTCCCGCAGCAGTCGCATTGAGGCTTTTCTTGATGACAAATGTTCTTATGGTAAGATAATTTTGATTTTGAACTGAAAACAACAAGTAATATCATTAAAAGAAAAAGAAAATACACGACTGCAAAATGTATCCTATGTCATTCCGGACGTCTTATAGGAACACACAAACGTACACCCCAAAAACATTCCCCTCCTTCTTTGGCAGTCGGGTAAAAACAAGTACACAACAAATGATTCTTCCCGACATACCTGCTCGTGACCAATTTGAGTTGCGCGGGAAACTTTGATCTACCAATGGCAGCGTAGAACAACTACGCGCGCTAAAATCTAGCGCTGTTATTGGTCCATTGCCTTCGCGGCAAAGTCACGGCCATCCGTGCGCCATTTTGTACGAATCGCGTAAGGGTGGACAGAGCTAAGAATGCATATTACATGTTATGCATATTACACATTATAGAATGCATATTATAGCAAGCAATACTTTGCCATTTGCGCTTGCAAATAAAGTTCACAAATTATTTACATGTTCGGCAACTGTCGGAAACCGGTCTGCGCTTTTCTGCGCAAACGGAAACTGCCGATCGTATTTATTTGTCGTTTGAAACTGTATACCTTCATACATATTGAAATAGTAGTTCGCGTCCAACTGAGACTTCGCGACTTCTGACTTCACAACTTCTGGACCTATCTTGCTCATATCCGAACTTGAAAAACTTATTGAAATAAACTACTTGCCTACAACATTTCATGAAGATCGGATCAACGGTTCGCAGGTTATCACCGGATAAACACACATATACAAACCACACCCCGCACGCTGTCGGACACTAAACGGAAATGTGATTTTTCTATATCGTCTAAGAGGAAAAACATGATTACATGACATTTTCTCGATACAAAAAAAAACATTAAAAAGATCTCGATTTACACACATTTTCCGCTGGCGCTTGGAACCCCTAGTTTAAACTAGTAGTTCGCGCCGAACTGAGACATCGCGACCCCTATATCTTCACAACCCCTGGACCGATTCAGCTCATATTCGAACTTAAAAATTGTATTGAAATGAACTACTTGCCTACAAAATTTCACGAAGATCGGATCAACGGTTCGCAAGTTATCATCGGACAAATATACACACAAACATACATACAAATGCCGATTTGTCCCAGTAAACTCTGAGACCTTCGCTTCGCTCGGTCAATAATATATTCAAGTGATTGTTACACTAATAGTGAGGTAATAATAATAGCATCAGAACAGAATTTTGATTGATTTTCTGGCTTAGTTGTAATTAGCAAATATATGATTTTTTGACTAGCGCGCGCTAAAGCAATCTATTTTCTTCTGCGCGCATAAGTATATAGCGAATTAGCCATCACTCTTAGCCATAAGTTTAGTACCCCAAACTTTAAAACCATGCGCGGCAATGCACTGCGCTCGTCACCCTGAGATATTAGATGTTAAATCTCTTTATGCCCAGTAATTTCGCTCGAAACATTGCCCTTCAATCTGAAACGCAGTAATAATTGTCAATTGACCAAAGCCATCTCTTTTCATCTGGAAGCGAAAGTGTATAGAGCTATCTTTATCTCGAATTAGCCCCATTTTATCTTACAGCTCCATTGAACCTTACCTGAACGACTTATCACAGTCCGTGCATTTGTGTTCTTCAAACACGTTTTTCGCACACTCGTGCCGGACTATACGTTTTTTCAATGTAGTAGTGAGTGCACACAGTGTACATTTATACGCGGACATGTGTAAACTCCGGTGGACGGTCAGATTATCCTTGTTTAGGAAATAAGCTTTGCAAACGTCGCACTGGTATCTGTTGCTTTTCTGTAAATATATATATTTATTTATTTAATACTTTATTGAACACACATTTTTTCCTGATTATTATAATCTGGGTGTCTCCAAATCGCGAGTGAATCGGTTTCTTCTAGGCAAGCGTGCTCCATCGTAGGCTGCATCCTCGTTTACCATCAGGCGTGATGGCAGTCAAACGCAAGCCTATAAAAAAAAACTTAAAAAAAAAACATACAATGTATTAGGTATAGCAGCAGGACTTAATGCTGAAGCATTTTCTACTAGTCATCCCCGTGGTTGAAGAGTGGGTTTTTTTTTTAAAGTTCTTTATTTAACATTAGTATAAAGATACGTACAAACTAGACACAGTCTTAAATATTGTATACGCCAATATTGTATAAATAACTTTTTCAGGCTAGCAACACCTCTGTAAGTCTTTTAAAAATTAAGTTAGATTTTAATTATATTTAAATCCATGAACTATTTAGTATTAGTGAAAACAAACTATTAATAACCTTAAATTTACGGTAAAAAGCCTATTGCACCAGGCTCATTTTTTAATCAAAGAGAGGGAGATGTAGGCGTGCATCAAAAATCAGGTCAGGTGTCAGGTGTCTACATGGCCTGACATGACATCGTGTGAAAGGGACTGCTAGAATTGAATTTTACGGGAGCAAAAGAAACAAACTATTAAGGTTATTGCTTCTCCCTTTCTCTCCCCCTGAAACTTATATATAACCATCTCTTTCAAACGATATCAGGTCAGGCCATGTAGCGATGCCTTTAACAATAATTTTATGGACATGATATAAATAAAATTAAATTAAAAATGGACAAATAATTTATACTTATGTAAGCCTTCCTTCCATATTTTTTTTGGAATTAGGTTAAAATTGGGTCTAATCTGGAAGTATATCCTATCAAATAAAAAATAATAATTACCAAATCGGTTCATTAATGACGGAGTTCTGAGGTGAAAATATTTTAAAAGAAACAGTCGAAATGAGAACTTATTTTTTTAGAAATCGGTTAAAAATAGAAAATATATTTAAGTATGTTATTGTTATAGGTTATGTTGTTGTGTTGTATGTGTGTGTGCGTATGTGCACTAACATTACCCTCATTCATGGGAACTAAGGTAACCAAAAAAATTCCTCACCGATTTGTGTTTCTTATTGTGATGGTAGTCCCTGAGCTTCTCCGTGTTGAATCCTATGATGCAGTCAGTACACTTGTACCGGATCCTCTGGAACACCTCGCTGGAGACGTCCTGAGCTCGTGTACTCCACATCTCGGGTTCAGTCATTGTGTGGAGCTCTACTATACTGGATGGTAGATTCTTCAGCTTACGAGGTAGTTTGGGATCTTTCATCTGAAATAAAAAACTAGTTTTAACCGACTTCTAAAAAAGTGGATATCATTTCGACTGTTTTAAAAAATAAAAATCTCCTCATAACTCCGTCATTAATGAACCGATTTGGTAATTATTATTTTTTATTTGAAAGGATATACTTCCAAATTAGTCCCATTGTTAACAGACTTCCAAAAAAAATGGAGGAGGTTCTCAAGTCGACTGTTTTTTTTAAAGATGTGTTTATCTCCGTCATTTATGAACCGATTTGGAAAATTCTTTTTTTTTAATTGATAGGAGGTAATTACAGATCGTTCCCATTTAAAAAAAAAACAAAGTTTAGTTCTGATAATGGGATGGATGGAATGGATGAGGATTATAGACATACTCAAATATATAGCGATTTTGGTATTTTCATCAACAAGTCAAAATTTGCATTCAGAAAGTATCATTTGGAACTGATGAAGAAGACCACAGATGGCCACCGGAACTCAACAATGATAAGTATTTGACGGGTGACGCCAAGATAATCTTGATTATGATAGTGGCGATGGCGAAGCAAATTTAAATAAATTGTTATAATGAAGTCGATTTTAAAAAAAATATATTTTTGTAATATATCTGGATGACTAGACGAGCAGATCGCTCCCCTGATGTTTCGCGTCACACTTGTGCATAACAGTTCAGTCCAACCCAGAATTTTGAACTTCATCAGTTCCAACCATGCGCGGCAATGCACTGCGCTCTTCAACCTGACATATAACATATTTAACCTTTATGTATATAGATATATTATGTATATATCTTGGTATGTTCCTTTTGTAAAGTCTTTAGTTTTTATATTCCGTTTTAGTTGATAAAATATTTGTAAAATTTGATAAATGGCATGATATTTTGAATGTAGCGCTGACACAACATTAAAAATAATGTAATATGGTAGATGTTATGTAATGTTATATATTATGTATTACCTTTAGCTTCTTCCCTTTTTTATCCTTTTTCCTCTTTAACTCGGAGAGTTGGACGTCCTCGTCGGATTCATTCTGTATTCTTACATCGGAACTGTCCTCGTTATCTCTAGGGAGGTCTTCTGATAACTGGCTGTCCTCAAATTCTGGTTCGTCTTTTACTGAATCTGCAATAGAGTAGATGAATTATGGCTATTTTTAGGGTTGCATACCTCAAAAGTAAAATTAACCCTCTTTTTTTCATAGTCAGGTAAAAAAAAGGTACCCTTATGGGATCACTTCGGTGTCCGTCTATCTGTCAGGACCCTTTTTCTCAGGAACGCGAGGAGGTATCAAGATGAAATTAATATTAAATACTTGGGTATATGGTCCCTTGGAGATGTAAAAAAATTAAGCTTCTAAGTCAACACAACAAAAGAATACAGCCATTTATTCTGAACATTTTGACCTAGAATCATGAAATTTGTCAAGAAGCAAGGTCTTACAGCACAAGTAAAGGAATCATTCTGAAAACCATATTTTTTATTATAACAAAAAAGAAAAAAGAGAAATAGAGTTAGTTTAGTTACCACAAAAAAAAGAAAAAAAAAGAAAGAAACTATGAGAACCAGATAACTGATATAATACATAATATCAGTTATCTGGTTCTCATAGTACAAGCTTGCTTTGTTTGGGGGCTAGATGGCGCTGTGTGAAAAAGTCCACCAATATATGCGAAAGTTTGTGCGTAAGTGTATTTGTTCCCTTTCAACTCTGTAACGGATGAACGCATTTGGATGAAATTTGGTATGGAGGTAGTTTATGCCCTGGATTAACACAGGCAGTTGTTATCCCGGAAAAACGTTCGGTTTTTATAGAATTGCGGGTGAAAGTACTAGTATATAAAAAAATAAATAGAGAACTTAAATTTGTAATTGCAGGAATGATGGTGATGATGTTTTCAACAATAAAGTTAAGTTTGCATGGAAGCCTCGGTGTGGGTGTCGACTCGCACTTGTCCGGTTTTTTTTTCAAGTTACACCTTTAGTGAAAAAATATGATACATGTATACCAAAGAAAATCTACACGAGAAGAATGACAATCTCACACAATAAGGTGTACCCCCGAAAAGTGGCGTGACGTATTTAGTCAGCTAATGTCCAAACCGCTTTGTCCAAAAGCCGATGAAATATAAATAAATATAAATATTGGTGGACGTTATTTACACACAGCGCCATCTAGCCCCAAACTAAGCAAGCTTGTACTATGGGAACCAGATAACTGATAGAATACATAAATACTTTTTTTTGTGTAAATACATACATAGAATACATAGAAACACCCAGACAAAGAACAAACATCCATGTTCATCACACACAAATGTTTGTCCTGGGTGGGAATCGAACCCACAACCCACAGCTCAGAAGGCGGAAATCCACCCACTGAGCCACAAGGCTAGTCGGTTTATATAGAATAGGTTTATATAGAAATATGGTGTATATAGAAACATAGTAATGGTACTATTAAGGTTAGTTCAACTTAGATCGCAATGCATGACGTAAAAACAATGTTTTCAACGCCATCTCTTGAGAACCTAGCGAGTTTTGCAAATAAAATATAAAATTACTAATTGTACTGATATTACTAATGCAAAAATATTCATAACAAGTAGCGTCTTTTTCTTCATGCCATTACGAATGAGTTGGGACTTCAATTTCAAGACAAGCAGAAATAGTGATAAACTGTCATATTTAGTTTAGTTTAGTATATGGTACAACAGAATCGACACCAAACTGTGACAAGACGGGCAACTCCCTAACCTCTATACTTACATACCCCAAAAACATTACTCTCCTTGGGAAGTCGGGTAAAATATTTAGGTAAAATTCATACCGAATTCAACATTATATTCAATGGGAACCTCAGTCTCATCTTTCACAGGATCTTTAGTGTCTTCTTCATTGTTTGAGAAAGTGGAGTCGTACTGCCCCAGCTTGGCGCTGACCAGCAGGGTGGTAGCATGGTTGGTCAGGTCTTCAGGGGAGTCCAGGAAAGTATGCTGGAATTTAAATAAAACAAGTATTATAAACAGTAGTTCAGCTAATCATAGACATCACGAGCACAAAGATTTTTTTGCACAATCACAATTTCTGCTCACAACCATACTTCTTATTCGAGATGAGGGCGATAAGTCCTGCACTGACTTCCCGCAAGGGGTGTATTCTGGAACCAGATCTGCTAATATTCGATATTCTTGTGTAGAATTGAATAACTAATGTTTTTGCCAAATATTATTAAAATTGGCCGGTAAATAAAAACCATACGTAGCAAATGTCCCCCTTTTTTCGGAGAAAAACTATACCCCTCAATATCAAAAATAGTCTATGACAAAAAAAATAATTGTAGAACCTGTATACCTGAAAACTGTATGTGTATATCTGAACACGAGTACCAACTTAGGGACTGATGAAAGCAAATTTTGCCTTCGGTAGATCTGGACGCAGTTGTAGTAAATACCTACATGTAGTCCATCTATGCCTACATACATACATTTCTAGCTACATTATTCCTGAGTGAAATTAAGCTTTTTTTTTTTTGGTTCAGTAGGCGGGTGAAGCCGCAGGCTATAGCTAGTTTAAAAAATGGTTTGGTGTGTACCTTTTGTGAGTACTCTGTAAGTACATTATAGGACTTTAGTATTTTGTTCTGAAACTTCTTAATATTTTTTACAGCCGCTAGGCACTCCCAACACACTTGTACGGACAGTTCTTCTGGAATCTGGAAATAAAACCGGTTTGCAATGAATTAATTACAAAATATGGCGGATCTAAAGATTTTTTGTTCTTGTTTACATGTTTGTTTTGAACTATTTGTTGACATATAACTGTGTGTGAACCTTGCAAATCTGCTCTACACTCTTTAGAATTGAGGTCGGTTAATTGTTAACGAGAATAAAGGCAACTTACGTCGATATCTCCAATTCTTTTGAGACATTCTTTTACATCGTCGTCGTAGAACATTTTACGATTATAATTCAAACAGCCCACACATATGCCGTTCACATTGTACCCCTCGATATTTATGTTGATTTCCCTCATTTTTCATAATGTTTTGCGTCGATTTTAACAATAAAAATATTTAATTCCAAGGGAAGCTGCATTCTTTTCTGACGACCATTTTGTTTTTCTTATTTAAAAAAAAAGTTTGATAATAAAACGTTCCAGTCCGCTGTATATTTAGCATCAAATATAAGCGAAATAGCAATATAAAATAATTGTAACGAGTAAGAGAGAGAGCAAACCTTGGAGGAAAAAATGAGAGCAAATAAGGAAAAGCAAACGTCATTGTCTGGAACATCTTATGACAGCTATGACAATGACATTTCAATTACAGCGACAATTGTCGCTGTAATTGACTCTTTTTTTTTTTCTCTCTTATGTTTTGACTCTACAAGTTGTGTATTTAGCCAGTGTCAAGTATTGTAATATTTCAAATGTCAATTCACAACTAAAATAAGTCTCAGTCATAGTTTAAGTCAAGCAAATTAAGTCACGATCAAGAACACGTCATGCCCTAGTAAACTGGTGGTGACTTTACTGGAGGTTTATAGGGATGTTTGGAAACATCACGGAGAGTCACTGTAGTGTAATTCTCTTTGCTTATAGAATTGGACTCCTTTGCCATTTCACCTAATATTTGTTTACATGACAGATATTGTCATAATTATGTATTGTGCTTTTCAAGCTGAATAAAGCCAATGTTTTGGTTTAGTAATTATTTTATTATGTAACAATTTATGAATAACTCTATTATTTTATTATGTAACAGTCACGTTTCACAACATTATACTATTCACCAACACTCGTGCACGTTCACGAACACCTAATGGATAAAAATCCACCATTTTAATTCATTTTCACTCGATATAACACAAGTTTTGGAAAATATTAGAATGACGCGACATGACTTCTTCACGTTACCGCCTAAACTCATAGAACTCTTTGTGGGTTTGGATCATTTCGGTTTTTTGGCTTTGCATCTTTATCACATTTAGTTTGCGTTCCTTTTGCGTTGCATCTAAGAAGTAAACAAGCAAGAAAAAACATAAATATTTAGTATATTATACAAGTAGGTAACAAACACAGATAAATAGAATCTGTTCATCTGTGGTAACAAAATTGACTATAACAAAAGCGCGTGGGATCTGAAAGCGGCTATTAACGTATCTTTCGGTATTTTCGAAACAAAACTGGTAGCTGCCCGTCGAATTATAGGGAGAAAAGTAATTATATTTGGAAGAAAAAGAACAAACTGTGACCTCATAAGTTATTTACCTTTTACTCCCATAAATTACAGATCTAGCTATTATTTTCGCATAAAATCTACATTATCATTTGGATACGCATACAGATACTTTGATCACACAATGATGTAATGTTCAAGTGCTTTATTACATCACTTTGAATTCTTATAGTGCACTAAATGATCACATTCTCTGAGCTTCGCAGCTGCCTGTTCCGGTGTAAGATCTCGCTGCGGCTGGGCTAGCATTTCGTATCCGACCATGAACTTCTTTACAGTGGCTGAACGCAGCAGCGGGGGCAAATAGATAGCGTGCAGCAACCAGTGAGGAGAGTCGCCAGCTGTTGTGGAGGGGCCGGTTGGAGCACCTGATAAGAAAAAAAAGTTTTGTTGACAAAAAAAAAAGGCAGCAAAATGAAGCCTATGACATTTGGGACATAGAGCATTCCCCATTAGCATTCCCGCCCGGTGGGCTAGTTTTAGATAATAAAATAAATCCAAACAAAATCAATTAAATGACACCGGCGCAAAGATGCCAACCATATGCCAACTCAAAGTCGCTTTGCCGCGCAACGCAATTGCTAACCTTTGCGCCAGGTACGAGCCGAAACTTCTCTTTCGCCCTATCTCCCAAAGTAGTCTTTTGGTTTCCGCGCCCCGACAGCCCGTCGTTTCCACGGCAATGGGCGTAAACAAGTAATGCGGCTCCATCGCATCACCAAAGAATATACCCGAGAAGAATGACAATCTCATACAAAAAAGTGAATCCCCGAAAAATTTGCTTAAAACTAGATGGCGCTTACTTAGAATAATTAAATAAATGTACCTTTAGGAAAATATAGTTATTAAAGAAATATTATAGTATTGTTATGTCCGCAATTTAAGCTTTAGTTCAAATTAGATTGCCATAAACGATGCAAGGAATATGTTTTCAACGCCATCTCTTGAGAACCTAGCGAGTTTTAGTTACCGGGGGCCGGCCGGTGCAGCGCTATTTAGAATACCTAATCATTTTAACTTTCATAATACTTATCTTTCAAAATATTCAGTTTATACTTACATTCATATTTAGTTTCATTAGTTATTTAGTTTAGTTTCATTCATATTTATTCTCTATGTAAAGTTAATTATAGAATAACAATTATTATTGATCTCTTGTCCCTAATGTACTGGAAGCGACATTGCAGGGCATCTGAGTTGCGAAAAATAGTTAGTTTAGTTGAGCGGAAAGAGATCGACCTGAATTTTTGCATAGATATCGAAGAAAAATTTCGAAGACGGACATCGCCAATTTTTTTTTTGTTCTTCTCTTACGAGGTCGCGTGTTACAGCTAGTTTAGTATAATTTATCTATGGCATCACCTTTAAAATACTGTTGAAAGTTGTAACTCACCGTGCCATCCCATGCTATAAGGAAAACTGCATTTAAACAGGTTGTCATAGATCGTGGTCAGTCCTTTCATGATTTCAGCCAGGGCGCGCTGCTGGGCCGGACTGAGGTCTGTCATCCTTTGGGGCTGCCCGTTCAACGGCAACAGCATAGTTTCGTAAGGCCAAGCGGCCCAGTAAGGGACTACAGATACCCATTCTGAGTTTTGTAGAACTATGCGTTCCTGAAATGGAGTTTTGATATAATTTTTTTATCAGGCGCTTTACGTTCCGTGTTTTTTTATGCCATATACTTCATTATAAGTTTCATATTCGTGTGGTCGTGGGTTAGAACCCGGGCGGGCCCGTACCAGTGAGTTCTTTGGAACTTACGTACGGATATACCCCTGGCTTTTCGATGAAGGAAAACATCGTAAGGAAATCCGCCGACCCGCACTGGGCCAGCGTGGTGTATATGGAATAATCACCCATTGAGGGTAAGCTATTTTTTTTTTTACTTCTCGTCTTTGTTTTGATGGATGAATTGTCAGTCACAGGACTAACATGACTGAGTAACTAGAACAAACCTTCTTTTCCAGCTCGTTTGCCAAATAGTCCACCAGCATCGGCTTCCCGCTCTTGGTGAAATACTCTTTTTGACACCTGAAAGTTGTTGAAATTGGATGTTTTTACCCGACTGACCAAGAACGAGAATATTATTTTCACGGTTTATGTAAGTTTATAAGTATTTTTGCGTCTTCCTATATTACCTCCTGTAGCCTAAAAGGCTCGACCGATTTTGACGAGTGAGGTGTTGTTGGATTTCTCTTTATGTCCGGGTATTTTGTTTTTCTTTTAATAATACTTATATATAGATAATATAGATTACTACTAAAATTCACCCCGGGGATGTTGTAAAACTGCGACTAGAACCACCGGTGGACGCAGCAGTACCCTCTTAGTAAATGGTAGTTCTGCTATCCCCTAGCCTTAGTTCAGCAGTGGAGCTCTTCTGGCTGATGATAATGATTTTTTGTTCCCACGAGTCACACTGTTAGACTGACCCCCGAATACTGAAACGTTTGTTAACTTTGACGACAGATTAAGTCTATTGCTGTCTTTGTCATTTGCTTAGTGCCAGACAAAGGCAGTATTAGAATTAATTTGTTGTCAAAGTTAACAAACGTTTTAGTATTCGGGGGTAAGTGTGACTCGTTGGGAAACTATTGTATTCTAATAACAACTATTTTTCGTCGTATTTTCGACGCAAGCAAATTGTCACGTTAAGTGCCTAACGATATTGCGAAATTAAGAAAAAAAAAAAAATACATACAAGCATAGTTTTCCACGGTGTAGATAACATATAAAAAACATCGAAATCTAATAAAATTTAGGGGTGGGTATCAGACTACACATTTTGTATGGACAAGACGGCGGTATATCCTATTCTTTCTGTCCATTACTTACTTATCTTTAACTCTTGGTTCGTTGGGTAGGAAGCTGGAGGCCCATATCTGGCAGTGTGGGTGAGGGTTGGAGCACCCCATCACGGCACCTTTGTTCTCGAATATCTGCACCCAGGTGTACTTGCGACCTAGCTCGGTTAGCTGGTTTATCCACCTGGAAAAATCAATGGAGTGGTGAAATTACAAAAAATAATTGAATTGATTGACTTTTTTTTTGTGTTCGTTACTGAAAGAAAGAATAAAGAAAGAAAATAATTTTAAATTTTGCAACTAGTAACATTGCCATAGTACAAGCTTGCTTAGTTTGGGGCTAGATGGCACCGTGTATAAAAGCGTTCAACAATATTTATTTATTTATTTATTCTACGGTAAGAAATAAGGTGATAATATCATTTGCATGATAATAGTTAATTGAAGGCGTAGCAGGTCGTTCCTTTTGCATTGTAGAGTATTGACCAGTTATGATCCTGATCTGTCGATTTGTGATAAAATTGAACATGGCGCCAACGTAGATAAATCAATTTGCTGCTTTGTATTATTTTCTAACACTTATGTTGGAATGGTGGGTTATTATCCACCAAGTGTTTGTCAATGTGCGCGAGGGTTGATAAATTTAATTTAAGGCCTCGCTACATGGCCTGACCTGACACCGTTTGAAAGAGATGGCTATATATAAGTTTCTGGGGGAGCGAAAGGGAGAAGCTATAACCTTAGTAGTTTGTTTCTTTTGCTCCCGTGAAATTCAAATCTAGCAGTCCCTTTCACACGATGTCAGGTCAGGCCATGTATAGACACCATTACGGTGGTGACACGTGTCTTTCGTGTTTTTTCTGAATCTCCTAGAAATAAATAAAAATAAATAAATATCTGGGACATTATTGCACACACGGTCATCTGACCCCAAACTAAGCAAAGCTTGTAATATGGCTGCCAGAGACTGATATACGTACATAGATATTTTTGAAATAAATACTTATATAGATATTAACAGCCAGACATAGAACAAACACAAATATTCATCACATAAATGTTTGTCCTAGATGGGAATCGAACCCACGCCCCCAAGCACAGAACGAAGGTTCACTACCAACTGAGCCACCGGGGCAGTCAAACTTTCAGTAAAGCTGTAATCTTGTCTTAGACTGGACCGTGGCTGAAATTGACTTGGACAATTTCTAAACTAGATTCAACTGTGAAATATACTTCACTTGGAATATAACAAAACTTGACACTGGCTAAATAGATGGTTCTTTTTTTCTCTTCTTTGGGCTAAATATAAAATTCGACAAAAAAAAACGAAAAAAAAACAAACAAAAAAATATTGTCTACGCACCACATGATCTGACGCATGATATCAGATCATGCACCTGTTACAGATCGTCCTCGCGCTTACTATCAGACGAACGACATTCTGGGTATAAAACTCACTCACTCTGCAATAACTGCCATGATTTCTTCCACTGACATCAGAGGGATGGTCATCGACGAGTTCGGATGGAAGCACATTACCCTGAAAATAAAGAAATCATTTGAAAGAAAGAAAGAAAGAAAATAATTTTATTTTGCAACAACAGTAACATCAATTATATTGAAGGGTAGGATATGACTACTAACTACCTAACTATAGCTTCTCAATGTTATGTGTCACAAAAATGGCCTCAACTCAGCCATCTATTGAAAGATCTATTGAAGTACCGAAAAATATTTATGTTCGAGACCATGCAGGTGGCGGTAATTCACAGGCGTAGGGCAGCCAAAGTATCAAATCAAACCCGCTCCTGATGACAATAGGTTGGTCGTACCTCCAGCAACCGTTCCATTATTTCATTATTGCCATATGGCAGCGGAGGCAGTATCTGTGTTGTGTGTTGTGTCACACACACACAACATACACAAACCTTTAAGTACTCTAATATAAACACTTATATTATACTTAAGTTGATATTGTAATACCCGCAGTCGCTTAATGCTCACTCTTCTGAGCATAGGTGTACGCTGAAAACCAGCCCTGCGTGACCTTTCGGGAGCACGCAGCATAGCGCTGAGCGTACCCCTATTGCCAACCTAGTATTTGCTTATGCTACAGTGTCCATTATTTTTTTTTGTTTTGTTGTTGGCAATAAATATATTCTTATTTTTATTCTTATCTGTTTTTATCTTCCTTGGACTCACTTGAATTGAATGGGAAGGGATTAGTTGAAATACGAAGAGGCCAGTCACCTGCAAGTCCCCTTAGCCTGGGCGGCCTGGAACAGCGGGTGCTCCGCCGGTGGGGGCTCTGGTACGCGCTCCAGGAGCGCTGGGAAGTCGTTTGGGAACACGTACGTTGATGTGTAGTTTGGGTTGCGCTGGAAAACCAGGAACAAAACATTGGTAACTCTTTAATTAGGGTTCCTTGCCTCAAAAGGAGACAGGAATCTTTATAGGACTTCGCTGTCCGTCTGTCTGCCAAGACTTTTTCGCAGGAATTCTTGGAGGTATCAAAAATTAAAATTAGTAGAGTCTATGCAAAATGAGAAGCGTCGTGCTATAAACGTAAACTATTTTTTTTAAATATTATTTCCCATCTAGTTAGTAGTACTCGAGTTCTAGCGATAACTGAATAGTTGCCTACCAAGTATCAGACATTTCTAGTCGTCCTGGCAGTGGCAGAGCAGTGTTGTCAACGCAACAACTAGAACACGCGTGCCCTCAATTCCAAAAGAAATAATAAAGAAAGAATAAGTCCTATAAGAAGACTCTCTCTCAACTCAAGACTCTATTAAATACCGATGTCTACGGTCCTGTATGCAAAAGTTCAGCTTGATTCGTTCAGCCGCGTAGCCGTGATAACGCGACAAACACCCAGACAGAGAAACAGAGTTACTTTCGAATTTATACAATTAGTTAGGATTACGACGACATGACGTCCAAAACACCTCAAACGCTGTATTGACCACACACTCACACAGTGATAAAACAGGTTCCGAATATACCGCCTTAAGTTAATCCAAGTTCCAGTAGATTCAGAAAGACCAGCTTCCAAAAGACCATGTTCTCGCGGACCTGTTCCAATAGCCCAAATATACTAGCTAGATTTCCAAACTCAATAGACCAGAGTAATCTCCTATTTAAAGGTCATACCTGTCCACCAGATCTGACAGCGCCAGCTCTCAGAGGATTCTCAGGGTCTGGGGGCTGTTCTTCTGGAGTAGCTTCCGTCTGCCCGCTCCATGGTCTCTTGCAGCGATGCGGTGAGACCAAGATCCATTCGTCTTTTAACGGGTTATAGCGTACATGCTGGTGCTCTGAAATAAAAGAAATAGAAAGGCAAATAATCAAAGAGTGTCAAAGATTATAGACCATAGATGAATGTATACTAGCGTATTATAGACCGCTCAATAGCCATGGCTAAGATTGCTGTAACATGGCAAGCAACCGCCTTGGTTATATGAATTTAAGATTAAAGTATACCGCCTACTTGTCCATACAAAAAGCGCAAACTGTTACCCATCACTAAATATTATTCTATATCGATGTTTTTTTATATGTTATCTACACCGTGAAAAATGAAATTATTGTATTTTTTTTATATTACGTTATCAGGGTTTTTATTATTAGGCAATGATATTTTTTTACTGTCTAACTTTTCGTATCTTCTTTCACGCTCTTTGGCGGCTGTAAACAGACTGCAGCGGAGTCGTCCTCGCGGACGGGACGCCCCTCTTACCAATTTCCACTATTTCTCTCTAAATACAATACAATATAACTTTATTATACACCAAAACAAACTTAATAAAAAAATGAACAATAATATTTAAAAAAAACGGTAGTATAATGGGCGGCCTTATCGCCTAAAGCGATTTCTTCCAGATAACCTTTGGATAGACAGAATTATGACTTATAAACTGCGGTCGGTGGTGTAGACACATAAAAAAATATAAAAATACATACATAAACCTACAACCTACATAAAATACATACGATAAATACTACTACTAATAAACGTAGTGGGTTCGATTCCCAACTATGACCTTGGCGAACGATGAAGAAATACATCGTGAGGAAAGCATAGCATGGTGGTAGGTACTGTTATGCTGGCTAGTAACCACGATCAAGTTGGAAATCTGGAAATACATAGGCACAGAATACAACAAACGGTAACACGGAATTTACTAAGCTGAAAGAAAAAAATGTTTATTACGTAGAATCTCTGATCTGCTTCAGCCTTTTAACATCTGCTGGGATATCGACCTACCCTCCAAGGGTTATGTAGAATAGTCTAAAATAAAAAAACTCACCGACAGGATCAAATTTCTTCATGATTGAAGCGTCCGCGCTCTTCCACGGATACTGGGCTACTGGCGTAGTATACATTCTTATCTATGTACTGGCGCGCGATCACCGTGCCTCAACTTCAATACATTGAATCGTACCCTTGGCTCTTGTTAGTTGTTGTTGTTGTTATACACGCGCTGTGAGAGTCACCACTGCTGATTTTAAAGCGTAACCACAGAATAGATCATAGTATCTACGTGAATTTTCTTTGCTTTCCATGGTCGTCATGGCGACGGCGTTGTTCGTCGTCATTAAGAAAAACTTTATAAAAAAACTTCAAAGTCGTTAGTTTTTTCTTTCTTGTATTTTGGCTCCATATAGTTATGTAGCCAGGGCCAAGTACACGTGAAGTAAAATATTTCACAATTAAAACATGTCTCAGAAATGGTGTAAGTCAAGTAAAGTAAGTCACGGTCAAGTCCAAGTCATCCCCCTGTAAAGTGGTAGAGAATTTAGTAAAGGTGTCTATGGAGTTTGGTAACAACAAGAAAAGTCACGTTTCTCGACATTATACTGTTCACCAATGCTCGTGGACGTTCAAGGACACGTAATGAATAAAAATCTACCGTTTTTAAACTTTAACACTCGAAATAGCACAAGTTTTGGAAAATAATAATGACTTCTTCACGTTCCTGCTCAAACTCCTTGTAGTTTGCATGTAACTTGCTTTTCAGCCTTCACGTGTTGTCGGTGTCATTGTCAAAATGTGTTTTGACAAAAAGTCATCTTGGCACTTAGACAAAAAAATTGTTTTATTGAAAAAAAAATGTCAAAATGAAGAATTAAATTATTTAATTTTTAATTCAGCACTAGACCTACAGAAATACAAGGATTTAGAAGGATCGACCAGCAAAGCCTTATCTAAGAAGATACCGGATGACCAACGTCGGAAACAAGTACATTTTTATGTGTAAACTACCAAAGACCTAAAAGAAAAAATGTTGCATCCGGGAATGGAAGAGCATGAAGCAATGATTTCACTGAAGTAACATTGGAAATGAACAAGTTAGCGGAGCTAGGATTCAATCATAAGCAAATTAAAACTCTCGGAAGAAACAGAAGGAGTAAAGTCTAATCCTCGCATCTATGAGTCATAATCGAAGTCGAGGCATTGTTCTGCGTAGGGAAAAGGGAAGTAGATATAATAGCGATTTCTCAGATTGGACGCTAGAGACCTTCGCAGCTCCATACGTTGTTCAGATCAGGCTTGCTATACTTCCGACACCGTGGTCTTCAACGCGCTGCATATCGCTGGTAATAGGGGACATAACCGAAATATCACACGAAAGAGAGAGAGAGAGAGAGAGAGAGACTTCTGGAAAGTAGTAGTCACGATACGACCTTCAGGCATGTGGAAAATATATGGAAGCATGAAGAGTTTGCTAATAAACCAAACAAAATAAATATGAAGTAACGCAACCTTTGATTTTGTCAGTTATTGGACAAGGAACAGTAAGTATCATATATAGCAGCGCTATCATATTTTGGAAATTTACCTATATCATAAGACTTCGAGTGGTCTTAAAACTCTGAAACTGGGTTTGGCCCTTCAATTTACAGTTCCGGCTCAAAATATCAAATACCCGTGCAGGGACTCAAAAGATAAGTAAGAAAAACAGTAAGGGCTTCTATACATGATGATTTCAAGCGAAAAGAGGTAGAAATTAATTACATGATAGCAAAAGTGACATAAACTAAAGGCCTCGCTACATAGCTTGACCTGACATCGTTTGAAAGAGATGGATATATATAAGTTTCTAGGGGAGCGAATGGGAGAAGCTATAACCTTAATAGTTTGTTTCTTTTGCTCCCGTGAAATTCAAATCTAGCTGTCCCTTTCACACAATGTCAGATCAGGCCATGTGTAGACACCCTAAGACCTAACCTGGCGCATGCCCACCGCGGCAAAATCTTTTTGTTATGCAAGAACAGGACGCGGCTACGATTATGTATATGTTTGTCTCAATTTTTACGACATGAAGACTATTAGTCTTCATGTCGTGAAAATTGAGACATAATTAGAATTATAATTAGATATAATTATAGATATCTGATAATAAAAAACTACAGTAAAAATACTGAGCTATCTGCTAAATACTAGAGACATCGTCGTATATTGAGATGTACCGTATTGCATAAACTGGCATAAATTTGCCGAGGGTGCACTACGACTAGACACCCCCGGGCACATTTATGCGAATAAGGTTTTCTCTAAAGGAGACTAGGTGAATTCGCAAGTAAACCAAAATCAAATGAAAATCGCCATGTAGTGCGGTATCATGTACTCAAAGAAGCAAAACAGTATTATGTAACCTATGATTATAACTGTCTCTTTAGTATTAAAACATACCTAGTGAATAACCCATGTTGTTCGACTCGTCCATGACCATACACTTATAATTACCATGTAGAAAATTCAAAGTAGGTGCTCAAGGTATGATCGGATCACACATAATTTTTTGCTGGGTCATCCAATTTCAATATTTTTTTATTTCAATCACAGAATTCTCCTTATTAAATAAGGCCATTTTATTATTGCATAGGTAAACTGGTATAATATATTTTATTTGTTTTATTTAGTCTCTTGTAATATAAATTTTAACAAACTCATTGCGGGCTTGGCATCTAAATATTTAGTATACGCTGACTACACCATAATCTTTGCCAAACATAACATGAAATGCTCGACTACCAATTTACCTTATTTTATTTATACTTAATGTACTTTTTCCTTATATTTCCATAAAAATAAATTTTCTTGGACTTGAATGTTTTCTTTTATTTCATAGGTACCTACATTACATTATCAAGTCAGCCTAGGTTCATATCTCAATTATTAACTTTTAACATAGGAAGAGTGTAAGAGAAATCAATAAGTAAGAAACAAAATAGAACAATAAGGGCTATTTTCGAATAACCCGCTACTGTTAGTGCAGTGCGATCAAAGTAGCGTTGCGCTAGTAGTGACGTCATCACGTGACGTCACCAGTTCCTCTTTCTTTTCTGTGACATTCGGACTTCTTCTCTCGAGTATTATGTTCCTTGCGCGCGATGCGACGCTACTCGTATCGTATCACAAAGTATCTCGGTGTCAATTACTGTTGATAACGAAAAACAGCGCATAGAGTGCGAATGTCAGAAGTGAAACATTCCTGTGAATTGTAAAATTACCTAATACCTATACCATACCAGGTCTCGCACAAGTATTGCCGTAAAAAGTTTTGAGATTCCGAGAGATTTATAGCAATTTTGTTGTGAGGAAAAAAAGACTATTTAATTTAATTTAATGTTTTGTTTTTTTTTTGTAATTGAATTTATTTTTATGTGTAATATGGACCTTTGTAGTATGATTTAAATGATTTGTTTTGATTTTCGACTATTTTTCCTTCTTTGCCAAAATTAAAAATAATAACATGAAAAATGCTATAAAACTTTAGAAAGTATATTGACGTTTTTTTTTTAAATTACTACTCTGGGATTTTTATATATATTTTTTGTTATAGTTCGAACGAGATAGCTACATTACTCGAGCGAGCCAGCACAAAATTTTGGACGGCCGTTCCTTACGGTTCTTACCACACACTTACCACAGAAGAGAGAAGTAAATAAAAAATTTTCCTCTTCTGTGGTGCTTACGTACCTGGGTGAGCCCTAAGAAAGGATTTTTGAAAATGTGTTTCCTGTGTTGTTTTTTTTTGGAAGTTCAATTTCTTACTGCGAGATCGAAAGCAGAGGTCCTGTCCCGAGCCCTAAGCCTTCGGTGTGTGTATTCCTAGCAGAAAAGGGTCGAGTTTAGTTTTTAGCAGATTTGTGTTTAGTGGATATTTAGAGCATGATGTCGCAAATGTGTATAGTAAGTTTTTTTTATTCATTTACGAAAAACACTTTCAGCTAAGGGAACGTACTCCCACCGGCACTATTTTTTCGCAAATATCTCAAAAATGCAAGGGCGAAGCAACACCGCGTACGAAGCCGCTGCCATTAGCTAGTTTCGTACACTCTTTTTTGAACTCCTAAAAAGATTAGGCAAAAATTACAAGGTAGCTGTCATTTCTGTTCAACTACCCTTTTTCTATAGAAGATCACACTTTAAGCATAGTTCGACCAACTTATCTGTAGAGTAAGTGGGGCGCCACCGTTGCGTTTTCTGTACAGAGCTGAGGGCCTCCTGTGGAAAATTTTAGTTTCTCCATTTAGCCATCTTTAGAGATAACTGGGCCGCACGTTAAGTTGTAAACATAGATTAGCAATATAGAATAATAAAACTTTTAATATTACTAGAGCTATGATAACGAGATAAATATTAAACTGGTACATTTTATACTAAGTGACGAGAGAGTTGCTTACCTGATGGTAGGCGCCACAGTTGGTTCAAATCAAAGTCGAACTAGACATATACATTAAACATAGAAGAAATCATCATGAAGGAAATTTCATAGAAAATGTATGAAAAACTGAGTTTTCGTTCTACCAACAAGTTAGTTCAATTTTCATCGCTTTGCTCCCCTTTTATAATTTATTTCATACATTTTCAAAGATCAACGTGTTTATTGTACTGTTAGATGAGGATTTAATTGTTTCTCCGTTTAAACATTTATATCTATACCCATAGTGTATAGAAAATGAAATAATAATTAATACTATGTAAGCACTATGGTAAGCACTAACTTTTTCAGAATTTTCTTCCACGTTTGCCTATTGCGACATCTATGCGTATGCTTTCGAACTGGCACTTTACCACAACTAGTGCCATCTAGTCATAATTTCCCAAACTACAAGGCAATTTTTCCAAACACCTAGCGCGCTCTGTGATCATTTTCCCGAACTACAAGCTTCAGTTTTCACAGCTGACATGGGAGAGCGTAACGATTTATTACGCTATAGCTGCTTGTGTGTGTTTGTGCCTGACACAGTAACATAGTTTTGTGTTGTTATGTACATAATATTATGTATAATGTTTTTATGTAGGGGGTTGTTTGTGTGGGTGCTTCCTACGCCATAGCGACGCCATTTTAACTGAGAAAAACTCGATATGAAGCCTTAAAGCTGATAACTTTTATTTAAAAAAAAAGTGAAAATACTCAATTTAGGTATTATTCAGTAGGTACCTACTTCGTTTTTAACAAAATCCCGGGTTGAGCCTGGAACAGAATCTCGGCCAATTTTTTTTCTTTTTTTTAAGCAACTGACTGTTGTCACTTTGCACATTAAGCGAGAAAGTCTTAAGAATTAGCATTAGTGTTAAAGGCAAACGTTTTATTAAAGAAAACCAAACTTATAGTGAAGAATATCAAAATGTTATATTAAGTATATAATATATGTTATGTTTTAAAGTTATATTTTTTTTATAATAGTAAAGTTTGGGTTAGAAAAATCTATGATATTTAGGTACGATCTTTATTTATTTGATTCCTTGTTATTTTTTAGATTTTAGGAAGTTAGAAAGTGTTTTTTTTTTGTTATTTCGGTTGTTTGTAGGCTCAGATATCTGCATTATGTTGCCGTTTACGTCAATTCTATGCGCTATTTTCAATGCGGCAGAATATAAGGACGGCTTCTCCGCATCACTAAAAAAAAACGAGTGAACGAAGTAAAGTACCATAAATAAGGGTTTCCTATTACCCGACTCCCCAAAGAAAGAGGGTAATGTTTTTGTGGTCTATGTAAGTACGTATGAACGAAGGTAGTAAATAAGGGTTGAAAGTCTGAGATATTTAACAAGTAATATTATTAAAAGAAAAACAAAATACCCGACTGCAAAATGTAGCCTATTTCACTCCGGACGTAAAGAGGAATCCAACGAAATTTCACTCTTCAAAATCGGTTAAGGTGCAACGTTTCACTCATCCCGCGAAATTCAAATTTTATTGCGTTTTTTGTCAATTACAGCTTAATTACTCATCGTGGATTTATTGAAACCAATTTTGCGCCAATAAATAAGTTGTTTTAAGAAATTACGGGTAAAATTATCACCTAGATAACATTGGTTTAGCTACAAATCTCAATAAGCTGATTTTCATCTTGGTTTTTCGTTTAGTGTGAAATGTACTTATACTAGCTTTCAACTTGAATTTTTGGTTGGTCTAATTTCTTGAAACAATCTATTAGTTATCGCAAAATTAGATTTCATTAACCTACGATGAGTAATTAAGCTGTAATTGACAAAAAACGCAAGAAAATTTGAATTACGCGCGCTGAGCGAAACGTTGCACCTTAAGTCGTTTAGGCTACAGGAGGTATTATGGTAACATACAAGCATACTTACGTACACACCAAAAACAAAAAAAATATGTAACAAAATTATGCAACTGCAGAGTATATAAATATAAATAATTTTGTAGGCAAGTACTTCATGTTAATACAATTTTCGAGTTCGCGTATGAGCATAATCGGTCAAGAGATGCAAAGATATAGGAGTCGAACGGAACAGAAACAAGTGTACCAAATATTCGTAATTTTTAAGGTCGAATATGGGCTTACTCCAGAAGTCCCCTTAGACAATCCCCTGAGCAAAATTGGTCCAAGAGGTATGAAGTTTTAAGGGTGTTCGATGTGAACTGCTTATTTTTATGAGAACCCGGGAATCCTTCTGATACAAAGAATTAGCAGCGCCCCGCGGTTTCACCCGCTATTCTACAGAAACCAAATATTTCCGGGATAAAAAGCCTATGCGTTAATCCAGGGTGTAGCCTCTATACCAAATTTCATTCAAATCCGTTCAGCCGTTACATAGTTGAATTCATTTGATCACATCCGTACTGATTTGTGATCAACGACGGAGTACGCTTACCTAAAAGGTACCTGAATTACTTGACCGGGCGAAGCAGAGGTCTCGGAGAAATGAAATAAAATGAAATATTTATTGGTAGCAAAGCTACAAGTCGGTCAGGATAAATAAGGTACAATTAATAGAGGTTATATAAACCTTATAAAAACAATAAATTAATATTAATATTAATAAATTAATAGTGAATTAAAATTAATTAAAGACTCAGAGTCTACGAGAACAACTCTGTGTTTGTATGTGTCCGACGATAACTTGCGAACTGCCGATTCGATCTTCATGAAATTTTGCAGGCAAGTTGTTCGTTTCAATACAATCTTTAAGTTAGACCATGAGTACAATCAGTCCAGCAGCTCTGAAGTTATAGCGGTCGGGGGTATCAGTTCGGCGCGAGTTAATAGTTTAAATGCAGAGCTATTAATGAAATAAACTGTTATCGCTGAAGATACGCCCAAAACGGTGGGCGTATCATGCCCACTACTGCACACACTGGCGTACTAACGTACTATGACGTCATGAGCAATTATTTAAACTGTAATGCATCTGTAGGCATACTGGGAACATGTTATGCCTATTTTTAGTCTAAACTGCGTTTTGCGTTCTATTCAACAAAAAAAAAAAAAAACTCAGAAAAAAAAACTTCCTTCTCCTTTGACAAAATAAAATAAGTATAAATAAAAAGTAAGTATATAAGTTAAAAAAATATATTTTCCATAAAATAATTTTCTATGTTTTTTTTTTTTTTCCAAACAGGCTTATGTAAAATCCATTATTGGTACTGTACGCTGATCAAACTTAGGCTTCAATACGTAATTAAAAGTACATTTAGTACTCAACTATATTAAACATATATTACACATATATTAAGTAATTTAAATTTCCAATACAGCTATGATATTACATAGCTATCTCTAATAAATAATAACAAGTTTATTATTCCATAAGTAAATTTTACACCGTTTATAATTATATAAATTCAATTAAATAAAATTCTTATTTTGTTTTAGGGTAACCGTAGTACTTATATGAACCAATGGGAGAAGCCACTGGTTCCCGAAACACAGTTTATACTAGTTCGGAGCCAGTGGATTCAATCAGTTTTTTGTGTTAAATTCATTTGTACCCAAATAAAGTATTTGTATTTGTCACAAAAAAGCGATAGCGAATATAATATCAAGGTATATTTTTGCGGATTTGCATCGCATATATTGACGAACGTACGTCTCGCACTTTTCACAGACTGAGAGCGGTTGAAGCAAGGTGAGTGCCACCGCTCACTTTAAAAGTCTTCAAAATTATTTTACTTTATCCCGTCTATTTATTTTATACTTTGGTCGAAGCTGTTAGTTATCGAGGAGTTCCGTTGTCCACCTTCCGTCTCCATCATCTGATCAGCTCGCTCTAATTATATTGTATTGTCATCGGAGCTTGACAGGCATGCAATACGTCAACTCAACCGAACAAGGGGAAACTTCTAAAATTCTGTTGCAAGATTTGAGCGACCACATACATTTTTGTAGTGGTAGGGCTCTCTTGCAGAGTCCGCCTGGGGAAATACCACACCTTTGCCAGTTATTCAACCGCCAAGCAGTGGTGTGCAAGCATTACTGTGTTCCGAATTGAAGGGCAATGTTTCCAGCGTAATTACTGGGCTTACGGAGATTTAATATCTAACATCTCAGGGTGAAGAGCGCAGTGCATTGCCGCGCATAGTTTTGAATTGTTGTAGTTCAAAATTCTGGGTGGCACTGAATTATGGGCAAGCTTGACGCTTAACATCAGGTGAACGACTTCCTCGTCTCGTCACCGAGTAAAAAAAAAACCCACATACATACTTACAAACATTGCAAGTTAAATTAAAGTTTGGAAAATAATAACACGAGACAACTTATAAAACATTGGCAATTCTATTCTGAAGATATTTAGAATACCATTCCTTGTAAAATACCTCCTTACAAAAGAAGTCAAATTATTTAGAAGCTTACTTTTTGTCAATAATTTTCTTAATTTTTTAAAATTAATAATTATTTGTTTAACATAAACTATTTTAGTGTGTAATCTCAGAAAGTGAATAACTGTTATTCTTATGAGATTAAATTATACTGTAATTTTATAAAATGTTGCTAATGTGCGAAAGAGATACTTATATACTAGGGAGAATCACGGAAGCCGGGTAAAAAAATATATGTAATTTTGTAGTTGTAGTTTCCAGAATCCGCCTGTCTGTCTGTCTGTATATCCGCTAACTCCTCCTAAACCACGCAACGGATTTTGATGCGGTTTTCACCATCAGCTGGATATAATTTTATTATAAAACATGTGATTACTATTCCACAGGTAATTATAAACGATTATATTAACGAATTCTATTATATACTTACATACACCCCAAAAACATGACCCCTTCTACTTAGGCAGTCGGGTAAAAAAATTGTTTCAGGTTTGTAGGCTTATAGAGGTATTGTAAAGTGGGTAAGTTATACCATACCATGCTACCTTGCTAGGACAAAACGTGACGAGCAACTAATACGCCAGAACACATAAAATTAGAAAAACGAAGACATGTCGTAGAACGAACGCGTGGTGCGCGCGCATATACATCGACCCGATATCTGTTATCGGGGGTCCTCAGTAGCCGTCCGTCCGTCGCCACAAGCGGACGTGTTATGGGCGAGCTACAGTACCCGGGAGCGCCGAGCGTGGCAGACGATGAGCGCCAATACAGGGCTCCGTTCCGTCGCGCGCCGCAGTACAGGTGGCCCGCGCCGCAGCCCCCGCAACCTTCGGCCTTCGCCCCGTGGCGGAGGGCGCCCGCACCGCCGCGGCCGCCCGACTACAGGCGCAGTGCTTCGTACCCTGGAAAGCCTGATGATACCTACCAGGTGATTACCTACCATATACGTTTTTACCTAATTTTAAGTCCAAAAGGGGCAGAAGCGCACAGTCACCAGAAAAACAGCTTGACAGTTCATGACGTGTTAATCAGTAACATTCATGTTAAAAGATAAATATCTTTCAGGTGACTAAGGATACATATTCTTGTATTCTGTTTACACTGCTTAGCACCTAATTACTTTCTAGGCTAGTGTAGTGTGTTGCCAAAATAAAAGACAAAAATCTAGATCTGAAAATCCTAAAAAAAAAACATACAATGATTTACGTCTATGATTTTGATTTACTCTTTTCTCGGACATTTTTTTTAAATCTGAGACTCTTTTAGTCCAACAAGAAAAGGATACCGAGCTAGACCATGTTACAGAATCCATTTAGTTTGACAGTTTAAAAGTTGACTACGTTTTTTTTTTCTATGAAATTTGACACTAGTTATCTAATAAAACGTAGATTAAAAGTGGTAATCATTTTTCTGAAAATTTGTTAGGCCGCTATGATAATGAGCGCTGTCTCTTTCGCACAATTATCAACTTTAATTTTATAAAATTGCTGTTCTATAAGTGTGGAGTAAGTTAAATTTATTTATGCATATTACTTACCATATTAACTTATTACAACTAGTAATTCGCGGCGAACTGAGACCTCGCGACCCCTATATCTTCACAACCCCTAGACAGTTCAGTTCATATTCGAACTTAAAAATTGTATTGAAATGAACTACTTGCCTACAAAATTTCATGAAGATCGGATCAACGGTTCGCAAGTTATCATCGGACAAATATACACACAAACATACAAACGTACATACAAATTCCGATTTGTCCCCGTAAACCCTGAGACCTTCGCTTCGCTCGGTCAATAACTGAGCAACGGAGAAAACATCTTGTCATTTGTTAAATAAACGAAAAATTGTACGAAGCGAAATAAGAATTCCGGGCATCTTTAATGTTATAGATTTTTTTTAAATTTTCTTTTTTTATGTCAATAAAAGTATCGAACATGCGTGCGAAAGAGAACAACAATCTGTTTACTGCTCTTACTAACACGAAGACGTGTTTTTACACGACTGCACAAGGAGGGTAATGTATGTTTGTGAATTCCTATATTGCCTCCTGTAGCCTAAACGGCTTGACCGATTTTGACGAGTGAGGTTTCGTTGGATGGCTCGTTGGATTTGACGCAGTGGGGTGCATGTGCACCATGATCCGCACGCTTGAAAGGCGGCATAGGGATCGCAGAACGTTCATCGTTTACTAAGAGCACGCTGCTGCCCGTCCTCCGGTGGTTCTAGTCGCAGTTTTAGGACATACCTTAAGATTAGAGTATACCGCCCACTTTTTCATACAAAAAGCGGTAATCCGCTGTTTCCCATCCCTAAAATGTTATGTGTTTTTTTATGTTTTATCTACATCGTGAAAAACTATGCTTTAAAGGTTTGATTTTATTTATATACATAGTTGAAATATCGCATTATCTTCGTAGTTATATGCAGCTGAAATTACGTTTTTTTTCCGTTGCAGTTATGACCAAGAAAATAGTTTGAATGGAATAACATTATTTTTTTAAAACAAGACCTTTCGGTGTAGATTATTATCTATCCAAGCACCAAAAACAAAAGATTTTGATAAGATTTAATGTGGATGACAGTTTTCCCCCGAAACGCTAATTTTATCAAAATTTGTAGTTACTGTTGTAGGACACTAACTCTCTCTATCGCACTCACGGGGAGCAAAACGACAGCAATACAATTTTCAAGTACATAACCTCACACACATCCCACTTGCATATGAGTGAGTGAGATAGCCAACTATATAACAATCTACCTGGGCCCCTATTCGGAGAAATTACATTTTTATATCTCTCTCACTCACTCCCATTAAATTTTAAATTAGAGAGACAGTCACCGAGATAATCTCGAGCGCACAGGAATAGGGTCCCAGGTGATCTCACAGACAATTCAATTCTTGATTTTACCCGACTGCCCCAGAAAGGTCATGTTTTCGGGGTGTATGTAAGTATGTATGTTTGTTTGTTCATATATTACCTGCTATACACTAAATGGCTTAACCGATTTTGACGAATGAGGTGTCGTTTGATACCTCTTTTCGTCCGGAGTGATATAGACTACATTTTGCAGACGGGTATTTTCTTTTTCTTTTATTACTTGTCACCTTATGAGTGAGCTTTACGCCATTTCTAAGGTATGCCCATTGAGCTAGGTATGCCTTTAACTTTTTCCCGTGAGATATCGAGGGAACATAATGATTAATGATATGTCAGGTGATATGTCAAAATAACGAAATATTAAAAAAAACTAAGATATTTTTTCTCGCCTATTTTTGTGGATTTTCTTTTAGCTTAGAGCAGAAAAATATTAACGTCACGAAAAAATTGAAATTATGAAGCTGTAGGTAGTACTTAATTATTTCAGCATATAAGGTGCAATGTTTCGCTCAGCGCGCCGAATTCAAATTGTCTTGCGTTATTTGTCAACACTGATCGTGAATCTATTGAAACCTCTTTTGCTCCAATAAAAAGGCTGTGTCAAAAAAATATAAAAAAGTTCACCTTCCTAGATAGCACTGGCTTAGGTACGAATCTCAATAAGCTGATTTTCATCTTGGTTTTTGGTTTGGTGAGAACTTTAGCGTAGTTACTTTCACCTTGCTATTTTGGTTGGTGTCATTTATTGATACAACCTATTTATTGGTGCAAAAATAGTTTTTAAGAACCCAGGAGGTAATTGACGCAAAACGCAAGAACTCTTGAATTTGGTGCTCTGAGCGAAATGCACCTCAAGAGCGTAGGTTTTGTCGAAATATAATTGCTGTTAGACGCGACTTCGTTCGCGTGGACCTACAAAAAAAGGAGACTCTGTCTGTCTCCGATCCTTACGCTATATATATGCAAAAATTCAGCTGGATCCGTTCAGCCGTTTATACGTGATAACGCGACAAACACCCAGATAGACAGAGTTACTTTTGGCATATATATTATTAGTTAGGATTATCTCAAGTTTTTCTCGCTTACGTGCAAGCTTCTCTTTGCATATTTTGAAAAACACGTAACAATCTTACAACACAGTCCTATTGTTTGTTCGTTTGTTATCGTTTACACCCGGACGGCGGTAATGGCAACATTAAAAATTATGCATTCTTTGTGGGAGTTTTCAGCTGTGTGGCAACATTACCGCTAAAAGCGAATATGGAGTTTCCTTTTGGCGCATTTTGTGACGTTTTAATTTTTTAGGGGATGGCTAAATTGGCTTTGGTGGGTATGATATTTAGCCATTTAGGTTGCAATATTTCAACACCATGTTTTTGTTAATATTTTTTTTATAACTTTCTCATGGTGAACCCTTTCCCTGTGAAGGGGTTGCCATGGAACATAAACAAATACACGGACATGGGCAACTAACACCCAGACCCAAAGCACTGCCGGTTTATTCTGCAAGCTGAATGAACGCGCATGTGAGGTGATACGCAAAGTGATTTTGTGTTTTCCTTGTCTACAACTGCAGATAAACGCCAAATTATCAAGTTGGTTAAGAAATTACAGCCAAATGGAAGCATTGGATATTTTAACAAGCTGTTATTTAACTTGCAATGTTTGTATGTATGTGGTATGTATGTATTTATGTTCGGGTCAAATCTTGCAACTCAATTTTAGACCAGTTCCCCTTGTGCAATTGAGTTGAAATTTTGCATGGCTGTCAAGTTCCGATGACAATATTATGAGAACGAACTGTGTTTCAAAGTTGGAGGATAAGCCCTCTAACTTTGAAACGTTCGTGATTCTGATTGTGAGAGCATGCCATCCCGCTCGTACCACTTAGTCGCATTATGCGCGGTCCCGCTCACGCAACTCTCGCTATCGCTTTCAGAGTTACGGGATAAGCCCACTGGTCTTATGATGGATACGGAAGGTGTAAAACTCCTCAGTAACTAATAATAGATTAATGGAGTTTGGACTCATTTTGATCAGCGCACAGTACCAATAACGGATTTTCTAAAAGCTTGTCTGGAAAAATATATTTTTCCACAAAACCTATTTATATTAACTTTCTACAGAGTAGGAAATAAACATGAAAAATGCAAGTTTACTTAGCGTCGCATCTCATTTGCGAGGTCATTTGGCTTGCCGGGAATCGAACTCGGGATCTTCTGCTTAAAAGGCAGGCTCGATATTTACTAAGCCAGGAGGGTCCACTGCTCAAAGTCTCAAGGCTTCTTGCATTTTTCCTGGATAAATACTGCCTATATGTCATGTCAGTTCTCATAAAGAATTAAAAATCTCTTCAATGTCAGTAGGTAGCAATTCTAACTGCTTCGGCGTAACAAAATTCAAAATTCAAAATTCAAAATATTTATTTTTGCGGAGACATGGGTAACATGCAGATGTTAACATCGAGACAACACAATTGAGACCACCATGCTCTAGCACAATGGCATGCAAAATTATTATTGCTATTTAAATTATTAAAACGAAAATGATTACTAATATTTAGATTATAAATTACACAAAATTAAATGTCAAAATAAACAATTACATCATATGACTATAATTTGTCATTTAGAAACTCATTAATTGAATAAAATGTCCTTTCAATTAATAATTTCTTAAGCCTAAATTTGAAAATGTCAATATTATCTAATTCTCTTAAATTTTTAGGTAGCTTATTATAAATAGTCAGTCTCATCATAAACGTGCAGTTACTATAGAGGGCAGTTCTGCGGTATGGCTCACGCAGTCTACTACCGTGCCGTTTGCTGGTTACACGTTCATACTTATTTAAATGTTCCTTTACAAGTAGGGCTGATTCGTAGATATATATCGAAGGTAGTGTCAAAATTTTTAATTTCTTAAAATAGGGTTTACAAGAATCTCTTCGCTTCAACCCACACAAAGCTCGAATACACTTTTTTTGAGCTATGAGAGCTGATTGTTTGTTGGCAGAATTAGCCCAGGCCAGAACCCCATACTTTAGTGTCGAACCAACAAAAGCGTGATAGACACTTAATAGAGTTCTCTCATTAGCTACTTTACGAAGCATATATAATGCGTACGAAAACTGATTGAGCTTTGCGCATACGTGTGCAACATGAGTTTTCCATGATAGGTTCGAGTCAATGTGAATGCCTAAAAATTTAGTTGTCTGGATTTCGTCAATACGTTTACCGTTATAATTAATATTCAGAATGTCAAAATTAGTATTAATATTTTTAAATGTCATAATATGTGTTTTGTCAAGATTGATTTTCAGATTGTTCTGCTCAAGCCAGTCAATTATAGCTTCCAAAGAATTATTCATATCATTTTCATGATTACCATTTCCGAAGTCTGTACAGATGGCGGTACTGTCATCAGCAAACATGACCATCGGGTGATTTATGGCGTTGGGCAGGTCATTAATATAAACCAGAAAAAATAAAGGCCCAAGTATACTGCCTTGTGGCACTCCATATTTTACTTCTCTATAATCTGATTGGTATTTAATTTCTACTTTGCTCTTAATATTCAATCTAGTTATCTCGGTATACTGTAGCCTATTTGTCAAATATGATATTACTAAATTTAGTACGTTTCCTCTTATGCCACACATTTCAAGTTTTCTAATTAAAGTTTTGTGGTCCACGTGGTCAAAAGCTTTTGTCATATCCATGTAAAGCGCAGTGACCCTCTTTTTGGTATCAAGTCCGCTATACACCTGTTCAAGAAAATTCAGAATTGCCAGTTCTGTGGATTTATTTTTCCGAAAACCGGTTTGCTCTGGAGCGAAAATATTATTTATTTCAAAGTAGCTGTTTAGGCGCTTATGGATAACTTTTTCAAAGATTTTTGAAAACACTGGTATCAACGCAATTGGCCTATACGAATTCATATTTTCCTTAACTTCTTTTTTGAAGAGTGGTATAACGATGGACGTCTTTAACTTGTTAGGAAAAACACCGTTCTCAATACTTTTGTTAATAACATTACTAAGAATAGGAGATATGATTCTGGCCACTTTTTTAACTATACTGGTAGAGATCCCATCATAGCCAGTGCTGTTTGTGTTTTTTAGGGATTGTATGATTCGTTCAATTTCGTCAGTACATGTAGGCTCTAAGAAGCAGGAATTGCATTGGGAATGTTTCATAGTTTCGTTTGCGCTCGTTTTATTATCAGTTGTAGTTTTTCCTGTTGAATCTATGAAAAAGTCATTAAAACATTGTGCAATTTGTTTCGGATCGGAAATTTTTACTCCGTTATCATTAATTAGTGATATTTCGTCTTTCACGTTACATTGCTGGTATTTATTTACAATGTTCCACACAGCTTTAGATTTATTACTAGAATGTCCTATATAGTAGTTATTTTGGGCTCTTTGGGTCTGCTTTATGATTAACTGTAGCCTTGCAGAGTATTTTTTGAAAGTATCTCTGTTAATTTTGTTTGTACAGTGTCTATACTTCCACAACAGACATCGTTTTCGCTTCGTACAGATCTTTATACCTTTGCTTAGCCATCTGGGTCGTTTGGTTAGAGGAATTTTTACTTTTACTGTAGGGAAACAAAGGTTGTAAAACAATAGAAATAGATCAACAAATCCGCCATATGCCGCATTCACATCCTGACAATTGTAAACTTCGTGAAAAGATAGGCTGCTGAGACATTTAACAAATTTGTCGATGTTATCCCTATTAAAATCTCTTTTAAATTTAAAGAAATGAGAGATAAAATAACTTTTCTTTACTGGACATTTCAAGATTTGGGCTGTGTGGTCGGAGAGAGCGTATTCAATAACATCGGCTTTACCACCTTTAATGTTGTGAGCGATGTTATCAAGGCAAGTCATGCTGCGAGGCCTTGAAGGTACTTGGCCCTCAGTTATCATCCTCTGTCTCGCTTAAATTAACGTTCTTAAGGAGAATGTTACTAAAAGATTTTTAGCATCACTCTCAGTAATCTATAATCTCACAGTCGCATAGCGGGCAATGGAGAGAGCTATTCTCGGAGTTTCTTTGCGCGATAAAATCCGGAACGAGGATATTCGTCGAAGAACCAAAGTCACCGATATAGCTCTCAGAGTTTGCAAGTTGAAGTGGCAATGGGCAAGCTACATCACTCGGGGAACCGATAAACGGTGGGGAAGAAAGGTTCTTGAGTGGCGACCACGAACCTCCTACCAGGTGGACCGACGACATTGTGAAAGTCGCGGGCAACCGGTGGATGCAAGTGGCACGTTGGCGGTCGGTGTGGCGCTCTAAGGGGGAGGCCTATGTTTAGCAGTGGAAGCCTTCTGGCTGATGATGATGATGATGATGACGAATCTATAAAAGAACAAGCCCTTTTCTAGGAATCAACGCCCAGACCAAACCGCTTATGATAGAGACGTGAAATTTGAACCCAATACTTCTAAAATGGTCTACGTGAACACTAAGAACGGATTTTGCGAAATTCCACCTCTAAAGGGGTAAAATGGACCCCTAAGGATTCTATGGTTTTAAAATATTTTTTTCATGCTAAGCCAATGAAATTAGGTTTGTGTACTATAATCATGATAAAGGCATGTCTCAGGATTTTTCGAAAATCAACCCCTGAAGAGGTGAAAATGGGTGTTTCATTTACTGTCGCATATGCGAGCAAAGCCGTGACACACAAACTTTCGCATTTATACCATTAGTGTGATATATATATATAAAGATTGTGCGAGCGAGAGAGCGTGTATTACGTAAACACAACCTTAAGGAGAAGATTTGATCTCGCTCGCATGACTTTTTACAAGATTATGTATATAGATATAGGGAATAATAGCTAGATATTAGAGATTTTCCAAAATTAGGTCAATGTGACTATATATATATTCAAAGATGTAGGTACGGCGTACGCCCCATGCACCCAGGCCGCCTGGCTGACCTGACCTGACCCAGTTATGGAACTAGCAACTAGCTGGCACTGCTCGCATTTCTCTATTTCCCTTTAGAGTTTACTAGCTGCGCACCGCGGTTTCACGCGCTATTCTACAGAAACTGAATATTTTTTCGGGATGAAAAGTAGCCTGTGTTAATCCTTATCCTGTGTTGGGCTTAAGCTACCATACGAAATTTAATTCAAATCCGTTCAGCTGTTACAGAGTTGAATAGAGTCCTAGAATCCTGAAATTTGGCAAGAAATTGTGTGAATTTGGCAAATTTGTGTCTTACAGCACAAGTAAAGGGAAAAATCTAAAAAACTTTTATTTTTAGTGAATAAAAAAAAGTGATAACTTTTAGTAAATGACCGTAAAGTATATCAATTTATGGAAATGTTCTTCCATAAATCGATATACTTTACGGTCATTTAATTCCAACAATTTCCAACTTCAATCCGATTTATCCTTTCGTTGGAACAATGTTTGGCGCTTACAAAGCTATATTTATTTATTTCATTACAACTATTTTTACAGGATAGCACCTAATACAATAGTGTAGTTATGTCAACATTTTAAATATATAAGAAATTAGTCCAGAATATTAAATACATGCAATGTCAACTAAATTGTACAATTATTATTATTATATTAAATTATTATACAGTTAATATTACTTATTATTATAAGATATCAAAAACAATACCGCTTTTTTAAATTCTGAAATAGAACAGATACATCATCATCATTTTACGTTAAAACGTCATTTTACGTTAATAAAATGTACGGAACTCTCGGTGCGCGAGTCAGACTCGGACTTGTCCGGTTTTTTAGTCGTTTGGGGACTATTATTAGCTACAAAGTGTCCGATAGTATGTCTGAAATACAAAAGCATAGTCAAGTAGCTTAATATATAAGCAAAGGGAGAATAGATAATGTGTACAAAAAAAGGTATGTAAACTTATTGTGTGATAGGTATGTCTATTTTTTGCGTGTTACATCCTATCAGCTCTTAGACGTCCACTGCTGGCATTGCAATAATCCCCACGCTTGGCAGGCGGCTTGGAGATCGCAGAATATTCACCGTTTACTAAGAGGACGCTGCTGCTCGTACTCTGAGGGTTCTGGTCGCAGTTTTAGGATATACCCCGGGTCCATAATCCCTCATAATAGCCACCTCATCCTTAATTACTTATAACCTCTTTTTGCTTACGTTGCCTGCAAGAGATTATTTAAAGCGATAAGGCCGCCAGTTGTTACACTCTGAATTTTGAACTTCAACGGTTTAAATCCGAGGCAATAATGCACGCTCGTCACTCTGATATATCTACTAATAGATCTTTTATCAGCTATCACCTTTGCCCACTGCTGGGACGTCCTCCCCATATTTATGGTGTGGTTGCCAAAACCCCCAAGCAAGGCAGGCGTCTTGGCGATCGCAGAATGTTCACGTAAGAGGTCGTTGCTGTACGCTCTCTGGTGGTTCTGGTCGCACTCTTATATATTTTTTGATTAAAAAAAGTATGTTTGCGTATTTATTGTGCCTTGTAGTTGAGGCTGTAAATAATTTTAAAAAAACAACGCTAAGTCGACCTAATACAACCCACGTGACCCAGTTTGCGATGCGCACTGCGACGCCCTGATTGGCTGCCGGCGATGTTGCCACTGGAAAAAAGTAATTACCTCAGAGTTCGGGAGTTCTAATTTGGGGTGCTAAATAAATAAAACAAAGCGATGTTATTGCGTCGTTACGGGCTTAATCCGGGAGTCCGAAAATGGGCATAATATTATCCATTCCAATTCTCGTTCGCTCATCTGTAAGTTAAACAACTATTAGGTTTTAAATAAAAAAAAATTAAAGCCTATTTATTCCTCAATTATAAATTACAATTACATGTTTAAAAAAAAAAAATTTAGATACTTTTAATTAAGGACCGCCCCTCTTTAGGTTTACCTCCTCCATTTCATGCCATGTTTCCCGATCTTTTGCTTTAGCAATTTCTCGGCCCATCTCTCTTGCGGTGTTCCTTGTTTCTTTTGCCTTTCGGGCCTGTCCACTTAGCTGGTTGTTTAAACCATTTTTCATCAGGTGACCTTGATTGTCTTGCCTATTGCTACTTAATTTTTTTGAGTTTTTATTTTAAGCGTCTATTAGATTTGGTTTTTTTCTAATCGTTACATTCTTGTGTTTGTTTAAAATACTCCTTTCCATAGCGCGTTCGCATACTAAACTTGTATCTTGTGTCTTGCTTCGTTGTTGTAGGTCCATGTTTGACAGGCATATGTAAGGCAGGGAAGTATGCAGGTTTCCATAGCTTTCTCTCAGAGTTTGCTGGGAAAAATCGGCATTTGTATGTATGTTTGTATGATGTGTGTATATTTGTCCGATGATAACTTGCGAACCGTTGAACCGATCTTCATGAAATTTTGTAGGCAAGTAGTTCATTTCAATACAATTTTTAAGTTCAAATATGAGCTGAATCGGTCTAGGAGTTGTGAAGATGTAGGGGTCGCGAGGTCTCATTTCGCCGCGAACTGCTAGTTTAGGTTTAACGATAGAGTAGGTTTGAAATTATAGAGAAGAAAAAACAAACCTGACTGAAAAATGTAGCCAGAAACACTCCGGTATAACATGTTTTCCCCAGGTTTTAAGCCAAGGTTCGCATTGTAAAATAAATGTAGTATTTTTAACAGGACAGTGATTTGACCTACTTTTAAATAATAACAATGCGTGTGGTTTGCCCTTATCAAATGTTTGGGTATAATTTGTTGATATCAAAAAATCTGGCATTTAACAGCCTGATAAACGATGTCATATTATCAATAATTTATAAACGTGCTTACGATCTGAGGATATATAATAGAATATAATATATAATACAATATAATAATATAAATATACTTATGGGAAATAGAAAATATCTATTTTTACCCGTCTGTCCAAAAAGGACGCGAAATTTGGACCCAATAGTCCAGGTGAGCAATAAGAACGGATTTTGTGAATTTTCACCCCTAAAGGGGTAAAACGGACCCCCAAAGTTTATATGGAAATATAATCTTTTTTCATACTAAGCCAATGAAACTCGATTTATGTAATATGCATAAAAAATAAAGAAAGTCATGACTCAGGATTTTTCGAAGATCAACCCCTAAAGAGGTGCAATGGGGTGTTTTTTTTCTGAAGCATAAGCGAGCGAAGCCGTGTGGGCAAATTAACGCTGAAATGCGTTAACTAACTAACTAATGCGTTCTATGCACAGAGTATACTCTGTGCATAGAGTGTTGAAAATCAATCAACATTTTACAAAATTTTACTGTGCAGACGTAATCTCCAATTAAGACTTTTTAATTTTCAATTAATTTTATCCTGACTTGCTAAGTACTTTTTTAATAATACTACTACTAGCTCGCGTAGGATACACTAAATTAAACACTCTATTTCACCTCATTAGGGGTTGATTTTCCAAATCCTGAGACACGCCTTTCGTTAATTTTCATGATTATTGCACAAGCCGAGTTTCATTGGCTTAGCATGAAAAAAGATTTTATTTCCATACAAACTTTGGGGGTCCATTTTACCCCTTTAGTGTAAAATTTAGCAATATGCGTCTTTATTGTTCACCTAGCTAGACTATTACAGGAGTATTGGGCCCAAATATCACGTCTCTGTTATAAGCGGTTTGGTCCGTGCGTTGATTTCTAGAAAAGAGCTTGTTCTTTTATATATGTACTAGCTTGCCTGCACGACTTCGCATAGGCTAAAGTAATTTCAAAACCCAATTTTTCCCTTCAGGGGCTTATTTTCGAAAAATCCTGAGACATGTCTTTATTTATTTTTTATGCGTAGTACACCAGTTTCATTGGCGTAGCACGAAAATGTTTTTACAAGCTTTGGGGGTCCATTTTACCCCTTTAGAGGTAGAATTTCGCAAAATCCGTTCTTATTGATCACCTAGACTATTTGAGGAACGTTAGGTTTACATTAACAGAATATGTGTTGTTATACCGGATTTCATCTCAAATAATATTAATATTTTTAAAAGAAAAACAAAATACTCAACTGCAAAATGTAGCCTATGTTACTCCGGACATAAAGAGGAATCCAACAACATCTAATTCGTAAAAATCGGTCAAGCCGTTTGCGTAAGAAGGTAATAGGAGTTCACAAACAAACAGTCTTGCATACTTTTTTTTAAATTATTTATAGGCTTGCGTTTGACTGCCATCACGTCTGATGTTTTTCGTTTCGTATGAGTTTTTATACTTGGGTAGATTCACTCCAAAAACATTACCGTCCTTGCGCAGTCGGGTAAAACCCCATCTGTTCCAACTCAACTTTCCAACACGTTAAATTTAACCACCGTAAATAAACATTGTTCGAAACGTGCCATTTCCCCTTATCAGTGCCATTTTCAAGGTTTTCAGTCGACCATTTTCTTGCGTAAGTGCTTGCATCTCGCTCTGGCGGATTGTGAGAGAGTGAAACGGAAAACGAGGCTATGTTGCTGATTATATAATGTATATAGTTATGTAGATGTTATGTTTTCATTGCCAGTACAATATGTTGAGAAATTACAAAGTCCTGAACAAATAAAATGATTAGAGAAAAAAAAATACCGGACTGAAAATGGTGCTTATGTCATTTTGGACGCAAAGAGGAATTCAACGAGACTTCACTCATCAAAATCGGTCGAGCCGTTTAGGCTACAGGAATAATAACACACACTCCAAAAACATTACCTTCCTTCTTGGGCAGTCGGGTAAAAAGTGATAATTATAGTAGAATAGTGTCAGTCATCTAGCAGAAAACCCAGTATATAAATCTTATCATGTACACTGACGACTGAGACGGATCTAGTTTGTTATCTCTCTCTAACCCAGTTTATGGTAAAAATGTGTTATTAATAATTAGTTGTTCGCCCCGCACAGTGACCTCGTGACCACAATCTTTCATAATCCGGACTACGGATACGAAAGCAAAAATACGGACAACACCGAGATCCAGAGCAGAATTCGAAATCATCTTTTAAGCATCTTGAACAGTCGGGTAAAAATTTCAGGGCATTTTGAAGACCGATCCAGTTACCGTTTCAGGCTCAGTGCGTTTAAATTCCATTATTTATCAGCCAGAAGACGTCCACTGCTGAACATAGGCCTCCCCCTTAGACCGCCATACCGACCGACAATGTGCCACTTGCATTCACAGGTTGCCCACGACTTTCACAATGTCGTCGGTCCACAAAATGGGAGGCCTAGCAAAGCTTCGTCTTCCGTTTCGTGGTCGCCACTCAAGAAACCTTTCTTCCCCATCGGTTATCGGTTCTTCGAGTGATGTGGCCTGCCCATTGCCACTTCAGCTTGCAAACTCTGAGAGCTATATCGGTGACTTTGGTTCTTCGGCGAATATCCTCGTTTCGGATGTTTACCAGTGCGTTTACCATTCAGAAATCAGAAATATTTATTGGCTACAAATAACATTAAATATTTTTCACTTCTACAAGTCACAGGCAAGTCACTTTTACAAATTAAACTATGTTTAGACTTAAAATTAGTAAAACTAATCAAAAATTTAAACTATTTGATAATATTGTTACATAGATACTGTAACAATATTATCAAATAGTTTAAATTGTAACATTCACGACCACGTTGTCACTTTGTGGGTTTTGACCGAGCGAAGCGAAGGATGAGTCTATGGGAGCAACTCGGCTGTTGTATGTATGTTAGTGTGTAGCCAAGAAATTCATTTCAATCCTTTTTTAGGTTCGAATATTTGCAAGGTTTCAGTTCGGCGCAGCTACAGTACTTACTTACTTACTATGTACTCACTTATTTACTTACTTACTTAGTGTGTGTGTACTTAATTCCGCAGTGAGTATGTGGTTAAATGCCTAAAGAGAAAGGGGTGGGTTGCCATAATTACCACGCTTGGCACGCGGCTTGAGGACGCTGCTGCTCGTCCTCCGGTGGTTATCTGGTCGCAATTTTAGAAGATATCCGGGTCCGCCAAAACGCCTAATTATCAAACATAAAAAAATACGACTCTAGGGCCAGCCACTTACCCTGTATATTCACAGAATATATTGAGATAGAATTGGGTTATCTACCACCTGTACCAACTTACAACATATTGTTCAAACACTGCTTATCAACTGGCTACGACCGAATTGCCGGTAATTTTTCGAGTTTTCCACATATTTTACCTGGAAGAGATCGCTTTCAGCGATAAGGCCGCCAGTTGTTACACTAGATAGATAGATAACTCTTTATTGTTCACACCAGAAATTACATGCATAATACAAAAATCTACTTAAAACTAGTGTAACAATTGGTGGCCTTATCGCTCAAAGCGATCTCTTCCAGGTAACCTAACACCTTACACTAGTTTTTTTATAAATATGTAAAATTTGATTTGAACAAAGAGTTTATCGGTCTATCTATATTCGGGATAAAATATACCTTTAGGCCGTCTTTAGATGAACTCTACTCTGGTACCAAATCTCATCAAAATCTGCCCAGCCGTTTGGCCATGGAGATGTCAGATAGGTACTCGGGCTGAGAGAAGTATTTACGCTCTTGTCTAGGGGAACAAATGGCGCTTTTATGTTTGTTTGTGTGTATGTTTGTCCGAAGATAACTTACGAACCGTTGATACGATCTATATGAAATTTCGTAGGCAAGTAGTTCATTTTAATAGAATTTTTAAATTCGAGTATGAGAAATATCAGTTCAGAAGTCGCAAGGTCTCAGTTCGTTACAAACTACTTGTTGTATACAGGCTCAAGGTGATGAGCGCAGTGCATTGCCGCGTTTGGTTTTGAACTGCTGAAGTTCAACATTCTGTCAATGAACTTGTAAGGTCAAGCGTTACGCTTACTAATACTTGTTTTTTTATGTTTTTCTGTGTCAAGTACATAGGGTATATTTTGCAGTCGGTTTTTTTTTGTAGTTAGTAGCGAACAGTAGATATCTTGAAAACCTCTCGACCGATTTTGCTCAAAATCGAAATTTTTGCTTAAAATTGAGTACCGAATGCTTATGCCAAATACTATAGACTAGCTGTTACCCGCGAAAATAGTATCCTATGTTCGTCTTTGTGATATACAGTAAATCCTTATAAAATTTTATCAAGATCCGTTCAGGCGGTTAGCCGTGATAACGCGACAAACGTCCAGACAGAGAGACATAGTTACTATCTATAGTTCGTTAGATGGCGTTGATGCATTTTTGTGAATTTTTTTACGATTTTTATGGAGTTTTAATGTAAGGAGATCTGAACCGCGCAAGCGAAGTTTTTTACTCGAGACCATTCACCATTCATTTTCATACCTCTAAGCTTTATTGGTCCTGACACGACTGCGGCTGTATTCCTCTGAATTATAATATTTGTTAGGATTAGTAAGGATGTCGGCCGGTAAATGGCGCCGCAACAAACTTCCCCCCTCTTTTTGGGGGAAATATACCTCCAATCCAAAATAGCGGATGAAAAAAAATCTATGAAATTGTAGAACTGTCTGTATACCAAGTTTTAGACTTTCGTGGTGGTTTACAACATTACTTTTAGTACTCATGGGATATACCACGGTTATTATTTTTGTTTAGTTCCCGATATTTCGGCACAGTTGCATGCGCCATATTCACGGGTAGACTGAATATCGTAACTTTTTATCATCCACCCGCATCTTCATGGCGCATGCAACTGTGCCGAAATATCGGGAACTCAACAAAAATAATAACCGCGGTAAATATCCCGTGAGTACTAATAGTAATGTATACCAAGTTTCGTCAAGATGTAAAAAACGACCTGTACGCGAGTACCCACAGACGGACATACGGACCACAGAACAGATTTTTTTTGTATATCTATCTCTTTTCTGTGATACGGACAGATGAAAGCAAATTTTGCCAGTCTTCGCTCGGTTAATAAAAGGTACTTGTTACCATTTTTGTACGGAACCCTAAGGTAAAACACATTTTTCTGCTGAAATGTACAAAATTTGCAAGCTTATCGGGTCATCGACTTCGCGGACCGATAAAACGCTTGTTGCGTGGTTTTTGTGGTTTCCTATACCAACAAGAGTCTACATGGTAATGTACTCATTTCTAGAACAATCGATACGTATCCTTTTTTTGGAGCGATATCTTTTAAACTTTTTTGAACTTTCTTTTAAACTTTTTTATTGGAAGTAATCCCAAAACTATTATTTTTACCTACTGTCCTTCGAACCAGTTTAGTCGGCAATTTGGGGATTTTAAATTCCCAACGTCCCCACTGGTGGGAACGATTGTGGTGACGTTGGGAATATATCAAAGTAATAGTTAACTTATAGCATAGCCTTGTTTGCGCATTTGCAACATTATGTAGGGTTACAATAATTTTAACAAAAAAAAAGCCTTCCACAAAATACCCTGAAAAAAATGCACTATGGAGATGTTTTTGGCGCCACTCGTGAAAAACTAAAGTTAACATTGTGGAGTTCCGGTGGTCATCTGTGTCAGCTCCATTTCACCAAATTTACCGATACTTTCTGAATGCGAATGCTTGACTTGTTGATGAAAATACCAAAATCGCTGAATGTATGGCCTATATTTGAGGAGTTCCCTCATGGATCCCATCATCAGAAGTGGATTTTGAAATAAATTAGACCAATCTGGAAGTATATCCTTTCAAATAAAAAAAGAATTTTCCAAATATGTTTCAGAGGTAACAAACATTTAAAAAAATAGTCGACTTAAGAACTTCTACCTTTTTTATATGAAGTCGGTTAATAGGAAAAAAAATTAGTTCGTTGTCTTTAGAATAATAATGGCAATGTTTTAAAGCAATTTTTTTTTTGTAAACGTATTTTTTCCCGACTGCTCAGAAGGAGGGTAACGTTTTTGGGTTATATGTCAGTATGTTTGTGTGTTCCTATATAGTACCGCCTGTTAGCCTGAATAGCTTGACCGATTATTAAAAAAAAAAGATTCAAAAATTTACTATCCAAAATTAAACTTATCATACATAACTTATCCTTGAGCACCTCAAACTCGGCTAAGCCTGTATCTTGAGGCCTTGAGGATACATAGCGCGCGCTTGTGAAGAGTGAGGTGCCGTTTAATTCTTCTTTAGTTCCGGTGTGGCATACGCCACATTTTGCAGTCGGGTATTTTATTTTTCTTTTAATAATATGACTTGTCCTAAATTGTGTTCCAAATATTCTAACTAGTTTGTAGGTAATCTGTTATCAGGTCCTTATCACATCGGGCTGGTGAATCAGATGATCTGCGTTATCACGCTTATCACTGGGTTAGACACATAGTTGGATGTGTTTTAATATATTTTGAAATTTGTAGATAGATGTATAGAAATAGTAACTAAACATTGATTAAAGCTGTTTTTTTATTTTTTTTTATTTAATGTGCAACTGTACGGACACCGTGGTCCTTGATTTTTGTTATATTTAACTGCAATTTTGTTTATAAAACAAATTTACTTTAGCTATAGGTACGCAATACACAGAGGAAAGTCAGTCAATCTTAATCTAAGGTTAAAACTTTTTTTTTTATACAGTTTAGTCATATTATAACTAGTTTGTCTGTATACCGCGAGCAGTCCAGCGACCCGCAAGCAGCACGCTGTATTTCTGTAGTGGTGGACCTTAGAACGACACTGTCTTGCCTCCGGGCGACTCGCACCGGAACGGAGTTGCTCAATGTGGTGGACTCTTTTGCAGAGTCCGCCTGAGAAAGTACCACACCTTTACAAATTATATATATGCCACCCAGAATTTTAAACTTCAACAGTTCAAAATTATGCGCGGCAATGCACTGCGCTCGTCACCCTGAGATGTTATATATTAAATCTCTGTATACCCAGTGATTACGCTGGAAACATTGCCCTTCAATCCGGAACACAGTAATGGTTGCACACTACTGCTTGGCGGTTGAATAACTGGCAAAGGTGTGGTACAACAGGCGGACTCTGCAAGAGAGCCCTACCACTACAAAATCGATGTATGGGAGGACATCTTTTAACTTGTCCTTCAATCCAACTCATCTTTTGATTGGAGCAATGTTCGTAGTGGAGTAATGTTGTATAGTAGAGTAGAATAGAGTAGTATAGAGTGGGGTAAAAAAGTTGTATCGGTGCGAAGTTCAGACTCGCACTTGTCCTGTACTTTTTACCCGACTACGAAAAAGGAGGGTTGTGAGTTTGACAGTCTATGTGTGTATCTAAGTACGTTCATATGTTCCCTCAAATCTCCTTAACCGCAGATTTTGACAAGATAGGTATCTATAGACGCGTGTAATTATGATTCCGCCTATGACACGCGCTTAAATCTAATATGGCGGAATATATACTAGTAGTTCGCGCCGAACTGAGATCTCGCGACCCCTATATCTTCACAACCCTTGGACCGATTCAGCTTATATTCGAACATAAAAATTGTATTAAAATTAACTATTTGCCTACAAAATTTCATGAAGATCAGATCAACGGTGCGCAAGTTATCATCGGAAAAATATACACACAAACATACATACAAATGCCGATTTGTCCCAGTAAACTCGGAGATCTTCGCTTCGCTCGGTCAATAAAAAAAAAATGTACACACTGTTCCCTTGTCCTAAACGAGAAGGAAGCAGGCAAGTACCAAATCAAGTGCGTATTCCTACGTAGTATCTACTATCTTATCAGTACCTGATTAGAAATGTCAAGTGTCTGACAGCTGGTGATGATTGATTTACCAGTGACTATTAAAGAGTTCCCAAAAATATTTTTTAGGAATCACGTGACGTGGGACAAAATCTTATAGCGATGATGGTTTAGTGGGTGCAAATCGCACGCCGCAGGGCTCGTTTTTAAATCCCAGCAATGGGCTTTGACCTGCCGGTAAAGTACATCGTGAAACCATGGCATGTTTTGGTACTTTTTAACCGACTTAACCGAAAAAAAAGGTTCTCAAGTCTCGTGTTTAAAAAAAAAATTGTTACCTCAGAACTCCGTCATTTATAAAACGATTTGTTTTTTTGTACTCGGTTAACTATGACCCTCAATGCATATATTATGGTGTGTTCCAGCCGAATCACTAGAAAGCTAGCCCCCATTCCAGGCTGTTTATACATGGCTGGTTGCCTGGAAGAGATCCCTTGAAGCGATAAGGCCGCGAGCTATACTAGTTTTAAATCGACCGGTTATGATCGAGTTGCCTAAAAAGCGAGATGCCTAATTTCGATGCCTATACACCAAAATGCCTATATAAGTGGTTGAATGTTTTCAAAGCAAATTGTTTTGGCTCATGTATATAATTACCCGACTGCCCAAGAAGGAGGGTAATGTTTTTGAGATGTATGTAGGTACGTGAGTATGTATGTTTGTGTATTAGACGATCTGTAGCCTAAACGGCTTGACCGATTTTGGCAATCGAGGTGTCGTTGGATTCCTCTTTACCTCCGGAGTGTCTTATGCTACTGTCCGCAGTCGGGTATTTTGTTTTTCTTTTAACGATATTAGCTGTTTCTGGTGTGAACAATAAAGAGTTAGGACAACTCTTTATTTATCTATTTATCTGTTTACTATCTTTCGACCACACCTTCACCAGCAGGGCTAGCATGCGCACCGCGACAAAATCTTCTCTACTCTTCAATACAATACAATACAATACAATACAATATAGCTTTATTATACACCAAAAAGACAAACTTAAAAATTAATGAACAATAATATTTTAAAAACGGTAGTATAATGGGTGGTCTTATCGCCTAAAGCGGTTTCTTCCAGACAACCTTTGGATGGACAGAATTATGAGTTAAAAACTACTCTTCATGATGTGAAAAATTAGACAAACGTATACATAATCGTAGCCGTGTCCTGTTCTTGCATAACAAAAAGATTTTGTCACGGTGCGCATGCTAGCCTTACAGGTGAGTTATAGTTAAATAATCTCAAAAGCTCAAAGAATTATATTATATGCCATCCACAAACATGCATTGGGCCAGCATTTTGGATTATTTAGCGCCTGGAGATAAATTATAAAATCCCTTTGCTGTTAAATAAATTACAGGCGTTCGTGTAAACAAACCTTATCAGAGAATTATGATCCTAATTCCTGCCCAAAACTTCTTGTACCTCAGTTAGATGATCTGTGGTCAAACGCCTAGCCTTTCAACTAAATAAAATAAATTGGTGGACGTTTTTCACACACAGCGCCATCTAGCCCCAAACTAAGCAAGCTTGTACTATGGGAACCAGATAACTGATAGAATACATACATACATACATAGAATACACAGAAACACCCAGACAAAGAACAAACATCCATGTTCATCACACAAATGAATGTCCTGGGTGGGAATCGAACCCACAACCTACAGCTCAGAAGACGGAAATCCACCCACTGAGCCACAAGGCTAGTCAATTATTATTTGCCATCGCCCTTTTAATGGGTTTCTATTTTTACGCGACTGCCGAAGAAGGAGGGTAATTAAAATAAATGGCTACCTTATAGTGTGTATCATGAGGACGGACATGGGATATGTTTTCCCTGAATATTGTCGGGAATACTGGGTAATATCAGGTGCTTTGGGTTGAGACATATATGATGAAATAGCATAACAGGCATAAATACCCCCGTCAAATAATAATGTCAAATAATATTTGACTGCCCCGGTGGCTCAGTTGGTAGTGAACCTACCTTCTGTGTTTGGGGGCGTGGGTTCGATTCCCATCTAGGACAAACATTTATGTGATGAATATTTGGGTTTGTTCTATGTCTGGGTGTTAATATCTATATAAGTATGTATTTAAAAATATCTATGTACGTATATCAGTCTCTGGCAGCCATATTACAAGCTTTGCTTAGTTTGGGGTCAGATGACCGTGTGTGCAATAATGTCCCAGATATTTATTATTTATTTATTTAAATAAGCAAGTTTATCATACAGCTAACGAAGTATCTACAACAACTGCCGATGAACAAATAGTCGGTATCTCAGTCGCGACAATGGCTAAGAATAAGCAGCGCCATCAAAATCACATTAGACAGATCTGTCTCAAGCTCCTAAGCGCTTCCTTTTCAGCGATCTCCAGCTCTCGGACGACATATTGAAAATAGATTTTTTTAACATGCTCGGATGTTGTTTCTTACTGTATTACCTACTTATTTCCGTGTATATCCCACTAGCTTGCCGGCATGGCTTCGCTCGCCTAGGAAATCATTGGCACGTGCCCGCCCGGTTTCGAACTCACGACCCCACGAGTGTAAGGCGAGTGTGCTCCCAGTTCCCACTGAGCGACCCCGAAAAAGTATTACTGGTTTCTATCTTATTCCTAAATGTAGGGCAGTCTACATAACAATGACGCATAATTACGGTAGGTCAACACGGCAAACTCGGGGAACCAAGGTTGTACGCATTGCCGTATGATCGTACCTACTACCTACTCGTATGTCATATTGGCGTATTTTCTGCCGTACTGCCATACTGCCGTACATATACGGTACAGTGCTTGTAGATGCAACATTAGCCATACTTCGGTTTGGCGTAACATTTCGTAGCTACGTTCAAGATTATTATTTGCCATCCCCCTTTAATGGGTTTCTATTTTTAACTGACTGCCGAAGAAGGAGGGTAATTAAATTAAAAATCATTTGTTTCGTTACGTTTAATATTTTTGGGGTGTATGTAATTTTGTATGTTTATATGACCTCCTTTAGCCTAAACAGCTTATCCAATTTTGACGAGTGAGGTGTCATTAGATGCGTCTCAATTTGTGTGACAACTTTTAATGGTAATAATACCAAATAATACTAATAAACCGCCGGCAAAAAAAAACGAGCACACTTTATTGATACCACAAACGTACATTACAATATTATAATAATACAAAGGAGATACGCACTCCAAGGAAATCTTATCACTAAGAGCGATCCCTTCCTCAAAACATATTTTTATTAGATAATTAAATTACTTACCACTTTAAGATGAACCCCGGGAAGTCAGAGCGCTAATACACGAAGTTCAGCTTAAATGGTGCATTTCATAATTTTAATGTCATTTGAGTGCAGTAGGGCTTTTGGTTTTTAATTATACGTTTAGATACTGTTCGCAGCTACTTTATACCTCTGTTGTGATTATTAATTTATCCGGGAAGTCAGAGCGCCAATATTACACAAAGATCAGCTTAGCTGGTCATTACATAATTTCAGTGCCATTTGTGTGGCACTGAAATTATGGTCTTTTTGGTTTTCAATTATACTTTTACTGATGCACCTACCTATCTACCTTTGTTGTGATTATTATCACCACTTTCAGATGAACCACGGGAAGTAACAGCTCCAATATTACATGAAGCTCAGCTTGGTTGTTGCATTACATAATTTTAGTGGCATTTGAGTGCAGCAGGGTTTTTGGTTTTTAATTATACCTTTAGGTACTGTTTGCACCTACCTATCTGCATTTGATGTGATCATTTAATTTTATTAACACCACTTTAAGATGAACCCCGGGAAGTCAAAGCGCCAATACACGAAGCTCAGTTTAGTTGGTTCATTACATAATTTTAATGTCATTTGAGTGCAGCAGGGCTTTTGGTTTTTAATTATACTTTTACTGTTTGCACCTATCTATCTACGCTACTTGTGATCATGGCAAATCCTTTGGTAAATCCTCTGAAGTATGATCTGGGCTGCTTCAAACTGAAGGATGAACGGATGCTACCTCTTACCATCAAGTGACGCGTCCCTTGCTAGCCACTTTTTGTACAAAATGCTTTTATAAAACCGCACTTTGAATAATTTTATTCTTATAAGAAACAAAAATCAATCGTAGTCTGTAAGCATAATTTTCAAACTTAAAAACGTATTTTATTTTATTTTCGAATTTTCTATCCCAACCTAACTACTTAGGTGAGACTAGAATGACAACAAAACACAACATCACACTAAGGAATATTAATAACTTGCTAAGAGCATGTCGGGCCATGCTCAGTAGGGTTCCGTAGGTGCGTAGGGCGTTTGAAATATTTATCCGTTTTTACCGCATATCTCAAAAAGTAATTATCACATGTTGCCTGAAATAATTTTAAGAAAGTTTTTACTAAGATCTATCTGATAAAAAAAGGTCTTTGTCATTTGTTTAGTGCTGTTTAGTAGTAGTGTTGTTTAGAATTAATCTGTTGTCAAAGTTAACAAACGTTTCAGAACCCCGAGGACAGCCTCACAAACGATTTTCTAAGGATCCAAATAGTTTGCCCAAACAAAAATCAGAAGCAGGAGTAAAGTTTGCACACTACTGCTTTTCGATTAAATGGCTGGCTAAGGTACCGTAACATTTTTTGTTTTTTCAACTCATTTCCGTTGACAGTACTGAATGTAAATAAGTAAAAGTCAAATTGTAATCCGCAAAAAAATCATCAAAAATAAAAATAGATAAAAAACTGATAGATAGATATATTTTTGATAAAAATCGGACTTATCAAAATATTTAGTTTTTGGTGTCAATGTCTTGGATAAATAATAAAACAAGCTGAACGATTTGATTTAAAAAAAAAGTTGGTATTAATAATATAATACAGGGTTATAAGGAAAGGGTATGCTAAGCCGAAAGGGATTCATTGTACTTATAATTGTGAACAAAAGGGCTCATAGTACTCATCAATATGAACAACTTTTACTATAGGAACAACCCGGAAATCGAGAAAAAAAAACTGCTGTTTTCATCATTTTGTCGAGTGTCATTGACATTTTTCTATGGAACAGCTGATATTTTTTCTGGATTTCAGGGCTGGTCCCATAGTAAACGTTGTTCATATTGATGACTACTATGAGCCCTTTTCGGCTTAGCATATATCTTCGTAGTCGACGACATTTGCAGTACATAAAAAAAAAAAACTGTTAGCATATTTTTTGTTTTAATAAAACGGGAATACTCACGTTATATTGAGTCGGTTATTCCGACTATAGTTTCGCGTGTCTCGCTGAGCATTCCTTGATAAAGGTCACCGAATGTGATCGAAACTATAATCGGAATAACCGACTCAATTTAACGTGAGTATTCCCGTTTTATTAAAACAAAATGTATCAAAACCACGTCAGTTTTCATAGTAAAACTGTTAGCATAGTTTTTCACGATGTAGATAACATATAAAAACATCGACATCGGATAACATTTAGTGATGGGAATAATGATTGGATGGGAAAAAATTGGCGCTTTTTGTATGGATAAGTAGGCGGTATACTCTACTCTATTATTAAAACAGTGGTAAAGCAGCTCGGTAAACACTCTAGGAACTTTTGAAAAACCTCTGAATGAAGTTACGTGAAATTTAATGTTCATAAATCGATTGTTTTCGAAATTTTTAATTTGACCCAGACCAGGCTACTCAAAAGTAGGGCAAGCAATGTCCTTGAGGTGATTGATTTTAGTAGACGTTACTACGTAGCTGTATAATAAATAATAATAGGTACCTACACCAAAATGGCAATTATTAGTTCACCAAAATGTCATCAATTTTGATTTATCAACTTTACATGCAGAAGCCAAATACCTCCCACAAATGACATTACGAATTACATAACGGCGAATACTGGTCCCTGATTGGCAGATACAGGCGACCATTTTAAAAGTGGTGAATTATAACCTGACCTGCGTTTTTAAAATTCGAACGGTCGCATTGCGACCGACCCCGTGACCTTAGTGCAGCATCTAGATCAAAAAATTATAGCAAATTCTTCGGCCATTTTCGAGGCTTTCGCTGAATTATTACCGGGCCAATTTTACGCTTAAACTTTAAACCATAAGGTTCATTTTCGGATTCCTCTTCCTCATGGCTTTGACGATGCTCTTTTGGCACAATACTCGACCCTGTTGTCTTTATTGTACGACTGAGTTTGGCTTGAAGATGCTTCAACGGTATGGCGCATTGCCGTTGTGACGTCATACTGCGTAAGGCGGGAAAATGGGTCAGTAGGTTTACAGTACGGTAACCATTATAAACTGAGCTCTGGTTGGTTAGGTAGTAGATTTTTGAGAGTTTCCAAATAATTTGGTCGTTTAGTACGCTGGTTTTTGGGGAGGATTGATTCAAATGATAGATGTCCTTAGGAAATCCAACAGAATGATCGAAATCATTATTATTTATTTTGTTTTCTTAAGCTTCTGAAGGAAATCAATATTTTCAAGGCTCGAAGGTTCAGACAGAACAAAATAATATTATTGAGTCGAGTTAATTATGTCGAGGATCAGGTTCCGGTGCTTTTGTGGCAGATCAATAATTTTGTTTTGTTAAGGTTCAGAGTTAAAAGGTTACTGTTCAAGCCTAGAATGTCCAAGGATTGTTTTAGTTGTAATATGCCTGAACAGCATACTTTGAAAGGCTACCATGAAACAAGTTATATCGTCTGCGTAGCAAATAAGGTCGGTATCTGCTGATGGATGTCATTTATGTACAAGATGAAGAAAGTTCCGAACCGAATATGTAACGTTTCACTCGTTTCGTCACCTATATTTTATACATTGACTTCTTTGGCCAAGATAGCTTTGGATAAACTTTAATAGCAATCCCCTTAATCCAGAAAGTTCTAAGATCTTCAATAGTAGTATTTATTTATCTACTTTTATTATCATCTGTGGCATTTCCTATCTGGGCTATCAAATTTATTACCTACTGTATACTTGTACCCCAGAATATCGAATAGTTTCTTGTACTCGGGATGCATAGTAATGTTACCCTTGCGAAATCCTTCGAGAACATAATTACTGACCCCGATTTCGACTGGACTTCTGATAGATAGATTTTGATGCTATAAGAATTCTAGCTCACGCATTTTCATTTTTAAGGACTAGCTTGCCCGCAAGCCTTTGCTTGCTTAGGCTACAGTAAATGAAACACCCCATTTCACCTCTTAAGGGGTTCGAAAAATCCTGAGACATGCATTTCTTTATTTTTTATGCTTATTACACAAACCGAGTTTTTTTTTTGGTTTGCCTATTTTTTTTTTTATTTCTATACAAATTTTGGGGGTTCTTTATAAATGAAATTAATAAAAAGTTATGTATCTTTATTGTTACAGGAACGCAGTGGTTTAGACAACATGCGATCACTAGAGCACTACCTCACAGATATCATGAGGGCAGATACTTCGGAACACATGAAAGGTATGCTTTATTTAAGGGCAGCTTGGGTTATACAATACAATAGAATATAACTTTATTAAACACCGAAAATACAAATAAAATTAACTACTACTGATACTTGGGTTGCTGCAAAACAAAATGTCAACAGAATTTCGAATTGAGAGTTTCAGAATTGAATTGACGTTGCCTTGCCCACAGAAAAAAGAAAAAAAAAAAATACTTCTGTGTTGCCCACTCTGTGTAGGGGCACACTTGACGCGCGTCGCCTTCGTCGACTTTTGACGTATATAAACGATTAATCTATCTGGCAAGGTGAGAAATGAAATTTAAAAAAAATTGATGTTCTTTGGAAATGTATAGCTATGTTTGATAGGAGAGGTTATGTGAGTTACGGAAATAGTGCTTATATTGCCGTATCGGGCATCTCGGCGCCAGCATAATTATACTACTTAGGTCGATGACCATGAAAAGTGGGGGGAAGGTTGGGGCGCACTGATGCATAATATGCACAATGCAGTACTGATATTCTCTGTCCGAGATTGATGTTGGAGTTTCTTTTCGTCATAAAATTCACGTCAAAATTTACCGGTAGGAGCCCGACTACCCACCTCAATTTTTTATTAGGAAAAATGTATGGGCCGACGAATGCGTCAGGATTTACGGACGTCCGACGGCTTTATCGCCCTATTGCTTCTGGTGCCCCAAGAGGTCTTCATATCCCGCTCTTTTGAACGTAAATCCGTTGTTTTAGACGCAATGACGTTCAAAATGTCTTTGGAAGTAGGCACGTTGCGTTTGACGCGATTCGAACGGACGTCCGTCGATTTTATAGGGAAATCGACGCATCCGTCCGACGCGGGTCAAGTGGACACAACACAGATAAATTATCCGTGGAACACAAACAGATGAAAGGCAACGGCAAAACTTCTAACGTTTTCAACGATGCAATGAGGCGTTTTCAAAAAAAAAAAAATGTTCTAAGTACTAACACACTAATACTTACTAGATGGCGTAATAGTCCTATCGTTTTACCTGTCATTGTCATTTCTGTCGAAATATTTTATGTTTATTTTTGAAATCGTAAATTTTGGCTCCACACGTTGTGTATTTAGCCACTGTCAACTATTGTAATATTTCAAATGAAGTCAAATACATAGTTACATTACTTGAAATTGTCTAAATACACATGTGGAGCCAAAAAACACGAGAAAAAAAAAGGCACACTTACATTTTTTTTGTCTTTCATGTCTTGACAGTGACAGAAAAACAAGGTACATCATACATAATCAAGGTACATCTAACGCCATCTATTGAGTACTTTTATTACCAGGATTTCTTTTTTTTTTGGAAAACGCCTGATTGTCTATAAGCGGCGGTTACCATTTTCCAACAGGAGGCTAAGTTGCCTGTTTGCAAGATCTTGCAGGTACCGTGACAAAATTTCCATCGGAAAAACTATGTCCCTAATCTCTGCCTGCAGTCAAACTATCCTCTTCGCACTCTCGCTGGCGTAGCCGCGAATATTCGCGAGGCGGCCACGCACGTCTCTACTCGTGCGTCTCGCGCTATTCAGCCTTTTAACGGCTCAGGGACTCTATTCGGAGAAATGACATTTTATCTCGGTCACTCTCACTCCCATTAAATTCTAAATTAGAGAGACAGTGACCGAGGTAATCTCGAGCGCACAGGAATAACCCTATTCCTGTGCGCTCGGTCCCTGGCCTTGCTATTGCTAATGAACAATGGCGACTCTCGAGTCTCGACCCAAAAACGAAAAAAAAAAAAAAAAAAAACTGCCGTTCATTAATGCAATAAGCGTCTTTATATATATATTTTTTTTTAACCATTTTTTCTATATATTTCGTATATTTTTAGAAGCAGGGAATCAATAGAAATCAACGTACATAGGTATTCTGCGTGAAACAAAACGCAACAAGTTTTGTTTAAAAAAAATCTCATTTTCATAATTCCACTACTTAATCTATATCTTAATCCACTAAAACTAAACTAAACCTCATACCATAAAAGCCACAGAAGAGAGAGAGAAGTAAAAATGTTTCCTCTTCTGTGATAAAAGCACTATGTACTATTGCCATGTTTCGTACTACATCAGGCTTATCCTCTAAGTTTGAAACGTTCGTGGTTCTGATTGCGAGAGCATGCCATCTCGCTCGTACCAACTTAGTCGCACTATGCGCGGTCCCGCTCGCGCACTAGCACTATCGCTTTCAGAGTTACGGGATAAGCCCGCGGGTCCTACCAACAAGATAATACGAGAGATATGATAGGTATAGGCAATGATATTATACTCGAGATACGATTTTAACGCCCCCCGAAAATCTATACTTTGGAACAGATTTCATTATAGCTATCTCTTTTACTTTATTACTTTTCGCACCTTTTTCATCTTTTTGACGGCGCCAAATTCGAAGCGCCATTTTGCAGGGGTACGAAAAAGCTTTAGTAAAATATCATTGGTGATGTACACGTGATGTACTACTCGCGTTAAAGGTGAGGCCACCTTTAATTTTTTTCCCAAATTCTTCAGCCTACATTCAATTTGCTTTTTTGATGCCACACCACTTCACTCGCCACTCGTCGAGTATGTGGCCGCAGCATACTATGATGTTACGCAACACATAAATCGCATCGTCTAAATACGCCATGACTTCCTTTTTAGCATGTGTACCGTCAGCACAAAACTCAACACAGGTAGCGTTAGAATAGCCGAAATCGGCGTGAGACGTAATTGGTTCAAACTTGACACAGTTTGTTTTGTTGACCGTACTCGTCAGCATTGGTAAAAGGTCGCGGGCTTAGAGATGCTGGATGTGGCACAAATTTACTATAGTAGTAATAGTTTGCCGAACTGAGATCTCACGACCGATTTTGCTCCTATTTAAACTTAAAACTCGTATGTAATTATAAACATGACTGAAAATTTCATTAAAATCGGATCAACGGTTCGTGAGTTATAAGACGGACAAATATACACACAAACTCTCAATACATCTATTAAACGCCGATGATTTGTTCCCATAGACTCTGAGATCTTCGCTGCGCTCGCTCAATTACCAAATTAAAAAATATATATTAAAAAAAAAAGCCCGGTGGCCGTAACTTGAATATAATGTTATTGCTGTTACTGTATAAAAATGTCAAAAACTGCAACTTAGCGCATCACCCCAATTGCGCGTTCACTTATATAAGTTATGTTTAAAGTTTCAAACTGTGGTGCTGAGAATTATACCTAATAGAGAAACATTTGTATTAACCAAATGTTCGCATGACATGCCCGTTCGCTTGAACTACAAGTAGAAGCCGAGCGTACTTAGTCTTGTTAACCGAGCGTACTTTCAATACTTTGCCACATCCAGCGTCTCTGACTCCGTGCGCATTACGCAACACGCATCGTTCCACGACCTTGGCTTGTTCAACAATTGTTCGAGTCGCGCTGATTTCTGCACCATGTAACTAAGTAGGACTTTACACGACTGAACTATTGTCAGGTGCGCTGCGGTCGAACACCTAGCCTGACGTATTATTCCTATAAGACCTTGTACTATTCACGGGTTCAAACGACGTAGCGCTCAAGTAATTTCGCTGTGATTTCGCCTTCAATCCGGAACAGAGAAATGCTTACAAACTACTGCTTGGCGGTTGAATAACTGGCAAGGGTGTTATTCAACCGCCCAGGCAGCCCTGCAAATGTCCTGACAACCAAAAGAGAAATAGCGCTATATTATTGCCAGTTATTCAATCACTTAGCGGTAATAATGTTTCGGATTGAAGGGCAATGTTGCCAGCGGAATTATTGGGCGGGAAGAGATTTACCATCTCAGAGTGACGAGCGCAGGATGAAGCGCATTGTTTTGAACTGAAGTTCAAAATTTTGGGTGGTTCGAGATCCTTAGCGCGACCCCGACTTACACTTGACCGATTTTAAATATTTGTTGTTGTAATAATAATATAGAGTTTGTACTTTATTCACGCCATTTTTTTTTTTTTATGTTTTCACTACTTTTGTTAACTTTAAAAATACTGAAACAGCAAATAAAACGAAAGAGCCTCTGAGGGACGCTGACTCTCTCAGCCTCCCTATGTACCTTGCGACGCGGCCACACACTGCTCTACTCAGGCCTCTCCTCATATTATATTCATCCCTTTTACGTCTATGGCCTTACCATCGCTCTATCTCTATCTATCTCGCCGGTCCTTTGACTCGCGAGCGGCGGGCAAGGCGAGGAGCATGACGAGCTGCCTTCTTCCCTTGACACTTGTCCAATATGTGGCCACAGCATTAGTGCTCTCTTAGAGTGGCTATACATGGCCTGACCTGACATCGTGTGAAAGGGACAGCTACTTGAATTTCACGGGAGTAAAAGAAACAAACTATTAAGGTTGTAGCTTCTCCCTTTCCTTAATCTAAACGGCTTAACCGATTTTGACGAGGGAGGTGTCGTTGGATTCCTCTTTACGTCCGGAATGACATAGGCTACATTTTGCAGTCGGGTAGTTTGATTTTCTTTTAATAATAATAATACTTGTTAGCTGAGAATACTGTGATGTAGCGATCATAGCACAGTGGTTAGCGCGTTCGGATCGTACGCCGCAGGGCGCGCGTTCAGATCCCAAAAATGAGCTTGAGCTGCTGGTGAAGGAGATCATTGTGAGGAAACCATATCATGGTGGTGGTACTTTCTGTTACTCGGCTGGTGACGGTACCACACGAGAGTTGAACATGTCTCCGAGCACCTCGGTGTGTTTCCGCCTCACTTGAGAGCCAGTTACCATTCCTGGTTAGGTGTGTTTAGCAACTACAATCACACCGTCACTGAGTTATTGTCAAACGCCTAACCTGTCACTCGTAAAAAGGGATTCCGCAGCCTCTCATTCTCATAAGATAGTAACATGCATCCATAATAAGGAGGCCGTTCCCAACCCTAGTTCATTTTTTTGCCGATCAGGGCTGTATTAGGAACATTTTAAAAGGGGCTTTCCGTTTTTGTTAACTTTTGACACTAAATTTAAATAAAACTTTTTTAAATTTAGAAAAAATAAAGTTCGCCATTTAACCGGGGGCTTGCAAGTACCGGCCAAGGATAGAATAGATTCATCATATAAATAGGCTGTACAAGGCAACGAATACCTGCTTCTATATTCTCTAAAGTGTTTATTTGCCTGACATTTCAGCGTTTGGCTCGACTAGACGAATCGCAGTCAAAAATAACTACGAAGCATAGACAAAATCTAACCCAAGCATCTCGTGACAACCTACCTATACCTACCTACAGAAAATAAATAAACAGACCAATCTTACCTGAACCCCCGTTCTTTTACAACCGAACTAAATCACATTTCTATGCTAATTGGCTAGGAAAGGACGTGAGGTGCAACTACCAAATTTACGCTAACAAATCGCGTTGATGTTCGAACTTTAAGTGAAGTTTTAAAACAGGTGTAATTCTGAAACGGTCGGGCTGTAACTAGATAATTTAGGCTGCAGAGTTTAGAAGGTGTGCAACAGTTGTATTTTGGTACGTGAGATAGAGACACCGAAACCAGTCGGATTAAGTCGATAGTAGCAAAGCATCTCTACGGGACGATGTCAGTAGGAAAAAGCGCGCGAACGAAACACATGCGGCGCGTGTAACTTTAAAAAAAATTAAATTTAGAATCGTGGGCGTATCGCGTTCGGTCTATTTTTGTAAAAAAAAGTATTTATTGTGCGTGCTTACTGGAGTGCAGTGACCCTTTGTAAAATTGTGTTTTTATCATTCAAGGTAAAGAAAAGTGGAAATTTCGGTTCTCATATTACGTACTTCGGTATTTATTTACACAAGGCTGTAAACTGTTTACGTGACGACTGAAAAGGCTTGGTTACAATTGATTCAACAAATATCTTTTTAAATAGCTATTTGACACGAGTGTCATGAAAGTTGCTACTTGCGTCTTATTTTAAATTTAAAAAAAAATATTATTACCAAAATGATAAGATTTTTACATTTAAATTTTTAAGGATTGATTAGTGTTCTTTATGATAGTAATGCGATTTATGTACGTGCCATATAGACACCAAAACGGCTGGACTGATTTTGATGAAATTTTTCAGGGAATCTTCAGATTAGTTCAGATTAAACGTGTGAAGACGGGGCGGATCGCTGGTTATTTAAGGGGGCGTATACCCTGGTTCTCCATGTCTCGTTCACACTATATCAACATTTTTTAATATAAAAATAATAGAGAAGAAATTTAAAAAGAAATATCTTGTCATTAACTTTAGAATACCATTGCTAATATTTGTAACAATTTTCATGTTATGTTATATTAAGGCAAAAAAAAAAAACAAATGTTTTTTCCTTCTCCTTCGCTAAAAGAAAAAGAAAGTAAGTTCTACACACATGACAGATTTTTAATATTTATTGTCATAATATATAGTTTGCACAATGATCACACCAAGTTTGACGCTTGTGTGTTTTACTGTTTTAAGGTATGGTCAAAAAACATTTTTTTCTTGGACCCCCCTTAATTTTGCACTGTTGGGATATCGGCCTACCCTCGAAGGGTGATTGTGCCATATCCCCCACGCTGGCCCAGTGCGGGTTGGCGGATTCACTTACGCCATCGAATTTCTTCTCCGGAAATATGCAGGTTTTCTCACGAGGTTTCCTTCACCGAAAAAGACAGTGGTATATCCGTACGTAAGTTCCAAAGTAGTCATTGTGTCTAAATCGCTACCACGGCTATTGCCTACCACGGTTTTGAGTATTATACTATTTATTATTTGTGAGGAAAGCACCATATTATTATTCTGTGAAAATTCCAAACGGCTGACTATTACAGTACAAAAGATAGAGTCTTTTAAAGGCACGACTTAAATTCGGTAGCGGTATAGCTTACTGCAGAATCCGCCTGGGGCAGTACCACACTTTTGCCAGTTATTCAACCGCCAAGCAGTAGTGTGCAAACATTCCTGTGCTCCGGATTGTGGGCGGGATTAGTGGGCATAAAGAGATATCTCAGAGTGACGAGGACAGTGCATTGCCGCGCAAGTTTTTGAACTGTTGGAGTTCAAAATTCTGAGTGGCACTGATCTGTTATGAGAAAGCGTCGCCAAGTTCCATAAAAAAAAAGTACGGACGGTAGGCTTAGTATTAGAATCCCGTTGAGAACCCTTCAGGTACGGAACCCTAAAAATGTTCAAGCTAACTAAGCTGGCCCAAGATAAGATCTACGTTTACTGTTGTCACCATTATGTCCAACGTGTCTAATTATCGCTGAAAGACGAGAATAAAAACCGTTCAAGGTTAGAAAAAACATTGTTCGGAAAAAATCTTGGACTGACATTGAAATCTTCATAATCAGATGTCATTATATCTTTAGGTAACACCGGTTACAATAAGAATTCTATTTCATTAATTGAAATATGTATAAAAAACGATTTTATTTCCAAACACACTCTGGGGGTCCATTTTACCCCTTCGGAGGAGAATTTCGCAAAATCCATTCTTATTGTTCACGTAGACCATTTGAGGAGTATTTGGTTCAAATTTCACGTCTCTCTCAGCCTTTACAAAGTTGAACGGGAACATGTTTGTTCCCGGTCAACTTACACTTACATACTTACCTAGTTACACACTTACACACTTCCACACAAACTTTCGCATTTATATTACATAGTGTCATAATTAAAAGAAAAAAAAAACCCGACTAAGATGTAGGCCATGTCACTACGGTCATAAAGAGGTATCCACACGCGTCAAAATCAGTCAAGCCGTTTAGTCTTCAGCAGGCAATGTAGGAACTCACAAACATATTTACTACCCCAAAAACATTACCCTCCTTCTTGGGCAGTCGGTTAAAAAGATAAATCAGTATTGATCAGGATCAATTAATCACATACCAACCTTGACCCGCCACAGAGTAGACAATAGTTTGAGTGGCATCGGCCAACGTTGGGCAAGACGTGGCGTAAGAGAAACCGTAGCGAGGCCACTAGATAAGACTTGGGGTCGATTCCCTCAGCGGAAAAAACGCCAGCCAAAAATAAACTTGTCAAATAATTTAAGAGGATAGTCCTTACGCGAGGTTTTGGCGCATTCGATATTTGAAATTGTATAGCTGTCGCTCTATTTCTCTTGCGTGCGATACATAGAGTGGATTTTCCTAGCTTTTTCATGAAATTAGCGATTCGGGGGTAATCTGTAATCACCCCCTAAATTTTAACAAAATCTTATGTTTTTGGTGTCAATGTTTTCACAAAATGTTTATGGTATTCTAATAACAACTACTTTCCTGCGAAATTAAGAAAAAAAAAAACATATAATCATACTTTTCCAAGGTATTACTTAATAACATATCAAAAAATCATCGATATCGGATAAAATTTAGGGGTGGGTATCAGACTACGACTTTTGTATGGATACTCGTCTAGTGGCGAGGAAGTAGAGAGACGCAGAGTGGCTACTTTTCTCGTCCTGCTGCTTGTCATGCTCTTCATCTTGCAGAGCCAGGTTAGTTTTTACCATCCTCGACCGCACCATCACTGAATGTGTTAGTGGCCTAGCCTAGCCTGACAAACATATAAATCAGTGAAGCAACGTCATCAAATACTAAAAGATTGCCTTGAAATCTGTCGTAAACCTAGAAATAGTGGTATCGCAAGAAATACCAGTACATAAGTCAATACAATGATGTATTCCTAACAGTTTTGTTTCGCGCGCATCGCTTTGTATGAGCCTTTAAACATCCCACTGCTGGGATATCAGCCCACCCTCGAAGGGTGATTCGGCCATATCCAGGCTGGCCCAGTGCGAGTTGGCGGATTCACATACGCCATCGAATTTCTTCTCCGGATATATGCAGGTTTCCTCACGATGTTTTCCTTCACCGTAAAGCCAGTGGTATATCCGTAAGTAAGTTCCAAAGAACTCATTGGTACGGCTCTAACTCCCTCGTCCAGGCTCCAACCCGCTACCTCACGAATGAAAGGCGAGCGTTCTCCCACTGAGCTACCACGACTTGCGCATCGCTCGCCGTTTGGTAAATGAGGGAGAAAGAGTGAGAATGGTTATTTGTGCAACAGGAGAGTGAAATTTGTTTTGGTGTTCGAGTGCCACGTTTGAATCCTGAGCAAATGAAAGATTCTTTAATCGAACCATGAGCGTAGCGAGCGATTCTATGTTACAATCCTGAGCGTAGCGACGGATTCAAAGCCACAAACGAGTAATATTAGTAAAAGAAAATCAAAATACTCGACTGCAAAATGTAGTCTGTCACGTAAATAAGGAATACCACGACACCTCACTTGGCAATCGGTCAAGCCGTTTATAAACATGGAGGTAATATAGGAACACACAAACATATATGTATAGGTAATAGATAGGTATATATAAAATATATATAATAGGTATATATAATAGGTATATATATAGGTAATTACATACACTCCAAAAACATTACTCATCTTCTTGAGCAGTGGAGTAAAACAAAAAACTTTAATCTCGCGGGGCACATACAAGTTTGGCAAGTAAATACTACAAGTGGCGTAGTTATAAATTTCGTAATAAAAAAAAACAAATCGAGCTGCATTGCTACAAAGTTAGCATAGATAAATGCCATAATACTTTATGTCTAGTAATTTCACTGCTTGGGAGACTGGCAAAGGTGCTACCGCCCCAGGTGGTCTTTGCAAAAGATTCCCACCACTACAAAAGATAGTGATAGCGCATAGATACTATACCTACATAATAATTCTTATCGATAAATCACGTCCGTATTAACGACACCGATAAACATCGACCATCACAATAAAAACGCAATGTGTTTATGTTTTTATTAAAAGTAACTAAGTAAGTTTAGTAATATTGTTTTATTTTTTAAGTAGTACCATAGTAAATAACTAATTTACTGCGGTACTACCAGACAGGTTGGTAGTGCCACGAGCAAAAATAACCGTGATAATAACAGTACCAAAGAAAAACCAAAAAGTAACGAGTAAGACGCGGTTTTTTTTAGGCGGAGTATGGAGAGAGCTATGCTCTGGAAAGAAAAAAAAAAAAAAAAAAATTGTCCTCTTCTGTGCTCGGGTGCCACAGTGTTTCTTTGTGCGATAAAATCCGGAACGCGAATATTCGCCGAAGAACCAAAGTTACCGACGTAGCTCTCAGGGCTTGCAAACTGATGTAGCAATGGGCAGGCCACATCGCTCGAAGAGCGGTTGAATGGTTATGGTTTCAATGTTTATAGTGAAATTATAGGACACTAAAAGAATTAACATCTAATTTCTCAGGTTGATTCAGCGAAGTTCATTGCCGCACAGGAAAAGGGAGCCAGCCGCGAGGTTTTGGCGCACGGCAGTAGTATTAAAAAAAATATTTCTGTCACTCTACTCCCCGCGTGTGCGATAGAAAGGCTTAGTAAATTTACCAACAGTTTTTGTTGAAGTTAGCGTTTCGAAGGAAAACTGTTATCCACCCCTGAATCTTATCAAAATCTTTTGTTTTTGGTGTGTATCTACTTATGTCTTGGATAAATCATAATATACGCCGATAGGTTTATTTAAGTAAATATTTTTGGTGTTCTAATGAAATCTAATTTTCTTCGACATAATTTCAACGCAAAAAAAAACTTTACTTTAGGTGCATATAACTACGAAGATATTGCAATCATTAAAAATAATCTAATCTATAGTTTTTCATGATGTAAATAACATATTAAAAGATCATCTAAATCGTATAACATTTAGACATAAACAGTTGGCGCTTTTTATATGGACAAGTAGGTGGTATACTACGAGAGACTACTTTCCGCAGTAGTCTCTTCACCACAGATCACACTAGATCGTTACGAGATTTGTTGTTCATACAAAAAGTCACCAAAGTTTGAGGCGCGGGTCGCGGGGAGTGCGACCAAGCGTTCTCATTGGCCAGCTCAAGGTTACGCCTACTCGCGCCTAACAATCAACCAAGCAGAGTAATTTCGTACCAGTGTATTTAGACTGACCTGTGGTGCGCTTCGAGCGCCTTGAATGCAGAATCTAGGGTGTGTGCTCTTTTTTTTTTCACACACATTTTCATATTTTCAAAGATATGTATAAATCTGAGTGTGAATTACCAATTATTTCTTTAAAAAATCTTCCACTTTTCTTCACCAGTCTTCATAGAAAATTGTTCATTAGTTGAGTGTCGTCGAGTAATGTGTTTCTGAAGTTGAGTGTGTTCTGAAGGTGACATGCAGTGCACAATGATTAACGAACACATGGTGGGCAACATGGCTTATTATGGTAAGTTGCATTTACTGAATTCCCCTTTATTTTAACCGACTTCCAAAAAAAGTATAGACAATTGTATCAAACCTGGGTATGTTCTAAAACCATCGACATAATTATATTAGCATTTTTGTATTATCGATGACTAAAACAGCTCAGTTCGGTATAATGTATAGTAAAACTTCAGTTTTTTCATGTATCTTGTAAGAATTTTTGAGAACGATAACGTGCAATGCGTCAAAGCATTCTTAACGTATGCAAAGTGTGTCATAGTTAAGTTGTAAGCACGGCGATAATCCATTTACAGCTCCTTGTGACGCTATTTCGAGACAATCCTATTATTGACTGCCTTGTTCTTACCCTACTGCCCAAGAAGGAGGGTAATTTTTTTGGATGTATGTAAGTATGTATGTTTGTGTTCCTATATTACTTTCCGGATTGACTGATTTTGGCGAGTGAGGTGTTGTTGGATTCCTTTCTATGTCCGGAGTGACAGGCTATACATTTTGCAGTCGGGTATCTCCTTATTCTTTCAATAAATCTTTATGCTCAGTAATTTCGCTGGAAATATTGCCGGAACACAGATGTTTGCACACTACTGCTTGTTCGTTTTGGCAACACTGTGGTGTTCCCTAGGCGGACTCTACAAGTAATGGTCGGACAAGTAAAATTAAAAGCAAAACAAAATCGCCTACTGCAAAATGTTGCTTAGTCACTCCAGAAATTTGAATTTCAACAGTTCAAACCATGCGTGGCAATGCACTGCGCTCATCACCTTTAGATATTAGATAAATCTTCTTTCTTCTATATGTATAAGAAAAATTAAGATTATCTATAAAAAAACAAGCTCTTTTCTAGGAATCAACGCACAGACCAAGCCGCATAAGATAGAGATGTGAAATTTGGACCCCATACTCCTAAAATGGTCTAGGTGAACAATAGGAACGGATATTACGAAATTCCACTTTTGATGGGGTAAAATGGGCCCCAAAGCTTTATTTTATTTTATTTATTTATACAATATGGATCACCAATAGAAGTTACACATTATATTCACATTATGAAACATAGCGATCTAGCTGGGTGCACCCCTAATTACAGGAGACCACGTCGTGCTCATGGAGGTTCGACTAGATTAAACTAAATTGAGAATATTTTTTGCTGCTTATAGAGTACAAAATAGTTTAAATTGGCTATTACTTTAGGTTTACATTGGAAGTGGAAACATTTACTTGTGAGTCTTACTTGTTTGTAAATAGAAATGTTTTTCATAGTATGCCAATTAACTCAGTTTGTATACTGAATAAGAAATAAAGAAACACATTGTCTCAGGATTTTTCGAATATCGGCCCCTAAAGAGGAATCCGCATCAGCAAACTTCCCATTGCAGAGATGTATTCATATTCATTTATTTGGTAAAGCCGATTTACAAGTCAAAAAGAAATAATATTATTATTCTTACTATTAAATTAAAATAAATTTAAATTTCACAATTAATTGCAATTGCGCATTTATCCGCAAAAATTCGTCCATGTCAAAAAAGAGTGCCCAATCAGCCAGCGCTGAAGGCGGGACTTAAAACTGTTCAGACTGCAGTCACAAAATCCGGCAACCTACGATACACTGTCGGACCCATGACGTGCGTGAGTTTGGTTGACTTCACAAGCGATAATTTATTTCTACCGAGGTTCGGGGCATTACACGCGGTCGGAGCCAAATGCGCCCTCTCGTACATATCGGCGTACCCTTGAATCCAATTGGTTGATTAGGCCATATCCACCACGCTGGCCCAGTGCTAGTTGGCGGATTCACATACCGAAAATATGCAGGTCTCCTCACGATGTTTTCCTTCACCGTAAAGGAGAGGTATACCCGTACATAAGTTCGAACTCATTGGTACGGGCCCGCTCGGGGTCGAAATATGAGGCGAGCATGCTACTGAGCAACCACGACTAAAGTGGAATGGGGTGTAGCTATACGGGCAAGCTGGTGATCAATAATTTCACTGCAAACATTGCCTTTCAATCCGGAACACAGTAATGTTTGCACACTACTGCTTGGCGGTCGAATAACTGGCAAAGGTGTTGTACCTTCCCCAGGCGGATTCTGAAAAAGAGTCCTTCAACAACAACAGATCAAAACTTCAGGTAGTGACTACAGTATAGTCAAAACATATTTTGAACTTAAATATTTAAGTTCAAAATATGAACTTAAATGGATTAGGGCATATGCCCTAATCCATTTCTATAAAAAGCTTGCCGCTGTTTGAGTCATTTTTTTATTTCATCCATTTTGATCACGGGAGGTGATAAGTTCATTGACCCCACCACGTGGTTTTCAGAACGCGTGCTCGTCTCATTGATCGAGCGAAGCGGAGGTCTCAACGAACAAATCTGTTTGTATGTATGTTTGTATGATTTACTTAGAATACATTCATCTTACTTATAGTTCTTAGTTTTCTTTGTAGTCTTTCTACTGGTGTAGAAAAATGTTTCTTTCTTTTTCGCACTCGGTCTATTTGCCGTAAGGAACGATCTCTCGCTCACGCCTCACACACCTCTGTTCATTATGAAATACTAAAACATGGTTAAAACTTATTTGACTGAAGATAATTTACGAACAGTTGATCAGACCTTACTAAATTTTGTGTACAAGTGCGATATACTAGCATGCTCGCACGATTTCGCTCGTACAGTATACAGTAATTTCAAAACCCCATTTCACTTCTTCAGGGGGTTGATTTTCGAAAAATCCTAAGATATGGCTTTCTTTATTTTTTATTTTTAGCATTCCAACCGAGTTTAATTGGCGTAGCACGAAAAAGGTTTTTATTTCCATACAATTTGGGGGTCCATTTTACCCCTTCAGAAGTGGAATTTCGTAAAATCCGTTCTTATTGTTCACGTAGACTTTTTGAGGAGTATTGGGTCCAAATTTCACGTCTCTATCATAAGCTTGGTCTGTGCGTCGAATGGAAAAAGGCTTGTTCTTTTATAAATAGATTAATGAGCAGATCAAAAGGGCTGGGACCCTATTCGGAGAAATGACATTTTATCTCGGTCACTCTCACTCTCATTAAATTCTAAATTAGAGAGACAGTGACCGAGATAAAATGTCATTTCTCCGAATAGGGTCCCTGATAAATAGAGTCTTAAAAGGTCGGCAACGTATCTGTGATGCCCCTGGTGTTTTAGGTATCCATGGGCGACGATGACCACTTACCATCTGGTGGCCCGTCTGCTTGTTGCCAACGAAGGCATTTTTTTTAAACATTCGTCTGTCCTATTTCACTCTTTGAAGTTAAAGGTTAAAAGAGAAACACCCCATCAGTGCTCTTACTCTAAGCCGTCTTCTGTGCTAAAGGTTATCTTTTGTAATTACTTACAGCCTGCTTTACTCGGAGACACAGATCACACCCTAGATTCTGCATTCAGGACGCTCGAAGCGCACCACGCATCAGTCTAAATACACTTATAAGAAATTACTCTGATTGGTTAATTGTTAGACGCGAGTAGCGTAACCTTGAGATAGCCAATGAGAACGCTCGGTCGCACTCCCCGCGACCCACGCCTTCCTCAAACTTTGGTGACTTTTTGTAGGAACAACGAATCTCGTAACGCGGTATCTAGTGCTCAGAGACTAATCTCGTTCGCGCATTTTCAAAATCTTAGAGGTAAAGAAAATTACTGAAAACGAAATAAAAACAAATTAGAATAACAATGCCAAGGTTCGTAATGCTGCGGCCACATACGCGACGAGAGGCGAGGAAATTAGCGAGAGAATTAGGTAGAGAGGTAGTGTGGCCATGCGCAAGCATGACGAGTGGCACGAGTACCGCTCGTCATGCTTCTGCTTGCGCATGGCACACGACTTTTGTCAGTTTTTTGAGCACGAGTCAAAGGACCAGCGATATAGAAAGAGATAGAGGAAAGGCAAGGACAATGTCTTTCAAATGAAATTGAAATTTTGCCGTTGAGTGGCAACCCGACTACCGATCGTGGTGTGCGTTGTTTTTGAACAAGTGGCGGGCGGCCACGAGGTGGCTGATCGTCAAACATCGAAATATGGACGGTTTTTGCCACTTGGCAAAATGCATAAAAATGGTGACCATCGCTCTATCACACTAATATTATAAATGCGAAAGTTTGTGTTTAAGTATATAAGTAGGTGAGTATGTAAGTGTGTTTGTTTGTAAGTTAAGTAGGTGAGTATGTAAGTGTGTTTGCCAACTTTGTAACGGCTGAACAGATTTGAATGAAATTTTGTATGGAGGCAGCTTACATCCTGGATTAACACATAGGCTACTTTTTATCCCGGAAAAATAATCGATTTCAGTAGAATAGCGCAGCTAGTCGAACATAAAGAGGAATCCAATGACACCTCATTCGTCAAAATCTGTCAAGCCCATCATCATCGTCATCAGCCGTAACAGGACCACTGCTGAAAATAGTGCTCTTCCTTAGAGCGCCACACTGAAAAGAAGCCTATGTGTTAATCCAGGATATAAGCTACCTCTATACCAAATTTCATTCAAATCCGTTCAGCCATTACAGAGTTGTATGGGAACAAACATACTTACATACTTTCATACTAACACACTTACCCACAAACTTTCGCATTTATAATGTTAGTGTCATGTGTCATAGGCTACATTTTGCAGTCGAGTTTTTTGTATTTATTCGACTGCCTAAGAAGGAGGGTAATGTTTTTACAGGTAAATACGTAAATATGTCTGTTGTGTGCTCCTATATTAACTCCTGTATCCTAAACGGCTTCACCGATTTTGACGAGTGGGTTGTCATTGGGTTCCTCTCTATGTCCGAGTGATATAGACTACATTTTGCAGTCGAGTTTTTTTTCCTTTTAATAACATAGCTTGTATTATACAGTTCATTCCCTGTGTAACTGCCATATCTAGTCCCATTATAGCCGACCTGATTGCTAACTGACCCAGTTTGCAGCCGCATCTAACTGCATAATACGCTGTAGAATACCTAAATCACGAGTAAATATAGCTACGAGTTTCCATGGACATGTTTGTTTGTAGTTTTTTTAAAGTTCCTTACAATAAACAAAGGAAAATAGGCATCCTACGCCTATTTTCCTTTGTTTATTGCTCACAAATACGCCGCGCCACGACGCGCGTAGTGGCATTTTCGAAATGTTTAGTACAACGGTATAATACAGGGTGGCCCATCGGCAAGTGACCGCCCGAAAGGGGCTTATAATACTCATCATTATGAACAACTTTTACTATGGGACCAACCCTGAATTCGAGAAAAAAAACTGCTGTTCCATAGAAATATGTCAATGACACTCGACAAAATGTATGGAACAGCAGTTTTTATTGCTCGATTTCAGGGTTGGTCCCATAGTAAAAGTTGTTCATAATGATGAGTATTATAAGCCCTTTTCGGTCACTTGCCGATGGGCGATATTTATTTATTTATTTAAGACCCACAGCACAATAATACAAATTAAAGAACATAGATATATTTTATAAAACAGCCAATTATAGGTCTATTATATTTTTAAGTAGTATAAACAATATCGCTTTTAAATCACTACTAACAAAGTAACATAGTAACATACAAAGTGCTCCAATAAATAAAATAAAAAACAACAAGCGGCAGCTAAGGGGGCTATACATGGCCCAACTCGACATCGTGCGAAAGGAACAGCCAGACCCGAATTTCACGGGAACAAAAGAAACAAACTATTAAGGTTATAGCTTCTCCCTTTCGCCCCCCCCAGAAACCCATATATAGCCTTCCCCTCCACACGACGCCAGGCCAGGATATTGTATAAGCAGCATTAAAATATATAAAATTTAGTTTAGTCTAGTCACAGTATCTGTGAGTCTAGTCGAACCTCCATGAGCGTGACGTGGTCTCCTGTAATTGGGGGTGCATTACATTAACATTGTGTAACATAGGCATCAAGCTGAGTGCACCCCCAATTAGTTACACGTGTGTAACTTCTGTTGGGGATCCATATTGTATCCTAGCTTCGTAACTAATATTATAATTCTGAGGAATACAGCTGCAGTCGAATCAGAACCAATAAAGCTTCGAGGTATACAAATGAATCTATCAGTCTCTATCATCATCATCTGTCATACGTCCACTGCTAAACATAGGCCTCCCCCTTAGAGCGCCACATTACATTACATTACATTACCAGCCAGAAGACGTCCACTGCTGAACATAGGCCTCCTCCTTAGAGCGCCACACCGACCGACAACGTGCCACTTGCATCCACCGGTTGCCCGCGACATTTACAATGTCGTCGGTCCACCTAATGGAAGGCCTGCCTACGCTTCGTCTTCCGGTTCCTGGTCGCCACTCAAGAACCTTTCTTCCCCATCGGTTATCGGTTCTATAAACCAATTGTAATCCCAACTAATATAAATACGAAAGTAGCTCTCTCTCTCTGTCTGTTGTCTGTCTCTCTGTCTGGGTGCATGTCGCGTTATCACGACTAAACGGCTAAACGGATCGACCTGAATTTTTGCATATATACAGTTTAAGAGTCGGAGCCGGATATAGGCCTTTTTTTGTATGTCCACGCGAACGAAGTCGCTGGTAACAGCTAGTATTTTATAAGCACATTATGCAGTTAGACGCGGCTGGATCACACTGAACCGGGTCACGAGGCAATTAGGTCAGGGCATTTATGGAATTACTGGGATACTGGGTACTCGTATACTGGATTTGCCAAATGAGGTGTCCATAGGATCGTGAAGACTCAGCGGTCCTAGAAAAAAAAACCGGACAATTTGAAGTCGGACGTCTGTCGTACAGCTTTCTTAACGTAAAATGCAGTGGCGTAGCTTGTCTTGGATTGGCCCTGTATCAAAATTTGCTGGGAGGCCCAAATGAAGGGTAGAGATTTTTCACAAAAGATACAACGTTCGGGTTCGGGGCCCCTGTAGCCCGGGGGCTCATACCATTGATACGGCTGATACGACGGTACCCACGCCCCTGGGGTACCAGAAAAAGGCTCAACCAAAAAAATGTGTCGGATTGTAGGACATACCTTAGTTTGTAGTTGCAGAAATGTTTTGTCATACATCGATATACGTGATGGACAATTCTCCAACTGAAAAGTGAAGTTTGTCATTTTTTTAAGCTGATTTATCTGCAAACGATAAATGATTTAGTGATTATTTACTTTACTTGTACTGTAAAATCTTGCTTGTCAAATTTTATGATTCTTTTGATTGCCCCGGTGGCTCAGTTGGTAGTGAACCTACCTTCTGTGTTTGGGGGCGTGGGTACGATTCCCATCTAGGACAAATATTTATGTGATGAATATTTGTGTTTGTTCTATGTCTGGGTGTTAATATCTATATAAGTATGTATTTAAAAATATCTATGTACGTATATCAGTCTCTGGCAGCCATATTACAAGCTTTGCTTAGTTTGGGGTCAGATGACCGTGTGTGCAATAATGTCCCAGATATTTATTTATATTTTGATTTATTTGAGAGTGTCAAAATACTTAAGCGGCGTAAATGGCCGTATTTTTTATATTGCGTTGGCTTAGAGCTTGATTTTTTTTTGCTCCAAGGAACCGTAGACCTCAGTATTTAATAATATTAATTTCAACTTCGTACCTCCACGCGTTCCTGAGGAAATGGGCCTTGATTCGTCAGAGAGACGGAAAAACGTAATAGGCCTTAAACACAGAACACACCCTAGATTCTGCATTCAGGACGCTCGAAGCGCACCACCGATCAGTCTAAATACACTTACAGGAATTTACTCTGATTGGTTGATTGTTAGGCGCGAGTAGGCGTAACCTTGAGATAGCCAATCGGAACGCTCGGTCGCCCTCCCCGCGACCCGCGCCTTCCTCGAACTTTGGTGACTTTTTGTAGGAACAACAAATCTCGTAATGCGGTATTTAGTGTGATCTGTGGCCTTAAAGTATAGGGTTCCTTTTTTTCCTTTTAAAGTACGGAACCCATGTAGTTAAAAACGTTCCTGGTCAATATTCCACTTTACACATTAAGAATAGAGTATACCGCCGTCTTGTCCATACAAAAAGCCTAGTCTGATACCCACCCCTAAATGTTATGCGATTTCTATGTTTTTTTTATATATATTATCTACACCGGGCAAACTTATGCTTGTATGTCTGTTTTTAAATTCGCAATATCTTCGTTGTTATGGTGACAAATTGTTTGCGTCCAAAATACCGCCGAAGAAAAGTAGTTGTTGTTAGAATACTATGTTTTTTTTTTTTTAAACAAAACTTACGGCATAGATTATAGTTTATCCAAGCCGTTGACATCAAAAACAAAAGATTTTATTAAAATTTAGGGGATTTAGGGGATAACATACTAATCCCGAAACGCTGATTTCATCAAAAAGTTGGGAAAATTCAACTCTCTCTATCGCACGCACGAGAAACAGGGCGACAGCTATACGATGATATCGAATGCGTCAAAACTTCGCGGAAGGACTATCTTTTTAACATTCGGAAAAAACACAAGTTTTCAAAATCAATAAAAAGCGGTCAACATAATTTTCTCATGACCAAAACTCAATTATCTACTTTCGTGTGACGTTGGCAATATTGTCCCACCTGACGAGCCACAGAAGCATTATCGACGTCTTTGACCCATCCCTGGGCCACGGCTTACTAGGTCAACGCGGGTAAAATCAATAACGCCATTGAAGCTGTTATGCCGCGTAAAGCGCTATAATGCTGCCAGTTATACAACCGCCAAGTCTGCAAACATTATTCTGGATTAATGGGAATGTTGTCATTTAAATTATAGCGCATAAAGGGATTTAAAATTTACGTATTGTTTTTTTTAAAATTAGTTTTTACATAGAGGTTCGGTTCGTACATCTATCGAAAAATATATGAGAAGCATAGAACAAAAGAAGCCAAATCCATTTTCGACATTGACTATTTAGTATTAGTACGCTGGATTTTCCATCACAGATGCTATCTATACCTATTGAAGTTAACTTTATTTGGTTTTCGCCATTTTGGCGCTGGTAGCCGTAGTGTCCAGACATTGAACTAATATTAGTGATGGTACAATGTCGACTAGAATATCGATAAAAAGTAACTATAAAATTATGTAGTTTTTACTTTAAAAAAATAAACGAGAGAATGTGCGCCTCTCCATAGTTAAATCGTACTTTATTAAGTACTCTATCTTATTAGATAGAAATTCTTGATTTTCAATATATTTCGTTGTATTTTTTTCTTCATAAAAAGTATTGAATAGCCTCGATGATGCTCCGTGCAAAACAAGTGCTTCATTTAAGGTCCGACCAAACGATGCGTTGCGGTGCGGAAGATTTTAAAGAAGTTTATTGCTCAGAACTGTGTATATACAGGTGTCACAAAATAATTAATTTAGACAACAGTAAGTTTATCCTATCGGACATGCAATATGTATTACAATTATAAATGAGGCCTAAAAGGCTTGGCTTGGCGTTGGCAGCCACAAGGGGGGTTTCTTTGGGGTATTGTATTTTGTATACAAAAGTTAAATTTGTTTAAGTCCGTGGAGTTGCACTTTAAATTTAAATTACAATTAAAATTCTAATATTTAAAAACCAAACTTGTTTGTGCTTATTTATGTTTCCGTGTTCATTTTTTTTTTGTTTTTGGCAATAAGTAAATATATTCTTATTCTTAAATAATAATAAAAAACTATGCTTAGAATAATAGGAAAAAGTATTTTTTTTTAACTGGCCGTAGTTTCCGAGTCTATACGGAAAAAAGTCGGCGTTGGTTTGCATGTGTATTTGTCCAGCAATAACTTACGAACCGGTGGTGAAATTTTGGAGAACAAAACGGACCAGCGGTTGTAAAGTTGTAGGGGTCGCGAGGTTGTCTGCAACGTTTACAACTCACAAGTGAGACAGGTGTCCCGCTTAGGCCGCAGTGGCAACGTGTCGTAGACCGGCTGCCGCACCATTACTGCGCCGCATCGTGTAACCAGGCCGTTAGATACGACTATGACATACTATTAGACTAATAGTGCGTTCGAGGCCACGACTAATGGGACATTTCCTCTGAAACCGACGATTGCACGTTTTACCGACTTCCTAAAAGGGGAATGCAGTGTTTGAGGACGGGTTTTGGGGGACAGAACTAGGTTTGGAATAATAGAATTAATCCGCAAAGCTCACCGTGTTACTATTAGTACTAAAGATTTTTTTTTCTTTTTTAACTGCGGGTCGTTTGCGAGTCCATTCAAGGGAACAAGTCGATTGTATATACTTTTCTCGGACGATAACTTGCGAAGGCAAGTAGTTCATATCAACACAATTTTTAAGTTCGAATATGAGCAAAATCGGTCCAGGGGTTGTGAAGTTATTAGGGTTTGCGTGGACTCAATTCGGCACGAACTGTCTTTAAATTTCTAAAAAAAATATTGACCGAGCGAAGCTATGGTCTCAAAAGTCTACGGGAACATATCAGTGTTTGTTTTTTTTTAAATTAAAAATGCGACAAACAACCTGCCTCTTCGTCTGATGGTAAGCAAACCGCGGTTTTCGAAACCTGCAACACCAGTGGTGTTTCGATGCATTGCCAGCCCGAAAAGGTGTCTGCAGATGCCCTTTTCCCGACGATATATGAACGAATCCGCCGTTTTTAGAATAAGAAAAAGAATATATTTATTGCAAAAAAACAAAAAATAATAATAATAATATAATAATAATAACACGGCAGCATAAGCAAAAACTAGTTTGGCAATAGAGGTACGCTCACCGTTATGCTGCGTGCTCCCGAAAGGTCACGCAGGGCGTGCGCAGGGCTGATTTTCAGCGTACACCTAAGCTCAAAAAAGAATAGGTATTTAGGTATTTAAGTTCAAAGATCTTTATTAATATCATAAGAAACATTTCGTCACACTTACGCGATATCTTAGTATTATCAAACTAATGTGGCCAGTGGGCTTTTTACAATTAAATTTATTTATTATAGGGACCTGGCCAAACGTTTGGTGGAGGTGACGAGTGACCGGAATGCTGGGGCCTACTTTGGGCAAAAACTCAGCATTGCCATCCAGCGTGGCAATGCTGCCAGCATTCTGGCCACACTCCCTTCCACCAAGGGGCTCGTAGATTAGGTTTTTTGTATTTATTTATTTTTGTTTATAATTTGTTTCAATTTTAAGTAGGTTAGTAGTAGTAGGTAGGTTATTTTTTTTATTGTAAATATGTATATAATTTTTGTTAATAAAAGGTCTAACTCAAAAAAAAAAAAAAAAGTTAAATGTGTAGATCATCACTAATATTATAAATGCGAAAGTTTGTGTGTAAGTATGTAATAACTGCAGTTAAAACTTCCGTTAAGCAGAAAAAAGTGTTGCACCATTTTAACTATGGTCAAAATGAAGGATAACACACGGCTATAGTTAATTTAACTATAATAGTAACTTTAACTAGGATTATGGTGCAAGTTGCAACCCAGCCTTAGTACATGCTTTTGAGTGCTTTTATATGTGGGAGATTTCTGTGACTTTTAAATTATATTGTTTATTTATGACCTTCGCGCCAGAAAGAGATAGCAAGCGCTCTAGTTCCCACGTGGACTGACGTCACAAACTCGGTCAATCGATAACGTACCTATCCTACACCCCTATAAATTATACATAAATATTATTAAACACGACTCAAATTAGCATGCAGGCATAATGCAGTATAACTGTTTCTGCCGGCAGCATTATTTGAGTACCGATTCCGATTCCTAATACAGGTTCAGCATGTTGCCATCTTCGACCTTCAGGCTAGCTCTTATCATTTTTATAGAAGGCCTATAGAAGGCTCAAAAGTCGAGAAAATTACTTTCACAAGTATTTTTTTGGCTTCTCACTTCTTTCTGTATAATTTTATTGCAAAGACTGGAAGATATATTTATTTTTCTCTTAAATTTTGGCTTTGGCTCCACACATAGTGAGTGTCAAGTTTTGTAATATTTCAAGCGTGATACGTATAGGGGGTTTAAAAAAAATGCTCCTAACCTGACCCCAGCTGCACCTTGAAAGGACCATTTCGACGTTTAGCCCGCAGCATTGCGCCATAGTTTGGCGCATTTGTGCCTATTCTGCAACATGACATTGGCAGGTATGCCAATTACGTACACCGTATAAATTAAAGTCAAACAAGCGATACGCGACCTTACTCCATTGAAATACTGTTTAGTGTAAAGTTACTCGTCTTTTGAATATATTTTTTCTAACGTGTGTACACCGATGTCAATTTAAAAGCATTGACAAAACTAGTCCAGCTACAATACCGTTGTCTTTTTCATTGCAGTCTATTAGATGAGGACAGAACTACATTTTTATAAAAAAATAATATGCCTCGTTTATAATCTTTACCTACACACATATTTGTTTTGTTTATAATAAATACCTACCTTCTGCTTCTACTCTTAAATAATTAAACAACTATACAAAAAAATAAGTCATTAGAAGCAGTTTTTTTTTTTTTAACCAGTTTTATTTTTAAACTTTGACAATGATTGGTTGAAGATTTTAAAACTTACGATTTATAAAATTGTTCTTGATTTTTTTTCTGAAGCATTTTTGGCGGCAAATTTTTTGCTTTTCTTGGAAAAACAAAAATTCAAAATTCTTTTACTTCATTTAACTAAATGTTAATTGTAGTTTATTATTCGTGGTAAAAAAAAATAGCACGCTGTATCCAAACCTATCAGCCTTCTACCAGTAATAATACAAAGGAGGTTCAACTCGACGACATTCGACCTAACTTGTCGTAGCAGTCTAGATTTTAAAAATAAGTCAATATCAAATATCGAAATCGATCGTCGATTTTTTCACTCACTTTTTCCGTCGCGGCGGAGTTCACTCGTGTCAAAACAAAAGAAAATTTTCGAAAGGATTCATTATAAATTTTCCTCGCGAGTGATATTATGTCGGTGCATACGATTCCGCTGGTTACGCCTTTCATCAGAGGCCCGAGATTCCCGTATAGAAAGAGTGAGTACCTAGAACTATATATTTTTATTTTTAGCTTGCTATTGCTAACCACTAACCAACCTCTACAAAAGCCATGTTTAAAGCACTAATCTTACAATAATTTTCATTAAAATAATATAAAAAACTTTGATAACAGTCGCTGTGTTGAATTTTATAAGCATTTTTTAAATTCTAGAGATAAAGAATAGTAAATATTTGATATTTTCATTTTCATATTTTCACGGTTTTCAGCTTTCATGGTATGAAAAAAAAAAATACAATTGACAGTTTCAAAAGTTTGACATTAGGTAATTAGTGACTTGTCAAGAGTCATGACGGTCTGTTCGCCGCTTGCCCCCTTTCTGATATCGTCTATTTTTTTCTAGCCATCCATAGAAATTGTTGATCTTTGCCCCCTTTTGCCTTGTCATGCCTTTGCATAAAACACATGATTTTGGTCTTCGCTAACATCTGAACAAAAAACTGACCCTCTGGTTACCCCGAAAACTCAGCAGCGTAAAGTCCTTGTGTCTTTTTCAACGCATGGCCAACTGGAATCGATTGGATAGGTAAACGACCTCGTTTATTTTTTTTCGGGTTACCATAGACTTATCAATTTATGATTGAATCTTGTGAAGTGTGCCTCGTTAAGAACTACGCGGGTTCCGTCAAACGAAAACCATTCGTTTTTTTGGTAGGGCTAGAGTCCACCTGGGGAGGTACCACACCTTTGCCAGTTATTCAACCGTCAAGCAATAGTGTGCAAACATTACTGTGTTCCGGATTGAAGGGCAATGTTTCCAGCGTAATTACTGGGCACACAGATTTAACATCTAATATCTCAGGGTGTGATCACTAGATATATTGACTTTTTTCTGCAGTAGGTAATCGTCAAGAAAAGTGGAGGTTCACTTAGGGTCTCAGTTCAAAAGTTTTATGTTGCTCGGTGACGAGACGAGCATATCGGTCACCTGATGTTAAGCGTCACGCTTGCCCATAACAGTTCAGTGCCACCCAGAATTTTGAACTTCAACAGTTCAAAACTATGCGCGGCAATGCACTGCGCTCGTCACCCTGAGATGTTAGATGTAAAATCTCTGTATGCTTTCCACTTGACCCCTTTAAGACACGGGATTGTTCACGGATACTCACTTTTACTTATAGACCCCAAACCCTGGTTAAATTAAATTCCACTCGATCCCTCGTGCGTCAAAAACGAAATAATGAAAAGAAAATTGAACTGTTTCATAAAATGTAAACCACAGATGAATAGAACAAAAACATAGGGCATATGTAACTGCATATCTTTTTACTTTTTTACCCTCTAGAAACTTGACCCGATTGGCACAGGACCGAGGCAGATGGCACAGCGAGAGAAAAGCCTATACCCAGCACTGGGATAAAGAGGCTATGGATGATAATGATATTTACATTTTGTTTGTTATGGCTGGTTGACCTCAAGGAGTAGACTGGAATGAGCTACCAGCAGGCCTAGCTCGGGCGCAGGGATACAATTTTGTCCACCATATTTATCCCGCGAGAACGAGACGGATGTATCCATATTCTAGCTTATTATTCTAGCACTTAGCGCCTGCAGCTTATAAAAAACGCAGCATAGGGTCTCAACAGGTTTTGGCTGCTAATCTTAAACTTCAATAAAGATGACACTAACGATAATGATCTGGTATTGAAGACCAACATCGATTTATTAGATATGCCATTTTTTTTTTCAAAATGGCGTACTTGTTTTCCTCTAAGAACTTCTTTGCCACATTTTTGCACGAAATGCTTTTTAGGTTTTATAGGTTCTGTTTAAAACTTTTCTGCACCCATTAGCTCGGATTACCACAGACTTACTATGTAGACTGTCCATGTATGGGCAATATAGACGACAGTGAAGCTCGAAAAATGTAGAAAAGTTGAGATTCCCAGCGTCCAACATCTAAGGTACATTTGTGTTAAGTCTGAGACATACTTAGCGTTTTCGTTTATATTGAAATCTAGCTGTTACCCGCGTCGTCGTTCGCGTGGATATACAAAAAAAGCTGCCTATTTCCGTCTCCGACTCTTAAGTTATATCTATGAAAAAGTTCATGTCGATCCGTTCAGCCGTTGAGCAGTGGTAACGCGACAAACAACCAGACAGACAGATAAAGTTACTTTCAAATTTACAATATTAGTTGGATATATGTTAGTTAGGATTGTACGCATAGATTTCACCACAAAACATATTTTTTTTTTTTTTTTTTTTGTGGCTGTATTGTTGTGTTGTTCTCTCATACTACGATCTCGTACCTAACGTACGATAGTATAATGATACCTACGCCTAATGTGTTTTTGGACATGTGCCGGAGGTAAGAATCGTAGCAGCTGTAACACAGGGTTTCCTAGTACGGCTGCTAACGAGACACCGACAGGTTTTAATAACATGAAACTGTGTACTATGAAACCAATTGTACTAAGAAATAACCTTAGGTAATAAGAATGTTAATATAAGTTTCAAATGAAATAAATGAATTGATTTGAAATGATTTCACAAAGGATATTTTGTAAATCTATGGACTTAACTTATTTATATTAAAAAAATACCCACTGTGATTTACTGGCATTCCAGTGCTCACTCGTTTTACCAAACACACTCTCATCATCATCAGCCAGAAGACGTCCACTGCTGAACAAAGGCCTTATTGTGGTCCCTTAAAGCGCCACACTGAGCGACAATCTCCCGTTTGCATCCACCGTTTGCCCGCGACTTTTACATTGGCATCAGTACACTCAGTGGGAGGCCTACCTACACTTTGTCTTCCGGTTCGTGGTAACCTCAGAGAATTGGTCCTCAAGAACCAATTCTCCTCAATCGGTGCACACTAGCCTTGCATTTCATTAAAATCAGTTTAGCTATTTCACTGTTTTGTCCCCGTTTGTTCTTATTCCTGTTATATCACACTAATTGACCCAGGGAAGCGAAGGTACTAGTTTAGATATGAACGGCATAATTAAATCCAGCTCAGTGTATCACCATCCTAGTCCCCACTGCATCGCAGTGTCAAAGCAGCCATAAAACAGGGCCGGCTGGAGTCCATGCAGGGCTAGGGTGTTGAACCGTGGTTTTGACCCCAGGGTCATAGGTCAACACCCATCGGATGTTTCAAAATTTCGTCTGTCACCCGTTAATGAAATTGGAGCTAGCCTTCCGCTCGCGACTTTTTCAAAATCTTCTTGATACGACATTTTTACCCGACTGCCCAAGTAAGGAGGGTATGGTTTTCAGGTTTATTTGAGTATATAAATGGCTTGATCGATGTAGGATTTTGAGGTATCGATAGTAATTGTCTGTTTTCCGAGTGTCATAAGGTCCAGTTTACGTTTTGGTCTAGTCTGTCTGTAATATACAGTTCCTAATAACAACTTGTAAAATTTGGTTTCATCTGTCCGTATGTCTATACTCGCGTACAGGTCGTATTTCTCAACTAATCATGACGAAAATTGGAATACAGATTTTTTGTCGTCGGCGATTTTTGATTGGATATTTCCCCCAGAAAAAAGAGGTTTTTTTTTCTGTGGCGCCATTTACCTTGCGGTTCTAAACAAGAATTTCGACTGTGAGAAAAATCAAGATATACGTAAGGAAGAAATTGAGATTGTGCAAAGAAGTTTGTGCTCGCGAGCTGTACTGTTCGCAAAACTACTAAGTATTATTTTCAGGGGTTATATCTCTCAGATGTTCCGCTACTTTAATGAAGTGCCTTCATTTAGCGTGCAGGTAGGTATCTCGGAGTGCGTATGGCGTAACAAATCATCTCACGCTGCGGCCAGGGGGCTTATCCTCTAACCTTGAAACGTTCGCGATTCCTTTTGCGAGAGCATGCCATCTCGCTCGTACCAACCTCGTCGCACTATGCGCGGTCCCGCTCGCGCAACTCTCGCTATCGCTTCCAGAGTTACGGGATAGGCCCACCGCTCCCGAATATTTGTGCCCGCTTGGCTCCTGGCCAAATAGTTGACTAATATTTCATTTAAATGTCGTTGACTTGACGCTGGTAACAAACAAGTTGTTATTATTTTGGTCGGGCGTTGGATCACCCGGAGTATGCCGTGTCTTTTCTGTAGTGTTCCAGTTGCCACTTCCAATGAATATTACAAGTATTATTGTTATTTACAATAATCCAAAAAACCCGACTGAAAAAATTTGCCCATGTCGACAATCCAGGGGCTCCATTTTGGAATCAGTTATATATCATTCGAAATGAATAACTTTCGAACGAAATCCTAAACAAAAGTCGCATTTTTGAAATAATCTTATTATTATATCACTCGCTACCGCAACGAGATAGATAGATTAACTCTTCATTGTTCACACAAAACGAGTGTTTTAAACTATTCGAATTTGCTTTCTATCGATAAAAAATCTTTCATTTCACATGATATTTTCTTGCGAAATCATACGAGCGATTTAAAAATAGAGCCCCTGACATAAACAGAAATGCAACGACACCTCGTCAAAATTGCTCGTCTATGCTGCAGGTTTTAAAGGAACACACAAACATACTTACTTATTTATTTATTTAAGTATACATTTCCACATAATGCCTACTCACATACAAACATATATCCCAAAAATGTTAAAATCGTTCTTGGGCAGTCGGGTTAAAGTTGATGGCATATATATAATGACACTTGCTGCGCTTCGAACTACGTTTTATTTTACAATAATACTGGTTATTTAACGACTTACGCAATTATTCTAGGATATAATAACTCGCTATTATGAACAAGTTTTACTATTTTGTTTTAATACAACGGGAATACTCACGTCAAATTGAGTCGGTTATTCCGACTATAGTTTCGCCGCAGCCCGCAGTGCAAGGCAAGACGAGGACGCGCGCGTGTCTCGCTTAGCATTCCATAATAAAGGTCACCGAATGTGATCGAAATTGCATTTGCATTTTGCGAAAATTCAACGCTATGTTTCCGTTTTTTCGTTAACAATTCGTGTTCGTTGTCGAATTTTTACGTCATAGCGACCAAATTCGGTCGCAAAGTGCTGTAGCGAAAAGTCGAGACTAGCGCCCCTGAGCAATTTATAGTTGAAGTAGTAATGTTTGTTTGTATTGTCTGCAGGCAAGTCGCCGTTCTTCCCCGGTGTGGAGGAAGCAAGCGTAGCGGGCGGCGCGGCGGGAGCCGGCTCGCCGTCGGGCCCCGAACAAGCGCAGGATGTGGTCTCACGGCTTAGCGCCGCCGGTGAGTGTAGTCACCAGCCGCACAGCGCGGTGGCCGGCGAGTGTAGTCGCCAGCTGTCCAGCTTCGAGGCAAGCGGTGAGAGCAAGCTTACAGCGTAGATGCCTCTACGCTGTTAAGCGGTGAATGTAGTCACCAGCAGTAAAGCATGGAGGCAAGCATGTCAAGCGGTGGCTGTAGTCACTAGCTGTACCACGTGGAGGCTTGCGTGGCGGCTGGTAATTATAGTTACCGGCTGTTCACTGTGGAAGCAAGCGTAGCAACCAGAGTTTAATCTTCAGCTATAATTCGTGGATTCGTGGTAAGCATAGCGGCTGGCGAGTATATTAACCAGCTAGCTGCACGCTGTACAACGTAGAGCCAAATGGTGAGTGTAGTCATCAGCTGCACATCGTGGTGCCAAGAGGTAACTGTAGTCACCCGCTGTACAGTGTGGCGGATGGCGAGAGTGGCGCGATGCACGCCAACTGTTGGAACAGTTATCGACAAGGGCGAGGAACGATTAAAAATGGACGGAGCAACCACCCGTTTGTCCTCCAAAGCTAGAGCCTTGCTTTGCTTTGCTCTTAGGTAGACCTAAAAGCAGAGCGTGATTTTATGAACATGTTCCAGGGCAAGAGACATAATGAACCCTGGATTCAGCATTAATGCGTCGTCGCTGGATTGGAATATTACTCGAAATAATGTGAATCACTCCCTTCCCGCTTATGTTTCATCTTCCTGACGGATTATTGTCATATTTGCAGGTCTGTCGATGTGCGTGAGCGCGCTGGGGTCCCCGGCCCGGTCGTCGCCCGTGTCGGCGGGCTCGGAACACGGCGAGCGGTTCAGCCGCAAGGTGTTCGTCGGAGGCCTGCCGCCCGACATTGACGAGGGTAAGATACTCTTTATGTTCATTTCAAATAACTGCTTAGAACCAAGTTTTTTTTATAGATTTCTTATTTCAGAATTAACTTCTTAAAAGTACCTACAAACTTGGGGCTGAAACGCGAAAGCTTTAACGCTTTCCGGTGAGATAGGAATGTGTCTGCGTTACCAATTTTAAACAACGAGAGCTTTGAGCTCTTCATAGGAATGGCGCGACCTTCTTGAATCTACACTATAGTAGGCTACCAAAGAGTCTAAACAGCATCAATGCCCGTGGGAACTGCCATGGCCATATGTTTGCAACACTTTTCAGGACAAAAATTGCTCTAAGCAAGCAGGTGAACAAGGTAAATAGAACTTTCTTGGGTAGATGCGAGAAGATATGTGTGTCTCGATGTATCTCGAGTATTTCTCTCAAGATGGCGGGGTTGAAGGGTGCTGACAACCTACTCTCGCTTCATATCTAAATTCCGCTGTCCTATCTTGGCATTGTGACCATCAGTGGCTGTCACGGCCCGTGGCGGATTCCCATTGTGACGAAGTGGGTCACTCGCTAGGGTTACCATTTCGAAATTTGTAAAGTTCGGACGTTTCACCAATAATAGTTACGCTTCAAACTTATAATTGTGTTCCTATCAGGGATGCCATGACACAAAGACACGATTTTAACATCCAGACCTAGAACAGATATATATGATAAGCGCAACACTGAACGACAAATTGGCATTTGCATCCACCGGTTTTCCGCGACTTTTACAATGTCGTCGGTCCACCTGGTGGAAGACCTACCTAACCTGTGTCGCACGCAACTCAAAAACATTTCTTGCCCATCGGTTATCGGTTCTCCGAGCGATGTGGCCTGCCCATTGCCACTTCAGCTTGCAACACCTGAATGCTATGACAGCCAGGATGGATGTGCTGAAATTGTAATTATAGTCAGCAATGAAATAATATCGATTAAGTATTAAGCATGTGTCCGTGTGTATGCTGAAAGTTCTGCCACTTTCTCGGTCAAAATGATATGTTTGGACAAAATGAATGCAGTACAAAACGGTATTTTATCCCAACGATCGAGACATTTAATAAATCTTTTCTGACATAAATTTCTTGAATATAATATGTTGAAATTCAGTCTAGCTGAACTTCTATGTACATGAAGTGCGTCTTCCTAAAAGAACGCGATTACGCGACCATCGCGAGTACGAGCGGATTCTAACTATCGCGTTCGCGCGATGACTAAAATGTCAATTAGGACATCAGTATATTGGACATCAGTATGTTTGATCGTGGATTCGTGCGAACAAAATTTGCGATCTCGCTCAATTTGGACAACGCGCAACGCCGTGTTCTACCGTCAATTGGGATGCACCCAGCATAGCGTCTGTTTCTAAATGTCAATGTAGGTCATGTGTACCTTCAATTGGGGATCAGAATTGTATTAATAAATAATAAATATCTTTAATTTACGGAGAGAGAGTCCAACCCGGATATATCCGTACAAATCCATACGTATGGTAACCCTACCCGTCGCGATTAGCTATCGCCATCTTTTGTCATCTACCCCGCGTTTTGTTTGCGCGGACTCGACGGATTTGAATGGATGTTTGTGTGCCAAGGTTGGTGCTTGATTTGAGTGCAATCCGGTGATAAACTTGGAAGACAGTTTTGTGCTGTCTTTTGTCCCATCTTAATAGTGTATTATGGTGGCCCATTGCACGGATTTTATGAACAAAGCTGTCAGACTGCTATACCCCACCGTTACTCTTTCAGTTTCATCATTTCGCTCTGAAATCAGAAAACAAGGGAGATGTTTAGATTTGGCAAGGGGCGTGACATGTGCAAAAGCATCTGTTCTAAAACAGGGGCTCTATTGTTGAATCGCTCGTATGATTTCGCACGAAAACATCACATGAAATGAAAGATTTTCTACTGATAGAAAGCAAATTCGAACGGTTCAAACCACTGGTTGCGATAGCTAGTGATATGATTATTTCAAAAATGTTACTTTTGCTGGGGATTTCGTTGGAAAGTCAGTCATTTCGAATGATATGACATGGTACGATATGATATCATACGAGCGATAAAAAATGGAGCCCCTGACAGACAGACAGGACAGACTCTTTTGTTTTAGTCGAACCCATTAGGGGGGGCTTTGCTTATTTCGATTTTTGACAAAATTCCTCGTTGTTCGGCGGTGGCTTGGAAAAATAGCAGCTGTGATGTGAATTGATTGAAAGTTGGCATCTCGTACAAAAATATTCTTGTTTTTCGTATAAAAGTATGCTATTATAGTAAGTGTATTTATGTAAGGGCTGTTATGGACTCTTAAAAGATCGGGAAAGTATCTATGATGCCCCTGGTGTTACACGTATCCATAGGTGACGGTAATCGCTTTCCATCAGGCGGCCCGTCAGCTTGTTTATTTATTTAAAGAAACACCAACAGTATACATATTAATTATTAACTGGGGTAACACTTTATAAATCAGATACAGTTGTCTTGTTTGCCACATAAGCATTTTTAAAAATTAGCATGACGTCACGCCAGTAGTGTTTTGATACAGTGCAAGGCAAGACGAGGTCGCGCGCGTGTCTCGCTGAGCATTCCTTGATAAAGGTCACCGAATGTGATCGAAACTATAGTCGGAATAACCGACTCAATTTAACGTGAGTATTCCCGTTTTATTAAAACAAAATGTTTTGATACATTTGAGCTTGACGCCAATCTGGTAGTGCTTTAGAATATTTAAGCAAAACCCATCATTATTAGTGTTTTGGAACAATTTGAGCTTGACAGCTTGATATGTCGCTAGGCTGGCGAAGCAAGCCTCCCGTAGCGCGGTCCTTACCTTACCCTCAATTGCGACACCAAACCTAACACTTATTATAATAGGATTTAAAATACTGACGTCAACCGTGTCCTAGATAGCTACTAGTTTTAATAATGTGTTTCTGATCGGCCATACCCCTGACCCGCAGAATGCAGCTTATCGCCACCGACCATCGGTCGCTAGGCAACCGTGACGGCAACAAATAACTAACCTAATATTTAGCTAGTCCATTAGGCTACGAAGCCTTCGAATGTTTGAGGTCGATATCGACCTGGAAGTAAAAAGCGTACTACAGCTGGTATTCTAAGCTACTTTAGTGTTTGTGACGTCTGTTTGGCAGCGCCAGATTGAGCACTAGATAAGACTAGGCCTATCATTTGGACGATAGGATTCAAGGAGTCGCGTAGATCATCATCAGAACATCTGTCCGGGGTGGTGGAAAGTTTGTCTCGTTTTCAACTGATCATCTCTCATCTGCGCGATATAAAACTATGTACATACTTTTAGATGTATTGAAAGTTTCACAATAATAACGATCCTAATTGATCCCTGACACTTCGTACGCGGTGCTGCTTGGCCTTCATACTGGCAGGTGTTAAACTCGGGGCCAAGCTCGCAGCCCAAGGTTTTGCATATACCTCTTCTTCTTCAGGTGCCTCTACTGAAGGTTGGCCGACACCGCAGCGAACTTATCTATTGTAAATTCAAAATAAATAAAAATTACAAACTTCCATACAAACTTTCGTCCCAATTTAAACTTGTATTGTTCGCCGCACCACTCCATATTTTTAGTAAACGCTACATGTGTAAGCCCATGCGACACAGGTTTCTCCTAGTTCAGGGTCTACAGGCACCTTTTCAAAAATATCTATGTATGTCTATCTATGTCTTAGGATGTTGTAACTGGATTTTTGGACAGTAAAATATTTGTATATTGTCTATATTTAATCTACTTAGGGGAATAATTTTCAAAAATGCTGTCTTACTGTTCACGTAAGATACGTACAGGGTACGTACGGTGAGTTTGGGATATTCCGTACGGTATATCCCAAACTCACCGGCTTATGCAGTGCGCTGCGTATCAATAGATGCTAAATATTAGACCGCCTGCTAGTCTCTGACATGGTTTTGCAAGACAAAAAACTGGGTGTCACGGCTATAACACACTTATGGTTTATGCTCGAACGCCAATCTGGCTGTTTGTCTTCAGCGCAGGCTTCTGGATGCGATAAGTCACGCAATGTTCTGCTCGTGATGTATTGTGCAATCCTGCCAGCGTCTACCCGAGCTAGTTTTTTTTAGGTGAGTGTCAGTTGAATGGAGCCAAACAATACCAAGTGATTTGTCGTTTGACACTTAGCAAGACAACTATGGTACGAGCTCAGAACATATGCTTAGAGCTCGGATACATTCTGTCTTTTGACAAAGAGCTTCGAAGAAGGAGATCTCCAGGAGAATCTAGCTAAAATGGGAGGCATTTAACAAGCTGGACTTTTTTTTCTTAAATCTGGTGACGTTCCACAATGCCTGAAGAATCACCTTTATACCCAGTGTGCCCTGACCTGGCATTACATAATATTGTGCCAGGACATAGACGCTTACAGACAACACTGTCTATAAAATACAAGTAGCACAGGGAGAGTGCAATGCTCGGCATCAAAGTGGCATCAAATTACAAGAGCGAATGAGAAATGTCAAGATCCTGCATCGCACTAAGGTTTCTGACATTGATTCCAATGTCGATCAAGAAACTCAAATGGAGTGCTGCAGGATAAGCCATGCCAAGTAGAGTGATGGCAGTAGGTGGACTAAAATATTTACGGATTGGTGTACCTATATACGCGTATCGGATCCTGTTCCTTAGGTCGACGATATTGAAAAAATCACGGATCAAAAAAGAAAAAGCACTTTGTCACCATGAGCTATATGATAGAGGTGGTTTTTGTAGTTCCTTCCACTGAATCCCTATCCCTACTAATATTATAATGGCAAAAAGGGGTTCGTTCGTTTATTGGTTCCATTGGCGTAGCAATAGAGCTAACGTATTGTCGTGATTTTTGGCATAAATAGGTATAGATAATAGGCCGGAGAGTGAATATGCTACTTTTTATCCCGGATCCTGAGAGATTTTCCAGAAGGGTTGCTACCGCAGAGCGCAGCTAGTTTGAAATAAATGCTTAATCGATCTGTTTTCCCGTTTCAGACGAGATAACGTCGTCGTTTCGCCGGTTCGGGCCGCTGGTGGTGGACTGGCCGCACAAGGCCGAGAGCAAAAGCTACTTTCCCCCCAAGGGTTACGCGTTTCTATTGTTCCAAGTGAGTAAAACATCTTCAAAAGCTTGTTTTTTACCAGACTGCCCAAGACTGAGGATAACGTTCTTGAGGTGTATGTAAGTACGTAATTATGTAAGTGTGTATGTTTGTGTGTTCCTGTTCCTTGACTGATTTTGACGAGTCCCGTTAGATTCTTTGTGTCCGGAGTGTTGGACTCAATTTTGCAGTCGCGTTTTTTTTGGTTTTATTTTGTAAATAAATTTATGTATAGTTATATAAAACGTATAAATAATTTTACTTTTAATTTATAATAATATGTATAAGAAATAATAATACTTTTAGAGGTAGAACTTATCTGAAGAATACAAAAATTTAAACTTTATTTTCATTTGAAACTTTTGTGAGAGTGGTCGATGACGAGAGCCCGCAGCGAAACGCATTTATTTCGCGAATAGTAATTCAATATAAACGACAATAGCGCTCTGCTCCGTTATCGCTTCCCTTTTGTCTAAGACACGGCCTAATCCTTCTTTCACCAAAATTTCAGGACGAGAGCTCTGTAGCGGCTCTGATGGAAGCCTGCATAACGGACGAGGACAAGCTGTACCTCTGCGTGTCATCGCCGACAATCCGCGACAAGCCGGTGCAGATCCGGCCGTGGCGACTCGCCGACGCGGACTTCGTTCTGGACGCGAGCATGCCGCTCGACCCGCGCAAGACTGTCTTCGTGGGTGGAGTCCCGCGTCCGCTGAAAGCTGGTGAGTTTCCTGGCAGTTTTGACATGTTTGCATTAATATTAACAGGTCCCTGAAGATTCTCAAGATTGTCGCGGATTTACGACTTTCGCATGGGTTTTGGATGTTTCCTGTGAGTAAACTCTCTTCCGAACAGTCGATCCGATCTTTATGAAACTTTGTAGGCAAGTAGATCATTTCAATACACTTTTTTAGTTTGAATATAAGCAGAATCTACCCTATCTGCGCTATCGAATCAGAGATACGCTAAATGAAAATGCATTTTTCTTGCTGATCACTGCAAACAATATTACAAAATATCCAGTGATCACACTTGGCTGTAGTTCCTTATCATAACACTTCGATATTTTGACAATGTAATTTCTCTGCAATAAATGTGCAGAAAAATGCAAGCTCACTTAGCTATAGTAGTCGGTATGCTGGAAACACAGATGTGGCTGGAAACCAGCCTATCATGCACCCTACCCCGAGTATGTCCTAAAACTGCGACCGGAACCACCGCGAGGAAAGGCAGCAGCGCCCTTTCAGTAAGTGGTGAGAGTTCTGCGATCCCACAACCACTTGCTAAGTGATCCCCCTTTGACTAAGCCTTTGTTCAGCAGAGGACGTAATCGGGCTGATGATGAAAATATTGAAAACATAACGTTGATTTTTGTGTTCCAGTGGAGCTCGCGATGATTATGGATCGGCTGTACGGCGGGGTGTGCTACGCTGGCATCGACACTGACCCAGAGCTCAAGTACCCCAAGGTAAAAGACAAATTACTCATGGGGACAGTAATAAAATTAAAGACAAATAAAAGATTTTTATTGGTCCACGCGAACGAAGTCGCGGGTAACAGCAAGTTAATAATAAATATATTATTCTATTAAAGTTAAAGTCAACAATTTCTGTCACTGTCCAGTCTGTCATGCTTCACCACAGTCAAGTGATGGAAGCTGTACTGGAAGCTTCTGCGGAGTTTCGGAAACAACGCGGGAAGACCCGATTCATCACTTTAAACGATTTGACCACACTTGGGCACATTGAGTGATTTATTATTCACACGAAATACACAGTTATAAATAATTTGTATAATAATACACAGTTTTGCATAATAATACAAAGCGAGGACATGATTTTCACGTTGGCGTCAAAACTCTTCGAAATGGTTTCAATCAGTCTCCAGGGGTTGAGGACCAAGCTTTGATTGTTGGGCGTCGTTTTATTCTAAAAGCTACCATAAGTCGATGTATTAGATAGTGCTAATTAATTGTTTGTAATGTTCCAGGGCGCGGGACGCGTCGCGTTCTCCAATCAGCAGTCGTACATCGCGGCGATCTCTGCGCGGTTCGTGCAACTGCAGCACGGAGATATCGACAAGCGCGTCGAGGTATGTTATAGACCGGGTAGTGAGTGTTCTTGATCGGGTAGTGCGTGTAACGGTCCGAGCACATTAGGCCGGGCCGCAGCGGGGCGGAGCGGACCGTATCCCATCGCATAATGCTTGCTTTGTACAGCTTGCTTGCTAGCTTTGTAGTGACGAGGCGGGTCGCAGCGCATTGACGGATTTTAAATACAGTATTATACTGCCGGACGTTGTGACTGCACGTCATGGATAGTTCTGACGAAGAGCTTTTTTATTTGCCTGTTATTTGAAGATGAAGTCGAACAAAAAGCAAGAAAAAAATTAAAAACACGTGCGCTCGTGCGCTCAATTCCGCTTGCCTACGCACACTGCTGGCGGGCCGCATCACACTCGCCGAAATCCGCCTCGCATTTATCCGATCCGCTGCGCCCCGGCATAGTGTGCAATAGTTCATATAAAATTTATGAAAGCGATCTAAGTGATTTTTTTGCGATGCGACCCGACCCGTTGTGGCCCGGCCTAATGTGCTCGAACCTTTATAGATTGGGTAGCAAGTGTTATAGATTGGGGATTAGTTAAAGTGTGGACTGCGCAAGGCGTGGGTTCAAGTCCCAACACTGAGCTTGACCTACCGGTGAGGAAGCCAACATCGTGAGGAAGCCATATCATGGTGGTGGCACTTTCTAGAACTCTATAGGCGACGCTACCATACGAGAATTAGACAATTTGTCACCGAGCACCATTGATGTGTACGGCGACCTTAATTGAGAGCCATTCCCTATTTCAGGCTAGGTGTAAGGTGTTTATTAGACAATAGACAATGGTTTGTTTGCCACAGAAACAAAACAACATACAAACAAAACTTAAATGATAAATGAAGAACCAGACCGGACCAGACTGGGTAGTAATTGTTATTAGATTGGGTAGTATTTGTTATTTGATTTGGTATTAATTGTTATTAGATTGGGTAGTCATTGTTATTAGATTGGATAGTGATCGAATGAAGTTGTTAATTGGGATATCATTTAACCATTTTCAACCATACCGTCACTCGAAATCAGATGAGTTGCGGTCAATCTCATAGCCTGTCAAAAAACTAAGATTTCCTTCACAAAATAATGGGGGACATCGGGGGCACAATTATTTACCCAACCTATCTTGAAACAACGGTGCGGTCTTTGATGATGATGACAATAAAAAATAATCTTCTGTAATGTTTTAAATAATATTTGTGTGTAATTTTAGGTGAAGCCGTACGTGCTGGACGACCAGATGTGTGACGAGTGCGCCGGCGCTCGCTGCGGCTCCAAGTTTGCGCCATTTTTCTGCGCCAACGTCACTTGTCTGCAGGTACATGAAAAATTGTATTTTATGATTTTGTTCAGTGTTAATCATCATCATTTCCAGCTCTTATTGCCCACTGCTGAGCATAATATCTTTTATCTAGGTTCGGCCCGCGATTTGTACAATACCGTCGACCAAACAAGCGCGTTCGACGCTCACCGACCAGCTTTACTGGTACACTATATCAGCCTTAAAACATCCCACTGTTGGGATATCAGCTTACCCTCGAAAGGTGATTGGGTCATATTCACCACGCCAACTCAGTGTGGGTTGGTAGTTTCCTCACGGTATTTTCCTTCACCGAAAAGACAGTGGTATATCCGTACGTAAGTTTCAAAGAACTCATTGGTACACGATACTGAATAATACAAATCAAAATTTACTGTTATCTGACTGATTGTTGGCTAATCGTTATAGAATTAGATATTATTGACTTTAACGGATTTATTATTGTACACTAACGGAGTGTCCATGTCAATTTGCAGTCGTGTTTTTTTGACTTCCTTGCAATTTTTTTTTGTCATCATATAAGCGATATAGAGAGAGCGTGAAGATTTCTAGCGACTGTGACAGCCTGCAAAGGATGCTAACAGACAATGTATCCAATTCCAGTACTACTGCGAGCACTGCTGGGCGACCATCCACTCGCGGCCCGGGCGCGAGTTCCACAAGCCGCTGGTGAAGGAGGGCGCCGACCGTCCGCGCGCCGTGCCCTTCCGCTGGTGTTAGACCTTCTGTTCTCGGCTGGGTAGTGACACTTTCATTCGGGTAGTGGTGTTTTAGTGAGGTATCGGCGCGTTCTGAGCGGGGTAGACGTATTCTAAAGAGGTATCAATGTTTTGACTGGGGTAGTGGTTCTTTGAAGAGGTAACAGCGTGTTCCGATTGGGTAGTGGTTTAGTAGAAAACTTATTGACGTGCTTTGAGCTAGTGGAGTTTTATGGAGTGGAATTTCGAAAGGATTATTTTGTTTTGGATGTATTTAGAACTTTATACTATGTTCGGAATGGTAATGTTTTAACGGATTTATAGTAGATACATAGCGTGCACTCTAGGATTTTTTTCTATACATAACATTGAAAGGAGAATGCTTATAAACGGATTAAAATTGGCATTGGATAAATTGGCGTGGACTTTAACTTGTCCTCACTTTGTTGGCGCCGCTGACGTGTTTAACGACCTGTGGAAGTAATGCACCCAACACTAAGGACAGTTCACGTTTAACATCAAAGCCAAGCCTCTTGATTTAAGGCTCGAATACCCCACTCATGTCATAGCTACAAACAAAATAAACACTACCCCACTCAGAACAAAAACATCAAGACTACCCAGCAGCTACCCAGCGGATAACAACTACCCTCCTACGCCGCAGTCCCACAAACCTGAAATAAGTACCAAAATGACGTCACTTAGTTTAATTCTTTCAAGTCTTCTTTGGGCCTATTTCAGCGTCTTCGATCACAAGTCGGATTTGATAGAACGAAACGGAAAAAAATCCTGTCTGTGCAACGGCTTAGTAAAATATTTTTAATGCAGTTTCTTAGGACATTTAAACTATTATTTTAAGATAAGTACCCACTACCCTTTAACATTATACTAGAACGGGTAGTGCCCGTTGGGCGGACAAGAATTTTTCCAAAAAAAAAAACATGCACCGTTTTGGTAGTTTTTTTCTACCGAAACGGACGGTTTGGTTTTTAATGGCAATACTAACAGACATGAGGACATGACTCGCGAACGACAACCTCTGATTGGTCGGAACCAGACGCCACATTGTAAAGGCGTCTGTATTTTAGAAAAATTTGAAATGCAACATTATCCAATGTTAATAATAAGCAAAATATTATAGAATTCAAGTACAAGAAGTTACCGCTCGATTTCTTCTTCGGTTACTTTGGATCGTTTCGTAGAAGAAGTGCGAGTGTTATAATAGAATCGATTTAAGCAAAATATGTACGCAAAATTACTTAGCTAGTTGGTTTGAGGTAAGTTGTATTCTAAAGGAGTTGCCAGATCTTTCGACGCGGAATCGACAGGAGCTGATTTTCGACCTCAAAAGCGTCGATTTCGCAAATTTCTTAACTTTTACCGATTTTCGATCTCGTCGTTTCAGCGTCGACAAAATGTGGCCCAACCTTAATCGACGCACTATTTCGATTAGACGAGTGTGTACGCTCACATAAGATATTAATAAGACATAAGTGAATTGTCTGATTTCATAAATTACAACAATAATGGTACCTGTGTAGCTAGAATGAATTTCATACATAAGATTTGTATTTTTTCTGACATGGATAATTGTTGCTGGTGTAACGTCCCCGTCGTCGGTTCATTTCAGCATAGTTTGTGCCTTTTGGATTTTAGAGGTTGGCAATAATGTGGTAGATTTTTTGCGTATGCAATACATGTGTGACCAGTATCTTTTCGAGATATTTGGTTTAGGCCGAACTAATCTTGTTCTTTGTTATGTCGCCAATTTGTTCAACAAAGTCTGTTCTGGGACAATTAGAAAAAAAACAACAAAAATTATTCGGTTTCAAATAACTATTTTCTGTTTTTTTTTTTTTTATATTTTTGTTCAGTAATCAAATCAGAATACGTCGCTTGTTCAATGTTTCGTAAGTAAACTGACCAAAAGAAATTCGACTCAAGTTTTTTTTGACATATGAATATCGGGAGGCGGTAGGGGCCGGTTTTGAGTACAAAATGAGAGTTACCATTCGGGCTGTTAATTTTGTGTTGGTGGCGTTTGTGTGCACGACTGACACAAGCGATCGAGAGAAGAAATAATATAATTAAAACGTTTAAGACAAAAAAGATCTAGGTCAAGACAAAAATGGTCGAGGTCAAGGCAAAATGGTCGAGTTCTAGGCAAAAATGCTCGAGGACAAGACAAAATGGTCGAGAGCAGGAAAAAATATATCAGAACTTATATGTAATGACCTGAGACAATGTCCTTTGCGACTGACAAACGGAAACAACTTTGTCTCAGTTTCGAGCACAAAAATTCCACCGCAACACGAACTTTAATTTTTAGTTACAATGATAATATATATAGAAAATATTTTTTGGAAACGCCGGGATAGTGCAATAGGAGGTAGATTAGAAACGTTTATAAGTATTATATATAAAATTTTAACCTTTGATATCTTAGTATAGAAGTATGGATCTATCACCAAAGGCTTCAGCGATCACTGTTTCGTTTATCGCCAAATATTTAGATGCTTTGACCTGTCGTGGGTGAAAATAAAACTAAAAGACGTTATCGAATAACAAAATTTACAGAATCATAAAATAATGACAGATGACGCATAATAACGGTAGTAAATACTCAAATACACAAAGTTAAGGTCGGTTGTGGTCAATTTTGGAGTTTTAAGTTGACAGAACAAAATTGCTGTCTCTATCTAACTTGCCTAGTAATTGAGGGACAGCGATATTTTAATAAAATTGGTTTTGACAACTAAAGCCTTCAAAATCGATATGATTGTCACGTAGGTAAATGTTTAACTTGATCAATGAGCTATTCGTGTAACGAGATATTTCTAACGACCTAGTTACAATATTTCTACTGACCTAGTTACTATGTCGGTTATCAATACTACCAAACTGATCATTATCGTGACCAAATTGGTCATCAACGTTACCAAGTTGGTCATCAGTGTTACCAAATACGTCATCAATGTTGTCAAATTGGTCATGAAAGTTCCGATACTTATTGATTATTATAAACTGATTTCCAATAGTTACTACCCTTTTAGATTTTAAATACATCTTTGGTCACTACGGCATCCGATTTTCTGTAGATAACGACTGTTTAAGGACCAATATGCGTGGATCGACTAAAAATGCGTTTTTTTTTTTTTTAATATTCTAAAACAAGTACTAGTAACTTTATGCATGTACTTAAATTGTATCAATCGATACAGTATGTAAAAGTAGACAAAAATGGGATCGAATCGAGAGATGGTTTGTCTTGAATAGGGTGACCATTATTTATGGAGGTTGCCTCAAGTGGCTATTAGGCCCTTCGTACATTACAATACAGGTGACTTTATCCTATGCGAGTCTCGGAGACTAGTCGCCGCCAAGTATCGTGCGTACATTTGTATAGTGACTCGCACACTACGCTACCGGTAACCTACGTGTCCGCTCTTAGTCTCGCGATACCCACCGTGTCGGGTCCACGCCAGTCGTCAGTCTCCTACGAATCTCGGCAAAATGGCGGTTACAGCGCGTTCGAAACAGCAGTTAAAATAGAAAAATTATGAAAATTTCTTTGTTTTCAGTAACGTAATGTACGAGCCTCGAGTAGGGAACAATTAGTATTCTATTGGCAATATGCAACTGAAGTATCATCTCTAGCGAGTATCGTAATGTGCGAAGGGCCTTAGATGCAACCGCTATCTGAGGCGACTCTATAGCGGTAGGGGAATCAAGTTCTCATTCGTCCAAAACTGCTGATATCGAGTTACTCTATATACCTTTACCAACTCTGAAAATCTAGATTCGTCCCTGTTTGACATCGTATCCCGAAAAGACCACGGACTTATAAATAGACTGTAGTGAAAAGACTTGCGCGAAGAATTTTTTGATATAATTTTTTTATGATTGTTTCGAAGCGGTTTTTACGTGTCGTCTCGAATCTTTTTCGAAAATTTAAAAATACGGTGAATGTAGGCTTCATAGTGCCTTGTTGTGGCGTATGCGTCGGGTGTAGCCCCTCCCTGCAAACATCTATCTTTGGATAGTCTGAGGACTGAATTGTATTCATCTATAGTTCCTTTTAACGCCAATTTTTCGTAAAGTTTGGCGTAGTCATTCCAATTTCTTCTTGGCACGCGTTTCGGACCGATAATTTCAATTGGAGATTCTGATAAAATCCATCTTTTGGTAATTTTATCCTAGTTTTTGAGTGATCGGGGTTATCCTGTTCAGTAATTGGTCCCGTTTCTGAGTAATAGCGTAATGGTTGTTTCGTATCTATAGCTCCGGTGGATAAATAAATGCCGATAAATTCTAAAGCATAATTCGGTACAATTTTGATAGTAGAAATCGTTTGCCATATTTTAAAACTGGCTGTGCACTTGCCTGTTCTTCGATAAGGACACGAATGTTCAAGTATTATGCAATTATTAGTAGGCGAAATATTGGAAAATAATTAATATAGTATTTTAGATATGTATTTATAGTAAAAAAGAACTACAGGCAAATCCACAGCGCAGAACCTAACAAAAGCACATTGACACGTGTCAGTAAAAAAATTATAATTAAAGTGATAGTTTCAGAATATTAACAAAATAATACGAAGTTGGGAGTTTGCGATTTTCTCTAATGATAGTTTTGTTTTTGCTAGATATTTTGGACTCCTTTAATTACGCCTCGTACATACTCACCTATAATCTTACCATCGTTTTTCACCTTGGCACATCGACTTTTCTATAGCCCATTTATGTCTCTTTAATACGAATATTATTTCTAAGTACCCACAATTTTCTTTTTGTTTTCGACTTTTATTTCGACTGCATTTTCTTTGGTAGATTTTTCATTTATGTGGCAACACTTTGTAAATTTAAATCTTTCGTTTGTAACGTCTTTTTTTTGTAAATTTGAATGTACGTGTATTGTTTTGTACTTCTTTTGACCGATGTGTGTGCGTTCCCTTGTTTTTCGTGATTCTTTTGTATGAAATTGCTCAATGATTTTTTTGAATAGTAAAGAAACATGTTTGCCCCCTACCCTCCTAGTTGAAAACATGTTGAGAAGGGCGGGACGCGTGAGTGTATTAGTATGTTGTATGGTCGCACTGTCCCATTTTGTATTTTTGTATTTTTATAAAAAAGGATTAATAATTGTGTAATTCGGATCGTGATTTTTTACTTTACGCGCAACGTAGCTTTGAGACGCTTGGGCGGTTTTGTACAAAACAATCGTGTTAACGATTAGCGGCAGATCTTCAAGTGTTAACTGCATAAGTCCATTTTTTTTTGCAGAGGGCAACATCTACATTTGGAACTGGACCCGTAATAATTACTGGATCACACGTTTCGATAAATTCCACAAAATACTGTGAAAAATTGCTTTGTCGAAATCCGGTACTGATTTTCCAGCGTGTGCAATTAACATCTTAAGTACGTGTCCAACAGTTGCTCACTGCAAAATAATTTTGGGCGTGATTAGTAATAATTGTAATAATACATGCCTTGAAGGTCTGCATCGACCCAGCGACTAAACTAATAATAATTGGTGTTAGATTTTTATAAACCGAGGTGTGTTTGGGATATGTGGTCTGCGAGCGGTGGGTCTGCTTTTGCACTGTGCCTAAAAGCTTGAGGTCGTCGCCATAATACCACCTGCCTTCGTATGAATAGCCTACTGATAAAAATAAATCTTGTGGTAGATTACAACAAGATTTGATTTGGCAGTATTCGTAAAGCGACGAACTGGCAAGCGTTACACAGTGTATCGCATGGTTTGGTAGTTTTCGTAAAGCGAAGAACTGGCAAGCTCAACAGCTTGTATCGCAAGGGTTGGTAGTTCTCGTAAAGGGAAGAACTGGCAAGCGTAAGAGCTTGAGCAAGGTTACTGCTCAGAAAGCGGTATTTTTGAATGTGCTCCTGGCCAGAAAATGCATTTTCTAGTGCGCCCTACCCAGAACGTGCATAGTGATGTATTTTCTTGCCACTATGAGCATGCTCCTTACTTCAGTGTTATAGATTTCAAGTCGCGCAACTTGGTAGGAAGGTTGCGTGGTATATTCTAGGAAGGCTGCGTGGTATATTCTATGAAGGCTGCGTCGTAATGGCTTGTCGAGACGCGTAGGTGTGGAGGAGTTTAGTACCAAATTTACCTAATTTTAGTTGAATCTACGGGGGTTTTAAGTCTCCCGGTTTGCTTTTTATCTTGTTTCTCTTGTTATGCTTTTTCTCTCGATGTCGCTCCGCAGGTTTTAGGTTTCGACCGTACCCTTCCCTGTTTAGAAGCATTGTAAAGTTTGTCGAGTTATTTAAGTTTGTTTTGAGGAGTATTTAGTTTTCGTGACGCTGCGGGGCGATCGTTTTTTAAGTTTAATCGTTGCTTTAGTTCGTTAGTTTGTAGGATTGTTTTTGCTCGTATATTCTCGTTTGGAACGCCTCTAGGCGTGGTCTAGTTGTTGTCTGTTTTCTATTGTTAGGTGTGCGATGCGAAGCGAATATATATTTTTCATTTTAGATAGTAATTTTGTCGTTTGGCATATCACTGCGTGATAAAACACAAACGGGGGCATTGTGGTCGGACGTCGGTCGTCGAAACGCTAGAGACGAACCTTTTTTGAACGTGAATTTGTACTTTTTTGAGGTATAGTAGCTAAAGTAATAATAAACGAATTGTTAATGTTATTTAATTAAAATTGAACTCGATGTTTCCCCTCGTCGTCGTTCCGAGTGAATTTTTTTCGCACTTTTTTCACTTGCATGTACATAGTGAATCGTTGGAACTTTCCTAGTGAATAAAAAATTGAAAATCCGCAAAAAAATGAATTTTTTACGATATGATTCGGTGGCGGGCCGGAATTAGTGAAATTTTGGTGTTAGCGGCCGAGAGCCGAGCGCCACGAATCCTCGTGCTAGGAATCTAGTGAAATTATTACATAATTTTTAAAAAATAGCGAGAGTAGCGCAATTCATTAAATACCTACCTAGTTGAGTATATTGTATAATGATAAAAATAGTACCTAAATACCTTGTAACGTTGCTAGACAATATTTAAGTTTGTATAAATGAAAATTTCTTGCACCGTCATCTTGTCTGGTCACGAAACCACAAAGTTTTCGAGTTATTTGGTAGTTATCCGAGCGACGCCGTGATGGTGCATTGAATTTATTTTTAAAATAGATTTTTCTAAATGGTAATTGGTTGACTCACGACGACTACCACAGCAAAGCTGCTCGCTACTAATGCGCATGCGCAACCCAGAGTCGCCTTTTACTGTATTTAAATTAATTTGAAATAAGATTTATATACCTATTTTTATAGACAGTTGTTTCAGTGACTTGTTGAATAGAATCAATTTTTTTGTTAAATTGATAATTTGAATAGTGAAAATTCCGATATTTTTTGCTAATTATATTGAACGCTTTTTGATCCAGCGTTGATTTTTGTTTGCTAGTGTGTTGCAGCGAATCGTTAAAAGTGTGTACCCGCGTGGAAAGTACCCGCGCGGAAGGTACCCTCGTGAAAGGATCCGCGTGGAATGTACTCTCGTGAAAGGTACCCGCGTGGAATGTACTCTCGTGAAAGGTACCCGCGTGGAAGGTACCCGCGTTCCTTTCCGGTCTTAATTAAAGATAATTTAATAAGGAATTAGGTCCATTCATTACTCTACATTGGCGGTTATTAAACGGTTAATTTAAAGGTTGCCCACATTTTGTTCATCGCAACAAGTTTCTACGCCACGTACCTACTACACGATCTAGACTGTAGAAAAACTACGTTTTAACGTTACGTTACGTTTTTACGTTTTTGCGGCGGAAACTACGTTTTATACTGGACTAGTAGTATGATTTCAAGATTTGCTATATTGCACAGTATAATAAAGCTTTTTATCATCGAAACGTTTTAAAAAAGTCTTCTAAACAACACTTGAAATGACGTTTTAAATTAAAGCTTTGTAATTCATTAGGAAACAAAATATCAGTAACATCAAAGATATCTGTTTTTGATTAAAACATTTTCTAGACATAATGTATTGCAAGTTTTTCATTCTAAAACAATATTAGGTACTTAGGTATCTACTTAATAGTTGGGGAATAAATTTTTTGTATTTTTGAAAGTGTGGAAAACTGTTTCTTAGAGAATACAAAATGTAAGAAAGAAGTTTAGCGTGATTACGAGTGTAAGAAATATTTTCTATAGTCTCCACATACCTACAGGCGTGATCATATCTTTTCTAAAACTATAATTAGACATGAATTTTGTGGCAGTAAAAGATACAAACCTTAGTTGTTTGTCAGGCCACTAAGTATAAAAAAACTAAAAAAAACTTAAATCCGTAATCATATTTTTTTTCTTTCTTAATTTGTATTCACTAAAAAACAGTAAAATTTTCAATGATTTTTTCAAAAATAAAAAATACTCCCACTAGTAAAACGTTGGAAAACATTTGGCGTACTAGTAGAAACTCTTCAAAATAAGTACCTACATATATTATTATTACGAAACAACTCTGTTTATATTAAGTCTTGTTTGAATGTAAAACTTCACCGATCAAAGTGCAGGCAACCGATCGTAAATAAAACTGCAATCCGTCGTTGGATACAAAAGCGTTCCCACAAAACATTTGTTTGTAACAATTTATTAATTTGAAAATTAATTTTAAATGTTTTTAAACTCGCTCCGCTTTTATCCCCTTTGTTTAAACGCCTACGAAATTATTTTAGAACTATTGTGGAGATATTAAAATGAATTTGAAACTTTCTTTCTGTGTTTGTCTTGTAGATTGCTTTTTGGGATAGTGCAATTATTATTTTTCTATCGCATTACTTTTTTTGATTAGGTGTTGTCACATTGTTTTTGTAAGTTTATTTCGAGCTGTAATGCGTGTGCTGTGGCAAGGCACTTCTTTAGTATTCGTTCTGTGTGATACAAGCTATGATAATGACGTCTATCTATATACCAACTTTTGTCATTATTCGGGACAGTCAAAACAGCTAAACTGTTTGTCTTAGATTATGATATTTAATCTAAAATTTCAGCTTAATAGAAAAATTGCCAATTACCTAAAGATTTGACAAAATCGATGGATATCAAGATGATAGGTGTCAGTGACATCAAGGCGAGATCGAGATGTAAACATAGCGTTGATTGACATCTGTCGCGTCGGTGGAGGTCACTGACTCCTGCGTTTTAGAAACTCGACACCATGGATTTGGCATGATGTTTCGTCCAAGCTCGACACATTGACAACTGTCATTTTGAAAGACCTTTCGGTAAACCATTTGCGTAGTGACATTTGTTACTAACAGACTTTTTGGTCCTAACCTGACTATAACCACCGCCGCGAAACCATAACAGCGAAATCGTATGTCGAAATTGAACCATATATCGTGGTATATGTACAGCACAATGTCAAATGAATAACGATGCCTGAAACTGTAACATAATATGATCAAAGTTATTTCGTTTGAAAGTTTGCTATTTGAAATTCTGCTCTATATATGCAACATGGGCATAATATTGAGTTTTTGTTTCGAGTAGCGGCTTTGCTGTTATAGTTTAGTTATGTGGTCGTAGATCCCGCCAAAGTAATGTAAGTACCTTGCCACAACTTTCGCCTCGCTGCGTCGCACCGTCTGATATAGAGTAGACCAAAGACAAGCGTCCCCAAGACGTCGCTACCAAAAGACAGAGTGGCTCGACCATCGTCGTCCCACTGATTCCTATTTTTTTACTTAATTCCTGGACGATGTCCGTTAAAATTGCTCAATATTTTTTGTTACACATTGTATGACTTACGTACTTACGACGTACGTTCAACACAGTTTTTTTTTTTTCGATTTCAAGAACCTTTTAAAACTAGCTCTAAAATATATTGAGCAATATTAACTTTACTGTCATCGAAAAAGGATCGTGTTACTGATTTTAAAGATTTATCAGTTTTTTTTTTATATCACAAGCTTGTTTTGATGTATTTTTGATGTTTATTCCTATTTATTTATTTTTTACCTGTTTTGTATAACTTTTTTTTTATTGTAGGTGTATTTTATTGAGTAGTTTAGAATTGTTTATCACTATAGAGTTTAATAATTTTTCAGTATTTTTTTTCGACTTTTTTTTCTGTATTTTTAAGTTTTACATCGTAACTTAGAGGTAAGCTTTTGCCAATTTTAAAATTGCACATTGGCAGTTAATAATAAAAATAAGATGATATTTATGTATGTATATGTCTGACATAAAAAAATGGAGAAGTAAGATGTACCTAATCCTGCCCTTTTTCTGCGTATATTCAAAACGGATCGTTTTTCTATCAATATTTAAATTTTGATAAAATATATTTCATAGAAAACGATTGATAGGTAAAACTACCGTTTTTTAATATACGTCAGGTCACGTAAAAAGTGACAACTGCTGTTCTATTGTTTTCTCGTTTGCTCTCGTTGATATAAAATGAACGCAAGGGAGAAAGAACTAGCCTGACAACCGCAATACTTATGCTCGGTTGCTATAACCAATAACCGATTATTTTGCCTAAATTATAATTTTAATGGGTTTGGCCCATTGACTTTTATTATAATACCTACTTAATAGTCAAAACTTTTTATCTTCTGTTTTTTATTTTATTTCGAAAATAAAATTTGGCGAATGTCACAATTAAAAAAAAACGTGTATCTAAGTGTCATTTTTATGTTGTAATTATGATATTTGAAGCCATGCTAGCGCCACTTTGACAGTTGCCTGGCCTATTTGTAGGCAAAATGAATGGATATCTCATTAAACAAATCGGGCATAATGTGGATAGACTATAGAAATCGGGCATTAAGTTTTGTCAAACGCATTGCCATGTAGAACACAAATCTAAATCGGAGCTTTACTTCTTCGGAGGAATTTCTTTGGTTTGTTTATATACTTTTTAGTTTTAATAATATATATAATGTTCAGTTTTATATTATTTTTATTTACTTACCAAGTTTACCTAAACCTAGATTTAATTATGTAGTTTGCGTTTCTTAAATTTTTGTTGTTTGGATAGTATTACTTAGAGTTATGAAAGAATTTGCCGGGAGCTCAGTGCCATATATTTATTTGCCTAGGACGTCGCAATAACCGGAAATTTACAGATAAATTGATATAAATACTTACCACTCGTATGTTTTCATTTATTAAATTATTATGTAATCATAATTTAAAATAGTAGGTATTCTCGAATAAAAAAGCAATTTACCTACTAGAAAATTGGATAAAAATTTATAGGTATATAGGTAGACACTTGTGGGATAGTAAATGTATGGGGTTGTACGTGTGGGTTAAGGTTAAGTTTCCAATATGTGAGTTAAGGTGGCATTAAACGACTTTAAACAAAAAAAAAACAGAAAACAGCATTTAAAAAAAACAGTAAAAACTTCAATCAGGCCCGCCGAGGATTTGGCTCTTGACAGTGACATTTGTGTGAAAGACAATAGTGATGGGACATCTCTCAAACCAAATTGTAAATAATTTAATGTAGTGCCTGCAGGTAGATAGGTATCTAGATACACGTACTATTTTTTATTATTTATCTAGATTTGGAACTTAGCACCCGGCAAATTGTAATAGGTATTGTTTAAAAACTGAAATACTTGAATTTTTATATGAATTTTATTATTATGATATGGTATTTTACTAAATATTAGTCCAATATTAAATCTTTATATCACTTGTTTTATTTTCACTTTTTATCCCAGATAATACCTACACTAGTTAATATAACGTACAAACACGTAATAAAAAATATATCTGCCGTCAAATTAAGACATAAATAGTAGATTATACAACAAATAAATATTTAAAAAAAATATAGGTATATATATATATTGCGTAATATCTTCTCGTCAAATTCCCGCAGTGTTTGAAGACAAGGGTGTTGCACAACCAATGCGTGTTACCAGTGATGGCATATGGAACTGAAACGTGGTCCTTGACTAATGGGACCCTATTCCTGTGCACTCGAGATTATCTCGGTCACTGTCTCTCTAATTTAAAATTTAATGGGAGTGAGAGTGACCGAGATAATCTCGAGCGTACAGGAATAGGGTCCGTGGCCTTTTGGAGAAACTCAGAGTCGCACAGCGGGTAAAGGAGAGAGCTATGCTCGGAGTTTCTTTGCGCGATAAAATCCGGAACGCGGATATTCGTCGAAGAACCAAAGTCACCGATCTCTCAGAGTTTGCAAGCTGAAGTGGCAATGGGCAGGCCACATCACTCGAAGAACCGATAACCGATGGGGAAGAAAGGTTCTTGAGTGGCGACCACGAACTGGAAGACGAAGCGCAGGCAGGCCTCCCACTAGGTGGACCAACCACATTGTGAAAGTCGCGGGCAACCGGTGGATGCAAGTGGCACATTGTCGGTCGGTGTGGCGGTCTAAGGGGGAGGCCTATGTTCAGCAGTGGACGTCTTCTGGCTGATAATGTAATGTACAACAAATAAAAAAAAGACAATTAGTTTCGAGGGATTCTAGAGTAGAATCTTGGGACCCTATTCGGAGAAATGACATTTTATCTCGGTCACTCTCACTCCCATTAAATTCTAAATTAGAGAGACAGTGACCGAGATAATCTCGAGCGCACAGGAATAGGGTCCCTGAGCGGAGCGACATTAAATTATTTTTTCACGATTCTTGAACTCTACTTTTTACCATTGATTGCGATAAAATAAATAGTAAAAAAGTATTTAAATCGGGTAAAAAGAATCAAACACAAATTAAAAATTATTTGTAATATTTTTAATTTCGTTTTGTATGTACAGTTTTTGTAAGTACTTACTCAAATAAATATTATAATTTACATACATAATAGGTACCCGTTTTTTTAATACGAAACGGATATTTTTGCTCTACTAATGGCCAAATCTTGCAAAGTTTCTAGATGGTTCCCAGTCCAACCAAAGACAAAACAAAACATTTTTTGAAAACCAATTTTGAATAGATACTTATTTTAAAAAAACAGCTAATTTTCTCACAAGGAAAAGAGTGAAAGATAATTAAATACAGATAAAATAATGACATACGTTATTTTTTTTGATTCCCGCTTATCTCTTGTACTTACTAGAGGTGACACCGCTTTACATTACGACGCCTTATTTGTGGTCACTTTGCTCAACTTTCTGACTGCGTCTTTTCATTCTTTTGAAATTCATAAACAACTAATTAAGGCCGATTTTACTTGAGAAAACAAACTATGCAGTACTATTTTCACATTTTAAGGTCATGCACACACGTTAGTCAAGTCAGCGTCAAGTCGGCTATCAGTCGGACGCGATAAGCGATGCGCCGGCAGTGTCGTGACCAAGGATTCTCTACTATAGCGGATGGCCACAAAGTATTGTTTGCTCACATTACTTGGGACCACCTTGCAGCACGGCGGCCATGTTTTGTCAGTCATATGTTTTTGAAGTGATAGGAAATCACTAGTGAAAGGGGTGGAGTTGACGCCATATTGTATAATTAAAGTGCCGCAAATGACGTGACCTGTAACCAAGAAGACTACAATCTTCTTGCCTGTAACAGGTCCTCTTTTTTCTTTTGTCATTGGTTGTGAGAGACGTGACTGATCGTTGACGTGGCTGTCGTGGGTGCACGAAACTATAGGTTTTCAAATTAAACATTTTAGTGTTTTGGAAATGTCAACATTTATTTTAAATACTTTATTATCGAACATTCATAAGAAATACTTAACTTCGAGATTTATTGCTATTATAATTGGTCAATATTATATAATACAAAACAGAAAAACAAACGCACCTTCTCACCATATCTCTCTTGTTTTCTGATCTGAGATAATATATCTGCGATCAACTATAGTCTGTTTCTTTTGAGATGGAAGTAAGTATATTACAGTTTTACACCACTAATAATTTCGATCGGCAGTTTCTGTTTGCACAGAAAAGCGCAAACCGGTTTCCGACAATAGCCGACCGTGTAAATGATTATTTACACAATATATTGAACTTTATTTGCAAGCGCAAATTGCAGAGTATTGCTTGCTATGCATTCTTAGATGTGTCCCGCTTAAACGATTCGTACACTGTCGGACAAAATGGCGCACGGGTCGCGATTTTGCCGCGAAATCGATCGACCAATAACAGCGCAAGATTTTAGCGCGCGTAGTACACTACTTTGCTATTGGAAGATCGAAGTGTCCCGCAGTACTGAAATTGGTCACGCGCAGGCACAACGGGAGGAATTATTTGTTGTGTATAATTGTATAATTTTTTTTAGGGTTCACATAATTGACTAATGGCGAGGAAAGTAGCGAGGGAAGTAGGCGAGGGGTAGACACGTAATGTGGCCACGTTACTGGTACTGTCGCTTGTCACGCTCCTCGCCTTGGCCGTATGTTTCACGTCCGTTTGTCGCAGGATTTTTTTTAGGTTGCAATGACAAAAAAAAATTACATCATTGGACACTCGCGGTATATTAGATCATACACGGTATAGTTTTGACATATTTCGCAGTTTGACGCATATCAAATTAGGCAATAATTAGAGGGGGGGAGGCGTATGTTCAGCAGTGGACGTCTTCTGACTGGTGATGATGACATTAGGCCACAATCAAACACAATTACAACAACTATTTTATTTTATTTATTACTATTATTATAGTTGATTGATTGATTATTATTTGACAACTAGGTCAAATTTTCCACTTGAGAGTTGTTATTTCCTAGCCGACGAAATGTAGAATTTAACCTACCTAACTGCGTAAGTAATGAGTGATTTTAAAGCTAAGAAAAACAAAATTTTTTTTTTTTAAATCAAATCGGAACATTTTGTGTTTGATAGATAGGTTTAGATGATCAACGATTTTTTTTCAGTTTTCTTGACGGAGGAGTTTGGAAACTGAAAAAAATTGTTTCCTGCCTCTGCCCAGTGTCTCGATTTTTGAATCGCTCGTGAATTGTTCACGGACAAGGGTGTCCCAATTTTACTCAGAACAGTGGTACTAAGCGGATAGTACGATTGTACGAATTAACGAATTAATTAATTGTAAGAATTAACAACTTTTTCAATGGGACCAAGGACCCTATTCGGAGAAATGACATTTTATCTCGGTCACTCTCACTCCCATTAAATTCTAAATTAGAGAGACAGTGACCGAGATAAAATGTCATTTCTCCGAATAGGGTCCCAAGTGTGGAAAACTATTTACAATGAGTCTCTACTGTTTTACAGCTGTTTTTTTTTTTTTGTTTGCGTAATTTAGTGTGCTGTATTATATAATAATACGCATAATGAAGCGTGTGAATAATTTGTAACTTTATAAAGACTTTCTTTACATTTACACACTTCATTGTACTAATCGCGCAATTCAGGAAAAACCTGTGTCTTCCGCACCATGCTATGGAGTGTTCGGTATTCGCATATAGTACCAAAAAAAAAAACACTACTGATTTGTTTTACAGGTATGTATGTTTAGATTGGACGTCACAACTCCTGCTTGACTTGAAATAGACGCCCAAGCTAACTCATTCGTAATGATACGGAGTAAAAACGCGACTTGTTATGAGTACTTTTGCAGTAAAATTATTAATTTTATTTGCAAAACTCGGTAGGTTCTCAAGAGATGGCGTTGCAAACATTATTTTTGGAAGCATATTTTTTTTGTCGTTTACTTCAATCCAATTTGAACTAAACCTTAAATAGCGGACATATACCAATACTGTTTCTATAATTAACCGTGTTTTCATCGGCTTCTATAGCGGTTTGGACATTAGCTAACTAAATACGAAAGCGCCATTTGTTTTAAGAAAGTTTTTCGGGTACAATTTTTTATATGAGATGGTTATTCTTCTCGTATAGATTTTCTTTGATAATAATGAATACAGTGAGCTCCATTTGGCTCAGTATCGTAGTTCCAAGTAACCCTGTATAAATTTAGATACATGAACCCACATTGTTAAGTTCAGTCGCCGACGCTGCGCGACCGCGAATCGTATCGCGTCGGCGTCGCCGACTGAACCTACGAATCATCGTAATAAGAACAACACAATACGGGTCCTGAAATTTACATAAATACCGACTAATTTAAATCCTATGTCGTCATGACAATATTTCATGATTTGACATTGTTTATTCATCTACTATTAAGCATTTTAGTCTTCTTTTGGTTCGGATATTAATGTGCGATGACCCTACTAATGTGTTTTTAGATCAAAGGTAAGCGTCAAATACAATACACATTTTAGCTATCAGATAGAAAACCTAGCACTTTGAGTTATATTTAAGGCTTCATTTTTACACAGAAAAAATTATAATACAGAGGTACAGTCTGCTTCTTTTTAGACAAGTAAACCAATATGAAGGAAAGGCATTGGCAGAATATAATAAATTATATATATAAAAGAACCAGCCCTTTTATAGGGATCAACGGACCAAACCTCTTACGATAGACATACTCCTCAAAGGGTCTAGTTAAACACTAAGAACGGATTTTGCGAAATTCTACCTCTAAAGGTAAAGGTTGTAAATTGGACCACTAAAGTTTGCATGGAAATACAATCTTTTTTCATGCTAAGGGTGTCTATACATGGCCTGACCTGACATCGTGTGAAAGAGATGGCTACATATAAGTTTCTGGGGGAGCGAAAGGGAGAAGCTATAACTTTAATAGTTTGTTTCTTTTACTCCCGTGAAATTCAAGTCTAGCTATCCCTTTCGCACGATGTCAGGCCAGGCCATGTAGCGTGGCCTTTAGCAAATGAAACTCGGTTTATGTAATAAACAATTAAGTATAAAAAATAAAGAAATCTCAAATTTCCGGATTTTTCGAAATTCAACCCCTAAAGAGGTGTAATGGGTGTTTTATTAACTGTAGACTATGCGAGCGAAGCTTTGTGGGCAAGCTAGTAATTTGATACTTCATAAGCATTGAGCATTTCAAATGGTACTGACTCTATAGTGACTAAGTATATGATAGTAATATTTTTTCACATAATTTTATTATGTTTTAGCATTCGTTTTTATTTTTTAGATTGTGTTTATTAATAATATAGGTCCTTTTGTGCCCGAAATAAAGACATTTTATTTATTTTCTTTATAGTGGGTACCAGAATAATAAGCACCATTATAAACTCTAACCCCCGAATACTGAAACGTTTGTTAACTTTGACAAGAGATTAATCCTAATACTTCCTTTGTCTGGCACTAAGCAAATGACAAAGACGGTAATAGACTAAATCTGTCGTCAAAGTTAACAAACGTTTCAGTATTCGGGGGTAAGTCTAGCCGCTCCCGATAGCTTCTCACATATGCCCAACTCACACTTATTGGCATGTTGCGATACTTAGAAAAAGTAGAGGCATATAAAGTTGAGACAAAACATCAAATATATCATCCAATAATGGAAAAAAAAAAACGTCAAAACGCATTATTATAACCATTATTTGGAAAAACTTTTACCAATTTTCAACCAATCAGGGTGCAGTAATAAATGCAGACAACAATTATCGACCAATAAGGAAGCAGTTATAATAGCCGAAACTTGAAAAAAAACTGAACTGAACGCTACGGGACAAAAATATTATAACTTTGTACTTTTTCTTCGTGAGAAATACTTAATTTTCCATCCTTTTTCTGTGTAGGAAAGAGACATTTATCCAGCCATCTATTGCTTTCTCTGTCTATGCTACATTATGACACACTCAGTAGAGATTACAATAGATCAATTATAATTATAACTACCAAACATTATGGTAAGCAATGGTTTTACCCCAACAAAGATTATTTTTAGTAATTGGTGGATAGTGCTGTGGGTGGCATAGTTAATAATTAATCTTTAGTGCTTTAGTTTTAGTTAATATATTCTATGTCACTGTTTATTGTCCCAAATAAATAAAATAAAATAAATAACTGTTGGGATCTCCATCTCTGGAAATTTTATAGCACGGAGGCTGTGTGAGCTATGTGAGGCCTTATTTTCTAGGTCTGGTGGTGATGGTAGCTGTTTGCTATCGCACTTGATCACACAGTGCGAGTGGGACGGCACATAACAGCCATCACCGCCAGAGTTACACAATATGGCCCCTGTGTATATCTCGATTCCAACAGGCTACCAATTATATTAATCAGTAACATGATAATTCAGCACTGATACTGTACAAAAATTTGGGGTGGGTAGAATTCAGGCTAGTGCTAGTATGGTGCTAGTTCTTGATGTGAATTCTATGACAAAAAGACATCAATCTCGGACAGAGAATATTAATACTGCATTGCGTGCCCCTCCAGTTCCCCATCACTTGACATGGTCATCGACCTAGTATATTTATGCTGGCGTAGAGATGTCCGATATGGCTATAAAATATGGATCTACGCCTTAACTCATATAGCCTTCGTGCTATAACATTTCCAAAGTACATCAATTTTGTCATAATTTTATTTCTGACATGAGACCCTTCGGGAGACCAATAAGACGTTCATCAAATTCACGTCAAAACGCATTATTTAAAACAAACAGAAAAAATCTAAAAACAAACAGACTGTACACATTTTAATTTAACTGGACAACAAAACTAAATATCTAAAAATCATAATCTCTTATGGACCCGTCCTACATGACTTCGCAAGGATTCCTGAGCTTTGAACTTCAACGAGCACAGGTCACACTCAAACATCACGTTTTTGTATGAATGTTTGTTCAGAACATGTTTAGCCAGTCCGTCTTTACTTGTAAACTTTTTCTGACACTTTAAACACGAATTCTCTTGCATCAGCTGCTTTAGCTTCAAATGGCGGCGGAGACAGTATCTGGACTTAAAGGTGATCGCGCAACTCTCGCATTTTGACTTACTTTTCACCTGGTGATGCGTCTGACAATGTAGGTCGAGGTTAGATTTTTTCGAGAAGACAATTTGACAATCGTTGCACTCGAAAGTCGCCGCTTTTTGCTGTACTTCATGATTAGACGTCATGTGGCGAAAAAAGTGGCTGTTCTGTGTGAATTTCAGACGACAAAACTGACAGGTGTAAATGTATTTGGCGTCGTCTTCTTCTGCTTTTATCCTCGCTGGTCTCGTTATGCGGATCCTGGGGCCGGTTCTGGCGAGCTTTTTATTCATAACTGGGCCGAGGATTCCGCTGGTGAATCACTTTATCATAACTTTTGGTACGACTATAGTTGTGACAACACAGCAAGTCCAAAGTTGGGAGTGCCGGTATCTTGGATTGCACAATGTATGGAACTCGATGTGTGCACTGTTTCATGCAGAGAAATTTAATTGGCAGAGCTTTATAAAAATACTTTTCGCATATAATTTAGATCACAACCAAAGCGAAATTCGGAAACGAACGAACGACAAACGTCAAACAAACAAAGACGTTTTGATTTCGTTCGGGATAATGAACTTTCACTCTGGCAGGCATGACAGTCAAGGTAGAATATGTAGTCACAAAAAAGGTATTTATTTTTCTATTATGTGGATTTACTACAATCCATTACAAACAAAATGTATGATATCGAATAACAATAATAATTACTTATTAAATAATACTGATGAAATGATAATGAATCCAGAAAATAAAATTTACCTTCATTTTTTTATTTGAATGCATATAACTGCAGATAAAGAAACAAAAAAGTTTTTGAACGAAATCTTAAAACGATTTGCCCGACTTCAGAAAGGAAAAAGGGAATAAAGGAAGAGGAAGAATATGGTTTAATCTTCAGGCGCTAGAAGAGATGATTGACTTGTTTGATGGGCATTTGGTACCCTCTGGGCAATAGTCCAACAATATTTTTATTATAATTATCATCATGTCAAAATGCAGTTAGGTACATAACTACCAACATAGTATTTGTACATGGAAGAAAGACGCATTTCGTTTATTACATCATAATGTATAACTTATCTTAAAAACAATGCACATGCTATTACATTAATTATGTAATAATAATATATTAACTTATGCATTCATTAATAAAAATCACGTCCATATCAATTCATCGAATAAGATCGATAAACTGTTTCAAAATCACGTGCGAGTAAAATACAATAGAATGTACTGCGCTATGCTAATTTTGATCTTGTGCTAAAGTAATAGAGTTCAAAAAGTATCTCAAACGTAGATTACAGATGTCCTGATAACTTTTTCTGTATAAAAAGGGCGCGAAACCACAAACAATACGTAGTTTTATGAATAAATTGATCCAATAGGGATGGGGCTTAACAGCCAAGTCGTGGTTTTGGTGGTACTTTTTGGTGCAGTGTTTAGTGAGAAAACAAAAATAGTGGAAACAAAACAAGGAAAAGTCGAAGGGAATTTGGCGTCGAGTGGATATTATTACGAGTTCTTGGGATTGAGATACGCTGAACCAGTCAGATTTAGGGTAATGTTCGAAATAATCCCTTCTAACTTATATTACGTTGTATACTCGTCGTACTTATTTTATCCGAAGATTCATTTTAACCAAGTATTGCTTCCTCATTATTTCAGGCGCCCATAGAACCAGAATCTTACCCTGGCATCTACAAAGCAGACAATCGTGCGGTCCTCTGTCCACAGTTCCCTACAAACGACCCTCTGGCAGCTCCAAGCGACAACGAGGACTGCCTCACTCTCAACATCTACACCCCAAAATATGGCAACACCACATACCCTGTCATGGTTTTTATCCACGGAGGCTTCTTTGGAGCAGGATCTAGCTCTCCAATATTCTATGGCCCTCAATACCTCCTCAGCCAAAATGTTGTTTTAGTCACTATTAACTACAGACTTAACGCTTATGGGTTTTTGAATTTGGGTATAGAAGAGGCCCCCGGAAACGCTGGCTTGAAGGATATCAGAGCTGCGTTGCGATGGATCAAGCTTAATATAGAAAACTTTAATGGAGACCCTGATAATGTTACTGTTTTCGGACAGGGAAGCGGTGGTATCGCTGCCATTTACCTTACCCTCTCAGAGTCCACCAAAGGGTTGTTCCATAGGATTATTTCCCAAAGTGGGTCCTTGTTTACTCCTCAATGCTTCGATCCAGACGGTTTAGGTACTGCCAGCCAGGTGGCCAAGTCTTTAGGTGTCGTTAGTAACGATCCTGAAGAACTTTACCAACTGTACTCAGAAACTCCAGTTGCTCAAGTAGAGGAAGCTATAGGGAAACAGATGAACGCCAGAACTGTCTTTTTACCAACCGTTGAAGAAATATTTGAAGATGAAGAGCCATTTTTAGTGGATACTCCTTATAATATTTTGGTTTCGGGGAAATTGCACAGTTCTTTTAACCCCGTGCCAGCTATTTTTGGTCTAAACACTGTTGAAGGACTGACTAGCACTCTGGATTACAATACCATAACCAGTCAAATGGACAGAATCAAGAACGAAGACTGCTCAACACTAGACCAAAGAAGCTTAAAAGTCCCTAAACATGAAAGAGACGAATTTAGAACACTTTTGAAAGAAACATACTTCACTAACATCTCTTCAGAAGAATCGCTGATTGGTGGACTGATAAATCTAAATTCAGACTTCAGTTTTGTTGGTCCTATGTCGCTATTTGCCGACGTTTACGCAAATAGTTCTGGCCTGCCAGTTTATGAATACATTTTTAATTATATAGGGAACAGGAATTTAGGTAGATTACTGACGAATACTAGTCTTCCTGCGACTACTAATCAAGACGAGCTTTTCTACATTTTCGAGCTGGAGAGGTTGCCTCTGCCGATGGACGAAGACGATGCCAGGATCATTACTTTCATGACTATGATGTGGAGCAACTTTGCCAAGTTTGGGTGAGACTTTTCTCTTTTCTTTTTATTCTAGTCTATATGGTATACTAGTATAGTTCCCGGTCCCAGGCTTGCATCTATCGCCCCGAATGTTCGCGCAACGAGACGATAGCCGCGTTTCTGGGAGGTCGTATTCGGCATGCGACACTTACTATCGTATCATTTTGTATTTGGCACGATTACTATTCTGGCGGTTTTTAATCCACAAAAGGATTTTTTAAGGCGAATAAATGGAGTTACCTCCCACATTTGCGTCTTTCAGTGTGTGTTCTGTGTATTATTTACTTTCATCCGAGGCGGACGAGGTACAATACATAAAAATTCAAGTAATAAGCTGATCCTAACATTCGGGAACATTCGGGGCGATAGACGCTTGTCTGGGAGCAGCATAATGAATATCGAAAAAAAATCACACGTATTCAATGGCAAAATGTATCGTCTATCGAGTACGTTATGTATTTTTCTTCTATATAGTTGTTTTGCTAAGGGCTGTAGTCTTGAAATAACAATTATTTAATTTATAATTTTGATTTTCAGTACACCAACCCCAGAAAAAGAAAACGGTGAATGGCTACCTCATCCTTACCACTTGGCTATCGCCCTCGAGCCGCAATACGTCGCATCCCTCACTCCAGACCGCGCGTACTTTTGGCGCGGTTTCTACTTCAAATATGGCGTCGATATTTTACGCGGGAACGAATGACAAAATACATTATCAATTGTTTAAGAACGAATGGAATTTTAATTTATTTTATTTATGTACCTATACGTACTCAAAATATTGTTTATCAAGGATGAATTTAAGGAGAACAAAATAAAGGATATTAAATAAGTACCTCTTTCCTTTTTATTTATTCCAGTTGAATAGTCTTATAATCTGCTAAATTATAAAATATCTTAGTTAATTAAATAATGCTTAGAAAGTTTTTATAAAAGATGTAAGTATATGAGTAGTTAAAGTTGTTTGATTTAAGATTATACGTCTTTTTTTTTTCTCGTTCTAAGAGGATTTTGGCGTCGCACGTCTTATGCATTTGCCAGTGTCAAGTATACATACTTAATATATTTTCAATTTTTTTTTGCTAAATATTATGAAATAAGTCATAGTCACAGTCAAAGTCGAGCAAAGCAAGTCACGGTCAAGTCTAAGTCATGCCCCAGTAGAGTGGTGAAAACTTTACTAGAGCTTTCTATGGAGTTTTGGAAACAACACGAAAATTCACGTTTCACGACATTATATCATTCACCTACACTCGTGCATGTTCACAAACACTTAACGGGTAAAAATTCACTGTTTTTACACATTAACACTCGAAATAACACAAGTTTTGGAAAATAATAAAATGACGCGACATGATTTCTTCACGTTCCCGCCAAAACTCATTTTACGTCTTCTAAATTGATCAAAGATCTTAAAGTGATAAAAGAAAGAAGTACCTACGTCTATGTATTTGATAGATTCTATAGTCTCTAACACAGAATTCTCCTTATAAACCTTTGTCTTTGGTCTCTAAATATTTTCTTAATACTTGCTTTTTTATATGATAAAATCAAACTAGTACTGATTAAAAATCTACAAATTTATTAGACTCTTACCAACTAACAAATGTTGTGCGTGCCTAGCTTATTAGTCTATTATTGTTATAGATAACTAAATAATAATCATACCTTTTTCCAAAAATATCAACAATTCCATAGATAGGTAGATTTTTTTACACACATAGGGTACGTAATTATTTTTTACATTTGCCTCCACATTCTCTTATTTATTTATTTATTATTAAATCTTGTTTAGTAAGCCAGTGCCAATTGACATATTTCATATGGAGTAAATTATTTCACATTTTAAAAAAGGCATAGTAGTCAACAAAAGTAAGTCACCATCAAGTTAAAGTCATGCCTCAGTACAGTGACGGAGACTTCATTATAGGTTTCTATGGAGTTTTGGAGTTCACGAAAAGTCACGTTTTACGACATTATACTATTCACCAACACTCGTGCCCGTTCATGAAAAATCCACTGTTTTTACAAATTAATACTCGAAATACCACAATTTTTGAAATATATTATGCATCGACGCGGACAAAGTCCGGTAAAGCTGTAGAGGCCAACAGCATTGGAAAAAAAAACGACACGACAAGACTTCTTCATGTTCCCGCCAAAAAACTTAAGCATAGACTTATAGTAAGCACACAAAAAAAAAAAAAGTTAAGGCACATTATTATTACTTTTTCGTAATTTAAGGGACTTGTCAGACCGCCGACGATGAACGAGCTGCGAGTAGAGCCAGACACTAGAAACGAGTTAGCGAGAAGCGAGAAGCGAGTGTAAACGGACATTCACCTTTGTAATTTTCGTGAGCGAACAAACTAACATTTTAGAAGTTTATCAATTTATTAGTGTTCTCTCACGCTTCTTGGAACTATACACTGTACAAAATCTTGGACAGGGTGTCATATATTTTATACATGTCCTTTTTAGGAATGCACTATATTGATCATGAGCGAGTTCTTCTATTCATCTGTGGCGAGTTCATACTCGCACTTGGCCGATTTTCAGGTTCGGACTGTGACTACAACCTTTTTTGAGGGCTGGATCCGTGCCTGCGCATGGTTATTATAGCGAGTGTACGAGTGCGACGGGCGATTACTCGCACTGTAGTAGAGAATGACCGCTAGGAGTCTCTCGGCGAGTGTAATAACCGGCAAGCGTAGGTATATCACTCAGCGAGTATTATTTTTGACACTCTTGTCGCTGCAAGAAACTAGTGGAGAGAGAGTTCTCGCCGGCAGTGTGAACAGTCGGCGATCAACTATTAATATATGTCTCTCTTTTATTAACATGCACGGAATAGTTTCTTGAGCGAGAAAGTCGATAGTCGTCGCTTCCTCGCCGGCGGTGAGACAAGTGCCTAATGTATACCTGTTTATATTCACACAGCTATTACAGTTATACCTAAATAATAATAAGTTTATTCAGTAAAGACAGTACAAAAACATATCTAAGCGACCAGGGACATTTTTTAAGCATACAAATGCCCGTGTTAAGAGTCCCCAAATACATATTCTTTTGACTATAGTTGTAAAGTCGCCGATGCTTCGCGCATTTTCACAATAAGGAAATAATATATAACAAACCACTAAGGTTTTTTCCAAAAAGTAATTATAAAATTATTTTGTGTCAATTTAATAATAATAACATTACAAATTTTCTTCACTAAAGGTCTTTTAGTTTAATTTTTATACAGTTATTTTAGGTTTTAGTTTTTAGTTAGTATTTTTAAATTTTCTTTAATTGTCTATTTTATAAGTTGAGTGCAATAAATTATTTTAATGTACATTACAAATGCTTTAAAATAGCCTTCGTCTTTACATATAATTATATTACTTATATCTTTTAATACGTAGATAAAAAAAAATTAGATCTCTTCCTTCAAATTAATCATTTTAATTGTTATTATTTATTTATTTAATTTTAGTATTTAAGATAACTAACACATACACACTTAAATAACAGATGTAATATTTTAACTTAAAGCTATGGTGTAATTAAAAATTATCACAAACAGGCAATAACTTAATTATTTTTTTAAATGGAAAATATTATACAAAAGTGTAGGTAGATGTTTTTGTGTCTTGTAATGTGATGTGTCTGTGTCTTGTGATGTTGTTGCTAAATAAAGGCCTCGCTACATGGCCTGACATGACATCGTTTGAAAGAGATGGCTTTATATACGTTTCTGGGGGAGCGAAAGGGAGAAGCTATAACCTTAATAGTTTGTTTCTTTTGCTCCCGTGAAATTCAAATCTAGCCGTCCCTTTCACACGATGTCAGGTCAGGCCATGTGTAGACACCCTAATGTATCAGAAAGCGATCGCTTAGGGCTGAGTGAAGTGAAATTAAACAAATCAATATTAATATTAGCTAAAGTATTATATTAGTTAGCTCTTATCTCATGATAAGAGCTAACTAATATAATACTTTACTTTACTCATTAGGTATCTCATTAGATACCTAATGAGTTTTTTTTTGAGGATTATTGGCTTAACTTAATAAAATATTTTATTTGCATACAAATTTTGGGGGTTCATTTTACCCCTTTCGCGGTGAGCTTTCGCAAAATCCGTTCTTTTGTTCACGTAGACCGTTTGAGTATTGGGTTCGAATTTCACATCTCTATCATAAGCGTTTGGTCTGTGCGTTGGTTCCTAGAAAAGAGCTTGTTTTTTTTTAAATATATGTATGATATACGCCTTAATGCATGTATGATATACGGTGGATGCAAGTGGCACATTGTCGGTCGGTGTGGCGGTCTAAGAGGGAGGCCTATGTTTAGCAGTGGACATCTTCTGGCTGATAATGTAATACGCCTTAAATGAGAGTTCATGACAATAAAGTGGCCACTTTCACACTTTCTGAGTATCTTTTTTGACACTTTCTGAACATTCGTTTCTGAATAAAAAGTCATCATCATCATCATCATAACATATCCATTTTAGTCACTAATTTAACAATACAGAAAAAGTTTATCGTATCGCACTTTAGAAACAGTGAAAAGTACTATACTTCATTATCAAAACAGTCTTATACTATAAGTGAGTTCATTATGATCGGTCTCTCAATTAACACTGATCAAAATATCTACAAATTTATACATACAAGCTAAATAAGGCATTAATCTACTAATAAGTAATCATTTCTTCTTATAGAATGAACAATTCCATTACAAAAATCGTTTATTTTTTTTCCCGCCAAAACGTCAAAGTCGAAACAAGTGTCATCACAACGCTCTGCACTAGCCTTTTGGCTAACCATAAACAATAGAGAAAATAGGCAAAGACACCGACTATCATTCAGCTAGTTCAACTTGAGGAGTCAGAGTCGCTGCTGCTGTCGCGCTTCTTCTTGCTTTTTTTCTTATCCTGCGGGAAAAAGAAAAAAGATGAGTTTTGGCGGAAAAGTAAAGAAGTCATGTCGCATCATTGTATTATTTTCGAAAACGTATGGTTTCTTCGATGTAATGTGTGAAAATGGTGGATTTTTATCCATTAAATGTTCGTGAACGTGCACGAGTGTTGGTAAATCGTTGTTGTGAAATGTGTCTGTTCGTGATTTTTCCAAAACTCTATAGAAACCTCTAGCAAACAAAAATGTTTAATTTCTCTATGCCTCTACTAAAGTCTCCACCAATTTACTGAGGCATGACGTGGACTTAACCGTGACTTACTTTGCTTGACTTGTTTAAACTGTGAAATATGTTAATTCACTTGAAATATTACGAAACTTGACACTGGCTAAATACGCAACGTGAGGAGCCAAAACATAAGATTTAAAAACAAAGCAGCTACATTTTTTTTTCTCTTTCCTCCTAAGAGGATTTTGGCGTCGCACGTCTTATGCATTTGCCAGTGTCAAGTATACATATAAATTCTCAAGTTTTATTAGATATTATCGAACAAGTCATAGTCACGGTCAAAGGCGAGCAAAGCAAGTCACGGTCAAGTCCAAGTCATGCCTCAGTAAAGTGGCGAAAACTTTACTAGAACCTTTCTATGGAGTTTTGGAAATAACATGAAAAGTCACGTTTCACGACATTTTACCATTCACCAACACTCGTGCATGTTCACGAACACTTAACGGGTAAAACTTCACCGTTTTTACACATAAACACTCGAAATAATACAAGTTTTGGAAAATAATAAAATGACGCGACATGAATTCTTCACGTTCCCGCCAAAACTCGCGGCTACAATTCTTGGCACCTTAAGAGTGGCTATACATGGCCTGACCTGACATCGTATGAAAGGGAATAAGGGCTAGATTTGAATTTCACGGGAGCAAAAGAAACAAACTAATGAGGTTATAGCTTCTCCCTTTCGCTCCCCCAGAAACTTATATATAGCCATATCTTTCACACGATGTCAAGTCAGGCCATGTATAGCCACTCTAAGATTCATGCATTTAGCTTAAGGTAGTCGTACACATGCCGCTGAAAAACTTTAAATGTCTGATGAGGCAAGTAGACAACCCTAGTTGTGATGTGTGCGGTGCCGCTGTGGAAGATGTTATCCACTTCTTTATGGAGTGTGTCCACAGAGCATCTATGCGAGATAACCTTTTTGAAACATATAATCTAAATAGCCTAGATGTAGGACTGATTCAGAGCATCTTATCGGCGCCTACATCTGGTGCGGCTAGGATGCTCTATCAGTCGGCCTGTAGGCTCTTGAGAACTAGAGTCTCTCTTCTTTAAAATTATATTGTATTTGAGTCGTATGCATAATGTAGATGTACCTTGTGTCTGTGCGTGTGCTTGTCGCGGCGGGGGCTCTCGCGGCGCACGCGGTGATGTCAAATGCCGGAGTCGTCGGTCGTGTGGTGAATGTTGTTCGCAGACTCCTCTGATGACTCGGATTTTTGTTTTTTCTTTGTACTGAAAGGACCGGTACAGGTTTTTAAATGCTTGTCGTATGAGCATCTTGGTGGTGGGGACCGCACGCGAAGCAAGCGTATACATTTTTATTTATATAAAAAATACGGGCTGTGCTGATTGCTGTTTATTCTATGATAATATTGTACTCGTCATTTTCACTGCAAACATCGCGCACTTCGAGCTCTGCGGGGATGGCTGTCAAAGGATCACTTACCCTTTTTTCTTCTCAGTTTCCGTTGTGATTTGATCTTTGAATAGTTTTGAAAGCTCAAGCTCCTTGATCTCGTCGGAGTTTGTTAAAATTATTGCTCTGGAAAAAAAAAAATTGTGAAAAAAGGAAAAGTGAGGTCGTAGATGCTAATCATATGTACTTACATAAAATTAAATGGTAATATGCTCATATACTCCCCAAAAACATTACTTTCCTTGTTAGGCAGTCCAATCATATAACAATAAACAATTAATATTATAAAAACAAATACAAAATACCCGACTGCAAAATGTAGCCTATGTCACTCTAGAAGCAGAGAGGAATAACCTCACTCGTCAAAATCGGTCTAGCAGCTTAGGCTACAGGACATCATAGAACACAGAACACAAAAACATACTTACTTACATACTCACATAAGCACATACACTCCAAAAACATTACCCTCCTTCTTGTGCAGTCGGGTAAAAATGAGAAACCCCCGTCATAGGCAAAGGCTCAAAGACCTTCAATGACGTCGTTTGTAGTTCAAATACCATAATGAACTAAAGCCCAATCTACACTCGTTCAAATCCAATCCGTGGTCAAACAGTTGTATTGGCCGAGCGCACGATACCTCGTCAACGTACCTACCTATTCCAGAGTCATTTAGCCGCACCCCGGCCCGTAGGGTGGGGAAAGTATCGATATCCAATTATCGACGTAATCTACAACACGGTACGTTTACGTAGAAAGACATTAAGTAATTTTGCAATACGAAATTATCTAGTTCGAATTTCGAATTAAATCTATTTAATCACAAAACATTTATTTTACGGCGACGTAGTAACAAGAGCTAGATTTCTACCCGACTGCCCAAGAGGCAGAGTAATATATTTGGGGTGTAAGTAAGTATGTATGTGTGTGTTCTTATATTTATACCAGCTGTTACCTGTGAATTCGTTCGCGTGGACCTACAAAAAAAAAGTAGCCTATTTCCGTCTCTGATCCTTATGCTATATACATGCAAAAATTCAAGTTGATCCGTTTAGTCGTCTAGCCGAGATAACGCGACAAACACCCAGACAAAGAGACAGAGTTACTTTCGAATTTATAATATTCGTTAGGATTAGAATAAGAGTATAAGGATTATAAGCAAAAGGTAACCAAAAATAAGTCCCGTGAATTTGAAATTATGGCGATCCTGAGGTCTTAGTTCGGCTCGAACTATATGATTGTAATTGTCAAGAGCCCGCTTCACTCATAGGCGGCCTCATAGGCACATTTTCAACAATAAAAAATAAATATACACATAGGTTGATCTTTGATAAAAATAATCTAAAATATTTAACTAGCCACTCTTTAATAAAAAAAAAAACTAGTTAATGCAGTTGAGGTGAATGAGGATGATATTCCACTCATATATTAACTTATCCTTTTGTTTGTTTGCAAAATTTGTTTTAGCAAAAACAAATTGTTGACCTTGATTGCCAAGTGTGTATAATTTATTATTTATTTATTTATTTATGTATTTATTTTATTAGTACGGTATTAAACCAATTACACTAACTACATTACAATTAAGATACAAAAAGCGTTAAGAATTAAACATTGAAACTACTTTCTTCTATTATAAATACATTAATAAATAAATATGGTTACATTAGTATTGGTAAGTATATAGGATCTCCTTTGATAATTAGCACGAGGCATATTTATTTTGATAATTTCGAACCGAAACGAAGAAAACGAAACAAAATTTTCGATTTTTTTCCTTATTCTCCTTCGTCAAAATAAAAAAAATATAACATGAAAATTGTTATGAACATTTTGTTAATCGTATTTTAAAGATAAATTACTGTTTTTAAAATTTTCACTTAGTGGTTTTTACGTGTTGAAAAGTTTTGAAAGATACAGATATATCTTAAAAGCTCAAAACATCGACCTCGACAGATACGTCACAATCCCATTAATTCCCATCCCTAGTGAGGCGATTCGTGCCCCGTTGTGTCAAGGTGACCGGACCCCTTCTATGTATATATTGCGGTACCTATTCCGCCAAAGGGGTCGCGAGTTCGCGAACTTCGACGGAATGTATTCGCAGTTCTGCTAAGGATAAACATTCTTACTCTTTCCTCCCCGCTTGATCTTAATAAACAAACCCTTACTAATTACCCACGTATTTTACAATTCTTTTAGGCAAGCGTGCTCCATCGTAGGCTGCATCCTTGTTTAACATCAGACGTGATGTCAGTCAAACGCAAACCTATAATTTTTTTTTTTTAAAGTCATTTTTTCCTCCCAACGATCGCCTTGGAAGTTATACAGTTTTGGGAACTACATAAGATTAGAGTATAATACCGCCTACTTGTCCATACAAAACCCCCAACGATTTCCCATCTCTAAATAAAAATCATCCTCATCAACTACATCAAAAATAAATAAAAAAAAAACAATCAAAATCATCATCATCTCTAAATGCTGTATGATTTCGATGAATATCTACACAGTGAAAAACTATGCGTATAGGTTTTTTGAAATATTTCAGTATTTCGTAGGTATGAGACACACAGAATTCTCCTTACTTTAGTATAAGCATCTAATTATTCTAAAGTGATGAATTTTTTTGAATTGTAATCACTTGTAAAAAAAGTTTATTATTAATTTATTCGTGGTATTTTAAAGATAACTGTTTATTTGTGTCATTTTCCACTCAATATTAAAAAATTAAAATTGTTGAAAAAGAGCGAAAGATAGCTGAATTAGTTGACCGAGCAGATTATGAAACACTAGCTGCTTCCCGCGGTTTCACCCGCTATTCTATAGGAATAGCTGCTTAGCCGTTACAGAGTTGAACGGAAGCAAACACACTTACATACTTACCTTTTTAAATACTTACACACAAACTTTCGCATTTATAATATTAGTGTGACGAACTCGAGGTTGAGGGTGGCACGGCGAAGCGTGAACACAAGTGTGCGAGTGAATAGTGAACGAATGACTGAATATTTTACACAGATTAAAAACTAACTTACCCGTTCAACTCTGTAACGGCAGAATGGAATTGAATGAATTTTGGTATGGAGGTAACTTATTCCCTGGATTAACACACAGGCTAATTTTTATCCCGGAAAAATATTCGGTTTCTGTAGAATAGCGGGTGAAACCGCGGGAAGCAGCTAGTAATTTACATAGTTGACACGGAGAGGTACTGTTTTCTACTTAATTGTGAACTCTTTTCCGATATATACAATTGAAATTACCTAGTGGCAGCTTTACTGCAGATCGGACCTAAATTACGCAAGTCCTAAAAGCATAATTCAATTTGTTACCTGATCCTGCCGCCATCTCGGTCATGTCGCCGGTCACTGATAACAGATATCGACGTCTCTGCAATCTCGTGCTTCTTCTTTGGCTTCCTTGGTTTGTGTTTCCTGCAAAAGTATTAACATTACAGCAAAATTTTAGCAGCTACAAACATTGCGCGGCAATGCACTGCGCTCGCTGTCGTCACCCTTGAGACAGATGTTAAATGTCCTTATGCTCAGTAATTTCGCTGGGACCATTGCCCTTCAATCCGGAACACAGTAATGTTTGCACACTACTCCTTGGCGGTTGAGTAGCTGGCAATGATGTGGTACTTACCCAGGCAGACTGCAAAATAGTCCTACCACTGCAATACTGGCACTACTGTGGCTGGCACATGCGTCAACTCGTGAACGGGTGCTGCTTGCGGGAGCTGGACTGCTCGGAGTATATACGCAAATCTATAATAGCACTTAGCTCTTTATTAGCATATTCGTTGGTATATTCCTTTTGTAACGTCTTTAGTTTTTATATTCCGTTTTAGTTGATAAAATATTTGTAAAACTTGATAAATGGCCCGGACCCCGGAGTCCGTGGAGCAAAATAGTAAATAAAAAAAAATAATAAAAAAAACTGCACTACTGCTTGATAAAGTATAGGTACTAACGTATGCTTGTCCTTCCTTTCTGCGCGGTCCTTGTGCTTGTGCTTGCGGTACACCGACTCTCCACCTTCCTCCGTCGTCTCCAGGTGCAGCACGTACAGCCGGTAGATTTGCAGCAGGATCACCTGGGGTATTTGAGAATAACGATCAAATTTATTGAACATTGATTATAACTTTGTCCTAAAATTGCGACCCAGAAGAAGACGGGCAGCAACGTCCTCTGAGGAAATGGTGAAAATTCCGTGATCTCCAAGCCGCCAGCCAAGGGTGGGGATTGTTCGTAGCAGTGGACGTCTAAAAGCAGATATCAGATATAGTATATATCGTTGATCAAAACTTTCGTAGTGTCCCATAGCCATCATCATACTTATACCTTGCTTCTTAAGTTATCCTTACATATCCACCAACAACCAAGCAGCGTTCTGTCAGGAGTTTCTGGAGCACTTATACTCGTGGCTGAAAAGGCCACGGGGACGCGTGGATCCCTCGGGATCCGTGGGAGCTGAGATTAGCTCTGATGTTCGCCCTGATACCGACGCAATAGAACACGGCATCGGTATCATCTGGCTGTAGTTAGATCCTACTAAAATAGTTCTGGGCTCGGGGGTAGTAACAGATATAGGGCTATAATCATCCACGTACACGGCCCAGGAGGACGACAATGAGAGTGGCTAACGTTGTCGTACGCAGGATGGAGGAGGTGAGGGCTTAGTGGGTTTAATCGGCTGCACCCCAAAACAACCGGGTATCTTGTAAAGATTTACACCTCGGCCGCAAAAAAAAAACTCTAATTATGACACCACATCGAATTTGCCGACGTGAATTCACAGGGTTTTTTCCACTGGTCCCCAATCTTTTTCTACTACTCTAAAGCGTCCACCGCCAAACAAAAGAGTCCTGCCACTACATATGCGTGTAACTCAATACCTACGCTGGTGCTTACCAAGGTGTTCTTGCAAGTGAAGAATATGTTCATATAGTTGATGATCCTGTAATGCGCGATGATGAGCAGCCTGAAGGCCAGGAACGGCGCGTCCTGGAGTGCTATGTTCATCATTATGGCGCAGACTTCGATTGAACAGCAGCAGGCGCGATTGTTCCTAAAATCGAGCGACAAAGTGAGTTACGACCTTCACTTGCTATTCCAATAGGCGAACGAAGTCCCGCGGTCGCGTTTGCGTTAATGGCGCGCATGTGAATATCCGTTCAAAGCTTCTGAAAATAGAGTACCATTTCGATTACAATCATTCCAGTGGGATGCAGTGGGATTCCAATGATTACCGTCCAACGAGCAAGTCTCTCTGTTAGATCTATCTCTCCATTCACTCCCCTCTCACTCATATCGTCACACAGTTCATCCAGACCTTTTTCGGTCGCCCTCTCCCGGTGCTATGAGTAGGAATTTAAAAAAAATACCCTCCTATGCATAAACGCTCAATAAGCTAATTTGTCGTATATTTTTTTTGTCTCGTTTTCACGCGAGACATTTATCGTTAGCAGACAGTTGTCAGACCATTTTATAGTTTAGATTAACCACAGAGCACACCCTAGATTCTGCATTCAGAACGCTCGAAGCGCACCACGCATCAGTCTAAATACACTTATAAGAAATTACTCTGATTGGTTGATTGTTAGGCGCGAGTAGGCGTAACCTTGAGACAGCCAATGAGAACGCTCGGTCGCCCTCCCCGCGACTCGCGCCTTCCTCAAACTTTGGTGACTTTTTGTAGGAACAACGAATCTCGTAATGCGGTATCTAGTGTGATCTGTGAGATTAACTTAACGAGCGTTTATGAATAACAGGATAAATAACGTGATGTTTTATAGCAATTTTCTTGCTTTTTTTGCAAAGGAGAAGGAAAAAAAACATTTTCCCACTAATTGTCCTTTATCACTGAAAATATATAAAATTGAATGTGTGAAAGAGATAATAGGCCACAGATACTTGCGTCGATTCTGTTGTACACTCACTTAACTAAACCAATCTGACACAACTAAAATGATTAGCATTCCTTTCAATTCAACAAAGATATTATGGTTATGTGCAATTCAATAATAATATGTGTGAAAAGAATGACAATAACTTTAGAACTGCCATATTATTTAGTTTAGTTTATACAATGGTAGAACAGGATCGACGTCTGCTTCTTCGAGGTTTTGGCGCATTTGATATTTGAAATTGTATAGCTGTCGCTCTGTTTCTCGTGCGTGCGATATAGAGTTAGTGAGTGAGTATATAGAGATATAGCGTTTCGGGGGTAGTCTGTTATCACCCCCTAAATTTTAACAAGACCGTGCGTTTTGTGTTTTGTTTGGTTTCAATAGCTTGTATAATCTATGCCGCTATGTTATGTTTAAAAAAAAAATGCTATTTTAATAACAACTACTTTTCTTCGTCGTATTTTCGACCAAAAAATTTGTCACTTTAAGTTAACAATAAAGATATTGCAAAATTAAAAAAAAAAAAATAACCATAAGCATAGTATTTCACGGACATAAAAAAAAATCATCCAAATTGGATAACATTTAGGTGTGTATCAGACTACGCTATTTGTATGGACGAGACGGCGGTGTACTCGTGGCTGTGGCTTTCAGTGGTGTTTTCGATTGGGTCACGTCGTCTTTTGTTTTCAACCAGTCATTCCACTTCGGCCAACTGAAAGTAACAACTCGTTGGGAGGATTGGAACTCGATGAATCCTTTTGTTCCAATCATATCAACTGGTTGGTAGGGTAATTATTTGGTGAAATCAACCTTTGATTAAATCAAAGCAAAGCGAGTGCTCTTGTGTCTTTTTTGGAAGCAAATAAACATTCACGAAATCAAAGCAGTGAAAGCACAAAAATAACAGTTTGTTGGCTTCGACCGAAGTAAAATGAATGAGAATAAGTAGAGAATAGAAGAAGAGAAGAGAAGTAAGAGAATTTCAAAGACTATAAAGAGAGCGCCGGCGCTCAACTTGCTTCCGTCGCTCTCAGTCTGTGAAAAGTGCGAGACGTATCCAAACATCCACAAAAATATGCCTTGATATTATATTCGCTATCTCTTTTTTGTGATAATTGTACATAAATTTATAATAATACATAAATATAATTATGTATTGAAGCCTAACTTCGATTGTTTTGATTTATTTTTAAGGAACTTGTGTCCTTTATTTACTTTGGTCGAAGTTTCTTGGTTGTAATTAGTGTTACTTATAATTAAGCATTTTTGTGGTAAGTAGGTATTTTAGGTAAGAAAATAAGTAAGTATCTTAAGTATATAAGCCAATGCATTGACATAATAGATTTAAGGCCGTTAGTCACACCCACAGTTATTTAGCTCGCAAGTTATAAATAAACATAAGAGTTTATTTCCGAAAAACTATACAACGGGTTTATTTTACTATGAAAACTGACGTGGTTTTGACACATTTTGTTTTAATAAAACGGGAATACTCACGTTAAATTGAGTCGGTTATTCCGACTATAGTTTCGATCACATTCGGTGACCTTTACCAAGGAATGCTAAGCGAGACACGCGCGCGACAAGGCAAGACGCAAGGCAAGACGAGGTCGCACGCGTGTCTCGCTTAGCATTCCTTGGTAAAGGTCACCGAATTTCATTTAATTTATTTCATTAAAACAAAAGGGGTTTATTGTTATCTATATAAGACAAGATTGCAAATATTTCAATTGTAAGCGGCTAAGGGCCTTACGAGCAAAGATAATACAAATATACGAGGCTCCAGAGCTGTCAAAATTTTACTCGCCCACCACTTGGTAAGTGAAGTGAAGTTTGACATTGACAGCTCTTGGACTCACTATACAAAGGAGTTTCTAAAGAAATAATGAATGAAATCGCTCTGCGTCAGCAAGTCGATCGAATAAACAATGACTTGGACAAATAAACCTCGGTACCTACACTGATAAATAATTGAATTGCCTAATAACCGATGAGGTAGAAAGGTTCTTGAGTGGCGACCACGAACCGAAATCCGCAGTGTAGGTAGGCCTCCCACTAGGTGGACTAACGACATCGTGAAAGTAGCGGACAACCGGTGGATGCAAATGGCAGATTGTCGTTCAGTGTGGCGCTTTAAAGGGAGGCCTTTGTTCAGCAGTGGACGTCCTCTGGCTGATGATGATGATATTCCCGAGAAGACTCTTGACAAAGCCTAGTTGTAAATGTGATTACGTTTTGTTTTCATTCAGTAAACCAATGAGCGTCTAGTGAGAGTCTTTTAAGGTGCAACTTTATCTCATCGCGCAAAATACAAGTTTTCTTGCGTTTTTTGTCAATTACAGCTTAATTACTCATCGTGGATTTATTGAAAACAATTTTGCGCCAATAAATAAGTTGTTTTAAGAAATTACGGGTAAAATGAACACCTAGATAACATTGGTTTAGCTACAAATCTCAATAATTTTCATCTTGATTTTTGGTTTAGTGACAAATATACTTATACTAGCTTTCAACTTGAATTTTTGGTTGGTGTAATTTCTTGAAACAATTTATTTATTATCGCTTGACTGAGCGAAGCGAAGGTCTCAGAGTTTACTGGGACAAATCTGCATTTGTATGTATGTTTGTATGTTTGTGTGTATATTTGTCCGATGATAACCTGCGAACCGTTGATCCGATCTTTATGAAATTTTGTAGGCAAGTAGTTAATTTCAATACAATTTCTAATATGAGCTTAATCGGTCCAGGGGTTGTGAAGATATAGGGATTACGAGGTCTCAGTTCGCCGCGAACTACTAGTTATCGCAAAATTAGTTATCATGAACCTACGATGAGTAATTCAGCTGTAATTGACAAAAAACGCAAGAACATTTGAATTTCGTGCGCTGAGCGAAACGTTGCACCTTAAGTAAGGAATGATGAAATGGAACATAACACTGATGTGTGGCACAACTCTAGTACGTATCAATCACATCTCAGTGGTAAAAAATTCAAAATTGGAAGTTCCCAAAAACCGGTAGAAGTCGAAATCGGTAGAAATGCCGAAATGTCGGTAGGTTCACGTTTTTGACTTGTAGATGAAAATTTACCAATAAATAACGTTGACTTTGACTTCAGTTTATTCGTCCAAATACAAAGCAAGCAGTGCGATGTGGCTGCGTGCAAGAAATACGTACATGTCAGACCTATTGGCGGTTCCCCGCGACTTCCTGCTCTTGGTGGCGGTCAGGACGACCGTGAACTGCATCAGGGACCACGACCAGATGGCCAGGGTGAGGAGCACGAGCACCTTCTCTGATGCCACTTTCTCGTCTTTGAAGGAGTCGAAGAACTCTATGATATCGGCTGCTGTGCCTGAGAAAAGAGATGGAACTATAACCCGGGTTTGTTTTGTAGAGTCCGTCTTGGGAAGTACCATGCCTTTGCCAGCTATTCAACCGCCAAGCAGTAGTGTGACATTACTGTGTTCCGGATTGAAGGGCTTTTGGTTTCCATCATAATTACTGGCCATACAGAGATTTAATATATAATATATCAGGGTGATGAGCGCATTGCATTGCCGCGTATGGTTTTGAAATTTTGAAGTTCATGTTCTAGGTGGCATTGAAATTTGATGGGCAAGTGTGACGCTTAACATCAGGTGAGCAACTTGCTCGTCTCGTCACCGCGTACCTACTATAAAAAAAAAACCTCGGATTGGCAACGCCAAAGGCGTAAAAGGGATGTTAGCGCGAGGAGAGGCGTGAGTAGAGCAGTGTGGCCACAGAGTCATACTTCGATTCGGTTTACCGTGAGTGAGCTTCCTCTCTCATTCTTTCTCGTCTTATAAAAAGAAAGAGAGATAATGCGCAGCAGCTAGTCCACAGATGAATAGAATATAATAAATATAATAGTTCATCTGTGAGCTAGTCAGACTTTTGTCAGGGAAACTTCGTTTGCCTTTGTCTAATAGATAACAAAAAAGAAAACACTTACCGATATAAACGAGAAGCAGTTGGCTGAGCTGATCTCTTGTCAGGTCTCCCTTCGGCAGTAGCCAGCGGCCTACGATGAGAGTCAGCATCAGGAACTGCTCTATCAGGGTCACCCACATGTCGGTGGGGATCTTGTTTGCGCCGGGTAGGGGGATTTCTGTCTGTTGAGCAATTATGGAGCACGCTTACGGACATTTACGTAATACACACACACACACACACCTCATAACTACAGCGGGGGCTGTGCTACGAGACACCCTGGGCATTTTTAAACTGTTTGATTTAACTTGCCCTCTTTGTTATTTATTTACTGCTTACTGCTTCAGCCTTTAAACATCCCACTGCTGAGATATCGGGCTACCCTCGAAGAGTGATTGGGCAACCACATACCCACCACGATGGCCCAGTTGGCAGATTCACATACGCCGTCGAATTTCTTCTCCGGAAATATGCAGGTTTCTTCACGATGTTTTTCCTTCACCGAAAAGCCAATGGTATATATCCGTACATACGTTCCAAAGAACTCATTGGTATGCGTCCGGTTCGAACCTCGACCACACGAATGTGAGACGAGCTTGCTCCCACCGAGCTACCACGGCCATCTGTTATTTATTTGTTTTATGCGAATAAGGATTTGTTTTCAAATTGATTGACTAACATTTGAGAAAGTGATAGAGCATTGCAGTGTACTGTAGTGTCATATCTAGACTTACATTATTCCAGTGGCATTCCAGTCCAGCGTCCGAATCCAGCGCTGAAAATGCTACTGGAATGATGTAAGCCGGGCTTAGACCGCCAATCCAGTTACTGGGTTGAAGATAGGTTATTGGATCCACTGCATTCCAGTGCCTGTTCACATTATTCCAGTAGCATTCCAGATCTGAATTCGAACGCTGGACTGGAGTGCTACTAGAATAACCTAAGCCGGACTTAATGGTAAACTTTAACTTTATCAATTCGATTATATTACCAGCTCGACTGTTTTTTTTTCGAAGTCATGCAAAGTAAATCACGGTCAAGTCCAAGTCATGCACCAGTAAATAGCTGGAGACTTTACTAGAAGATTCTATGGAGTTATGGCGAGAACACGAAAAATCACGTTTCACGACATTATAGTATTCACCAACAGTTCGTGCACGTTCACGAACACTTAGTGCAAAAATGCACCATAATATCACAAGTTTTGGAAAATAATACAATAACGCGACATGAGCATGACTTCTTCACTGTCCAAAACTCCCAGATAAACATTAGGGGTGCCTAATGTTTATCCTTATCCCTTTCCCAAAAGGTAAAAATAGGTAAATAAATAATCTTGTACCGTAGTAGGTACCTCGACAAAGGTAAGGTTCTCCATCTTCTTCTTGAGTCGCAAGTCCACCTTGTGCAGTTCTATGAGCCATATCGCCGGCACCACCAGCCCAAGGTATATGAACACAGATGGGCAAAACCTGCAGACAATAAAATACATAGAATAAATACTTATCATCATGATCATCATTAGTCTGAAGACATCCACAAGGGAGTCATTCTTCAGATCCAGTGCTCAGATCCATAGGGGATCTACAGGGATTTTTTTTTTTCTTTACATCCCCTTTTGCAATCATAAGGGGGTTGCCATAAGCCCCACGCTTGGCAGGCCACTGGATCGCAAAACGCTCACTGTTACACTCGCTAAGAAGACGCTGCCGGTAGTGCTGGTCACAGTTTAGGGCACACCCCAGTCCTACGAATGAGTGGTAGGTACCTATCACAGAAGACAGAAGTAGAAGTAAAAAAAATATCTTCTGTGGTACCTATAGACAAGTATTATTACTTTTTTTTAAAACTTTCCCGTTCCTGTCGATATTTTATAAGCTTTCCTTAATTTTAGGAATCTTATTATTTTATGTACGGATGTACTAACCGCGTTACAAAAAAAAATCGATAAAAACACCCAATAAAAGTTAAGATAACGTTTATTGCTCAGAGCTGTATACATAAAGGTGTTACATTTCTTTTTCTTTTTTTCACACAGCGCCATCTATCCCCATACTAAGCAAGCTTGTACTATGGGAACCAGATAACTGTTTTTTTTTTTGTTAATTAGTATATAGAATACATAGAAAACACGCAGATAAAGAACAAACATCCATGTTCATCACACAAATGTTTGTCCTGGTTGGGAATCGAATCCACGACCACAGATGAATCTGTGTCCACGACCCTACAGCTCAAAATTTAGTTGTTGTTGACTCTAGAATTACTGAGTACTTATTGAAATGGTGTATTTATTTAGTGATTCATGATTCATGACCGACAGACAGATTAAGTCTGTTGCTGTTGCTGTCATTTGCTTAGTGCCAGACAAAGGCAGCATAGACAACTTTGACTTTGCATTAGAATTAATCTGTTGTCAAAGTTAACAAACGTTTCAGTATTCGGGGGTTAATGTCACCGACCTTCGTTGAGGAACTAGGTACTTTTTCTTAGGGAGCCTTACATTTAACATATTACCGGCTGTCCTTCACACTTGCTAGAAGCTCATCAGCGCTTCACGGTAGGATGAGCTTTCACAAAACATTGTAAATGCCACCCCTATAGCCCCAGGGTCAATGTCGAAGGGTTGGGGTAATCTCGACAATCGATTGAGTTGATGTTTGCAAAATAGTAGGTGTAGTATTACCTTTTACCACAGATTAACCCCTATAGTTATCGCATTACGAAATCTTTGTCCTGACAGAAATCCCACTTGGAATGTTCCTATCACAAACTTTTACCTCAATACTAAATACTCAATTCATTTATTGCAAACATTATGTGGATTACATGCAGATCTTAACTAGCATATTTTAAATAGGTAAATCATAATGACCCTGATTGGGTATGGCAATATCGTGCGGAGCGGGTCAATCTATTCCATAATTGTCTTATCTCTCAAAAATTCGTCTAGGGTATAGTAGGATTTCGCGAGTAATACACTTTTTAGGGCTTTAGCAAATTTGAACTCTTCTTCTATCTCTTTTATCTGTACTGGGCCCCTATTCGGAGAAATGACATTTTATCTCGGTCACTGTCTCTCTAATTTAGAATTTAATGGGAGTGACAGTGACCGAGATAAAATGACATATCTCCGAATAGGGTCCCTGGTAGTTTGTTGTATATTTTAGCATCCATTGGGTTTGGTCCGGAGCTATGCATTTCTAGTTTAGACGGTGGTACTATTAATTTGTTTTTATAATTAGACCTTATTCGGTAATCTCGCTTGTCTGATAATTTTGTAAAGAATTGAGGGTGTTTTTTCACAAATTTGCAGTTTTCTAAAATATATATGGATGTAGTCGTTAAGATTTTAAATTTTATGAAATAAGATCTGTGAAAATTTGGTATTTTGATGTCGGTTTTGTCCTATTATATTATTATGTTACACTAGCTGTTACCTGCGTCTTCGTTCACGTGGACCTAAAAAAAAGCAGCCTGTGTCCGTCTCCGACCCTTTTTTAAGCTACATAATTATGTAAGTACATGGAAAAGTTCATGCCGATCCGTTCAGCCGTTTAGCCGTGATAACGCGACAGACACCCAGAAAGACAGAGGCAGAGCTACATTTGGCTTTCTTTTTCTTATGTTTTAGCTCCACACGTTGTGTATTTAGCCAGTGTCAAGTATTACAAGTATAATATTTCATGTTAAATATTTCACAACTGAAACAAGTCTCAGTCATAGTCTAAGAGTAAAGCAAAGTAATTCACGGTCAAGTCCACGCCCCAGTAAAGTGGTGGAGACTACTAGAGGTTTCTATGGAGTTTTGGAAACAACACAAAGAGTGGCGTTTCACATCATGATACTATTCACCAACACTCGCGCACGTTCACGAACACAGAACTTTTGGAAAATAATACAATGACGCGACATGATTCTTCACGTTCCCGCCAAAACTCCATCAGCGTTCTTACAAAACAGCTTCATTGTAACAAGGAAAAAGCAACTAAGAAGCCGGCTGCCCCTGATTCAGATTAGATTCTGATTCAGGCTATCTCGTTCGCACATTTTATCATTTTTAAATATAAAAATTACAGAGCAGAAATTTAAAAGTATAATTTAATTTAATTTAATTTTATACGCTGCATGGCAATGGTTATGCGTTGAACCAAATAAACGCCATCATTTTGGTCACGTGTCGCGTCATCCAGGCGCTCAGATAAGTTTTTGAAAATAAGATAGTATCATCTCTCTTTATATTAAAAAGTGGTTCAAAAGTGCGAACGGAATCAGGCGCTGCAAAGCCACGGATAAATCGGCAGTACGCCGCTAGTAACAAAATATTTGGCTTCATAAAGCTTGTTTGCCCAAACCAACAAACCGCGATTCATCGGAATCAAACGAAATACTGTGCAAAGAACATTATCATCGTCTAATAGTGTTCCGGCCCCGGCGGGCGTGACCTCATCGGGATGAGGGCGTAATTATACCGGGACTAGTGGTGCCCCGCGGTTGCACCTGGACCCTTATTATGAACTTTCTAACTATCACGATCAGGATCATCCATAATAAGGGGGCTGGGTCTCGTTTTGAATCGCTCGTAAGATATTTCGCTTTTTTTTCTTTTTTTTTTATGTTACTCCGTGACGATGCGAGCAAGTCGCTCACCTAATGTTAAGCGTCACGCTTGCACATAACAGTTCAGTGCCATTAATAATTTTGAACTTCAACCGTTCAACACTGCACAATGCACTGCGCTCGTCACCCTGAGATGTTAGATGTTAAATCTCTGTATGCCCAGTAATTACGCTGGAAACATTGCCCTTCAATCCGGAACACAGTAATGCTTGCACACTACTGCTTGGCGGTTGAATGACTGGCAAAGATACTTCCCCAGGTGGAGCCCTACCACTACAACTCCTACTACTACTCGCTTGTATGATATCACTCGTATCATTCGAAATGACTGACTTTCGAACGAAATCTGAAACAAAAGTAGCATTTTTGAAATAACCATATCGTTCTCTAACGCAACTTTCTATCAATAGAAAATCTTTCATTTCGCAGGATATTTTCGTACGAAATCATAAAAGAGATTACAAAAATAGAGCCTCTAGAAGTTGGCTGGTATCTATAAGTTGGTGATGGTGACTTTGGATCACTGTTTTCAATGCTGACACTATTGGCATACGTATTACTTTGTCATGCTGTAGTAAGTTAGTGATAATGTACTTTGGATAAAATGGAAGTTTTTTTTTCTCTTTCCTCCTAAGAGGATTTTGGCGTCTCACGTCTTATGCATTTGCCAGTGTCAAGTATACTTATATATTTTCAAGTTTTGTTAAATATTATCAAACAAGTCATAGTCACAGTCAAAGGCGAGCAAAGCAAAATGTAAGTTGGTGGCAGTGAAGTTGATGACAATATATGTGACTGGAAGTTAAGGTGACACAATATGTTGGTGATTAGTTTGTGGTAATGTAACTTGGTTAGTGACAATTTATGTTGGTAGGTACGTAAGTTATTGACATTGTAAGTATTTTTTTTCTCTTTCCTCCTAAGAGGATTATGGCGTCGCACGTTTTTTGCATTTGCCAGTGTCAAGTATACTCATATTTTTTTCAAGTTTTGGTGAATATTGTCAAATAAGCCATAGTCACAGTCAAAAGCGAGCAAAGCAATTCACGGTCGAGTCCAAGTCATGCCCCAGTAAAGTGGTGAAAACTTTTCTAGAGCCTTCTATGGAGTTTTGGAAACAACACGAAAATTCACGCTTCACGACATTATATCATTCACCAACACTCGTGCATGTTCACAAACACTTAACGGGTAAAAATTCACCGTTTTTACACATTAACAATCGAAATAACACAAGTTTTGGAAAATAATAAAATGACGCGACATGATTTCTTCACGTTCCCGCCAAAACTCCATTGTAAGTTATAGTGATAATGTAATTTGGATACACTGTGTGTTTTATTAACACAGGAAGTTTGGTGATTAATTTGTGAAGCGATACTGTAAATAGATTAGTGACAATGTATGTTGGTAACACTAAGTTATTGTGACACAGTGTTTTTGTGATATATCCTTTTGTGTGTATATTTAGTAAGTGGAATTAAACTGCTTTTATTTTATTTGTTTGTTTATTTCCCCATTAACCGCCACCTATTTAACTTATATTTCTAACTTAGTTTTACGTAGCACACCAATATTTAGAGAGAGAGGGGAGAGAGAGATAGATATAGGAGCTGTCAGTTTACGGAGTATGCTACAGTTTCGAAGATTGGTATGTTATGGTGTAAGTTAGTAACAATGAAGCAAATTAATGGCTCTGTAAGTTATACCTAGCGTAAATTAATAGTTAATTTTGCCGACTAGTCTGTGACAATGCAATTCGGTGACGCTGTAATTTATAGTGACACAGTACGTGGAGATTTGTCATAGTGTAAGTTGGCGACAGTGTAAGTTAAAGTGACAATGTTGGTGTTTTATTTTGTGAGCTTGTGAGTTAGTGTCACTGTAAGTCACTTACCACTTCCACTCCTGACTCTCCTTGATAGTAAGAGTGAAGACTCCCTCGCAGATCAGTAGCAGTATCGGTGTGGCCAGGTACCAGTACTCGATGCTCCCCTTGAACCTGGTCACTTGCCAGATGGCTATAATCCCGTGGCAGGCAAACACGAGCCGCGTAATCACTGCCTTGATTGTAGCAAGCACTTTGCCAATTTTCGCCATGTTTTAGAGTCCACTATGTACTTAAGTAACTGTTATAATATATTTTTTCATTCACTAGTTTGAAGATTTATAAAGTAAGTTAGTTAGTTATTTATTTATTTATCAATTCTTTTCCATTGACATTGTTGACCGAGCGAAGCGAATATCTCAGTCTACAGGAAGAAGTTTGCGTTTGTCTTATTTATTGTACATTACTATCACGCAAACAACGCTGCAGTGGGACGTTGGGATTTTTTTGGAGTTGGGAAGCAGTCCGTATGGTTGGTCCGTACTACAGTGCTCCGTTAGGTAAGTCCAACTTCGACAAAGAGGTCGCCCAAAGAATCCAACTCGGATGGGCAGCATTCGGGAAATTGCGTTATATCTTCTCGTCCAAAATCCCGCAGTGCCAGAAGACAAGGGTCTTCCAATGTGTGTTGCCAGTGATGACATATGGAACTGAAACGTGGTCCTTGGCTGCTGGCCTTTTGGAGAAACTCAGAGTCACACAGCGGGCAACGGTGCCCTATTCCGGGCTTTTGCTCGGAGTTTCTTCTTTGCGCTATAAAATCCGAAACGAGGATATTTGCCGAAGAACCAAAGTCACCGATATAGCTCTCAGAGTATGCAAGCTGAAGTGGCAATGGGCAGGCCACATCACTCGAAGAACCGATAACCGATGGGGAAGAAAGGTTCTTGAGTGGCGACCACGAATCGGAAGACGCAGCGTAGGTAGGCCTCCCAATAGGTGGACCGACGACCCAATAATTTCGCTTCATTACCTGTACAAAATACATACAAACTCGACTACATCAAAGCAGTTGGATTACCAACACAGATCATTGAAAGTTGTATTGTACTAGCTGATGCCCGTGACTTCGATACGAAAGAAACGCTGCTGCTCGGCCTTCGGCTTAGCAAATACAAAAATCTAAAAATCGTTAATTTGCAGTTAAATCATGTTTTTTTTTTCATATAGGTACATACTTACATTTGTAGTTCGAGAATTGACCGTGACGTATATCTATGTATGACTGAACATTTTTTCAACTGCATAGTTAAGTTTGTCCTGCAGTCTGACATATTTTTTCGTTAGAGCAATTTTCTGAACTTTCTCCTTCTAATATAATAAATGCGAATGTTTGTGCGTAAGTATGTTACTGTGTTTATTCCCTTTCAACTCTTTCAACTTTTTTATCGCGGAAAAGTATTCTATTCCTATGGTATAGCGGGTGAAACCGCAGGCTGCTGCTAGTAAGTAGTATATAATTTTCGATCATTAATTTCTCGTTAAATCCAGTGCGAAGATCCATAATGGATCTATAGAGATTAGTTTTCTCCTTTTTTTTTTCATTTCCCGTTATTTTTTTTTTTTTTCTGAATAGATCCATTGGTAAGTAGTTACTCGATGCATCTATTGATACCATAGATAGATACTGTACATGTTCTTTGAATTATACGTAAAAAAAAGTAATTCAGAGCCCTCTTTGCGCGAGCTAGACACGCACTTGTCTAGATTTTTTTTTATTCGTAAAATTCGTACTCTTATGTACGGTATTCATTTTGATACGGAAATCTATTACTAATACTGTACATATTCTTTGATTGATACGTAAAAAAGTAATACAGAACCCTCTTTGCGCGAGTCAGACACGTTTTCCGTACGTAAGAGGTATTAATTTTGATACGGAACTCTAAACATAGTGATATGTCACCTACAAATTGGCAACTGGCACACTGTTCATTATGACGTCATCAAACGGGATTGAAAACAAAGGTAGTCCAGGGGAGGGGCCAATTTATTAAATGCGAACACGGGTTGACGTGATTTAGATTCAACTGCACTATCTAGTAGGTTGTTAATTAGTTTATATATTGTTAACTTCTGTGTAACTATTATCATCATCAAGCATATATTCTGTTATATTATACAATGTCGCTCATCGGCAAGTGACCGCCCGAAAAGAGCTTAAAGTACTCATCATTATGAAAAACTTTTACTATGGGTGGCCCATAGTTTTTAATATACGTTATTGAAATGTGCAACAATATTAAAGGTTTGTATGTACCTACTCATCATTATGAACAATTTTTACTATGGGACCAACCCTGAAATCGAGAAAATAAAATCTGCTGTTCTATATAACAATGTCAATGACACTCGATAAAATGTTTGGAACAGCAGATTTTTTTCTCGATTTCCGGATTGTCTCATAGTAAAAGTTGTTCATAATGATGAGTAGGTACTATAAGCCCTCTACGGGCGGTCACTTGCCGATAGGCTACCCTGTATACTGTTTTCAATATTATTAATTAAATATAATTTAGCTATATAATTAATTTTTCCTATACATATATTATATATTAAAAGTATGAAAAAAAAAAAAAAACTTTATAATTTTTCTTTGTTAGTTCTATTGACTTTATTATTGTGTTTATTTGTAAAATGACTTGTCTAATGTAACAAAATGTTATAAAGCTAATACATTTTTCTATTTCAATTTCCATAACAAAGGTCTTTTTTGCGTGGGGGAAATCTTCACATGATACCCCACTGCTTTGGGGCGCAGCTGGGTTATGTGGGATTATACCCACTAAAACCCCTCCGGTGGCCTGCCTTGATGCTTGACCGAGGGCTCCGGGATCTCCAAGGGAACGCACCGGAGCCTACAGCACCACGCTTCAGCCCCTCCCGGGACAGCTAGCAGCCGTCGTGAGACGTCTAAGCCTACAACAGCCACTCGACGCTGTCGTCCTCCCCGGGCTCGCTTCGGTAGATGGTTAGAGCCCCATTTCTGACCACCCCCGAGTACAGAGGTCCTCTTTTAGTAGGCTCTTACTACAGGTAGGGGATACCGATGCCGTATTCTGGTGCCCCGGCATCAGGGCAACAGAACAAAGGCACGACAATCTATATTTGCATCTACCGTTTGCCCGCGACTTTCACAATGTCATCGGTCCACAGAGACGCCCTACTTCCGCTGATTCTTCCGATTGAACCCTTCTTCCCCATCGTTTATCGGGTTGAGCGATGTGACCTGCCCATTGTCACTTCAGCTTGCAAACCCTGAAAGATACGTCGGTGACTTTAGTCCTTCGGCGAAAATTCTCGTTTCGGTTTTTAATTTTTAATTATTTTTTTGGGTAACCAAACAGCCTTCATACAAATAAATTTAAGCACTAGGATAATAAGAAAGCCCGGCCAACGGAGGCTATCGCTTTTCTTTATCGCGCAAAGAAACTCCAAGCATACCTAGCCCTCTCCATTGCAGTATATCAATCAGTAAAAGAAGGATGACGTTATGTCACAAGGTCACAACAGATTTTCTGAGGAACTATTTATACTTAGATAATTGCTATTTTGCTGCAAAAACATAGATATTTTTTTTCCTTTTCCTGAAAATAGGGAGGTTAAAATAATCCTTTAAGTGGCAGACTGACCACCTCGTGGTCTGCGTTATTTTTGAAAAAGTGGCGCGGCTACGACGTTTGCTATCTATGTACCTTTTTTGTGTACAATTGTAAATAGTGACCGTTACACCGAATCAAATCGCTGATTCTCGACATCTCGATCCCGTTTTTTCAACTTTTTTCAATATAAAAATTATTAAGTGGAAATTAAGAAAAAAAAACACTCAGTTTTTTAGAATAACAATGTCAATGTTTTAATGAAATAATACATTTTATTGTTAGGGATAAAACTCGGAAAAAAAAGGTTTTATTTCTATTTCTTCTTTGTCAAAATATAAATGTTTAACATAAAAACAGTAAAACATTGACTTTTTATTGAAAAGAAAATGACTGACAATTATTTTTTTTCCGCTCTGTATCTAAAAAAAGTGCGAACGAGAAGTGAGAATTAGGGAAGCTCTTAGGGGGGTTAGTGAAGAGTATTTCGACATATCGTAGAGTTTGTAATTTTTGCATTGTTACCTATTTGCGAGGGCAAAGGCCGAGGCTCGCTTCTAAACCGCGTACGAAGTCTTTGGCCCTAGTTATTAGTTCTTCAAATAAATAAAAAACTTAGATAACGATGAACTATAACTACGTATTTTGTTGTAGATATCAGAAGTGTGGGCTTATCCCGTAACTCTGAAAGCGATAGCGAGAGTTGCGCGAGCAGGACCGCGCATAGTGCGACTAAGTTGGTACGAGCGAGATGGCATGCTCTCGCAATCAGAATCACGAACGTTTCAAAGTTAGAGGATAAGCCCCCTGAACTTTGTTCTTTTAACGAGTAGATGTAAAATAGTATTACAAGTTTTTTTTTTCTAGTCGGAACTCGTAGGACTTGCAATGGACTCTATTTTCTTTTTTTGGTTTTTCATTACAGTATTTTTTTCAATGGCTGTGAAAGGTCGTATAAAATTTATTTCAAGGCACTAAAAGACACTGGACGATTTAATTTTGAACACAGGCAGTCAATATTATTCACATTTTTAAAAAATATTTTTTCGTTCGTGTTTTGTACGAAAACTACGAAGTTATAGCCCCGGGGTAGCACTGAGGTGTTAGCTCTCTCCCGAAGAAAGAGTTGGGAAACCGAGGGATTTTCACGGGACGATGTACATTGCTGTTTTAGTTACGAGTTATGCCACGGTATGTTGGTTGACTTATTTTATGTTTATAACGTGTATATATATTAGAAAAGTAGAAACAATATTGAAATAGATGTATTCATCATTATGAACAACTTTTACTAACGGACCAACACTGAAATCGCGCTTTTAGCTTTCAATCAGTCATGAAAAATCAGCTGTTCTATAAATTTTGTCGGTTATGTTGTTTTTTTTTCTTAGTTGTCATAATGATGAGTACATACATACCTTCAATATTGTTGCACATTTCAATAACGTATATTAAAAACCACAATTAATTATCTAAAGTATAGAAAAAATGCAGTAAAACTAGCGAGTAGGCTTCTAATTGGCTGCTTTATCGATTAAACCGATCTCTTTCAGTCAACCACGTGCGGAGAGGAACAGCAAAAAAAAAAACAGTGGCCTTTAAAAATATTGTTCAATACGGTGACTCCAGTTTTGATGGCATCTGTCATGAAAAAGAATACAAATTATTTTGTAAATAAATAATAATAAATAAATAAATCTAAATCTAAATAAATCTAACAAGAGTTATTTTACACAGAAAAAAAAACCCGACTGCAAAATGTAGCCTATTTCACTCAGGACGTAAAGAGGAATCCAACGATACCTCACTCGTTAAAATCGGTCAAGCCTTTAGACTACAGTAGGGACTATAGGAATACACAAACATACACGCAAGCTCTGTTTTGGCGTAATTTTTCTGTAAAATATTGGCTCTGAAATACAGTATTTGCTAGGTTCGGAGCTAATTCAAATTTATTTTCTACAATTTTCTTTAAATCCAACAAATGTATTGGTTTTTTGTTTATTTGCGTCTTGGGCAGTCGGGTAAAAAGATTATTGTTTATCTACTTAAAGACAATATAAATAATTTAAATATTTTAAATTAAATTAAATTTAATATAAATAATTTTATGAATAGGAATATCTTTATTTCCTTTTTTTTATTGAATCTGTAAATTAGTTTTCAGCACAGACAGACAGACTAACAAACACTAAGTATAAAGCGCGCAATGTACCTCGTCCAACTAAAAATTGCTCAAGCCCTCCCGTTGCGCGCGCACCCAGGGAATGGGGCCAATCGGGGTTCAAATGGGCATGGGTTCACGGGGTGTTATGGGCACTTTGTAGCTCTTACAAATCTCTATCCAGTTTCAACAGATCAGCGAAGTTAGACATATTTCGATATTTCTTTTCTTATGATTGGTGACCGGAAATGTTTGATGACGATTGGTGATTCACATCAACATCGACGTGACGGATCTTAGGATGCTTTAAATTGATCTTAATTTATATATTAATATTTTCCATGCTAATTGATACAGTACCCATTGATACAATCCCAACACCGAACTGGACTACATATCTACTACTACTAAAAAGGTTTCGCCTACTAGCAGCTAGCAATGAACCAACGAGAGTAACTTTCATGGTGAGCTTCGATGGTCTTGAGTGCGGAATCTATAGGTGTTATCTGTGTAAGTACTTCAATCCCTGATAAGTGCGGATCGAAATTTCCATTTCATGGTCAATTTTCGCAAATTAAATATGACGCTGCGGAAACAATTCGTTTTTAAATTTGGTCAGACAGTGAGATGAAACACTTTCATTGTATTTTGTTGTTATTCCGTGAGTATTTTTTAAAAAGCTGGGTGAATTGACCACATCCACCGCCGCAGCGGTTGGTTGTGTACTAGCTGATGTGTAAAAACGTTGGTGAACGTGCTCAAGTGTTGGTGAATAGTACCTATAATGCCGTGAAACGTGACTTTTCGTGCTGTTTCCAAAACTCCATAGAAACCTCTAGTAAAGTCTTGACCACTTTACTGAGGCATCACTCATGAGTCGACCGTGACACTTTCATGTTTTGGAACGCAGCCTAAATAGTGAAATATTTTATTTTATTTATAAAACTTGATGCTAGCTAGCCATAACACAAGAGAAAAGAAGAAGTGGTGGAGACTTTACTATAGGTTTCTATGGAGTTTTGGAAACAACACGAAGAGTCAAGTTTCATAACATTATGCTATTCATCAACACTCGTGCACGACACGAACACATAATAAAAATCCACCATTTTTTAACACACAGTGACGCGACATGACTTCACGGTCCCGCCGAAAGCTCGTAGGTGACTTTTATGTAGAATGTGTGTAGAATTTACCGAATCACGGCGCAACATTTCGCTTAGCGCACCAAATTCAAATTTTCTTGCGTATGTTTGTGTATTACAGCCAAAGACACACGAGTAAGGAGAATTCTGTGATTACAGCTTATACTCATCCTGGATTTATTGAAACAAATTTTGATTTTATTTTTTATTTATTAAACAATAAATTCTGTATTAAAAAATTACACTTAAAATGATTATCTAGATAACATTGGTTTAGCTATGAATGTCAATATTTAGGATTACTAACGGTGATAAGGTAAACAATGCAAGGCAAGACGAGGTCGCGCGCGTCACGCTTATAGCATTCCTCAATAAAGGTCACCGAATGTGATCGAAACTATAGTTGGAATACCCGACTCAATTTAATGTGAGTGTTCCCGTTTTATTAAAACAAAAATAATGTCAGTAAGCTAATTTTCATCTTGGGTTTGTGGCAAATAATAATAATCGTTTTTTATTACCAAAAATAAATAAATATTACAACCATTTACCAGTGGGCCCCTAACTAGGCTGAGCCTGTATTTTGGCCATTGATGCAACTCTGTAGACAAATTTATTTATTAATTTTAATTTAACAGAAAAACTAAACTATTTCTAGAATGAGGGAGGGCGGGACGGAACGGGGGAGGAGGGAAGGGAGGTTTGGAGAAAGTTCACAAAACGTGTTTCTTGAAATGAATTCTTTTACTACACTTTTTTTACACCTTGATTTGCCAAGTTTTTGTTATTTCATGGTCCTCAGATTCTGACAGCAAAGAAGTGCCAATCATGAGGCATGGAGAGGATGCTCTCGACGAGCTCACTTACGATCTGGATGAAGAGGAGCTGAAGGTTCCTTGGGATAGCAAATAAACTGCATATTCAAAATTAAATTTACGTTTTATTAACTATTGCTTGCTTAATGCTTACTAAGTACCTATACTTAATGATAAAAGGGAAACTGTACATTTTTTCAACATTGAAAAAAAAAATGAAAAATGCGTTTATTAACATAAACATAAGGTACATCAACAGCAAAGTATTAAAAATTAGTGCATATAACAAGGCTTATATTTAAGAATGGCAATATCCAAAAAAAATTGTTAATACGGCGATTCCCGCACTAGGCTAAGCCTGTATCGCGGGGATCTGATACGGTTTGTTTTTTAGATTTATACCTCTAGTTAACAGTAAAATAGTAAAGTAAAACAACTAATAAAATAAAATTTTGAAAATTTAAGTATCACGGAGAAACGAACTCAATATTCAAAATCAATATCAACCAAAATATGCATTGACACATATATATTTATATTTATTTACATATTTTACACACATCACATATTTTATTTTATACTATTTTCGAATTTTTAAAAGCATACTCAGTATAATAGGGAACCGTATATTTTTCCAATATAAAGATTATGCTTAAGTATAAGAGGTAACCGACATTTTTTCCAATATAAAAAGTATTTTAAAGTATAATAGGAAACCATAAATTTTTTCAATAAAAAACTATACTTATGTATAAGAGGGGAACCTATATTTTTTTAACATAAACAGTAAACTCAGTATAATAGGGATTTAATAATAAGGTATTAAAATAAAAAGGTAAACAAAAAAAAAAAACTTTATTTTCTTTCCTGATTCTGTTCTATGATATTTTTTTTTAATGCAGTGACTTAGAAGCTTGATGTATTTTGCTTCGAGGTACGGAACCCCAAAAAAGAATATAAGTCCCGTAACTTGGCTGGTCTATCTAATAAACAGGGAAGTGTCGATCGATATGTTTCGCCCAGGAATGTAGTCCGCCGGCCAAGTCCTTCACCCTCTCTCTGTACGAGGGGTCCAGTTTTTCTAGAACCTTCTGCGCCGCTAGTTGCGAATCGTTCCCGCGACGGCAAACGAATATCACTGAAATTAATAATAAACAATTTTAATTTAAAAAAACAGACTTCAACAAAATACTCTTTCAAAAAATGCACATCGAGATGTTCTCGGAGCCGCCCGTGAAATACACATTGACGAGTTCCGGTGGCCATCTGTGGTCTTCTTCATCAGTTCCACTTCACCGAATGATACTTTCTGAATGCTAACGCGTAACTTGTTGATGAAAATACCAAAACCGCTAATATATATAAATAAAATAAATAAATAAATATCTGGGACATTTTCGCACACACGGTCATCTGACCCCAAACTAAGCAAAGCTTGTAATATGGCTGCCAGAGACTGATATACGTACATAGATATTTTTAAATACATACTTATATAGATATTAACACCCAGACATAGAACAAACACAAATATTCTTCACATGAATGTTTGTCCTAGATGGGGATCGAACCCACGCCCCCAAACACAGAAGGTAGGTTCACTACCAACTGAGCCACCGGGGCAGTCTATAGCATCAATCAAGCATTATATGTCTATAATGCTTGAGGGGTTCCCTCAATCCCTCATGGATCTAATTATCAGAACTGAATTTTGATGAAAATGGAACCAATCTGGAAGTACATAATTATATCCTTTCAAATAAAAAAAGAATTTTTCAAATCACATTAATATTATAAATACGAAATTAACTTAAATTAAATTAAAGGTTAAATCGAAAGCTTGTGTGTAAGTATGTTTGTTCCCTTTCAACTCTGTAACGACTGAATGGATTTGGTTGAAATTTTGTATGGAGGTAGCTTATTTCCTGGAATAACAAATATGCTACTTTTTATCCTAAAAAATGTAACCGTTCCTGTAGAATAGCGGGTGAAACCGCGGGGCGCAGCTAGTAGTTTTATAAATGACGGGAGATCTGAGGTAACAAACATAAAGAAAAACTCCCTATTTTTGGACTAATCGTTCACCCTGAAGTTGTGGTGGCTCAGTGGGGGCACGCTCGCCTCACATTCGTGGGGTCGCGGGTTCGAACCCGGGCGGTACCAATGAGTTCTTTGTAACTTACCTACGGATATAACGCTGGCTTTTCGGTGAAGAAAAACATCGCGAGGAAACCTGCATATTTCCGGAGAAGATATTCGACGGCGTATGTGTATCCGACAACCTGCACTGGGCCAGTGTGGTGGATATGGCCAAATCACCCTTCGAGGGTAGGCCGATCCCAGCAGTGGGGTGATTAAAGGCTGATGCAGAATACTTGGCGCCGAAGGGAGATCGGTAAATTTATTGCGGTCGCGACGCAATAAAAAGAACTTACATTCACTGCCACTCTTGATTTTCGCCACCAGTTCATCCAATTTTTCCCCCGACAGTTTTTCTATGGGATAGTTGGTGCTGCCATCTATGTTGCACATGTGAAACTCGGCGTCGCTTCGCACGTCCACCAATAGATGGCGGTGTAAGTAATTCTCGGTTTGCAGCGATTTCCGCAAGTCATCTGGTGAGATTCGATGATGAGGTGGAAGGATATCGAGGTCCAGATCCTGAAAACCGCATCACTTTACATTACAATAGAAGAAGAAAAACACACAAAGACCGTCTGGTCAAGAGGATAGTCCTTCCGCGAGGTTTTAACGCATTCGATATTTGAAATTGTATAGCTGTCGCTCTGTTTCTCGTGAGATAGAGAGAGAGAGTGAATTTCCCTAACTTCTTGATGAAATTAGCGTTTCGGGGTAGGCACCCCCTAAATCTTAACAAAATCTTTTGTTTTTGGTGTCAATGGTTTGGATAGATCATAATCTAATAAATTTTTCATTCCGCTATATAATTAAGAAAAAGACTGTCCTTAATAAGTAGCCGTAATATGCCACTAGGTTTTGTTTAAAAAAAAATGTTTATGTTATTCCAATAACAACTACTTTAATTCGCCGTATTTTCGATGGAATTAGCAACTATCTGGTTTTTTGACTAGCGCGCGCTTAAGCCGTCTCTTTTCATCTGCGCGCCTAAGTGTATCATCATCATCATCAAGAGCCTGAAGACGGCCACTGCTGAGCAAAGGCCTCCCCCATAGACCGCCACACTGAACGACAATTTGCAACTTGCATCCACCGGTTACCCGCGACCTTCAAAATGTCGTCATTCCACCTCGTTGGAGGCATTCTTACGCTGCGTCTTCCGCCTCGTGGTTCCCACTCAAGATTTCTATTTCAAGTCAAGCAGAAATTTTGACGATCATGTCGCAGATTAAATCACTAGCGACATCTTACGTCTATATCAGAACTACAATCGGGTTAGTCATCTTTCTATGGCCATTGGCACTTTTTATATTATTTATCTATAGCCAGGCGGACTCTGAAGAGTCCTACCACTACCAGTAAAGCTATGGTATAAAGACTATGGTCTGGAGATGAACCAAATATTCAAGCCCTAATACACCCAAAAAATCCTCCCTCTTTGGGTCGAGTAAAAACCATCATCATCATCAGCTTACTCAGCCCACTGCAGAGCATAAGCCTCCTCCCTCTTTCGCCAATCTACCCTGTTTTGTGCCAATCTCGTCCAGGTGTTGCCGCAATACTTTTGGATGTCGTCACGCTATCGCTGTATCGGTCTACCAGGGCCGCTAGTCTCGACTTTTCGCTATGCACTTTGCGACCGAATTCGGTCGCTATGACGCAAAATTCAACGCTATTCAATTCAATTCATTTTTATTTCCAAATAGGTATTAAAAATACTCTTATGGATAGTCATCACTAGATATAACTAGGTTAGATAAACAAAACTGTACTTTTGCGTTTTTCAGAACAATTAGTGTTCGTTGTCGAATTTTTGCGTCATAGCGACCGAAGTCTGTGTCTATGACGCAAAATTCAACGCTTTGTTTGCGTTTTTTCGTTAAGAATTCGTGTTCGTTGTAGAATTTTTGCGTCATAGCGACCGAATTCGGTCGCAAAGTGCTGTAGCGAAAAGTCGAGACTAGCGCCTCAGGGTTACGCTTACCATCACGTGGCCATGAGTAAAAATAAAAAACGAAAAATAATCAAACAATTTTAATCACAGATAATAATAACCCACGTCGCTAACATCATAGTTCAAATTTGGCAAATTATGGTCAGAGACAACATCGCAGACATCGGTCTCATTTTTTGGCTTAAAAATCCTTATATTCTTCATATTAATAACTTTCGAGAACGTCTTCCTAGACGCTGCTTCGAGACACCGAGATTTCATATCTTTTACATACATATTATATAACTGAAATAGATTTTTTACATTATCTACAGCTATATACTGATACTTGTTTGTGTTTGTGCAATATTGACATTTCGTTGGTGTTTTCGGGAGATTGTCTATGTATGTGTCAACGTTGAGCGATTTCACGGGTTTCTTTGGCGTTTTTGGTTTTTCAGTGTTTAAAAGCCAGCATCTGAAAATATAATGTACAGTTAAATATATATCTGCGCCACAGATCACACTAGATACCGTATTACGAGATTCGATGTTCGTACAAAAAGTGACCAAAGTTTGAGGAAGGCGCGGGTAGCAGGGAGTGTGACCGAGCGTTCCCATTGGCTGTCTCTAGGTTACGCCTACTCGCGCCTAACAATCAACCAATCAGAGTAATTTCTTATAAGTGTATTTAGACTGATGCGTGGTGCGCTTCGAGCGTCCTGAATGCAGAATCTAGGTTGTGATCTGTGTTGCAGATAATCCAATAAGGTAGATGTCTGGTTATTTATTTTTAACGCTTCGCACGGCTTCGCTCGCTCAGGCGACCTCTTTTGATTATGTTTGGAAAAATCCCGAGACATGTCTTCTTAATTTTTAATAGCTGTTACACGCGACTTCGTTCGCGTGGACATACAAAAAAAAGTAGCGTATGTCCGTCTCCGACCCTTAACATATATCTATACAAAAATTCAGGTTCAGCTTAGGATTATTATTACACTAGCTGCGCCCCGCGATTTCACCCGATGTTCTACAGAAACGAAATATTTTTCCGGAATAAAAAGTTTTTAAAAAAGAAATCAAATCCGTTCAGCCGTTATAGAGTTAATAAATAATAAAATAAATATCTGGGACATTTTTGTACACACGGTCATTTGACCCCAAACTAAGCAAAGCTTGTAATATGGCTGCCAGAGACTGATATATGTACATAGATATTTTTAAATACATACTTATATAGATATTAACACCCAGACATAGAACAAACACAAATATTCATCACATAAATGTTTGTCCTAGATGGGAATCGAAACCACGCCCCCAAACACAGAAGGTAGGTTCTCTACCAACTGAGCCACCGGGGCAGTTGAACGGGATCAAACACACACACATCAGATAAGATAAGATAATTTTATTCAATGGCTGAATGACAATTTCAATAATCAATTTCAAATAACCTAATAAATTTAATATAATAAAATTAATTCAATTTAATTTATGTTAAATATAATAAATTTTCGTTGTAATCGTAACAACATTCAAATAGTAAGCGTTCATATTATTAATATAAAAATCATCATCATCATCATCATCATCATCATCAGCCAGAAGACGTCCACTGCTGAACATAGGCCTCCCCCTTAGAGCGCCACACGACCGACACGTGCCGCTTGCATCCACCGGTTGCCCGCGACACTTACACACAAACTTTCGCAATTATAATATTAGTGTGTATTAGATAGAATACAATACAATATAACTTTATTATACAAGAAAAGACAATTAAACTTAAATATAAACAATAATAGAAAACCGGTAGTATAATGGGCGGCCTTATCGTCTAAAGCGATTTCTTCCAGACAACCTAGGGATGGACAGAATCAATCAGGATGTGTTACGTGTTACGTTTAGATCGTCCTCAGTGAGGTACTAACAGGTACTAACCGAACCATAGCTTCTTTGATACCGAGTGTGTTGAGGAACATGACTCTGCAGACAGGAAGCCTCTCATCGCCATACATCAGGTGGTAAAGCTTCGAGTCGCCTTTACGAGATACCTGCAAAGAAAATCGGTGTGAGTAATGATCAAGAAGGTATTTCGAGAGAAAGATAGCGCTATACACATACGCGCATAAAAGAAAAGAGACGGCTACAGCGAGCTCTAGTCAAAAAACCAGATAGTTGCTGATTACATCTAAATCAGGAATAGAAATTCTGTTCGATGCAAGCCTAGATATTATTACCTCACTATTAGTGTAATAATCACTTGATTATACACTAGGGGTTCCGAGCCACAGCGAAAAATATGTATAAATCGAGGTCATTTAATGTTTTTTTGATTTTGATTGAGTGATTTTTTGTCACGAGTCGATAAAAAACTAGTTCTGACAGACTCGATAGATGGCGATATTTGTTAAATACGTAATTTCTGGCTTTGAATATTTCATGTATTTGGCCAGCATCAAATTGAACAAATATTTCAATTTAAATAAATATACTGCATATACCCGGACATAAATATTTGTTGAAAGGCATGGCTTACATACTGGAAACTTAAAACAAAAAAAAAAACAATTTTGTTACCCCTATTAGCAGCGCCATCTAGTGAAAGTAGCTATAACGTACGATTCTACTCCATGTATCTTCAAACCCTAAAATTTGAAAAAATTTCTAATGTTGTCAATCTAAAGAAATTTAAAAAGATTGCTTAATACACAAACTTTAATTATAAGATTATACTAAGCATGAATGTACTTTTTTTTTGTAATATTGAAGTAATAAACAGTTTAAATTTAACAGAAAATTGGTAAAAAAACAGACCTTTCTCTAAGCTACTCCCCGTCTCATATCATGCTATCTCTTTCCTCAATGACTATTTTCCGTTTTTTTCTTTTTTTTTGCAATCTACCGGGTAAAAAAGATACCCGGTATATTTGAGTATTTACCTCCCCTTTAAGCTTCAACCTCCTCCGTTTGACCGGCACGGAGTCAACCAGGGAGCGGACATACGCCCGCTTTCCTTTCCAGTCTAGTTCGTTCCAGAAGTAACCGAACAACTCCTCTCGTTTAGACTGGTCGAAGCTCGGACATTTCTTTGAGGTACCTTTAAAATGAAAAATTCATATTTTTAATTCTTCCATAGAATATTACAGAATTATAATATTTTTACGCTCAAGAAGGGGGTAATGTTTTTTTTTGGGGTATGTTTAATTTTATTTATTTTTCGACCGAGCAAACAAAGTTAGCGATGTATCTGCTTCAACTGGCAAAATTTGCTTTATTTGAGTTACTTTCGCATTTATAATATCAGTTAGGATTAGTTTTATTAAAATACTAGCTACGCCCCGCGGTTTCCCCGCGGTGTAATAGTAGCCTATGTATCCAGGGTGTAAGCTACCACCATACCAAATTTAATTAAAATCCATTCAGCCGTTACAGAGTTGAACGGGAACAAACACACTTACATACTTACACACAGGCTTTCTTATCACACTAATATTATAAATGCGAAAGTTTGTGTGTTAGTGTGTAAGTATGTGTGTTTGTTCCCGTTCAACTCTGTAACGGCTGAACGGATTTGGATGAAATTTGGTACGGAGGTAGCTTATTCCCTGGAATAACACAGAGGCTTACTTTTTATCCTAAAAAAATTAACCATAGGTTTAGTTTTAAAAATTTACTTCCGCAAAGTAACGCCTGAATCAATCAACTACTTACCCTCGAATACTGAAACGCTTGTTAACTTTGATGACAGATTAATTCTATTGGTGTCTTTGTCATTTGCTTAGTGCCAGACAAAGGCAGTATTAGAATTAATCTGTTGTCAAAGTTAACAGCCGTTTCAGTATTCGGGGGTTAGCCACGTACTTGTACATGTACCTTTGGTGCATAATTCCGAGACGCAAGCCGGTCCGAGTTTCCTCTCCGATTTGGGAACGTCTTGTACCCATTTCTTATTGGGCCCGTCCGTCGTACGGAACCCGTAGTAACTTCTACCGGACATACGTTTCTCTTTCTCGTGCTTTCGCAATTCGGACTTAAGGCGGGACTCTTCCTTTTTCTGAAATCAAAGTTTTTGAGTAACAAAAGCTTAGAATAATTTTACTAAAAAAAAAAGGACTTCATCAGAACCATTTATTTAATTTTGATTCGTCATAGTCGCCTAATTATCATAATCGAGATGTTCTTAGCGCCGCCCGTGACATACTTATCATTGTGGAGTTCCGGTGGCGACCTGTGGTCTGTGGTCTTCATCAGTTCCACTTCACCAAATGATACTTTCTGAATGCAAATGCTTGACTTGTTGATGAAAATACCAAAATCGCTATATATTTGAGTATGCCTACAATATTTGAGGAGTTCCCTCAATCCCTCATGGATCCCATTACCAGAACTGGATTTTGATAAAAATGGGACCAATCTGGAAATATATCCTTTCAAATAAAAAATAATAATTCAAAAACGGTTTATAAATGACGGAATTCTGAGGTACCAAACATTACTTTCCAATTGAGAACCTTGTTTTTTTTTTTAAGTCGGTTAAAAATAATCCATGTTAACTTGGAAAAACTTACTAACTCAAAGACAACCCAGTCTTAAGGAGTTGATATTGCAAGCGCCCCGGGCGCGCGGACGGGGCGCTGTGAGACAAAATGTATAGCGCTGTATAGACCGAAATACAACAAGCACCCGCCGCTGTTCCACAGAGCGCCATACATTTTTATAGGGTAGATGTGACACAAAAACCCGGGACACGACTTACCTTACGAAAATACGCCTGAAGTTAGCACACTATCACATTTTTAGTTTTAAAAAAAATTAAAATTATTGTTGTTTTGGAATTTCGGATGTACCTGCGTAAAAAAAAAAAACTTGTTGTAGATTTGGAATTTCGGATGTACCTTCGTCAAACAAAAAATAAACTTATTATAGATTTGAAATTTCGGACGTACCTTCTTAAAAAAGTATTAAACTTATAGTTACAATTGGAATTTCGGATATACCTTCGTAAAAAAAATTAAACTTATTGTACATATGAAATTTCGGATGTACCGTCGAAAAAAAAAAGTTATTGTAGATTTGGAATTTCGAATGTACCTTCGCAAAAAAAAAAAAAAATACTTATTGTACATTTGATTGTCGGAGTTCGGACTCACTTTGACCAGCTTACAGTGCCATAACGGATTTAAAAAAAAGCTTATCTAGAAAAATATATTTGGTTTTAATATTCTACCTGCAATATATTTTTTCACTAAAACTATAACTTTTTATTGTATTTGTGATCCGACCGAGCCTTAAATATTTGCACGTACCTTTTCCTTGGCCTGCGCTTGACAGAAAGCTTCGTAGTCTACGAGGCGGGTGATGGTCGGGGAGTCCGAACAAGCTGCGCACGCGACGTTTCTCGGTCGAAGTTTCACTGTAACCGTATTACCAGTGGCTGATTTACCAGCAGGCTGTGTAGAACTAGGGTTGCAGACTTTAGAGGCGGCAAATTCAGGAACATTTTGTTTTAATATAACAGGAATACTCACGTTTAATTGAACGGTTATTCCGACTCACAGATCACACCCTAGAATCTGCATTCAGGACGCTCGAAGCGCACCAGGCAACAGACTAAATACACTTACAAGAAATTACTCTGATTGGTTGATTGTTAGGCGCGAGTAGGCGTAACGTTGAGATAGCCAACGAGAAGGTATGGTCGCACTCCCCGCGACCCGCGCCGCGCCTCAAACTTTGGTGACTTTTTGTAGGAACAACCAATCTCGTAATGCGGCATCTAGTGCGATCTATGGTCCGACTGTTTCGATCACATTCGGTGAAAAAAAAAGGTCACCGATAAAGATCACAAAAAAATTAAAATAAACTATAATCGGAATAACCGACTCAATTGTGAGTGAGTGAACTCCCGTTTTATTAGAACAAAATGTGTGAAAACCACGTCACTTTTCATAGTAAAATTCAGGAACATTTTTTTTATATGACTTTTGTAGTAACTCAGACTCAAAAAGATTTCTTTGCATATATCAAAAATATTTTTTGAGACGGATTTCTGATGTCTTTCAGAAACCTGTGTGCATACATTACCCAATGTTACAAAGTCGTAAATTATTAAACCTTAATTACCTCAGAAATATAAACAAAAAAAAAAAAAATTCAACTAAATTGCTGGATTGAAAAAATAAAGGCACTCAAAAACAGCCTATAATTGGAAAATGTGTTAATCCGCCACTGCATATTACGCAGTTTTGGCGGGAAGGTGAAGAAGTCAAGTCGCCTCATTGTATAACTTTCCAAAACTTCGATGGTATTGTGTGAAAATGGTGGATTTTTATCCATTAAATGTTCGTGAACGTGCACGAGTGTTGGTGACTCGTACAATGTTGTGAAACGTGTCTGTTCGTGATTTTTCCAAAACTCCATAGAAATCTCTAGCAAACAAAAATGTGTAATTTCTCTATGCCTCTACTAAAGTCTCCACCACTTTACTGAGGCATGACGTGGACTTGACCGTGACTTAGTTTGCTTCACTTGTTTAAACTGTGAAATATTTTAATTCACTTGAAATATTACGAAACTTGACACTGGCTAAATACGCAACGTGAGGAGCCAAAACATAAGATTTTTATCGATTACGTGTTCGTGAACGTGACCGTTTGTTGGTGAATAACATAATGTCGTGAAATGTGACTTTTCGTGCTATTTCCAAAAATACTCTAGTAAAGTCTTAACCACTTTACTGGGGCACGACCTGACCGTGACTTTGCTTGACTTAGACTATGACATCTATGACTCAGACTTCTTTTTGTTGTAAAATATTGTGATTCATTTGAAATGTTATAAACTTGACATTGGCTAATTATACAACGTGTGGAGCCAACATTTATGAGAGAAAAAAAAAACTCCTTAGCTTCCAACCACTTCACTGAAGCATGACATGGACTGGACAGTGACTGAAATCGTTGAAACTATGACTGAGACTTATTTTTACTGTTATACTAAAATTATGAACCTCGACATTGGCTAAATATACAACGTGTCAATTAAAAAAAATACAGTTTAAAAAAAAAGCTGGGTATAAATTTAAATCTCTTACCAGTCCTGAAAGTGATGTCCTCCCCATCGAATATCAGGAGTCGTTCGACTAGCAACTGCGCGTGTGTTTGCCCCACTATGTATTTTATGGCTTCTAACGCTTGCAACGCGCCTGAAAAAATATTTTTATTTATTTATCTGAGCGTTCAATTTATTTTTAGCCGACTTCGAAAAAAAAGGAGGTTTCAATTCGACTGTATGTTTGTTACGCGATTACTCCGCCAATTATGACTTGATTTTGATGATTGTTTTTTTTTTGGTAAGTCATACTTCAGAGATCCCATATAAATTTTATCGAAATCGAATCAGCACTTTGAAAACATTAACAAAGACAAAAAAATATATACACATAATATGACGTTTTTTTTTTTTTGGGTCTCTTTAGCAAAAGTAATAACAATTTTCTACTTTTTAGTTTAAGTCTGCTTTTCCCCTAGCAGTTCAGTGCCCAGGATGTTGAACTGCAACAGTTCTAAACCGTGCGCGGCAATGCACTGCGCTCGTGACCACCCAGAAATATTAGATGTGAAATCTCTTTGTGCTCAGTTATTACGCTGGAAACATTGACCTTCAATCCGGATCCCGGAACACAGTAATGTTTGCACACTACTGCTTGGCAGGTGTTGAAATTACTGTAAATTATTCGAGCGAAGCAAGCTGCGTTATAATAGTGGTGGTTTATATTATCCATTATGACATAGTGATAATCGTAGTGGAGAATGTGGTGATCTTTTAGTGTTGTTTCAAAAACTCCCTAAAAGATTTCACATCCAATGTTAAAAAGTTATTACATACATCCGCCACTTTTCTGAAGCAAGACTTGGCCTTTGACTGAAATTGACTAACATCATGATGGACTTAGACTATGACTGAGACTTGACATTGACTTGGATTTTTAAATTGATTACCTATTCAAGTACTAGTCAATCTAGAATGCATACGTTGAGATGGAAATATCATTATTTTGAGACATTTGAAGTGTATTTTTGACTTTTTTATGGCTTACACACAGATCACACCTAGATTCCGCACTCAGGGCGATCGAAGCGCACCACGAAGCCGTCAAAACACACCAATATAAGCATTTACTGTCATTAGTTCATTGCGAGGCGCAGGTAGGCCGTAACCTTGAAATAGTCAATGAGAACGCTTGATCGCATTCCTTGCAACTCACACTTTCCTCCAACTTTAGTGTTTTTATCGGAACAACGATCTCGTAATGCGGTATCTAGATAAAATATGTGTTTCTGAAATTACATGACTTAGACTGGGCTTGCACTGAGACTATGACCGAGACTTGGCTTTGAGTTGGATGTTTTGGTTTTCAAATTGATTAAATTTTTCAAGTACTAGTGTTTAGTTGTGTTTCTTTATTTTGGGATCTTGAAGTGGTTGTGGCTATGTACCTATGGCGCCAGGCACGGGTCCCGCGACTCCATTGGCGGAGCACGAGCCCACGGCGGCCGCGGGCGGAGGCGTCGGGAACACGCAGCGGTAGCACGGCCCAATGTAACTCGGATCCTGTAACAATACAACACAGATCATACAAGGTAACTTTTTAGGTAGTACGCAAATTTTTATCTATTTAATTGACCGAGCGAAGCGAAGGTCTCAGAGTTTACTGGGACAAATTGGCATTTGTATGTATGTTTGCGAACCGTTGATCCGATCTTCATGAAATTTTGTAGGCAAGTAGTTCATTTCAATAAAAAATTTAAGTTCGAATATGAGCTGAATCGGTCCACGGGTTGTGAAGATATAGGGATCGCGAGGTCTCAGTTCGCCGCGAACTACTAGTTGTATACCAGTTTTAAACGTACCTTCTCGTCGGGGTTCTTGCTAGCTCTATACCCGTAGACGGTCAGTTGTCCCTCCATTTTCAATGCGCTGCCCGATATTAGGGGTATCTACGAAGAAAAACGTCCAATATTTATAACTGCGCCATCTAGTTTTAAGCAGAGCAAACTTTTGTTTTCTATAGTTCATAAGTCATTTATTTGTTTTCTGAGCTGTAGGTTGTGGGTTCGATTCCCACCCAGGACAAACATTTGTGTGATGAACATGGATGTTTGTTCTTTGTCTGGGTGATTCTACGTAATGTAATTACAAATTTTAAAAAAAACAGTATTTATGTATTCTATCAGTTATCTGGCTAGTACAAGCTTGCTTAGTTTGGGGCTAGATGGCGCTGCGTGTAAAAAACGTCCACCTATATCCACCTACTAGTACTCACCTTGGCGATAACACAGGTGTCGTTCAACAGATACCGAGTAGGGACGTTATCAGTACAGTCCAGTACAACATCGTAGTCAGAGGCTACTCGTAACGCATTCGTCGAGTCGAGTTGCATGTTGTATGGCCTCACCTTTATGTGGGAGTTCAGGCTGGAAGGTGGATAAATGTGGCATTTACAAATCATCATGATCAGCTATTTTTATGTTATTACTAGCTGCGCCCCGCGGTTTCACCCATTATTCTACTGATTTTTCTGGGATAAAAAGTCTATGCCTCCTGACCTGACATCTTGTGAAAGAGATGGCTATATATTAGTTATGGGGAGCGAAATGGAGAAGCTATAACTTTAATTGTTTCTTTTGCTACCGTGAAATTCAAATCTAGCTGTCCCTTTCGCACGATGTCGGGTCAGTTAATGTAGTGAGGCCAAGTCTTGTTTGTTTTTTAACGAAATAACGTTCAAACGCAATAAATATGCCCTGGTGTGTGTTACGGTATTGCACTAATAATGTTTTTTTTTTCCGTTTATCTTCTTATTGTACCCAAGTTACCTTCTGAGCTTGGCTGCAGCAGACTCCGCCTTGCTGGTGAACTGGTCTTTTTCATCGTGCAAGAACTGCCGGTGGATGTTGGTCACGTCTACCGTGTCGTAATCCACAATACCGATTTCGCCTAAAAAAATAACATTCTTTTTAGGATCATCGGGCTGTTAGGTCCTAAAACTGACCAGAGAGGTTATAGACAAAATTGTCGAAAAATATGTTTGCAAAATTGTGCAGAACTTCTACACATGCAATAGTGTACTATGCCCAAAACAGTACGGTTTCCAACCAAAAAAAAGCACCACACTGCTGTTATCTCGTTTTACGGACGATATGAACGGCTACTTAGATGATAAAAGACACGTGCTATTGGTCTTTATAGACTATAGTAAGGCGTTTGACACACTTAGACACGATCTGTTTATCCAGACACTAGATAACAGCGGTGTGCGGGGAAATTTACTAGAATGGTGCAAAGACTATGTTCGTGATCGTAGCTATCAAGTTAAGGTAGACGGGATGTACAGTGATACGGTGGAAGTCACAGAAGGTACCGCACAGGGATCAGTAATTGGTCCCTTGCACTATCTAACGTATGTGAATTGCCTGAGCAACGTCATTAAACATTGCTCAGTGTTCCAGTTTGCTGATGATACGTGTCTGGTAGCTGCTAATAGAGACATATCGGTTGCCCAAAATCAGATTCAAAAAGACTTCACTGAAATATGCAAGTGGTCACACGACGCTGGACTGGTACTCAACGCCGAAAAGACAAAGCTCATGCATGTCCATTCCAGCCATAATCAGAATACCCGTAAAGAAGGCATAAAAGTAGTAGCCCATAGTCATGATTGCTTGCACAACAGAACTACGTCTTGCTCGGATGGTGGTCGGAAAATACAGCAGGTGAATGAATTTACATACCTAGGCCTAGTGATAGATAGCAGGCTTAACTGGGCGAAACACGTTGATAAAACATGCACAAGACTGCGCGCAGTTATGGCAAAATTTTACTTACTAAAAAGCAGAGTGCCTTTCCATGTCTTACTAACCATGTATAAGGCTCTGGTTGAGAGCATAATTTCTTACGGTCTTAGTAGCTACGGTCGCACTTATAAGACATACTTGGATCATATTTACAACCTACAATACAGGCTACTTAAGGTGCAACGTTTCGCACAGAGCGCGAAATTCAAATTTACTTGCGTTTTTTGTCAATTACAGCTTAATTACTCATCGTAGGTTCATGAAAACTAATTTTGCGATAATAAATAGATTGTCTCAAGAAATTAGTCCAACCAAAAACTCAAGTTGAAAGCTAGTATAAGTACATTTCTCACTAAACCAAAAACCAAGATTAAAATCAGCTTATTGAGATTTGTAGCTAAACCAATGTTATGTAGGTGATCATTTTACCCGTAATTTCTTAAAACAACTTATTTATTGGCGCAAAATTGGTTTCAATAAATCCACGATGAGTAATTAAGCTGCAATTAACAAAAAACGCAAGAAAATTTGAATTTCGCGCTCTGTTCGAAACGTTGCACCTTAAATTGATAGTACCACTAAAAACTAAACATAAATACAATGACAACCCTCTGGGGTTATTTAAATTTTGTGGCGTAATACCTGTTCACAAGAAAGTTGAATACAGTTTGTTACTAGAACAGTACTTTCGGACTGAAATTCAAATCCCTAAAAATTGTAATCATGTAATCACTAGAGCTGTTTCTAACAAACTCCTTTCAATCCCCAGGTTTAAAAACGCATATGGTAAAAGAACATCTAAATATGCTATCCCGTATTTAATAAATAAATTACCATTAGATCTTAAAAACAAACTAACACAAAAAAATATTAAATTCTTGTTACAAAAATATTACCTAAATGAATAAACACATATTATCGGGAGCACCCTTTATTGAGAGTGCGGCGCGCAAGCACTGCAGCAGCTGCACGAGTAGGTAGATACCTTGAAACCGGTTTACTCAGTGACATTGCCTACAACAGCTGTTTTTGTGTGCTCGCCCCGCAGCGCTTAACGGGTTGGGAATAGTGTTTATTCTTGTACCTACTAATTTTATTGTATTTGTATTAATTTTAATACTTAAGTGGCTTACTCTTATTGTTTTTTCTTGATGAAATATTATCGAGAACTAATTGCCTAGACAAACCTAATATAGGTTTTAAGGCAATACTGAAACTTATTGTAAAATTTCTGTATTTATAAATAAACTAAAAAAAAAAAAAAAGGGCGGGCAGTAGCGTCCTTTTAGTGGCACCTGTCTCACCACCGACTATCGACTGTTTTCTCGCTAAATAAGGTCCAGACTCCACCAAAGCGGAGACGAGAACAGAGATGTGCTAGAAACAACTAACAGGGTTGCGTTATTTACGCATCTCGTCTCCGCTCAGCTTTGGTGCAAACGGTTGAGCAGAGAGATGTTTCATATTTGTTTAGCGCGAACAAAATAGAGACGGGTGCTCTGTCACGCAAGCTGGCGAAGGCGGGCAGCGCAGACGAGAGATGTGGACGTCGTGCGGCTCCGCTAGTTCCCCGCGTCGCACAACCGGCCCGCCGCACCCGCGTCTCTGAACTCTTGCTAGTACAGCGCCGGACGCATCTAATCACCGCTCCGGTCTAGCTAGTACGCATCTCCGTACAGCTTCGATGGAGACACCCCAGCTGTTAAATATCTATTCTCGTCTCCACTTCGCACATCTCCGCTTCGGTGAAGTCTGAGCCTAAACGTACAATACGAACGTAACGCACATCATACGTACAAACAACGTACATCCCGTGTCAAAAAAAAAAGAGATGCATATGATCCGTTATCATAGTACACCCAGTCCCTTACTTATGGAAAAGTCCATACAAGTCTTCTCCATGCTTAGGTTGCCTGGAAGAGATTGCTTTAAGCGATAAGGCCGCCAGTTGCTACACTGCGCTTTTTTTTGTCTTATGTATTTCATTTCTGGTGTGAACAATAAGGAGTTATCTATCTATCTATCATATATCTAATTAAAAACAGTTGATCCCTGAATGTTCACTCAGCCGGAGAGAACCCTCTCCACTAGTTTGTCGCAGCGTCAAGACATCAATGAAAAAACTCGCTCAGCTCGCTTGGCGGTCAGAAAACTCGTCGAGACTCTCGGTTGGTACATACGCATATGACTCGGCCGCCCCAAGTGATGCTAGTAATCGCCTGTCGCATTCGCGCACTCGCTTATAGCCCAGCGACAAGAATTATCCCCCCTCCAAGGGGCCGCATTTGTTCAGGAAGAAATCTCCAAAAGAATATATATAAAACTGTACTGTCTGTCTGACTGACTTAATGCAGAGCACAAGACGTATAAACGTTTTTATTTTTATTTTGACGAGATGAGCAAGTCGCCGGCCTGATGGTAACCGTCACGCTTGTCTATTATAGTTTAGTGCCATACTAAAATTTTGAACTTCATCAGTTCCAAACCCTGCCCGGCAATGCAATGCGCTCGTACCCTGAGATATTAGACGATAAATCTCTTATGTGGCCAGTAAGTGCAGAGCTTAGAGTCGGGTATTTTATTTTTCTTTTAACCATTTTACTTTTTACCCAACTACCCGAGAAGAAGGGTAACGTTTTTGGAGTGTATGTAAGTAAATCATCGCTGGAAACATTACCCTTAAATCTGGAACACTTTAATGATTGCACACTATTGCTTGGCGGTTGAATAACTGGCAAAGGTGTAGTGTTTTTTCAGACGGACTCTGTAAAAGAGCCTTACCAGTACAAAAATATATATTTAAAGAAATTATTTAAAGAAGCCAATGGCCATTAAAAGATGCGTAACCCGATTGTAGTACTCTCAGAAAAGAGAACTAGAAGTAAAAAAAAAACTTCTGTGGTAGTACTGATAAGGAAGTGAGATGACGCTATTACTTTAAGCTGTGACATGATCGTTACAATTTGCTTGACTTGAAAAAGAAACTCAAGCTAACTCATTCGTAATGGTTCAGAGAAAAAACGCTTATTGTTATGAATATTTTTGCATTATTAATATCAGTAAAATTAATACTTTGTTATTTTATTTGCAAACACGCTATTTTCAATTTTACACGGTTCTCAATAGATGGCGCTGAAAACATTATTTTTGGAAACGTATTTCTTACGTTGTATACTGCAATCTACTTTGAACTAAACCTTAAATAGCGGACATAATAGCAACACTATGTTTCTATATTAACCATATTTTCATCGGCTTACATAGCTTTATAGCTCTTATTTGAAGGGTACACTTTTTTATATGAGATTGTCATTCTTCTCGGTTTTTTTCTATGGTAAAATATACGATACATAGAAATATATATATTTAATATTTCCGTCTTTTAGATATACGTCCAGTAAATAAGAGCGCAGTCAAACGCAATAGCTAGTTTCGAATCGTCTCGTCGAACCAGTATGGTAGTGCGTTGTTCTTTGATAAGATTTCAATGGTTTCTTATAAACATATGTAATGATAATATATAATAGTTGTGTCAATTTTGGACTACAGTGACCCATTGTCTGCTAATTTTTAGAAGTGATTAGTGAGTACTTTAGTTGTAATTTGAACAAAAAAAACCGACTTTAACAAAATACTCTGAAAATATGCAGTATCGAATGTACTTGGCTCCGCCCGTGAAATACTCTGAGGAGTTCCGGTGACCGTCTATGGTCTTCTTCATCAGTTCCACTTCACCAAATGATACTTTCTGAAAGCGAATGCTTGATTGGTAGATGAAAATACCAAAATCGCTACATGTATGCCTATAATATTTGAGGAGTTCTCTCAATTCCTCATGAATCCCATTGTCAGAACTGGATTTTGATAAAAATGGAACCAATCTGGAAGTGTCTATACTTTCAAATTAAAAAAGATTTTTCCAAATCGTTTCGTATATGACGGAGATCTGAGGCAACAAACATAAAAAATAGTTGACTTGAGGACCTGGTCCTTCTTTCGGAAGTCGGTTAATAAGTCATCTGATACAATGAGTAATGATGTAATGAAATAATACATCACTACTTTTTAATGAGATTAAATATAATGAGCACCAAAAATTTTTTTTGGCACTCTTACCAAAAAACTATACAAACTCTTCAAATTGTAATTGAACATCAAATGTAGTTAATGATCACCAAATCATAGCGAGAAATTGCTACATAAAAAACCACTATATTGCTATGTTTAGACATATACCTAAAGAATCTCTAAAAAATAACTGTAACCTATTATATAATGGCTCCGAACACCACAAACGACGCGCAGCCGATCGTTTTTTTTGGTGGTCATTTACTGTTTTTGGGTGACATTGATTAGATTGGAGTTATTTGCTTTAATAAGATAGCAAGATGTTAAGTTATTGGTTATAATTTCACATTAAAACGGGGTTTTAATTTGATTATCATTTACTATTTTTGGCAGTATATTTATTTTTTTGATGTTAAACATATTTTATAAAAAAAAAAAAAAAAAATTTTACTGTTTATTACTATGAGTATTACAAAAATTCTACAATCATGCTTAGTTTAATCTTACTACACTCGACATAATAGGTCAAGCCGTATTAGCTTCAAGTCATATCACACAATCATAGATTCATACTCACATACACCCGAAGAAAATTACCCTCCTTCGTGAACAGTTGTGTATAAAAAAGCAATGTTGACCTGCCAGCCTACTATCTGTCAGGTGGACACCATGATGGTGAAGATATACTGACCCACTCCAGCCCCTGCCAGGTACACAGCCGCGGGGCAGCCAAGGCCGCCAGCCCCCACGACCAGCACCCTCGCTCCACACAGCTTCTCTTGACCTTTCACACCTATATTGGGCAGCAGGATTTGACGACTATATCTGTAACAAGCAATTGATTGATTTAACCAGCCCTGCTTGACCACCTAGGACGCTATGAACAATATGAATGCTAGCACCACATACATAATAACGCAAGCCTATGCTGTACACGAACACGCACACGTGATTGCCTCCCATGCAGTTGTGGATGCCTACGCTACTACTAACAATTGGGTTCCACGTGCTTCTCAGAGATGATGTTAGCTTAACACAATCAATTAGACTGGAGATTGATAATTATTTGAATCATGCGAGGTATCTTGCATTGGCGGGGGCGGGGAGTGGAGTCTGTATGTATTACCATAGTGAAATTAAATAAAGAAGAGTGCCCATGTCCATAGAAACATGCATAGCTCGATTGTAGTACTGATAAGAACATAACATGTCGCTAGTGCTTTAACTGCGACATGATCGTCAAAATTTTTGCTCAACTTGAAAATTGAAATAGAAATCCAAGCTAGCTCTTTCGTAATGGTACAGAGAAGAAATGCGACTTATTATGAATATTTTTGCATTAATAATAATGGTAATATTAATAATTTTATATTTTATTTGCAAAACACTCTAGGTTCTCAAGACGTGGCGTTGAAAACATAATTTTTACATCGTACATTGCAATCTTATTAGAACTAAACCTTAAATAGCGGAAATATATTAATGCTGTTTCCATACAAGCCATATTTTCATCGGCTTTTATAGCAGTTTGGACATTAGCGGACTAAATATGTTTGCGCCATCTAGTTTTATACTGTTTTTTCAGGGGGTACACTTTCTTGTATGAGGTGGTCATTCTTCTCATATTATTTTTCTATGGTACTACTAATATTGTATTCTGTGCCACTGCCAATATTTTACCTTTCTATTGCCCATTTCGGTAGTTTGTCACTAATTTGTGTTTTTGTCTTGATATTCTCACACTGGTATTGATCGGTGAAATTATTTGGTGTTATATTCATTTGTTGACCCTGAAATACTAATTTAAATTAATTTTGTGACCAAGCAATCTCATTGGCTACCTCAAAGCTATGCCTAGCGTCTAGCATTGAAGCAGTGGCAGTACATTTTTATGGGTTTATTTTGACCTTGTGCTTCTGTCATCCTGAGGAATCTTGGGTGAACTTAGTTTTCTAAGAAATATGCAACAACATTTTATTGTTTTCAGCCAACCAACTCTGAATAAAAAATACTCGGCAAATACTGGAACATGGGAATTGCTGAAAAACCTGCGGGCGAGTCCATCATATATTCTTTGCTGCAAATAAATGCTTTAAGTTTTCAAAGCACCATTTAGAGGTTACAGCTTATCGCCGCAACTAATAGGTTAGGACATTTCGGCCTAATACAGGTGGCGCAGTGGTGAAGGTTCAACTACTAGGCCACTTGCGTAAGGTAAATGTCCTAAGCATTTAGACTCACTTTTGACCAGTAAGTTTTGTAACAAAAAAAGTATTTGAAATCTGATCCTTACCATCCATTCGTTTTTGACTCGATAAAGTTCGGCTTCTTTTTCCTGTAATATTCTACGAAGATCAGCGATTTCTATCTCCAATTTGTGTATTTGCTCCATAACTACTTATTTGTTATGAATTTCTGTTCGGAGCTAAAAAAAACTACAACAACACAAGAGGTGTCTATAATGTACAGCCCAATAATGTACGGCCCGGAATGTACAACGTACGACTTGGACGAAACATCATTGCTAAATCCAAGAAGATTGTAGGTAAAATCTTCTTGGCTAAATCCATGACGTACGACCGATAATTGGTGTACCGGGGTGCCATCTTTTCATTCCACTAGGGTGTCTAATTTAGAGTGCGGTTTAAAATGTGCACATAGTTACCATTTGCACTGTGAGCGTGCAAACAGTCGGTTTAAGATGCGCATTTATAGGCTCCAGGGCTATCCTGTAAGTATGAAAGCGATCGCGAGAGGCTCAATATGGGACTATCGCCCGAATACTGATGCGTCACTCAGGTGGTCCACTCATCTGAAAGCTATCTTAATTCTGAAAGGTCATTAAATTTAACTGGTATTCTCAAACGCTACTCAAGAAGTTTAAGACCGTGATCAGTAGAACAGCCCTCAGATTTTCTATAAATGGCAACATTTACTTTAAAAGTGCGTTTTCAATTACATTTTTTATTATTTGATATAACAATTTCGTTCTACGCAGAAATATTTATTAAATTAACATAAAATAATAAATCAATTGGATATATACATTGTTTCAAAATTTTATTTCTATTGTTTTGTATAAAATTATTATCACTTACGATTGTTTTTTTATAATTTGGAAGTTCTTAATACTGTGTTGGCAATTTGTAGTTTAACTATTTTTCATTGTGATCAAAAACGGAACGTAAAATGTCATAATGTCATTCGTTGAATAAATACAATCCTCGCAGGAAAATAAACAAATCATTGAAAAATAGTTCATGATATTTAAAGAAACCTATATCGGACAGATAAAAGATGGAGAAAGAAATCACTAAAAAGAAAAGGGGGTCTAATTACACATCCTTGGAAAAGGAAACTCTAATAGAAATTGTGAAGGGGTAAAAATTTGTTTGTGATAATGTACTGTGTAAATTATAGTATTATAAATAAAAATCTCGTTTATTAGACATATGAACATCATTGAAAACAAATGGTGAAATCATCAGAAAGAAACAAAATGCATGGACTGTAATAACAAAACAATATAATGCAGTTGCAACTAGTGGCCCCAGAACGCGGGTTCAACTGCGGCACCTGTATGAGAATATGAAGCAAAGAACAAAGAAAAACATAGCCAAAGAAAATGTAAGTTTTCTATCAGAATTATTTCGATGGTGCATTGGTAATTAACAAGCAAAAAATGTTTTATCATTGTACTCAACTACATTTTATTCTAATTACAGAGACAACAGTTTTACGAAAAAGAAAAAGAGCAGGTTATTCGTGACCTAAAATTAAAGACAATCTCATGACAAGGTATAAGTTTCGTTAATAGTCGGCATGGCTATGGCCGAGTATTAATCAAGGTCAGTACTTGTCTACATAAACGGGTTGGGATCATTTGGGTAGAAGCTGGCTTGGTAGATATGCACTTATACTTCTGTGTGTAATATTAATTACTGTGCTAATATTTTATTTACTTTTATTTTATAGAAGCAAGTATTACAAACTGGTGGTGGAGCACACAAAAGTGTCCTAACAGAAACCGATAACCAACTATTAGCCATGGTAGCTCCGCAAATAAAGCCCATGAAAAATCTTTATGATGATGCAGCAGTATACTTTGGTTTGCATGGCTTGTTTAAATAATAAATAATATCATTATTCGCACTACGCATTATTTTTGATCTACCAAAAATGACTATTTTGTTTTAGATGATGTTGAAGAAATAGCAGTGGAGCTAATTGAAGAATTCACAGACCACGGTCCGCAGGCCATATGCGACCCTCCATCTACACACGAGTGGCTCGCCAGTGAACTAAACTCTTGTAAGCATTTGTATTAAAATACTTGAATACTTTAACAATAGGGGCCAGTAATCTCTGAATAAATTACTTTTTTTTAAATACTGACACTATGAGCATTTTTAGCTCGTACTTTGCTCCACTGGCCCCTATTCCTAATAAGTCTGCGCTTCTGTTTTAGATGATGTTCCAGTAATACCATATGTTGAGCCAACTCCCTCAAATCCTACGGAAACGCTCAAACCAATAGGTATGTATTCTTACGCTGCCACTTTTCCCCCTCATTTTTCAGTTTTCTGATAGTTGGAACATAAATAGCCTAATAATAAATACTTTGTTAATATGTTTTTATTATATTATTTCAGGTAAGGGAAGAAGACTGGTCAGAAATGGAAAGCTTTCTAAAAGTACTATTAAGGAGCAATATTTTAAAGATAAATTACATACTGCGAAACTGGAAAAAAAATTCTTAATTCAACGACATAAATTGAAAATGGAAGTACTACGAATAAACATTAAAAAAAACAGTGCTACAAAGCGTTTACTTTAGTTATTTTTCACATAATTTTAGATTGCTATGCATAATTTTAGATTGATATTAAATAAAAACCAATTTTAATCTGTAAAATATGCATTTATTATTGAAGTCCTTGCTGCAAAATTTTCATTTCCTAAATAAGATGTAAATTCCTGCACTGTATTCATTTCAATGTTTTCTAAATCATCCTCTTCCAAAAAATCTTGCCTGGATAAAGCTATGTTGTGCAGCACTGTGCATGCCACAATAATTGTTGGTACATTTTTTACATTTACTTGGAGACCAATCTGCAGGCAAGGGAATCTTCTTTTCAAGACACCGAAGAGTCTCTCTACAGGGTTTCTTATTCTAATCTGAGCCCCATTGTATGCTTCTTCAACTAGAGTAGATGGATTTGAAATGGGTGTCAACAAATAGTTACGGCAAGGATAACCACTGTCACCCAATAAAACCATATTTCCATAGTCTCCACGTTCTAGCTGTGCGCATAATGGAGAATCATTAAAAATGGTACTGTCATGCACCGAGCCCGGCCATCTTGCTATGATGCTGCTAGCCATCAGTCTAGTGTCACATACTATTTGGACATTCAGGGAGAAGAAGCTTTTTCTATTCCCGAATGTTTCTGCTTGCATTCCATCTGAAAATTCAAATCTTTAGATAAACAAGAAAATACCAGTAGGTACATATATTAGGTTATCATCAAACAAGTATGTAGTCATACCAGGTGACTTGATTTTTATGTGTGTGCAGTCCACAGCACCAATCACACGAGGAAACCCTGCGATTGCATAAAATTCATTTGCAATTTGTCTTTGCTCGCTTTCGGTGGGCATTTTTATGTAAATGTATTTCAATTTCGCCAGCTCTGCTGCTACTCGATGGACAATACGGTGGACAGTTGGTTGCTCAATGTGAAATATGTCTCCGATGACCCTCTGGAAACTGCCTGTGGCAAAAAAACGCAGTGTGATCAACAACTGATCAACTGGCTGGATTGCCCGATTTCGCCTTCAGGTTCTCTCCAACTACAGAACATAAATAATGCACAGTTTCTTTGTCCAGGCGGAATCTCATTTTAAATTCTTCTGCGTTGTACTTTTCGTAGTCGTTTAGTACTGGTTCATTTCTTCGATTACTGAAAGTCACTTCCTCGTCAGAATTCGAAGATAAAGATGAAAGAGACATTTTTTCTTCTACCACAATCCAACTCAATGCAACTTGAGACTGGTCACAAGCACTCTTAGATTTAACGGCTAATCAAAGTATTTAAGCGTCACTTTGATAGCTGTCAAACGTTAACTAGCGTTTGTGAATACCGATTTTTCACTTAAGTAGCGTTCAAATCGCAGGCGTGTTAAATTTTAAGCGATGATTTAATTAACGTTTCTGTGTACGGTTTTCAAGGATAACAGGGTCTCAGATGTTTGACGCGAACTTAAATATTTGATTGGCGTATCAGTATTCGGGCGTATGGGTTGTATTTTGACATATGAAACAAATACTCAACTGTCAAATGCCAGTTTCGTATCCTGTAAGTCCAAAATGGCGGAAAGGGATTCGGATCGCGATTGAATGAACAATTTTGGCATTTGATCCGGATCCGGATGTGATGAAATGTCAAATGAAAGAGATGGCAAGTTTGCTATCGCTTTCAACAATTTGGCGGGTTTTTATGGATATTCGCCATTTTCTCTTGGTTGCTGCCAGGCTTCTTAAGACTTTCGAGGGAGTTGACGGATTATTAATATAAATCATTTGTTTCACGTGTTTTACGATCTCATTGATATCTCACCTTATCTGTATTGATTTCAGATTGCGAGCCATGGCGGGAGCGATGCTGTTGGCAGCGGCTGAAGAGGCACGCCTGAGAAGTCGTGAGAGGATACACCGTCGACTGTTACGAGAGGCAAGTCAGCCTCTGATGACATCGGAGACGGAGTTCATCGGGCACTACCGTCTTCAGAAAGCTGACTTCGAGCGTCTTTGCGAAGAAATAATACCGTTGTTGCCGTCAAAACAGCGCACTAGCGCTGTGCGGCCGGAGATAAGGGTAGGCTCTTCAATGTTTTACTCAGTTTTTTCAAGTGTACGTTTGTTTTTGTTTGATTTAAAGTGTGATAATGTTTGGCAGGTATTGGCAGCATTGGCTTTCTATGCCAATGGATGCTACCAAAAAAATGTCGGAGCGTACTACCATCTAGGCTTGGCACAATCTACTGTATCAGCATGCCTAAGAGACGTGACCGATGCCCTAAACCATCAAAGCATCCAAGCCAAATACATAAAGTTTCCCAGAAATAGGACAGAGCGAGAGAATATTGCAAGGAAGTAAGAATTTGAATTAATAATTATATTTGTTATATGCCCATATATATATAGATGAATCTTTTATCACCACCTTGCGTTGTTGCAGATTCATGGATGCTCATGGATTTCATGGAGTTGTGGGTTGTGTTGATGGCACTCACATTGCTATAATCCGCCCTTCCAACCAAGAGGAGGCTTACTACAACAGGAAACATTATCATTCTTTGAATGTCTTACTGGTGAGTTTTTATTTGCACCAATGCATGGTTTGCTTTCATCAACCTGAGCGGGATGTATAGTGTGTCAACACAGCAAGCAACATCAGTGGTTATATTACCTTACTGGTAATGAAAGTCATCGGTCACCATGGTATATTTCAATAAGCACAATATTTAAATTTTCACTATGAATAGGTACATGCATGTTAGAAGACTGTTACATTTAATTCTTTATTATTAGATTTGTGATGCCGAGTTACGCATCCTTCATGTGGACGCATCCTTCGGAGGACAGAGCCATGACTCACATGTCTGGAACAGTTCTCCAGTGAAGGCTCTTATGGAGGACCTTCATGAACTGTGAGCGCATTTTAAACCGTACTCAATGTCAATATATGGCCTGACATGACATCGTGTGAAAGGGAAAGCTAGATTTGAATTTTACGGGAGCAAAAGAAACAAACTATTAAGGTTATGGCTTCTCCCTTTCGCTCCCCCAGAAACTTATATATGGCAATCTCTTTCAAATGATGTCAGGTCAGGCCATGTAGCGTGGCCTTAAGGGTCGTACAATACGGGCCGTACATTATCGGGACGTGCCAATAATATGACTGTTTTGCATTCCAACAAAACAGGTATTATGTGTGGAATAAAACACACAGCGTTGTGATGAAGAAGCTGATGTGAAAATGCCCTTTAAATTAATTATCTATGGAAAAACTCACCAAATTGTCTATGGTTTTATACCTATCTCTGTCATTCACCAGCGTGCATCCTTTTCTAACAAGGTTGGATGTATTTTCTTGACCTGTCAATGTCATAGAGTCTTCAGCGCACCAGCAAGAGTATTGCTGCAACGCTGTGTGTTTTATTCCACACATAATACCTGTTTTGTTGGAATGCAAAACAGTCATATTATGTGATTTCTTAAAACACACAGCGTTGTGATGAAGACCTGTTTGGTATCTGCTGGTGATAAACACAAACGCTATGATGAATAAATCATAACACTGTTCTGAAATATAAATCAGTTTTATTACAATTCAATGGAATTATCATCTATAATCACAGAAATACCTATAACTAATTTTTTACTTATGAAGTCTACAAAAACATATAATTTAATAAATCAACTTTATTTTAAAGAAGGTGTAGGTAGGTAACCTACTATCTGATAAGATCTTAATGAGAAGATTAATTAATAATTGAAAAATTAGAATGTAACAAATCAACAGAGTTGACATCATCAACATTGTAAACTGGTCTACAGTAAAATTTCTGAAAGGTTTTGATACTTCTCCAGTTCCCTCTGTCAAGTATTTCTTGTACAGGTTTATTCTCCAACCAACTTCTAGAGGCCACGGCTGACCTAATACTGCCTGGTGGAGCATCAATGTTTGCAACTTTAAAAATACTGCGTATCCAACCTGCAATCATTGTTCTTGATGCAGGCTTTAATTTCCCCGACAGGGAAATAAATAAACTTGTGATGTTCTCATCTGTCGCTCTCCTGTTTTTAGATTTTTCAATAAAATCTTTAATATGTCTGACAGGGCAGACATGATGGTCTGGGTGTTTCCGCAACAACCAACCTGACTGTCTGTATGTACTTGAGTCAGTTTTAGATCCGAATTTAGGCCACATGGTAATCAGATCTTCTTGAATTAAGATGTTTTCAGCACTCATTTCTAGTAATGTAAGATCATGTATCCTACGCCCTGAGGCCAGCAAGAGTATTAAAGCAGTTCGCCTAGTAATTTCAAATAGAGAACCAGAGTTTTCTGAATTCTTTAACCAGTCATATAAAATTTTTGTGTCCCATATGGGTGGCTTTTTTATTTCAGGCATGGCAAGTGAAATGGCTTTAAGGACTTGTTGAATGAAAAAATTTTTGGAGAGATCTAGTCCTGATGTTGCACAATATGTTGAAACAGCTGATTTATGTAAGAGTATAGTCCTATAAGCTAGTTTGTCTTTTAAAAACAATTTTGCAAGAAATCTAGCGACTTGCTGGCACTCAGGTACTCTAGGATTCACTTGGTTGGTATCACACCAGTCTAACCACCTCTTAATTGGCGCACTATATGTTGTCAAAGTAGATGTCCGCCAGCTACTTTTTAACAAATGTTGTTCCTCTGTGGTCCAATGAGCGATCTGTTCAGCCCACCCCCAACTTTCCAAGCAAGAAGTGTCAACTCGTCCACTTGTGGGGGGCAGTTGCTCGTAGTCCGATCTATTAAGACCTTCCGCAGGTTGTTTATCGGTAGGGGCTTTGTTAGGGCTCTTGCTTGAAGATCGGGTAGCCAAAAGCATTTTGTCCATTCTGGTGCTATCAGAATGTATGTTCCCCTGGCACTGTTCAAGTGGGCCAGGACTCTTGGCATTAGGCAAGGTGGAGGAAATATCCAACCCAATTGGTAGTCCCATTGACGACTGAAAGCATCGCAAAAGATTGCGGACCTGTCTCTTAAATCTAATGTTGCGTACCTTGGTACGACAGCCGTTTCTTTTGATGCAAAAAGGTCTACCTCTGGGACGCCCCACACTTTGAATATAGCCTCCGTGGCTTGGGGCAATAGGTGCCACTCTGGTATCTTGCGGCCCCTTGATAGGCGATCCGCAATTCCGTTGAGTCTCCCCGGGAGGTATGTGGCTGAGAGTGTTATCTGTAATTGCTCTGTCAGTTCTAGGAGCCTGGTTGTCAATTTTAGTAGAGCAAGGGAGCGAGTCCCCCCCTCGTTTCTGAGATATGCAACAAGAGTTCTGTTGTCGGACTGTATTAATATGTGTGCTCCTTGTAGAATCATCCGCTGACTGTTTATTGCTGCAAACACAGCATACATCTCCTTGACATTTGAATGCCAGTGACGCTGGTATGGGGCCCACTTTCCCGACAGACAGATATTGTTTAATTGGGCTCCCCACCCTGTATCTGCTGCATCCGAGGTCAAGAAGTGAGTCACACTTTTTTTGATTATTGGTGTTAAGCTGTAATCCACTGCCCCTAACCACCATTTTAAGTCCTGCTGGACAGGTGGAGGTAGAATTATCCGTTGTCTTGGTCTGTTTTGATTGAATTTTTTTAGAAAAAGTTGCATTCTCCGGCAGTGCAGTCGACCTTTGGGAACTGCGTAATTTGCAAAGTTCAGCAAACCTAATAAACTCTGAGTTTCTTTGAGTGAACTGTTTCCACTGCCTAACATTTTGGAAATCATAAGTTTTATTTTTATTATTTTTTTGTCCGGAAGTTTCAACCTGTTTTGTTGAGTATTCCAGATCAGACCAAGATATTCTACTTCCTGAGAAGGTTCCAGAACTGACTTCTGATAGTTTACATGCCATCCCAAGGTTTCTAATGTTCTCAGTGTTTCTGCAACCTGAGAAAGCAGAACAGTCTTGTCCTGATGGACAAGGAAATAGTCGTCTAAATAAACTAGTATCCGGAACCCTTGAGCCCTTAGGATTTCCGCAATCCAGTTTGTTATTGTAGCAAACATTTTTGGAGCTGATGACAGGCCGAATGGTAAGGCCGTCAGTTGTAGTACTTCGTTGTTGTAAATTACCCGGAGGAACCTTCGATGTGGTTCTGCAATCGGCAAATGAAAATAGGCCTGCTGGATGTCTATTTTCACTAGCCAATCCTGTGTCTGTAGGAATTCTGCTACATCTGCTTGTGAAATCAAATGGAAATGTTTTACTGATACATATGAGTTGAGGCCTCTGAGGTCGAAGATGGGACGAAGTCCCCCGTCTGATTTTTTCACTAAAAACATTCGACAAAGGAAACCCGGATTTAGTGTTGGCGGTTTCTCTAATATATTCTTTTGTCTTAACTCGAGGACCATGCTCGTCATTTCTTTTGTCACTTTGGTAGCATAATTTTTTAATACTCGGCTGTCCGGATACTGAAGGGGTGGTTTCTTTAAAAAAGGAATGCGAGCGCCTGTTACTAACTTTATTATATAGTTGTTTGCACCCTGTTGTTTCCACAGATGAGCATAATTCTTTAGGCAACCCCCCATGAAAGACCTGGCTTGATAGTCAACTTTGCTTGTTATTGGTGTTGGTGGGTGCGCTATTTGTGTTGAGGTTCCTACGAAAGGGCTGACTCCTCTTAAATTTTGGGTTTTGTTTCTTATCTATTTTATAATCTTTATTATGTGTTTTATAGGGCCCCTGGTGTTTTTTGTTTTGAACATGTGCATTCTGAAAACCTATTGATTTTTTCTCTTTAATGTAGGCAGGAGTGTTAAGCCATACTTGTGACCCACCCAAAGAGGCTATGACAGGTTGCAGAGCATCCCGGCTAAAAAGATACTCCTGACTCGGTGGAACATTTTGTAGTGTAGCCTTGAGATTGGGATTCCCAATTTCTTTTAATACACGATCCCGTCTTATTTCAATACATTCTGCCCGTTTACCACACACAATCTGCATTGTTGTCTCAAATTTTTTACATGACTTTGAGCCCGGACCAAAGGAACTAGAAATCTTGTCGAATAATGTATTGGCATTTAAATTGCTGGGATTTGTAGCTGCCCAGTCAATCAAATCTTGTAGTCCGGATCTTAATATCTGTCTTTGTTCCAGAATATTGTTGGATAAGCCTGCTAGTAATTGTTCAGTGGATGCTAAATAATCCTTGCCCTTATTGAAATGGCACAGCTCTTCATTCAGTTTAAGTCCAACAAAACCAGGAGTGGCGATGCTAGATTGTAAAGCTTTTTTGTAACGGATTCCTTTCCAAGAAGGAGTATCAAATTTTTGAAGTGTTGTTAATTCTTGCAATCGCTCTCTGTCAGCTTGCGGAATTACTGTTTTTTCGTCGAATTCGGTACCTAGGTCACCTAAAGAAAGTTGACCTAGCGATGTTGGGTTAGTCAAAAACGTTGATGTAGATGGACCTGGGTCATTACTTTGATTAGCATTCATCATTATCTGGGGTAAATTAGCTATATAGTTCGATATATACCCCACTTGTTGCATCAAAGTGTCTACACGCGGGTCCGAATATGACGGAACTTGTTCGTACTTACCAGATTTTCGGCGCTTGTTTGGTGGAGGTGATGTAATGCCCTCCTCATCCTCCGAGGATGAAGAGGATGAAGAATCATATAGACTCGTTTTCGAAGGGTGATCTTCATCCGAAGCATCCTCCTTCGACCCTCTTTTACCTCCAACAACTTGCTCCGTTTCGTTCCGATCCATTGGGAAACACTGTTTCACACTTGAACGACAACGATACTTTGACGCTGTGTGTTTTAACACAGTAAAAAACCGTATTTATTAACTTTGAAAAATTTTGGCGGTGTTTGCCGGCAAAATTCACAAACGCTATGACATTGACAGGTCAAGAAAATACATCCAACCTTGTTAGAAAAGGATGCACGCTGGTGAATGACAGAGATAGGTATAAAACCATAGACAATTTGGTGAGTTTTTCCATAGATAATTAATTTAAAGGGCATTTTCACATCAGCTTCTTCATCACAACGCTGTGTGTTTTAAGAAATCACATAATGCACGACTTGGGACCCTATTCCTGTGCGCTCGAGATTATCTCGGTCACTCTCACTCCCATTAAATTCTATATTAGAGAGACAGTGATCGAGATGATCTCTAGCGCACAGGGCCCCTATTCGGAGAAATGACATTTTATCTCGGTCACTCTCACTCCCATTAAATTCTAAATTAGAGAGACAGTGACCGAGATCAAATGTCATTTCTCCGAATAGGGGCCCAGGAATAGGGTCCCAGGAATGTCGACTTGACCACCTAATCCACCTAGTACCATGAATGAAAAGCGCGCGCGGGCCTCGTGGACTTCGCTACGCCGTGTGGCGCCATCCGACGAACTTCGTGGAGTTTGTTTGTACCTCTAGCAATCGGCGCAGGGCGACCCTTAACAGCGTCCCTTTCACACGATGTCAGGTCAGGCCATGTATAGACACCCTAAATAGCATATTAAGGCCTCGCTACATGGCCTGACCTGACATAGTTTGAAAGAGATGGCTATATATGAGTTTCTTGGGGAGCGAAAGGGAGAAGCTATAACGTTAATAGTTTGTTTCTTATGCTCCCGTGAAATTCTAATGTAGCTGTCCCTTTCACACGATGTCAGGTCAGGCCATCTGTAGACACCCTTATATTAGTAGATTTTATTTTTTCAAGTTGGTCACACAAACTGTTTGCGAAAACCGCGACGCTTTTCTTGTTTGTGCTCTGCGTAAATCAGTAAATCTTGTAATTACAACCGAAACGAAACAAACAAATAAAAAACATTATTCGTATAAAACATATCACTTATCTTGCATCTACCCACAACATAGGTACGATGAAAGATTCGCACGAATTTCGTAACTGATGGGCTGATGTCTGCGGTGAAGGATGTTTTTATCAACATTACAACGTTACACAATTTCCCCGTGCTAAATTAACATCTGAAGGCCTGGACAACCAGCCACGGTGAGTTATTTCCTGTATTTATAAGATTATAACCTATATTATTTGTTATTGCCGGCGTGTGACGTCATTGTAACATGGAATTTCAACGGGATTGGCGAATTTTGCAAAGCTACACAAAAGCCATCTAACTAGAAATCAAGCAGATTCGCACACAAACTTTCGAAGTTTCATAACCCTTGGCCGGTTTTGCTCATAATCAACCTAAGAAATTGTATTGAAATGAACAACTTGCCTACAATATTTCATCAAAATAGGATCAACGACACATCCTATTTTGTTCCCTAGTTGAATGAGCGAAGCCAAGGTCACAGTCTACAGGAACAACAAACAAAACTGTTTGTATGACATGTACCTTTGTTAGACGTATACTTGAGTACTGTTGATATGATTTTCATAAAGTTTTGTTGGCAAGTTGTTCATTTCTAAGCAATATTTAAGTTTGATTATGAGCATTATTGGTCATGAGGTTGTGAAGATATAGGAGTCACGAGACGAACTACACACTCAGTCCGGGGTGAATTACAAGTTATCTTCAGTCAAAATAACTATCACTTTGCTCGGTCATTTAGTGTGGGGGTAATTTTGTTTAGAAACAGGTTTTAGTAAATTAACACCTGTTTTAATGTCTAGTACAGAATTCACGAAAGAACTATGCTGCAGTTATGCTATTCTTGCTTTTGTTTTGAAGTATTCAATTTAGTTATGAAGTTTTTTAGAGTCATGCTATTTTAAACTGACTTCCAAAACAAGAGGTTCTCAATTCGATTGATTTTTTGAAATTTAATCTGTGTAACAACATAAAAGTTATAAATATCACCAAATTAAAAACTCCATAACTACTAAAACAAGATAGTTTAAACGGACTCTTTCAGGCAATGTGCCCATAATGCGCCCATAATGGACCCATAATCAATCCGCGCATTCCTCCAACTTTTGTATGTTTTTGTCGGAATAAAGATCTCAGAAAAAGTTACAAAATCTGTGCGATCTCCAAGCTGTCTGCCAAGCTTGGGGATTACAACAAAATATGAGTAAGGCTTCATCTAGCAATGGATGTCTAAAATCTGACAGTAATAATGTGCCAATTTTTCAGATGTTAGAGCCATGCTGTCACCGTTTCACGGCTGCGGAGGGCGGGGCCCGGCTCGCTGCCACAGCGGCAGTTCAGAACACCCTGGTGACCGAGTGTGGAGCGTTCATATCCACCAGGCTGCTTCATGAAGAAGCTTATCATATACGCGGGTGAATTTTAAAGCTTACACAAACATTTTAAGAAGCTACATCGAAAAAAATCTAGTCTATGCACTTTATTAGCTGTGTAGATTAGATATTCTGTTGAGATATGTGTTTTGGTTCTATGGTATAGTACAGCTAAGAGGGAAAACATGGTTACCATGACACTTTCTCAATTTTTTTTTTCTCTATTTCAATTTTTTTTTCACTAGATTGCCAATCTCGTATTGTTGTATATTCAAGTGATTATTACTTTAATAACAAGGTAATAATTTCTAGGAGAGCATAGAACAGAATTTTGATTGATTTCATGGTTAACTTGTAATTAGCAATTATCGTTTTTCTTTATTAGTGTGCCATCTCTTGTCATCTGCACGCGAAAGTGTACAGCGCTGTCTTCTTCTCGAATTAGTACCTTAATACAAACAGGGTTATATCATTGGTTTTGTTTGTTCCAGCCATCTGTCGAGTGGCTGCAAACGCTCCGTTCGAATATGCCAGCCCGTGCATGTGAAACCAGACGCATACGAACTGAGGATACTAACTGATTTGAATGTGGCTGAGGCGGAAACATTTGCTGATGTGGACGATTGGGCTCGAGAGATGGAGACGAGAGAGGTAATGTGACAAAGTAAATAAAACTGGCCAAGTGCAAAACGGACTCGCGCACCGAAGGTTCTATACCACACTTGTGACCAAGTGAATTCGATGAATGTTTAATTGGTCTCGCAAGGCGTCTCAAGTCAGAAATGAAATTAAGATAAAATTGATATACTTTGGAAATGTTATAGCACGGAGGTTGTGTGAGTTACTAGGTAAATATACGAGGTCCCTGATTTTGACAAGTGGTGGGGAGGTGGGGGCACGCAACGCAGTACTGATATTCTCTGTCCAAGATTGATGTTGGAGTTTCTTTCACGTCAAAAACTAGCGTCACCCAAATTTTGTCTATTTATAATTATTAACTAGTATTTCGCCCCAAACTGAAATCTCGCCCCAAACTGAAATCTCGCGATCCTAATAAAATCAAATATGCAAATATCAAATATATCACAAACTTACGAATATACATACATACGCCAGTTTGTTCCTGTACACTCAATAAAGCTGCGTATCCGACGTTTTTACCCGACTGCACAATAAAGAGGGTAATGTTTTGTGTGTTCCTATATTATTGCCTCCTGTAGCCTAAACGGCTTCACCGATTTTGACGAGTGAGGTGTCGTTGGATTCGTCTTTACGTCTGGAGTGACATAGACTACATTTTGCAGTCGGGTATTAATACTTGTTTACTATTTCAGGTACTAGTTTGCACGTCAGAAGTTCTGAAGCGGATTCTAGAAGGAGAGATATTGACAATGGCTCAGATTAACATACTTATCATTGACAGCTGTCATGTCATTTACAAGGACGAGAATTTACAATATGTGAGTACTGTGTCTCTTTGGTTCGATTCCTGGCCAGGTATATACAGGGTTAGCAGGAAAGGGTATGGTAAGCCGAAAAGGTCTCAAAGTACTTATAAAATAGTACTTATAGATGAAGAAAAACAGCTGTTCCACAGAAAAATGACAAATGACACTCGCCAAATATATGATCAATTTAAATAAAATTCTTCAGTCTACCCGTGAACATGTACTGTTTACGAGTATACGTGGCAACTGTTCACGGGTATACATAGCAACTGTTTACGGGTATATGTGGCAACTGTTTACGGGTATATGTGGCAACTGTTTACGGGTATATGTGGCAACTGTTCACGGGTATACTTGGCGACTGTTTACGGGTATATTATGTGGCAACTGTTCACGGGTATAATTGGCGACTGTTTATTGGTATATGTGGCAACTGTTCACGGGATATTTCGTCTCAAAACTTTTAAAAAACGTGGTAAATATCCCGCGAGTTCGAATTTAATATTGTATTTTTAATGATTACAGATAATGAAAGTCTACAAGCAATGTCCGGAAGACAAACGACCGAGAATACTAGCTCTCACTTACCCTCTTTTCAATTCGACCAAAAAAGACTTGGACAAAACCGATTCGGAATCCGAAGAAGAATTATCTACAGACACCGGTAAAGTATTAAGTAAAAAATTTAAGTAATTACAGTATTACACAACAAATTATTTCTCCAGATGTACCTGCGCAGTAAACCAATAGTAGCGCGGGAACTTCGATCTACCAATGGCAGAGTAGAATACTACGTGCGCTAAAATCTTGCGCTGTTATTGGTCGATCGATTTCGCGGCAAAATCGCGCCGCCCGTGCGCCATCTTGGTCAGACAGTGTACGAATCGTGTAACCAAGACAGAGCTAAGAATCCATAGCAAGCAAGCTGTGCCATTTGAGCTTGCAAATAAAGTTTAATATGGATTATTTACACTTTCACAACCTTACATTTTACGATGTATTGAGAACATTTTTTCAACCACTAAATTAAGTTTGTCCTTTAGTCCGACTTATCTTTCTCGCACTTCTCGGTTGTTATTATTTTAAAAAAAAAATAATGATATGATATATACAGCAAAATAAAGATGCAGAAGTACGATTGTAGTTCTGATAAGGACGTAAGATGTCGCTAGTGCTTTAAACTGCGACATGATCGTCACAATTTCTGCTTGACTTGAAATAGAAACCCAAGCTAACTCATTCGTAATGATACGGAGAAAAAACGCGACTATTGTTATGAATATTTTTGCATTATCGGTAAAATTATAAATTCTATATTTTATTAGTTGAAAACATTATTTTTGGAAACATATTTTTTACATTGTAGTATATTGCAATCTAATTTGAACTAAACCTTAAATAGCGGTCATATATCTACTGATACTATTATGTTTCTATATTAACCATATTTTCATCTGCTTTGATAGCATTAGGTGACTAACCCCCCAATTACTGAAACGTTTGTTAACTTTGACGACAGATTAAGCCTATTGCTGTCTTTGTCATTTGCTTAGTGCCAGACAAAGGCGGTATTAGAATTAATCTGTTGTCAAAGTTAACAAACGTTTCAGTATTCGGGGGTTACTTAATTAATATCAAAAGAACATTTAATCACAAACTACTAAAGTTTAAGAAAGATGTCAGGCATATTATTTTCACGGCCCATGTTTCGGCCCAATCTAAGACGTAAATTTAATTAACCTCTTTAATATGTTTATTTTAACCTTCTTAAATTCTGCTTTTAAGTTTGGATCGTGTTGTGTACGCATACTTTAGGGTTATAGTCCAGACCGAAACTTTAAATCCTATCCTGTTTTTGTAATGAGGCGTTTTCCAAAAAACTAAAGTTTGTAGTTCTAAAATACTTACGAGATGGCGTAACCGACCTATCGTTTTACCTGTCATTGTCATTTCTGTCGAAATGTTTTATGTTTATTTCTTAAATCGTAAATTTTGGCTCCACACGTTGTGTATTTAGCCAGTGTCAACTACTGTAATATTTCAAATGAAGTCAAATACATAGTTACGTTACTTGAAATTGTCTAAATACACATGTCGAGCCAAAAAACACGAAAAAAAAAAAGGCACACGTAAGGCTTTTTTGTCTTTCATGTCTTGACAGTGACAGAAAAACTCAAGGTACATCTAACGCCATCTATTGGGTACTTTTATAACAAGGATTTTTTTTTTTGGAAAATGCCTCATCAGTTGACTGTATTCTGTTTTCTGTGCCAATAAACTAAATAAATAATTGAATGGCCCACAGACAACATGCAGCTTTGCGAAAAGAACACCGAGACCATAGACGATAAAGACATCGAAAAGACCAAAGAAAACGCAGAGGAGGATACAACAAGGACTACAGATGTAGAAAAGATTGGAGTGTATGAAAATTTGGATGACTTTGAAATGTATGAGAAATTGGAGTGGAGAATTGATGACATGGAGAAGGAGCTGTGCTGTAAAATGGATTTAGCCGAAGATATTGATGGTTGTAAGAGGTAAGACATGCTTTTACCTAAATGCCTAAACGAAAAAAAAAGAGTAACGTTTTTGGGGTGTATGTAAGTATACTACAGTATAGTATGTATGTTTGTGTGTTCTTATATTAACTCCTGTATCCTAAACGGCTTCACCGATTTTACAAGCTTTTATGTAACTTGTCATGTTTGTATGTAAGTATGTATTTAAGTACGTATGTTTGTGTCAAATCTTGCAACTGAATTTTAGACCAGTTCCCGTTGTTCAATTGAGTTGAAATTTTGCATGCCTGTCAAGTTTCGATGACAATACAATATTATGTCAGCTAGCTGATCTGTTTTTTTTTTTTTTTTTACATCGGACTAGGCATTCGTTTGACCACAGTCTCACCTGATGGAAAGCGATGATGTGGTCGAAGATGTAGCACAGCACGCTTGCCTAGGAAGTACCTATTCACTCTTTTTTTGAACAGCCCCGGATTGTATTTGTTCGGAAAGACAGACGCAGGTAAAGAGACGAGATAGAGACGGAAGGTGGAAAGCGGAACTCCTCGGTAACTAACAGTAGATTGATGGAGTTTGAACTTATTTTGATCAGCTCACAGTAACAATAATTTTGTTTTTGTTTGTTTTGTTTGATTTTATAAAAGCTCGTCTGGAAAAACGTATTTTTCCACAAAAAAATTATGTCGAGTGAGGTGTCGCTGGATTCCTTTTTACGTCCGGAGTGTCATAGGCTACATATTGTAGTCGGATATTTTTATCCAACATCCAAAAAAAAAGGAGGAGGTTCTCAATTCGATTGTTTTTTTTTTAATAGGTCAGATCTTCGGTATATCAGAACTCTGTTATTTATAAATCAATTTTGGAAAATTCTTTTTTTACTTGACAATATATAACTTCCAGATTGGTCCCATTTTTATCAAAATCCAGTTATGGGATCCATGAGTTAAGGGAACTCCTCAAATATTATAGGCAAACAGCTATTTTGGTATTTTCATCAACAAGTCAAGCTTATGCATTCATAAAGGTGAAGTAGAACTGATGATTACCACAGATGGCCACCGGAACTCCTCAATGATAAGTATTTCACGGGCGGCGCCAATAACATCTCGAAAGTGTATTTTTTTCAGAGTATTTTGTTGAAGTCGGTTTTTTTTTGTTATAATTATGTTTTTTTTAAAATAACAATACTAGGATATCAGGTCCAGTGACCAAACCAAAAGAGCTGATCATCGAATACTCAGCCAGACCTGCTACGGAACAGTTGCCGACCGACTATGCTGATTTAGAAGACTTTATGAGGGCAAACGTAATGAAGACGGTGGATTTTCTCAACGATCATAGGTGAGAAACACAGTTCACATTGTACCGTATTGCTGTATCGTTGTTCTGACAATCAGTCAAAGTTGAAGGAAAGCGCGGGTTGCGGAGACGTTGACCTAGCGTTATCATTGACTATATCAAGGTAACAACTACTCTCGCCCAGAAATGAACCAATGAGAGTAAATTTGTACAGGTGTATTTTGACCGGTGCCTGGTGCCCTTTGATAGTCCGGAGTGCGGAATCTAGGGTTTATCTGTGGTAGTTCGACCCGAATGCTGCTGTCCGTCTGAATAAGAGAACGCTGCTGTCCGTCCTCCGGTGGTTCTGGTTGCAGTTTACTAAGAGGACGCTGCTGTCCTTCCTCCGGGGGTTCAAGTCGCAGTTTACTAAGAGGACGCTGCTGCCCGTCCTCCTACGGTCTGGAAGCCCTAGCATCATCTCATCATCAGCCGTACGACGTCCACTGCTGAACAGGGGCCTCCTCATTAGAGCGCCACTCTAAACGACTATTGGCCATTTGCATCCACCTGTTGGCCGCCTCTTTTACAATGTCGTCGGTCCACCTAGTGGGAGGCCTGCCTACGCTGCGTCTTCCTATTCATGGTAGAAACTAAAGAATCTTTCTTCCGCATCACCATCATCGACCATCAATTATATAGTTCCATATTAATAAAAACTTAATTATATTTTGCAGACACGATCCCACAGAGATCTATGGAGAAGACCTTTACGAGGAGTTTAAAAACATTCCGGATCCCACCATAGAGCCGAAGCAGATATTCAAGGAGTTCCTTTATGTTTTGGATGAGTTGGGTAAGATGCCCTTTTACTAACCGACTTGCAAACAAGCCATCATCATCGTCAGCAGCAGCCTGAAGGCGTCGACTGCTGAACATAGGCTTTAGACAGACAACTTGCAATTTGCATGCAACGTTTGCCCTCGAATTTAACAATGTCGTCAGTCCAATTAAGGTGCAACGTTTCGCTCAGCGCGCGAAATTCAAATTTTCTTGCGTTTTATGTCAATTACAGCTTAATTACTCATCGTAGGTTCATGAAAACTAATTTTGCGATAATAAATAGATTGTTTCAAGAAATTACACCAACCAGAAATTCAAGTTGAAAGCTAGTATAAGTACATTTCTCACTTTTCTCACACACACACACATTTCTCACACAAAACCAAGAAGGAAATCAGCTTATTGAAATTTGTAGCTAAACCAATGTTATCTAGTTATGTTTTACCCGTAATGTTTTAAAACAACTTATTTATTGGCGCAAAATTGGTTTCGATTAATCCACGATGAGTAATTAAGCTGTAATTGACAAAAAACGCAAGAAAATTTGAATTTCGCGCGATGAGTGAAACGTTGCACCTTAAAGTCTAATTTTTAATCTGACGGACTAAACAGACAGATCGAAATGTTACTTTTCAAAATAATGTTGCCAACTTTCAAGTCGCAGTGATGATCCAGTTCAGGTTGTATCGTTCAAAAGAACGGAACTATAAACTAAATGAACATTAAATTAATTAACAGTTATAAGTTGTACTTTCATTTATTTTTTCTAATTAGTGCCCCCCATTAGTTATGTAGAGTATTTAAAAAATCTTATTTTGGGATATATGGCATGGTGGGAAAACATGCACTTGACATTTTCTCGATAATAAAGAATCATTGAAAAGACTTCGACTTACACACATTTTTCGCTGGCGCTCGATTATTATACTAATAGTGTAAGTTATATTGTATTGTATAAATAAATAATTTATAATTACTTACCCTATTTTTCTGTAATACATTTTGTAAAATTATTTTTTAGGTCCGTACGCAGCTGACAAGGCAGCATTCCACCTTCTAATAAAGCTAGAAAAGTCAAAAATTAAAGTACCGTACGAACGTCACTTCCTCCTCCTAAGGCTCTGCACCACCGTCTTTGTAAAGATCAGATGTTACGCGGATTTCATGTTCAACAAATATCCCACGGACTGGGACAAAATTAGAACGTTTTCCACACCGAAATTGCTTAGGTTCGTAGAGATTTTAGAGAAATTTACACCACCGGATCAGAAAGAGGGTAGTCAGAACGTAGACTTGCAAAGTGCTGAAAATACTGATACGGGTACAGAGTCCAAACATTTGGAAGACTCTAAAACATGTGAACAAAATTCCAACAGAGCTAATGAAGACTCCAAATGTTCCATAGGGGATTCCAAAAGTTCCAAAAACGAGTCCACTAGTTCCAAAGATTCTACGAGTTCCAAAAGAAATTGCAAAAGTTCCATTGAAGATTCCATAAGTTCCAAAGAAGATTCCAAGGATGGTTCTAAGTTGAACTCAACTAAAATGTTAAAAGACATAGAGCAGTGTGATTTTACAGCGTTAGGTGATAAAATCGAAGATAAACTGAACAGTTTTAGAGCAAACTTGAAAGATTTGGAAGTGGAAACTACAGAATTACGTGTGGAGAAGGAAGAGGCTACTGTAAGTTAAATCACAGTTTTGTAAATAATGCGAAGTATCTGTATTTCTGCCTGTTTGTTACCTGATTATCCAACTGCCCATGAAGGAGGATTTTTGAGGTGTGTGTATGTAAGTATGTGTTTGTTTGTTCTTATTATTACTTCCTATAGCCTACACGGTTTGACCGATTATGACAATTGAAGTGTCTTTGGATTCCTATTTACTTCTGGAGTGTCAAAGGCTACATTTTGCAGTAGGGTTTTATGCTTTACTTATAATAATAATATTTTTCAACCTAAATACCCAAGGAGGGTAACATTCTTGGGATGTATCTATGTTTCTATGTGACCTCCCAAAGCCTAATTAGCTTGTTAAATTTTGAAATTTGAGCTATCGTTAGATTTATTTCAATTTGCCGAGTGTTATAGGCTACGTTTTATGGTAATAATACTAATACATCGCTCGTTAAACAGAAAGGGATAAAAACCTATGTTTTCGGCTATCGTCCGTCTCCGCCCGCTTTAATCTGGTTAATCCTTTTTAATTTCACTTATCGCGCCTCTGTTCCATTCCTATCTTTCAATCTAGTTTCAATCCCGCTTCTAAGTCTCGTTGCAATTCCGCTTCTAAGTCTCGTTCCAATCCCGCTTCTAAGTCTCGTTCCAATCCCGCTTCTCAGTCTTGTTCCAATCCCGCTTCTTAGTCTCTTTCCAATCCCGCGTCTAAGTCCCGTTCCAATCCCACATCGCTCTCATATTGTGTTACAGTACTGAAGAAGTACAGCGATGTTTTCTTTAGGCATTAGATCCACGTACGGGCCGCATAGGCGGTCGTCGCTGGGCGCGCGGTCGCGGTCGCGGTCGAGGCAACGCGCGTCTTCAGCCTCCCGCCGCTCACGCATTATGCGGCATCTGCTTTCTACAGCACGGGCTCATGGCCAAAATACTTTTCATGTTATGTGTGGTGAGTTATACAATAACTTATCATCATCATCATCAGCCAGAAGACATCCACTGCTGAATAAAGGCCTCCCTTTTAAGGGGCATGGCTTTTGTTGATATTTCAATCGGCATATTTTTATATTTATACAAGCCTTTTTCTAAGAATCAACGCACAAACCCAACCGCTCATAATAGAGACTTGAATTTTGAACCCAATACTCCTCAAATGGATTGAGTGGACTGACTGACTGACTGGTCTGGGTGGAAAATAAGAACGTATTTTGCGAAATTACATCTCTAAAGGGGCGAAATGGACCCCCAAACTATGAGTAGAAATTAGAAAAAAACCATGCCACCGAAACTCGAGGTTGTTTTAGACATTTTTACCTCATTAAAGGCCTGCTCATTTCAAATGATACAAGCGATACCATACCATACGAGCGAAATATCATACATGCGATTAAAAAATGGAGCCTAAGAGCCATTTTTGTGAGTTTTAACCTATAACCCAAGTTTTAATCAGACGGAATAAAATGACATTACGGGTGCTGCCACTTATTTATAAAATTCTATTATCTATGCGGTAAAATTTTTAGTTCATTCAATCATATCAGTTCAGTGAACTATTTTATCAATTCATAATTTTTGGTTTTTCCTCCTTAAAGTCGTAATATTATTATTATTATTTTCAATGATTTTTAAACAATACATTAACTATTACTAATACATTTACAACTATTAATTACTTAAATGTTGATTTAATTTATAGTTCATTTTGTTTGAACGATGAAAGCTGAACTAGATCATCAGTACGACCTGAAAGTTGGCAACATTATTTTGAAAAGTGGCATTTCGATCGGTCAGTTTACTCCTGATTTAAAATTCAAGCTTACTACTTTGTTATCTACAGGACCTGTCAAGATGTAAGGCTTCGCTAGGGTACCTGCGGTGCCAGTACTGCGCCGTGGAGCCCTCCGAGGGCGAAGGCTCGCGTGAGGCGGCGCGCCAGGGGAAAAGGCACGAGGAGGTCCTCAAGAAGTGAGTCAGTAAAATCAGCTGTTCAGTAGAAAAAAGGTCGTTCTCATATTTTTTACGCGAGATTTATTCCCAAACTTGGGATTATAACCCAAACTTGAGGCCAGTCAAATATAGCATTGTGATTGAAAGTTAAAAAAAAAACAATACAAAATATCTGGGACATTTTTGTACAAACTAAGCAAAGCTTGTAATATGGCTGCCAGAGACTGATATACGTACATAGATATTTTGAAATACATACTTATATAGATATTAACACCCAGACATAGAACAAACACAAAGTTTCATCACATGAATTTATATTGTCCTAGATGGGTATCGAATCCACGCCTCCAATCACAGAAGGTAGGTTCACTACCAACTGAGCTACCGGGTCAGTCAAAATAATACCCTAAGCGTTTCGTCCCCAGGTTCAGAATGCACGAATGCAACCTACTACTGACTACTTCGGTGTTGGAGGAGGGCATCGACTTGCCGCGCTGCAACTTAGTTCTTAGATGGGACATGCCAGCCTCGTGAGTAATACATTAAAAAAAAAAAAATTATGACCACTCGTGCCTTTTCTCCGCCCACTTCCCTAGGAGAAGGGTTTAATAACCAAAATTTAGCACACAGGTATAAAGTCACGGTTCAGTGGACAAAGAGCCACGGCAGATGTGAGGGCAATAACAAAGCAGATACACTTGCCAAGGAAGGCACGAAAAAGGAAATCAATGTAAACGTTGCAGAACTGTGTAAACCAACTGCTATGGAAACACGGAATCTGCTAAGTCTATACACAGAACGAGAACAACAAAATCAATGGAATAAAAAGACGGGGTGCAAACACGCAAAAGAGTTTTACCCGTCGTTAGATAAGAAAATGACTAATAAACTATTAAAGTTAACTAGGTCGGACCTTCGTCTAATGATAGGTATTATCACAGGACACTGTGAGCTAAACTATCATTTGCACAAAGTTGGAGCTACAGATAGTCCTCTATGCCGAGGGTGTCTGCAGGAAAACGAGACCGTGGAGCATGTGCTACTGCACTGCAAGGCCACAGAGGACATAAGAGTTAGGTCGGGACTCCTTCAAGAATCTCAACACCAAGTCTCCAATAGCATAACATCTGACGAAACAGGAGTGGAACAGTTGTGCCAGCGACCCAAGGCCGTGCTCCGTTCCTTTAAGGAGCTGGGCTGGTTTGGGTAGGCTGGCAGCGGGGTAAATGCACAAAACACCCTTAGCGGGACGTCAGTGCAGGTCTTATCGCCCCAGATAGAATTAGAATTAGAATTAGGAGAAGGGTAATAATTTTGGGTGTATGTAAATATTTATGTACAGCGCCCCGCGGTTTCACACGCTATTTACAGAAACCGAATATTTTTTCGGGATAAAAAGTAGCCAATGTGTTATTCCAGGTTATAAGCTACCTCCATACCAAATTTCATCCAAATCCGTTCAGCCGTTACAGAGTCGAGCGGGAACAAACACACTTACATAATTACGCACAAACTTTCGCATTTGTAATATTAGTATGATGTGACTAGCAGCGCCCCTGGGTTTAATCCGCTATTTTACAGAATCCCAATATTTTTCTAGGGTCAAAAGTAGCCTATGTGTTATTCCAGGTTATAAGCCTCCATACCAAATTTCTTCTAAATCCGTTTAGCCGTTACAGAGTTGAGCGGGAACAAACACACTTACATAATTACGCACAAACTTTCGCATTTACATTACCTCCTGTAGCTTAAACGGCGTGACCGATTTTGACGAGTGAGGTGTCGTTGGATTTTTCTTTAAGCCTGGCTTGCCATAGCTGCTTGCTACATATTGCAGTCAGTCACAGTACGGCGCGCAGTAGTAGTATTCGTTTGACATTGCAGTTACCGTTCGTACGGTCTGTGCCGCGGCCGTGCGCGGGCGCCGCGCGCCGCCGCCGCGGTCATGTGCTCGCACGCTGCCGACGTCATGCTGCACAACATGGCAACTTACACCGAGCTCGACCAGGTGAGAGGGGAAGCTGACTGGGGCCAGCGGAGGTCACACACTACGGTCACAACAGGGTAGGGCACGGGCGCCATAACAGTGCTGTTTTTCTATAAAAGTACAATTTGGGTGTCTTCAAATCTATAGTAAACAAATATCTTCTATGTAATCGTGCTGCATCCTAGACCACATTATTGCTTAAGGTGCAACTTTTCGCTCAGCGCGCCAATTTTTTTTTTGTATATTACAGCTTAATTACACGTTAATTAAAATGTGGCGCCATCTCTTGTTAGATAAATTTTGATACTCAACATAAGTGGCGCAACCTATGTGTAAATTAAAACAATAACTGATGCCGTTCTTTGGGAAAGAGTAGGTACGAGAATTTACGAACTGTGGGAATATGTATGTATGTTTGTCTGACGATAACTTGCGCATCCGAACTTCATGAAATGTTGTAGGCAAGTAGTTCGCGGCACAATATTATTTTTTATATATAGGGGATATAAAGGGAACGTATTGGTACGCCATCTCACAGGTTTTCCTAGTTTGGGTACCAATGCACTCCACGTATCTACACCAAGACTGTTTGCAAATATAACTTCTGTACAATATTTATTAAGACGTTTGTTGATAATAAATATCATTTAATTTCAAAAAGGTATAGGGGTCGCGAGATCACAGTTCGGGTCGAACTACTAGTTAAGTTTACTATCTTAAGGTGATAATGCTCTGCCACAAACTACCAATTTGTTCTATTCAAACAAACTGGTATATATATATATATTATTTTTTTCAGTTAATAACGCGCAAATGCGGCTGCGGCATTCAAGACGAACCGACGGCCGAAGAGGAGGCCTACGCAGATACATTCACACCATACGTCAAACCCTACACACCTACAGAACACACACAAACGAACGTACACTGCAACTGTACCTCGAAAGCTGAGAAAAATCTAGAAAACCACATGCGGAAAATCAAAATCGACGTGACGAAAATCAGCAGACGTACAGTCGAAAGTGTATCTGAAACAGTTGAAAGTGTACCTGATACAATTGAAAATGTATCAGAAACAATTGGAAGTGTATCTGAAACAGTTGGAAGTGTATCTGAAACAATTGAAACTGTATCTGAAACAGTTGGAAGTGTATCTGAAATAATTGAAAGTGAAAAATCCCGTTATGGTGCCCCAAACTCGAATCAAGTAGATACAACTCAAAGCATTGATGATAATACGATTGGTAGTGGTCTAAAGTTGTCAATTGCTACAAATCATTTAGAAAATGTCTCGGAAATAATCGAAAACGTATCTAAATCAATTGACAATGTATCAGAATCAATTGAAAATGTATCAGAATCAATTGATAATGTTTCAGAAGCGATCAACTGCATTGACAGTGATGTTACGAAAATAACTGAAACAGTAGAACATCATAATGTAAATGATGTTCTTAGTGAGAATATGAAAAATATTAAAATATCGAGTGATGACAGTGATATTAATAATGATAACAAGTGTTCTTGTGGAAGTAGTGATATTAAGAAAGAAGAAGTCGCCAGTGTTGATTTGAGCAATGCTATTGCTTTAATAAATAGGTAAGTTGTCATTATAATAAAAGTTTCTATCTATTATTTTTCGATTCCTGTCCGGACAGATGTTTTAGTGATGAATTTAAATGTCTGGTCTGTGTTTTATTTGTGCGTGTCTATGTGTTTCATGGCAACCCCGACAAAAGGTAAATAGGTAAGTTGTCATTATAATATAATTTTCTATCTATTATTTTTCGATTCCTGTCCGGACAGATGTTTTAGTGATGAATTTTAATGTCTCAGTCTCTGTGTTATTTGTGCGTGTCTATGTGTTTTATGGCAAACCCGACACAAAAGATTTTCAATTTGTTTTTTCTTTTACTGTCCCCGGTGTAGTATTAAAATCGTGTAGTGGAGTGTCTGTGTGTGTGTAGTAATGTGTAATGTATCGCATGTCGGTGAAATGAAATTACTGGGCACATAAAGATAACATCTAATATCTCAGGGTGACGAGCGCAGTGCATTGCCGCGCAGGGCATTGCCACGCAGGGGTTCGAACTGTTAAAGTACAAAATTTTTGGTGACACTGAACTGTTATGGGCAAGCGTGACGCTTAACTTCAGGTTAGCAACTTGCTCATCCCGATATTCAGTAACATAAAGAATGAAAAACTCGTGCTTATTAAGGCCGTCTTCGGCTGATGATGATGATGAGTAAGCTAATTTGATTCCTGGTTAGTACGACAGTCCCGAATAACCGTGTTGTGATTGGTTGTAGGTATTGCGCGAAACTGCCTTCGGACACGTTCACGCGGCTGGCGGCTTCGTGGTGGTGCGAGCGGGTTCGACTCCCGCGCGCGACTCGCGACTCGTACGTCTGCACGCTGCGGCTGCCGCTCAACTGCCCGCTGAAGTACAACATAGTTGTGAGTACTGCCTTAGGTTAACACCTTGTGTTAGATATAAGCAAGTGTTCATCATCATCATCAGACGGTCGACTTCCACTATTCAACAAACGCCTCACCCTTAGAGCGCCACACTGCACGACAATTTGCCATTTGCATCCACCTAGTGGGAGGCCTGCCCAAGCTGCGTCTTGCAGTTCGTGTTCTCCACTTAAAAGGGCGCTAACCCTAGATCTCGCTATCTCGTGCGCACTTTATCAACATTTTTTAATGTAAAAAGAAAAAGTTTTTAAGAAAAAAAAATGCTTTTTAGAAACTTTTTTTTATTTTTTTTATTGATTTATAGGCTTGCCTTTGACTGCCATCACGCCTGATGTTAAACGAGGATGCAGCCTACGATGGAGCACGCTTGCCTAGAAGAAACCGATTCACTCGCGACTTGAAGACACCCAGATTATAATATCTTCCATATTGATAGATCTGAGTAAAAACTTTATTTTAAAATTATTTCGGCCAATATGGCGATAATGACTTTTTGAGATAGGCGGGAAAACCTGATAAAAGTCCTACGCGTATATGGACCTTACTAAGCATGGCCCGACGTGATCACATCGAGTTATTTCAGAGTATTTTGGAGAAGCCGATTTTTTTTTTTGTTACAATTTCTTAATGTGTGTCGTATCCAGGGGCACCCGATGCCGACCCGAGTGCTGGCGAGGCGCATGGTGGCGCTACAGGCCTGCAGGATACTCCACAAGTCCGGGGAACTGGACGACCACCTCATGCCAATAGGTTCGCTGTTATAAATTATATAAATCACACTTATGTAATGAGAAAGTTTGTGTGTAAGTATGTGTTCCCGGTCAACTCTGTGACGGCTGAACGGATTTGAACGAAGTTTGGTATGGTGGTAGCATATACCCTGGATTAACACATAGGCTAATTTTTATCCCGGAACAATATTCGGTTTCTGTAGATTAGCGGGTGAAACTACGGGGACCAACTGCTTTTTAATATATTATTTGATTTATGGATTAACGAATAAGCATTCACTACTATCAATTATTAAAATGCCGCCGTGTATTTAAATAATTGACTTTAAGGTCATTAAATATGAATTAACGAAGTAATTCAATGAACTGATATGAGTGAATGAACTAAATGTTTTTACCACATCGCTATTTTTCATTTCATGAAAAAGTGGCAGCACTCGTAATGTCATTTTACTCCGTTTGATTCAAAATTCGAGTATAGGGTCGTGTTTAGTGAGGTCGTCCGACGACGCTCGGTGACGTTTGCGGCATACTTGTAATGTCACGGAGCGTCGTCGTACAATGGTACTGAACACACGGCCTGTAATAAACGGCCGAGGATCGTAAACACACCTGTGGAGTTTTGGCGAGAACGTGAAGAAGTCATGTCGCGTCATTCTATTATTTTCCAAAACTTGTGTTATATCGAGTTTTAATGTATAAAAATAGTGGATTCTTATCCATTAAGCGTTCGCAAACGTGCACGAGTGTTCGTGAATAGTATAATGTTGTGAAACGTGACTCTTCGTGTAGTTTCCAAAACTCCATAGAAACCTCAAGTAAAGTCTCCACCACTTTAATAGGGCATTACCTGGAATTGACCGTGACTTGCTTCGCTTGACTTGGACTATGACTGGGACTTGTTTTAATTGTGAAATATTTGACATCACTTGAAATATTTCAATACTTGACACTGGCTAAATACACTACGTGTGGAGCCAAAACACAAGAAAAAAATATATATTAAAAAAAAAACACACATTTAATCATTCTGATTTCTAAACAAGGCAAAGAGAACTTCAAAGCGGTCGAGTTGGAGGCGGCGAACGCGTTCAATGCCGCCGGCAACGTAGAGAGAGACAATGACGACTCCGCCCGACCCGGGACCACCAAGCGACGCCAGTATTACTACAAACGGGTAACTTATTTACCGGTTATTTTGTTATGAATGATCGGTAAGGCGTACGCAATGTTTTAGACAGCGCAATGTTGTAAGAGATAAATTTCAGTTGACAGAGACGACGCAACACAACCCCTCAAATATAGGCATTTTAACTATGAAAACTGACGTGGTTTCGACACTTTTTGTTTCAATAAAACGGCAATACTCACGTTAAATTGAGACGGTTGTTCCGACTATAGCTTCGATCACATTCGGTGACCTTCGTCACGGAATGCTAAGATTGACACGCGCGCGACCTCGTCTTGTCACATAAGTGCAAGGCAAGACGAGGTCGCGCGCGTTTAAGCTTAGCAGTATGGGCATACATATAGCGATTTTGGTATTTTAATCAACAAGTCAAGCATAGTTCAGAAAGTATCATTCGGTGAAGTGGAACTGATGAAGAAGACCACAGATGGCCACCGGAACTCTTCAATGATAAGTATTTCACGGGCGGCTCTGAGAACATCTTAACGCGATCATTTTTATCAGAATATTTTGTTGAAGTCGGTTTTTTTTTTTTGTTAAAATTACACTTAATATTATAAAAGTTTGTGTAACTATTATAAGTTATATATGTTATATAAGTATGTTAGTATGTAGGTGTGTTTGTTCCCGTTCAACTCTGTAACGGCAGAACGAATTTGAATGAAATTTGGTATGGAGGTAACTTATATCCTGGATTAACACATTGGCTAAAAAAAATTTTTATCCTCAAAAAATTTAACCGTTCCTGTAGAATAGCGGTTGAAACCGCGGGGCGCAGCTAGTTATATATATATATTGCAGACCGCTGGTGCGTTTATCGATTGCCAGCCAGTGATCGATACGAATGATTCTGAGATCGATCCTCCTGACGGCGACAAGGAACCAACTGAAACTGAATGTAACAAGAGCAGCGGAAAGCAAACAGGTATGTGGAAGCGAAGGTCTTAGGCGTCATTGAATTTGAATTGAATTAAATAAATAAATATTGGTGGACGTTTCTGACACAGCGCCATCTAGCCCCAAACTAAGCAAGCTTGTATTATGGGAACCAGATAATTGATAGAATACATAAATACTTTTTTTTTGTAAATACATACATAGGATACATAGAAACACCCAGACAAAAAACAAACATCCATGATCATCACACAAATGTTTGTCCTGGGTGGGAATCGAACCCACAACCTATAGATCAGAAGGCGGAAATCCACCGACTGAGCCACAAGGCTAGTCAATTGTAGTAATTGTGTCACACAATACAGGGTGGCCCATCGGCAAGTGACCGCCCGAAAATGAACAACTTTTACTATGGGACCAACCATGAAATCGAGAAAAAGAAATCTGCTGTTCCATACATTTTGTCGAGTGTCATTGACATTTTTCTATGGATCTTTTTTTTTTCTCGATTTCAGGGTTCTCGAGTTCAGGGCTTTTCAAATGCTTTTGGGGTGTAAGTATTTTTGTAAGTTTGTTTGTGTGTTATAATAGCTCATGTAAGCCTAAACGGCTTGAGCGATTTTGACGAGTTAGATGTCGTTGGATTATTCTTTATGTCTGAAGTGTCATATGCTACATTTTGCAGTCGGCTATTTTGTTGTTTTTTTTTAAAAATAATATTGCTTGGCTTAGATGGAAAACGCAACATGCTGTATGCAATAGTATCGTCGCTATGGTGCGCACTACCCGAGCGCTACAACACTAGAGGGCGCCGCCTGCACTCGCCACAACACGCGACACAAGCGCTCGGAATACTCATGGCGAGGACGGAACCCACCAAGTAATAATTTTTTTTTACTTATATTTTGTCTCCACACATAATGTATTTGCCATTGTCATGTTTTGTAATATTATATTTGTGAAGTAAAATATTTTAATATAGGTCAATTAATCAAGTATCTGTCATAGTCTAACGCCCGAATACTGAAACGCCAATCAAATATTTAAGTTCGCGTCAAACGTCTGAGACCCTATATAAAATAATGGTTTTTATAAAAGCTTGTCTGGAAAATATATTTTTCCTAAAAAACTTATTAAAATTTTCTCTCGGTAACTTTTTTTTTTTTTGTAAATGTGCGACCGAGATAGCGACAGTCGGAGGAATCGTTTAATACAATACAATACAACAAAAAGACAAAAACTTAAAAAAATGAACAGTAATATTTAAAAAAACGGCAGTATAATGAGCGACCTTGTCGCCTAAAGCGATTTCTTCCAGACAACCTTTGGATGGGCAGAATTATAACTTATAAGCTACGGTCTTTATGTTTTTTTGTTATGCCATAGTTATTATTATTATTATAATGATATTATATTGTTATTACTATGTCCAGTCTCCAGATACCGGCGTTCCCGGTGTACACGCGGTCGGGCGAGGTGCGCGTGTCGGTGGAGCACGTGCCGGGCGCCGACACGCGCGTGTCGCCGCGCCGCGGCCGGCTCGTGCGCAGGTCAGCCGCCACACAACACCTGCAGGGCCAGCATGCGCAACGCGACAAAATATTTTTGTTATGCAAGAACAGGACGCGGCTATGTATACGTTTGCCCCTTTTTTCACGACATGAAGAGTAGAGAAGATTTTGTCGCGGAGCGCATGCTAGCCCTGCTGCTCGGTACTGCACTGGCGTATCTACCAGTTTTTACCCCTCAGCTCAAGGAGGGTAATGATAATTAAACAAATAGAGACTCTTGCTACGTCACATTAAAGTTAAATATAGCACGCACAGCGGAGCATACTTATTTGCGATAAGTGCCCATAGGAGCGCAACGCCTGCGTGAAGGCGAGATCGATCGCTTTGTCACGTTCGCACTCGTTCGGTTAGATATAAAAGCGCTTTCGGCTTAGGCTAAATGCTTTACGCTCACAATGAACCTGCCGCAGACGGTTTTTTTTTGTTTGTTTTTCTTTTAATAACAACTGTTGTCTATACAGATTCATGCGTTTCGTGTTCACTGAGGTGCTGCGCGTGCGCCGGCGCGGCATGAAGCTGCAGAGCGAGGGATCAACCAAGAACAACTACTACATCGTGCCTACCGTCAAAAGTTAGTCTCTTACTTACTCTTACCCATTGTCTTAGATGAGCTACGGATAGTGACAAGTAGCGAGTCGGAGTTTTGGCGGGAACGTGAAGACGTCATGTCGCGTCATTGTATTGTTTTCCAAAACTTGTGTTATTTCGAGTGTTAATGAGTAAAAATTGTGTTTTTTTTTTATCCATTAAGTGTTCGTGAACGTGCACAAGTGTTGGTGAATAGTATAATGTTGTGAAACGTGTCTCTTCGTGTTGTTTCCAAAACTCCAAAGAAACCTCTAGTAAAGTCTCCACCACTTTACTGGAGCATGACGTGGACTTGACTGTGACTTACTTTGCTTGACTTAGACTATGACTGGAGTCTTATTTCAATTGTGAAATATATGACTTCACTTGAAATATTACAATACTTGACACTGGCTAAATACGCAACGTGTGGAGCCAAAAAAGAAGAGAAAAAAAAATATAGCGTGTCGGTGTTTGACATTCAACATCCAAAAAAAAATACTTGACGTGACCCCCCCCTGACTCGAAATCTGGTTGTAAGCGTGATCTCCCTTGACTTATAGGCTAGTTCCGTCTTTTTTTTTCCTCTTAAATCTTGGCTTCACACGTTGTGTATTCCGCCAGTGTCAAGTTTTGTAATATTTTAAGTGAAGTCAAGTATTTCACATTTAAAACAAGGCTCAGTCATAATCTTAGTCAAGTAAAGTAAGTCACGGTCTAGTCCAAGTCATACCCCAGTAAAGTGGTGGAGACTTTACTAAAGGTTTCTATGGAGTTTTGGAAACAACACGAAAAGTCACTTTTCATGACATTATACTATTCACCAACACTCATGCACGGTCACGAACACTTAATGAATAAAAATCCACCATTTTTACACATTTACACTCGAAATAACACACGTTTTAGAAAATAATATAATGACACGACATGTCTTCTTCACGTTCCCGCCAAAACTAGATCCGACCTTGAAGTCAACCTTGTTTCAGCTGTCAAGGATGGCGTTACTATATTAGACATCGATTGGCAATTCCTTGAACTAATCTACAAACACACGGAGGAAAAGAAGCTGTCCGACGTGGAGAAACCTCTGCTCTGGTACCAGGATGAGGAGGAAACTACTACCTGGTACGTGTTTTAACTAACACTTCTGTTCATCTTTAGCCAGAAGACATTTAAATCTGAACAAAGGCCTCCCTCTTTTAAAAGGGGTGGAGGCTGAAAAGACGCTACTGCCCGACCTCCGGTGGTTCTACTCGCAGCTTACTAAGAGCACGTTGCTGCCCGTCCTCCGGTGTTTCTGGTCGCCGCTTACTAATAGGACGCTGCTGCCCGTCCTCCAGTGGTTCTCGTCGCAGTTTTAGGAGATTCCGGGACATTTCTAATTCTAAGAAATAATTATTAATGAAATAAAAACCAACAGCAAAATAAACCCTATGATACTCCGGACATGAAGAGGAATGCAACGACACCTAACTCGTCAAAATCGATCAAGCCGTTAAGGATACAGGAGTTAATATAGAAACAAACAAACATACAAACTTACTTACATACACTCATTCTTGGGCAGTCAGATATTGGCGATACACGTTTTGTTTCTATCACAAAAATTCGTTACATTTCTGTTATGGAGAGCAATCAATTGGGATGTCACATAAAATTGTTGTATTTTTTTTTATTAAGTAACAAAATGAAAAAAAAAACTGTCACCGAAAATCGTGTAAACACCCAAGTTATGATTTTAATTTCCAGTGATGTCACAGAGAAAACGAGAGAGGAGGAAAGCGACAAAGAAGGCGCTATACTCGAGAATCCCCTATTGAGGAAGGGAGAGACATTTGTCTTCGACGTGGACAAATATAGCGAGGCCGTGGTGACGCCGTGGTACCGCAACCGGGACCAGCCGCAGGTGAGTGAAGTCACGGAGAGTGAGCCTGGGAGTGGGAGAAAGCAATGGAGTAAAGGTCGGAATGAGGCTTTGGAGATCCCTTTTAAAGAAGGGAGTTATATTCGCGCCATGATCCATTGCGACCAGGATAAGTCTTAGGAAAGTGTGACGTCATAGGAAATGAGAGAAGAGAGAGAGAAAGAGAAAGAGCGAGATGGGATAGAGAGTAAGTGAGAGCGAAATAACGAAATGTGAAAAATATTAGTGCCATTGTTCTAAAAGGTAAAAGTGTTAATTTTTTTTTTTAAACTAATCTTTAGAAAAAAAAAGTAGACAGTATAATTTTGCGGACATGGTGACAAAAACGTATTGTATGTTGTCATAATTACAGACCTAAAGATATAACCAATATATGACCTAATATTAAAAGACCAGACCTAAAGATATGGACCAGAATTTTAAAACAAAAAAATCAGCATGTAGCAATAGATTTGTGTGTAAGTAGGTAAGTATGTAAGTGTGTTTTTCCCCGTTCAAGTCTGTAACGGTTGAACGGATTTGAATGAAATTTTGGTATGGAGGTAGCTTACACCCTGGATTAACACATAGGCTACTATCCCGGTAATACATACTTACCTACTTACTATTACTTTAGGTAATACATATTTGATTTCTGTAGAATAGCGAAATCAGAACAAATCAGAGTGAAACCGCGGGGTGCAGCTAGTTGTATAATAAAAAACCTTTCTGTTTCAGTTCTTCCTGGTAGCAGAAATATGCTGGAATCTGACCCCCGACTCGGCCTTCCCATCGGCTGCTCACGACAGCTTCCGAAGCTACTACCTGGCCAAGTACAACGTGACACTCACCCAGCCGCAGCAGCCTTTACTGGACGTGGATCACACTAGCGCGAGATTGAACCTTCTCACGCCCAGGTAAGGCATAGATTTAAATTATTGAAAGTTTTGTTTTGTTACAGTATAGAAGTGAGATGCGAGCGTGTCGTAGCAGGGTTTTTGCTGAGTCGGTCTGCGGAAGTACCACACCTTTGCCAGTTATTCTACCGCCAAGCAGTAGTGTGCAAGCATTACTGTGCCGGATTGAAGGGCAATGTTTCTAGTATTTACTAGTCCCTAAGGGATTTCACATCTAATATCTGAGGGCTACGAGCGCAGTGCTTTGCCGCGCATGGTTTTGAACTGTCGAAGCTTAGAATTCTGGGAACATAACTGCTAAGGGCAAGCGTGAACTCGTCACTCAGTATCATAAAAAAAATACGGGTCCCAGACAGACACACACATGACGTAGCAGAGGGAAGGTCGTGTCAAAGAGTGATGGTGACTTCTAAAATTGAGGGAGACGTCACAGAGAGTGTTGGTGTCGTTTGACGTCATGCTTAGAATAATGTTGACGTCAATCCCCCCCTTTGCTGAACAGGGGGCCTCTCGTCAAGGGGAGGCCCCTAATAATAGGAGGGTAATGTTTGTGGGTTTATTTCTACCTCGTGTAGCCTAAACGGCTTGACCGATTTTGATGAGCGAGGATACCTCTACAATTTGCAGTCGGGTATTTTCTTTTTTTTTTAAATAAAATTAGTATTTAGTTAATTTAGTATTAGTATTAGTAGGAAAATAAAACCTATGGACCGCCCTACCTTCTTGATCAAAAATATGGCAATTTCTAACGTGGAACAAATTAGGGACCTACGCGTAACACTAGATAGTAAGCTGCGTTTTCACATTCATGTCGACAATATTGTTTCTAGAGGGTTTAAGTGTCTTGGCTTTGTTCTGCGAAATTGTAGGGATTTTAAATCAGCCAGCACCAAAATCATGCTCTACAACTCCTTAGTGCGTAGCGGTTTGGAGTATTGTAGCGTTGTCTGGAATCCTTTTTATGACGTTCACAATAGAAGATTGGAGGGCGTCCAAAAAAGGTTTATGTGGCATTTGACCTACTCGTGTTATCTCGGGAAAGAGCTTATGAGCTATGATACTAGACTTAAGTACTTTAAGATGGAATCGCTCACACATCGTAGGCGCACACTTGACCTTTTATTTCTTTACAAACTCGCTAATGGAATTTTGGATACCCCAGATTTGCTCTTCGAATTATCTCTAACGAATCCTCGAACACTGCCTAGAGTATCGCGCTTTAATATTTTTTCCACTGCGATGTCTCACTCTAACGTGGGATTAAATGCACCCATGGCTAGAATGGTGCGTATGTATAATACTCTGTCTAAGACAGCCGATGTTGACATATTTGGTGACCATATTAATATATTTAGGAAGACTTTGAGGTCTCTGACTATCTGACCAATGATGATAATTCATATAATGACTTTTAAATTTAAATTTTTGACTTTTATGTATTGACTTAATTCTATTTATAATTATAGTACCTTACTCTTTATTATTGCATGCTGTCTTCACCTGTAAGTATTGTGACATTTAGTTCTATTTTATTTGTGTATATTTTTGACATTGTATTGGTGTGCACAGTGTAGGTGAACCTAAATAAATAAATAAATAAAAATAAATATTTGTATTCAGCAGTGGATGTGTGAAGGCTGACGATGTCGATGTCGATGTCTCCCACAGATACGTGAACCGCAAGGGCGTGGCCCTGCCGGTGTCGTCGGAGCGCACGCGGCGGGCGAAGCGCGACCGCCTCGACCAGAAGCAGATCCTGGTGCCGGAGCTGTGCCGCGTGCACCCGTTCGCGGCGCCGCTGTGGTTCGCCACAGTCGCGCTGCCCTGCGTGCTCTACAGGTGACGTCATGCACGGTCACTCTGTCCAGTGTCACTATGTTGGGTGACTCTGTCCAGTGTCACTATGTTGGGTGACTCTGTCCAGTGTGACTATGTTGGGTGACTCTGTCCAGTGTGACTATGTTGGGTGACTCTGTCCAGTGTGACTATGTTGGGTGACTCTGTCCAGTGTGACTATGTTGGGTGACTCTGTCCAGTGTGACTATGTTGGGTGACTCTGTCCAGTGTGACTATATTGGGTGACTCTGTTCAGTATTACTATATTGGGTTTCCAGTATAGAGTCACACTGGACAGAGGTCCAGTGTGACTCTATACTGGAGACCCTATACGACACTAGCTTGCTCGCACGGCTTCGCTTGCATTATCTACATTATAATATTACATATATTATATAATATTGCATTATATACATTATAAATTAAACATCCCATTTAACCATTGATTCGAAAATCGTGAGACATGGCTTTCTTATTTTTTAATGACCTATCTTATTTTTTTAATACCTAAACCGAGTTTCATTGGTTAACATGCAAAAATATTTTATATCAATACAAACCTTAGGGGTCTATTATACCCCTTTAGAGGTGGAGTTTCTCAAAATCCGTTGTTATTGTTCACCTAGTTGGGTTCTAATTTTACGTCTCTATCATGAACGGTTTTTGTCTGTGAGTTGATTCTTAGAAAAAAAGCTTGTTCTCTTACTAGCTGCGCCCCGCGGTTTTACCCGCTATTCTACAGAAAACGAATATTTTTCGGAGTTCAAAAGTAGCCTATGTGTTAATCCAGGGTATAAGATACCTCCACAATTTTTCATTCAAATCCGTTCAGCCGTTACAGAGTTTAACGGGAAAAAACACACTTTCACACAAGCTTTCGCATTTGTAATATTAGTGTGATAATTCAGTTACAAGATTTGTCCCAAATATACATCACACTAATATTATAAATGCGAAAGTTTGTGTGAAAGTGTGTTTTTTCCCGTTAAACTCTGTAACGGCTGAACGGATTTGAATGAAAAATGAGTAGGTAAGTATGTAAGTGTGTTTGTTCCCGTTCAACTCTGTAACGGCTGAACGGATTTTATTGAAATTTGTTAAGGGGGTAGCTTACACCCCGGATTGACACATAGGCTTTTATCCCGGAAAAATATTCGTTTTCTGTAGAATAGTGTGATTACATACAAACATTGCAAGTTAAATAAATGCTTGTAAAATACGACGTTTTCAGAATAAACGCCCTCCTGATAGCAGACGAGATCCGGCGCGCGGTCGCGATAGACGTCGGCCTGGGTGTACCGAAGTTAGACGAGAGCTCCGCGGCCGGCTTCCACTGGCCCCCGCTCGACTTCGGCTGGAGCCTGTCCGAGGTAAACTACGGCGAGACGCGACTCGACACTCCTCGAGGGTTCCGCCGTATCTCATGAACACATTATTAATTTCCAAAATTACTAACGAAAGATAGGGATATATATATATATATATATATATATATATATATATATCGCGGATTCAAATGGATAAGAATCCGTGTGCTCGTTATCGGCGTCCGCCATGTTCTTATTTTATCTATCAGTGCTTGCAGCGCTTGCGCCGGGTGTGCACCCGGCGCAAGCGCTGTCTCGAGGGCAATCAGTCTCGATCTCGAACGAACAAACGCACTACCGACCGATATGACGTTGGCACTGAGCTTCACACTTACTCACACATTCAGTCTCCGCTTCATTCTTAGTTCACTAGTGCCATAGACTATTCAAAACGTGTGATGTCTATGAAGCTCGTGCAGTGTTGCTATTCGAATAAATTAAATAACTACCGACTCCGACATATATATATAGGATAAAAATATATATAAATAGGGAAATTATACAAAGACTAGCAGCGCCCCGCGCTTTCACCCGCTATTCTAAAAAGTAGTGTAATCCAGCAAATGAGCTACCGTTCAGCCGTTACAGAACTGAACGGGAACAAACACACTTACATATTTACATACTTACAAACTTATGCACAAACTTGTGACGATACCAGGCGAGAGTTGAACTTGTCCCCGAACACCTCGGTGTGTTCCCGCAGCCTCATTTGAGAGCCAGTTACCGTGCCATGTGTGATTACCGTCCTCGACCACAACGACACTTCATATCAGGTGATAATGTGGCCTAACCTGTCAAATATAAGTTAATCAAAAAAACAGTTTTTATTACGTGGTATCTTTCTATTGTAATCCTATTTTAGGTTCTCAGTGCGGATGCTGAGAAGAGCGAAAAGAAGAAAGAAGAAGACAAGGAGAAGGAAAAAGAACGGGAGCAGAAGGAAAAAGAATTGAGGTACATTTACATACTTAGTAGGTTTACAATTTTCTATCATAACCTTATTTATCTATAGTGAGCTGCCGTAAAAGGCCTCTAGCAGTCATTTCAGTAAATGCACCCTATATTTTGCTTTGTCAGTTAAAGGACGGTTCCCCATTAATTAAGTAGCACTTATTTATCATTATTATAGCGATAAAGAAAAAGGAGAGAAGAAGCAAGGAGACACAGAGAACAAAGAAGATGACAGCAGTAACGTAGGACAAGAGAAAACTATCAACGACATACTGGCGGAGAAATTAAGTGCTGAAAACGAGAGCGTGAGTATTTGGAAGTATGATATAAGTATTTGGAAGCCATTGGTATAAATATTTGGATATCTTTGCTATAAGTATTTGCATATCTTTGCTATAAGTATGTGGATATCTTTGCTATAAGTATTTTGAAGTCTTTGCTATAAGTATTTGGATATCGTTGCTATAAGTTTTTTGAAGTCTTTGCTATAAGTATTTGGATATCGTTGCTATAAGTTTTTTTAAGTCTTTGCTATAAGTATTTGGATATCGTTGCGACAAGTTTTTTGAAGTCTTTGCTATAAGTATTTGGATATCGTTGCTATAAGTTTTTTTAAGTCTTTGCTATAAGTATTTGGATATCGTTGCTATGAGTTTCTTGAAGTCTTTGCTATAAGTATTCGGATATCTTTGCTATAAATATTTCGATATCTCTGATTATTGAGAGATAATTGCTAAAAGTGAAAGTAAAAGTTCGAGGGCTTTTTTATACATATTTTGAAGTCTTTGCTATAAATATTTAGAACTATTTACTGGGAATATTCGACGGGTATTTTCTAAAAGTGTTGGAGTTCTTTGCTATAAGGATATATAAATAAGTATTAGGATATATCCCGCAAAAGAAAGATGTGATATAAGATAAGATAAGAGAGAGATAATAATAAAATAAAACATTTTTATTGCATCAATAAAAATGTGTAATGTGTATATGTGTAATGTGTAATGGTAAATACTATTAATGGGATAGACATCAAAATATAATTGATTTAGAATGAGTAATGTATAAGTAAGTTTTGGAGTAGCTATTAAATAATTATGTACCTGGGTAAGAAATATGTTCCTAACCCCCGAATACTGAAACGCTTGTTAACTTTGATAATAGATTAATTCTAATGCTGCCTTTGTCTGGCACTAAGCAAATGACAAAGACAGCAATAGACTTAATCTGTCGTCAAAGTTAACAAACGTTTAAGTATTCGGGGCTTAGACTAGGAATACCTGTATCCTGAGGTCGCAGGAGATAAGGTGATGATGATAAATGATGATGAGAAATTGTCAGGGTTTCGAGATTGGCACGTGGAGCAACGACATGGCGTCTTCAATACCAGACACGGATTACGATGAGATGATGGAGCCGCTGCCGCCCAATCTCACGTTCTGCACTTCGGCGTCGGGTGAGATACTCAGTTTTAGAATTTTATTTACTTACTAGCTGCGCCCCGCGGTTTCACCCGCTATTCTACAGGAACAGAATAGTTTCCCGCGATTAATAGTAGCCTACGTGTTAATCCGGGGTATAAGCTAGCTCCATACCAAATATCATTCAAATCCGTTTAGCCGTTAATACAGAGTTGAACGGGAACAAATAAACTTACATACTTACCTACTTACACACAAACTTTTGAATTTATAAATAGTTTGATGTTATTAAATTTTATCGACTGTTTCTGCTAATAATCGAATTTAAAAGTTGTATTAAATTGAACTACTTGCCTACAAAATTTCATGAAGATCGGTTCAACGGTTCGCGAGTGATCGTAGGACAAATATACACACAAACATCGTAACGAATATTATAAATGCGAAAGTAACTCTAATTATTGACCTCAGACAAAAAAATCGTGAAGTGGGTCATTTGCAATAAATGATAATGATGTAATAATTTAGATACCTACCTACCTACCTACTTTCAGCATTTATTTATTTGTACATTTTATTTAAATTAGTTAATACGACGACGAACACCTATCTAAGGTAAATTATGTTATCACATAAGTGACAATAATTGTTGATAATAAAGTTCTTTAAACCAAAACTTAACTCTGTCTATCTGTCTCTCTGTCTGGGTGTTTGTCACGTTATCACGGCTAAACGGCTGAACGGATCGACCTAGTTTTTTTTAGATATAGCTTAAAGGTAGGAGACGGACATAGGCTACGTTTTTTTGTGGGTCCCCACGAACGAAGTCGCGGCTACTAGCTAGTAAAAATATAAATCTGAGTTGTCCCTTTAGAAATCGAGACTTTTGCTTCGCTCGGTCAATTGCTTGATTATTTTTCAGGTGGTGTGAATTGGTGTGACCCGATTCAGAAAACGAAGCCGGAATTCAATGCAGATCGTGTATACTCGGTCGCGGATAGCGACTGCTCTTACATATCAAGGTAATTATTATACTAAGATTATAAATTATATTAAGGCGAGGTCCAATTGTAAAACAACAAAAAGTAGCATTTTTCAGCGCTTCGATCGAAGTGACGAGATTACTCTTAATCAGGTACAAAAAATTCTGCAGATACAAAATAAAACTGAAATTACATTTTAACCGAATAAAATTTCGACAATCTGTCTTCGTTACAAAATAAAAAAATAGCAAAATGACCCCCTGGAAAACCCTTCTGAAATCAAATGCTCTGAATTTTCAGCGGTAACTACTATTTTTCTCTTACAAATTAAATATCCAGGCTGGTGGTTTATACGACGAACCGGGTAGTTTTTATATTTGATTTGTATATTTCCGATAATCGGCAAAAAAGCAATGAAAAACTAAAATTTACCGTTTTCTCATCAAGTATGATATGCGATTTTCAACTTTAAACCTTAGAACTTTGAGCGGGACAATACTCATTTCAAATCACGATCAGTCCTCGCCTTAAGAGCTAATGATGAGAGCTAATGTCCATAGGAGTTTTTGGCGGGAACGTGAAGAAATCATGTCGCGTCATTTTATTATTTTCCAAAACTTGTGTTATTTCGAGTGTTAATGTGTAAAAATGGTGAATTTTTACCCGTTAAGTGTTCGTGAACATGCACGCGTGTTGGTGAATGGTATAATGTCGTGAAACGTGAATTTTCGTGTTGTTTCCAAAACTCCATAGAAGGCTCTAGTAAAGTTTTCACCACTTTACTGGGGCATGACTTGACTTGACCGTGACTTGATTTGCTCGCTTTTGACTGTGACTATGACTTGTATGATAATATTTAGCAAAACTTGAATAAATATAACTATACTTGACACTGGCAAATGCATAAGACGTGCGACGCCAAAATCCTCTTAGGAGGAAAGAGAAAAAAAAAAAAATGTCCATAGAAAGATGTGTAAGAGTTTTGGCGGGAATGTGAAGAAGTCATGTCGCGTCATTGTATTATTTTCCAAATTTTGTATTATTTCGTGTGTTAATGTGTAAAAACTGTGAAATTATTCATTAAGTGATAGTGAACGTGCACGAGTGTTGGTGTACAGTATAATGTCGTATAAACTACAGGAGGTAATGTACACACAAACATACTTACATACACCCCAAAAACACAAAAACAAAAAAAAAAAAAAAACACTGCTGGGATATCGGCCTACCCTCGAAGGGTGATTGGGCCATATCCCCCACGCTGGCCCAGTGCGGGTTGGCGGATTCACATACTCCATCGAATTTTTTCTCCGGAAATATGCAGGCTTCCTCACGATGTTTTCCTTCAACGTAAAGCCAGTGGTATATCCGTGCTTAAGTTCCAAAGAACTCATTGGTACGGGCCCGCCCGGGTTTGAACCCGCTACCTCACGAATGTGAGGCGAGCGTTCTCCCAGTGAGCTACCACGGCTGCTAATTCATAATGGCTGTCATTCGTAATGGTACGGAGAAAAAACGCGACTTGTTATGAATATTTTTGCATTAATAGTATCAGTAAAATTATTAATCTAGCTAATATTACAAATACGAATGTAACTCTATCTGTCTCTCTGTCTGGGTGTTTGTCGCGTTATCACAGCTAAACGGCTGAGCGGATCGAGCTGAATTTTGCATAGATATAGCTTAAGGGTCGGAGACGCACATGGGCTACTTTTTATTTGTAGGTCTACGCGAACGAAGTCGCGGGTAACAGCTAGTTTTATATATGAATAGCTGCGCGCCGCGGTTTCACCCGCTATTGCACAGAAACTGAATATTTTAGCCTATGTGCTAATCGAGGGTGTAAGCTACCTCCATACCAAATTTCATTCAAATTTGTTCAGCCGTTACAGAGTTGAACGGGAAAAAACACACTTACATACTTACACATAAACTTTCGCATTTATACTATTAGTGCGATTTGCAAAATTCACTAGGTTTTCAAGAGATGGCTTTGCAAACATTATTTTTGGTGGACTGACGACACTGTCAATATCGCGGGCAACCGCAAGTTGCAGATTGTCGTTCCGTGTGACGCTCTAAGGGGAGGCCTATTTTCAGCAGTGGACGTCTCCCGGCCGATGATGATGATGAGTTGATGCTCGGGCTTCGGCCTCGCATCTTTCTTCAATGTCGCTACAATTACTTGTGTTTCAGTGATTTCGACACGGACGACTCCGATTTCGAACAAGAGGGCAGCGACGATGAAACGGACACGAGCGGCTTCTGCAGTAGCCGCACGAGCAATAGTAAGTAAAAAAAAAAAAAAAAAAGTGTTAATTCATAGTTTTTTTTTTATATCTAAGCTGATTGTCTCTAGCGGCCTCTACAGGTACTTTGGCGAACGCAAGAGGCGTTGAACCCTAGAACAATTTTTACGGCGCGAGGGTGACTAGTGCAAGGGCATCGACTACGGTACGAACCTCGGCTTGGGCCGTCACCCGGTACACAGTTACTTCCCATAGTTCGCTAGATGGCGTTGATCCAATTTTGTGCATTTTTTGACGTTTCGTGTGGACTGACAGTTGTAATGTAGGGCGTTCTGAATCGCGCAAGCGAAGATTTCTCCTCGAGACTTTTATTGGTCCTGATACGATTGCGGCTATATTCCTCTGAATTATATTATTAGTTGGAATAGATTCTCATTGAAATATGACAAGTAGTATATTAATTTGTACGCAGCTGCTGTAGGGGTCCGTATAGAATATAAAACGGCACACGAAGCCGAGGCGGTCGACGTAGCGAGGAAGCGGAACGTACCCCCCGCGCCGCAGCGCGCGCCGCTCGCCGGACGGCGCGGGGCCAGGGAGCTGGCGGCACTCGTGCGGAGCGGTCTACCCGACGCCGAGGTCAGTACTGACGCATTATCATCTGACTCGTTGAGCGAGCAATAAACGTCACTCCATAATAACTGCTCGTGCAAGCGAGATAGACGGATATGCCACTCGGTAAGAACTGTTAATGCAGCGAGATAGACGGATATGCCACTCGGTAAGAACTGTTAATGCAGCGAGATAGACGGATATGCCACTCGGTAAGAACTGTTAATGCAGCGAGATAGACGGATATGCCACTCGGTAAGAACTGTTAATGCAGCGAGATAGACGGATATGCCACTCCGTAAGAACTGTTAATGCAGCGAGGTAGACGGATATGCCACTCCGTAAGAACTGTTAATGCAGCGAGGTAGACGGATATGCCACTCCGTAAGAACTGTTAATGCAGCGAGATAGACGGATATGCCACTCCGTAAGAACTGTTAATGCAGCGAGGTAGACGGATATGCCACTCCGTAAGAACTGTTAATGCAGCGAGGTGGACGGATATGCCACTCCGTAAGAACTGTAAGTTTAAGCGAAATAGACGGATATGCCACTCCATAAGACCGGTGAGTGCCAGCGAGACGGACGGATTGAATGATTTATGACCCGACGACTCGGTTGATAATGCGTTTACATATATAGACAGAGGAACGTTTTGCTAAAACATGATTTGAATTGGACCGTGACTGAAATTGTTTACTTAGACTGTGACTAGTTTTTACCCGACTCCCCAAGAAGGAGGGTAATGTTTTTGGGTTCTATGTAAGTATGTTTGTGTTTTCCTATATTGCCAACTGTAGCTTAAACTGCTTGACCGATTTTGACGAGTGAATAAGTGTCGTTGGATTGCTCTTTAAGTCCGTTTGAGTCCGAGTGACATAGGCTATATTTTGCAGTCGTGTATTTTGTTTTTCGCTTAATAATATTACTATTGTCAAATGTTATACTTCAGTTGTATTATGTAAAAACTAGCAGCTCAATACTCTACATGTAAAGCCAAAAGTTAAGAAAAATAAACTTGAGATTTTACAACTTTTTTGTCCGCCTTACGTCTGATTAAAAACGTCTCTTACACAGTACGTCGAAAAGTTCAAACGCTCCGTCGAGCAGCACAAAAATGACATCATCACAAAGGGAAGCCTCATCAAACAGGACACAGCCATCGCCGAGCTTCTACCCGAATTACCAGAGACAAAAGACAAAACAAAAAACCTGACACCCATAGACAAAAAACTACTCGAAATATTCCCACAGAAGAAGGAGATAAAAATTGTCGACGGTCAAATAACTATAGAAAGCATAGAGATGAATAAAAGAGTTCTACTATCGAAATTGAAGGAGTCTTTGACAGACGGAGAAATTAAAAAGTTAAATTGTTTCTCTATGGTTGACATCGATATAGACGCCCCAGACTACGTAAATGAGAAAATAAGCAATGTAGGCTTTGACGCCAAAGAGAAATACGAAGAAAAGGTTTTGAATTATAAAAAAAGGGGGTTTACGTCTTATTACAATGACAATAAGGGTCAGAATGGGAAGGAGTTTGATTTTGATTATCAGCCTAACTTGGATGGACATCCAGGGCCCAGTCCAAGTGTTATATTACAGGTAAGTACTTTATTTGAGCAAAGAGAATCAACACGTGAAGAATAACAATCTCATTAAAAAACTGTGCTTAAAATAAATCTGCTTAAAACTAGATGGCACTTACATATTCACCCCCGAATACTGAAACGTTTGTTAACTTTGACAACAGTATTTTCTAATACTGGCTTTGTCTGGCACTAAGCAAATGACAAAGGCAGCAGTAGACTTAATCTGTCGTCAAAGTTAACAAACGTTTCAGTATTCGGGGGTTAGTCACCTAATGCTATCAAAGCAGATGAAAATATGGTTAATATAGAAACATAATAGTATCAGTAGATATATGACCGCTATTTAAGGTTTAGTTCAAATTAGATTGCAATATACATACAATGTAAAAAGTATGTTTCCAAAAATAACGTTTTCAACTAATAAAATATAGAATTTATAATTTTACCGATAATGCAAAAATATTCATAACAAGTTTTTTCTCCGTACCGTTACGATTGAGTTAGCTTGAGTTTCTATTTCAAGTCAAGCAGAAATTGTGACGATCATGTCGCAGTTTAAAGCACTAGCGACATCTTACGTCCTTATCAGTACTACAATCGTACTTCTGCATCTTTCTAGGGACATAAGCACTCAGTATAATTTCTCTATGATTTAAGTCAAATTTTTACCCGACTTTCCAATATGGAAGGTATGTTTTTGGGGTGTATGTAAATATGTAGGTATGTTTTTGTGTTCTTATATTACCTACTGTAGTCTAAACGGCTTGACCGATTTTGAAGAGTGATGTGTCGTGAGATTCCTGCTTACGTCCGGAGTGACATAGGCTGCATTTTTCTGGCGGGTATTTTGTTTTTCTTTTGATAGTATTACGTGTTCCACTTTTAGAAATTTTGTCCATTGCCTCACATTGCCGCCTGAGGTCGCGGTTTCGAACCCGGGCGGGCCCGTACCAATGAGTTCTTTGGATTTTACGTACTGATATACCACTGGCTTCTCGGTGAAGAAAAACACCGTGAGAAACCTGCATATGTATTTCGAAAAAACATAGATGGCGTTTGTGAATCCGTCAACCGGCACTGGGCCAGCGTGGTAGATATGGCCCAGTCACTCTTCGAGGGTAGGCCGATATCCCAGCAGCGGGATGTTTAAAGGCTGATACCGAGATGTACTCTATACTCTTCTTTACTAAACCTTTTTAACTGACTGCCCAATGAGCGTAACATATTTGAGGTGTTTAAGTTTTATTGAGTATCTTTTTTTTCCTATACATATATATTTATATTTTTCAGGCACTTACAATGTCGAACGCGAACGACGGGATCAATCTCGAGCGTCTCGAGACCATCGGTGATAGTTTCCTAAAGTTCGCGATCACGGCTTACCTCTACTGCGCTCATCCCACCGTGCACGAGGGAAAACTCAGTCACATGCGGAGCAAACAGGTGAACATGATCAGATCATACAGATACCATGATCAGATTATACAGATACCGTGATCAGATTATACAGAGACCATGATCTGACTATACAGACTCAATGATCAGATTATACAGAGACCATGATTCGATTATACAGAGACCATGGTCTGATTATGCAGAGACCATGGTCAGATTATAAAAAACCTGTTTTTTTTAAATAAAACGGGAATACTCACGTTAAATTGAATCGGTTATTCCGACAATCCTATTGTGTTTCCCGTTTTATTTGAACAAAATGTGTCAACCGTAGCCGTCATGATCGATGTGATCATTGTGACTTTGCATCTAACAATTTACTAGCTAATAAAATGTCTCTTACAGGTATCGAACCTGAACCTATACCGCCTCGGGCGGAGCAAACGACTCGGCGCGCGGATGATCGCGAGCAAGTTCGAGCCGCACGACAACTGGCTGCCGCCCTGCCACCGCGCGCCGCCCTCGCCGCCCTCGCCGCCGCTGCACAGGGTACGTACGGCCGGGGCCGGGGGGAGGGGGGGGGGGTCGGGGGAGGCGGGGCCACGCCGCAAGGGGACGTGATGACGAGTCACGAATGGAGGGAACTAGCCACGTACAATCAGGGGACGAGGGAAAAATTATGGAACTTAAAATTACTAGTATCCCCCGGGACCGAAAGAACTAATCTATCACACTAATATTATACATGCGAAAGTTTGTGTGTAAGTGTGTTTGTTCCGGTTCAACTCTGTAGCGTCTGAACGGATTTGAATGAAGTTTGGTATCGAGGTAGCTTACACCTTACCATTAACACATATAGGTTACTTTTTATCCCGAAAAAATATTCGGTTTCTGTAGAATAACGGGTGAAACCTCGGGGCGCGGCTTAGAATTATATAAAAGAACAAACAAGCCAGTTTCTAGGTATCAACGCACAGACCAAACCGCTTATGATAGAAATGTGAAATTTGAACCCAATACTCAAATGGCCTAGGTGATCTATAAGAATGAATTTTGCGAAATTCCACTTCTGAAGGGGAAAAGTGACCTCCAGAGTTTGTATGGAAATTGAAATGTGGTGTTTTCCCTCGCATAGGCTACAGTATGCAAACGAAGCCTGTTTAATGCGGAGGGCAAGCTAGATTAACTGACCGAGACCGAAGCGAACGAAAGTTCTCAGTTTTAACTGGCAAATTTGCTTTCATCAGGGACCCTATTTTTGCGCGTTCGAGATTATCTCGGTCACTCTCACCCCCATTAACACTACAGCGCACGCGCCTATTTTTTTTACAAGTATGCTCGCGTGCTCTACCATGGTAGAAAAATAAAAAATATTTTTTTTCTAACGAAAATGGGATTTCAAGAAAAAAACGGCAAAAATCAGAAAATATATTTATTAAGAAATAAAACTATTTTAAAAAAAACACATTTTTATGGCATTTTCTTAGCATACAAACGTTCGATAGAAATCAATAAAAAAATCAACAAATTTGGCATGTTTGAGATCAGCTCGGTAACGTAGTACACGCTGCTCTAACGCAGGATCCATATTTAAGTGGTGAACGCTGTACAAATGAAATAAAAATTAAATGAAATACTAAGTTGATTACTATAAAACAAACACTTATCATAACAATGTGTAGTAACATACAAATTAACTATGTAAATTAAAAATTGAAAAAAAATACTTACTTTTTTACGGATAGTCGCGTGTACTACTATGGTAGAACCTGAGTTTTGGCGGGAAACTATCGGGACGGGCGCCCACGCAGCGGCATGGTTTGGCACTGATTCGTTGCGTAATTTTGTGCCCGAAGCTTACCTGGAAGCGCGGGGGGATAACTCGAAAAATGGACCAATGGCACGCAATTAACTGACCCCGTTCTACTATAGTAGAGCACGCGTGCACTCTAGTGTTAAATTCTAAATTAGAGAGAGTGACCGAGATAATCTCGAGCGCACAGGAATAGGGTCCCTGTCCGTATGTTGGTACTCGCGAACAGTTCGTATTTTCAACAAATCTTGACGAAACTTTTTGTTTTAATAAAACGGGAATACTCACGTTAAATTGAGTCGGTTATTCCGACTATAGTTAGACTTGACGAAACTTGGTATAAAGGTACTACAATTTTGTAGAGTTTTTTGGTCGTCGGGGATTTTTGATTTGTTTTTTGATTTGCGGAGAAATACGGGAAGTATTTCTCCCAGAAAGGGAGGGAAGTTTGCTGCGGCACCAATTACCGGCTGATTTTGAATCAAATCAAAAATCAAATTTTAGTACTCGATTCTAAACAAGAATTTTGAATATGAGCTAAATCGATGAAGAGGTTGACTCAAAGGTTGATTGTGCGAGTGGCGGAACGGATATTGTCTCAAAGATGCCGTAACAGACTTTCGGGTACACTCAAGAATATCTTGTAAATTTTTAATTTTTTTCAACAGATTGACGGACCGGATGGTAAAATATCTGAAGCTCAGGACGCGGCTACTGGCTGCTACATACCATACAATCTGATCACACAGCACAGTATACCAGGTTTGTTTAGTTCGGTTTTATAGGATAACAAGCAGTAGTGTGCAAATATTACTGTTTGGCAATTTTACATTACATTATCAGCCAGAAGACGTCCACTGCTGAACATAGGCCTCCCCCTTACAATTGTAAGTCCCCCTGTTTGTCCCCCTGTTTGGCAATGTTTGTAGGGAAATACCAAAGAAAGAGATATGACACGTATATCTCAGCGGGATTGGACCTCAGCGGGTATTTGCAGTTGAAGCCAGGTACGTCCTGCGACCAGAACCGCCGGAGGACGTACAGCAGCGTCCTCTTAGTAAACTGCAAGCAAAACCACCAGTTGACGTGCAGCAGCGTCCTCTTAATAAACTGCGAGCAGAACCACCGGAGGTCGGGCAGCTGCGTCCTCTTAGTGAACTGCGACCAGAACCATCGGAGGACGGGCAGCAGCGTCCTCTTGGTAAACTGTGACCTGAACCACCGGAGGACGGGCAGCGGCGTCCTCTTAGTAATAGTCCTTGTCTCTAAGCTTGCAAGATTATGGCAACCACCATGCAGATTACCTCTCTCTAAGAGGGCGGTCTTTGTTCAGCAGCGGACGTCTTGACTGATGTTGTTGATGATGATAAATATTGATACAGTTTCTTTTTTCTTTTAGATAAATCGATAGCGGACTGCGTGGAAGCGCTCATCGGCGCTTACCTTCTAGAGTGTGGCCCGCGAGGGGCTTTACTCTTCATGTCGTGGCTCGGGATCAGCGTTCTGCCGCAACACAAAGTCGTGCTGCCGCCGCATGTGGCCGCCAGGTGTCGCTCTCACGAGGTGACACTTGATAATCTTAGGTTATACTGTAACTAGACATGCATAAGCGCAAAATTCAAATGTTCTTAAGTTTTTTTTTCAATTATCGTGGGTTCATGAAAACTATTTTTGATTTTAAAAGTATGTTGTATGAAGAATTTACACCAACCAAAAAAATCAAGGTGAAAGCTAGTACAAGTACAGTACATTTGTCACTAAACCAAAAACCGAGATGAAATCAACTTATTGAGACTCGTAGCTAGACTAATGTTATCTATGTGATCATTTTAGCCGTAATTTCTTGATACAACCTATTTATTGGTGGTGGACGTTTTTCACACACAGCGACATCTAGCCCCAAAATAAGCGAGCTTGTACTATCGGAACCAGATGACTGATAGAATACATAAATACTTTTTGTAAATATATAAATACACCCAGACAACCAACATCCATGTTCATCACACAAATGTTTGTCCTGGGTAGGGCAAACATCGAACCCACAACCTACAGTTCAGAAGGTGGAAATCCTCCCAATGAGCCACAAGGCAAGTCAGTATTTATTGGTGCAACATTGGTTTCAATAAACCCACGTTGAGTAATTAAGCTGTAATTGACAAAAAACGCAATAACATCTGAATTTGGCGCCTTGAGCTACGTTGCACCTTAACTACGCTTAACTTCTGGAAGGTCGTCCATTAATCACGTGAGGCTCGAAAGATTTTTTTACCAAATTATTTTTTCATTTTTTTAGGTTTCACTTGTGGGTGATAAAGTTGCTAAAGACATCCCGTGATTAATGAACGACCCCTAGAACTGCCCACACGGTACTTTTTATCAGTTTTCTGCCGTAACATGAAGTTAGCGTCATGTGGCCGCCAGGTGTCGCTCTCACAATTACAGTTTGGATGTCTTTTTTTGTCTTCGACCTCGATGTTATGGCCTACTTTGGTTAAAAAAATGTTATTTTTCTATTTAGTGCCCCTCAATAGTTATGTGGATTAAAAATATTATTTTCGTATATATGTTTTTTCGGTTCTGTAATCTAGTATTGCATGGCGGGAAAACATGATTACATGACATTTTCTCGATAAAAAGAATCATCGAAAAGACCTCGATTTGCAGATATTTTTCGCTGGCGCTCCGAACCTCTCGTGCTTATTCAAGTGATTTTTACACTAACAGTGAGGTAATAATAATATCTAGGTTTGTATGGAACAGAATTTCGGTTGATTTCCTGCTTCAGATGTAATTAGCATTTTTTGACTAGCTCGTGAAAAGAGGTCTACAGCTATTTCTTTTCAACTGCGCGCGAATATGCCCTCCCATTATCAGAAGTGGATTTTTATAAAAATGGGACTAATCCTTTCAAATAAAAGAATTCTGAGGCTCAAAACATTTTAAAAAAAAACATCGACTTCAGAACCTCCACCTATTTTTCAGAAATCGGTTAAAAACTGTAGAAATTTGTCTACATGTTTCAATCTCATATTTTGCCCCCAGAAACCAACACCGTCACCATCACCAAAGCGCCAGCGCACGGTATCCAACTCATCATCATCATCATCATCCGACATGGAGTGGTCGGAGGAGTCGCAGTCCGACGAGGAATGGGAAGGCGCGTGTGATTTAGCGGGTCCGGTCGGAGCCAGGAGGCCGTATAAGGACTCTGACGGGAGCTGGGTGCAGGTAACTGGATTAGCACTGTCTAGTCATAGAGAAGCTATGCGCGATTAAGTGGCTTTATTATCTTTGGTGTGTGTGTATACACAACAGATTATTGACCGAGTGAGCAAAGCGAACGCAGGCTCCGCATCATCGGGCAAAATTTGCTTTCATCTGTCCGTATGTTGGTACTCGCGTACAGGTCGTATTTTACAACGGATCTTGACGAAACTTGGTATTCGACAATTTTTGTAAAAATTTTTATCGTCGGTGATTATTGATTATTATTGGATTATTGATATTTCCCTCAAAAACGGGGAAGTTTGCTGCGGCGCCATTTACCAGCCGTATTAATATTTGACAGACATTCGATACTCAATTCTAATCAAGGATTTCGAATATGAGTAAAATCGGTCAAGAGGTTATCAAGATAACGGTCGTGAAGTCTCAGTTCGTGAAATCGAAAATCTATGAAATTATACAATTGAGGTAGTGCAAAAAGTTTCTACTCGCGAGGTCTACTGAGTAATATATAGATACCGGATTTACAAGATCGTTGTTCCGACAAAATTAACCGATGAGAATACATTTTTATCGGTGTATTTTGACTCATGCATGGTGCGCTTCGATCGTCCTGAGGGAGGGATCTGGGTGATCTGTTGGCTTGTCATATAGATTCGGCAATTCGGAACTGTACGGCAATCATCTTGCACTATCCCCCGAAAAGTTGTAATTTATAACAACGCCATCTGTTATTAGTAAAGACGAACTATTGTTTGATTTGCAGGTGATTTACGGTGAATTAAAGGCGCCACCATCGCCTCTACTCCGGTACATTGCCGACCCGGAGGGGGAACTTGAGCAGATGCTATCAGGTAGATATTTTCTTCTTGCTTACTTCGCAGTTGGAAAAAATAAAATAAAATGGAGATCTAAACTCTCCGTCCCCGTCATCCTGACTGTAGATGACAGAGATGGAGAACGACCGATACCTTTCAGACCGTTTGGATTCAAAATACAGAGCCTAGACCCTTATTATGTACGTTTGTGATCGCATGCCGTCCTGCTCCTACCAAATTACTTGCACTATGAGCGCTCCCGCTCGTGCACAATCAATAGGGTCGTAGACCTAATCAAAAAAAACAAACCAATACCGTCAGATATCCATGCAAAAAATAGAGAGACAGAGCATCTTTCGAATTTATAGTATTAAGATAATATGATTACGATCTAAGACTCCATTAGGGAAATTCTTAATAAGTAGGCTGATCTGGATCCTGAGCGGCTAAGGTTTGAAGTTGTACTATATCGTCCGTTTCCAGGTTACGACGCCTTAGAAAGGACCCTACAGTACCGGTTCAAGGACCGCTCCCTGTTGCTGCAAGCGTTGACGCACGCCTCGCACCAGAAGAACAGACTCACTGACTGCTATCAACGACTCGAGTTCCTCGGTGACGCTATACTGGGTGAGTAGACTTATTAGACTCACACAGCGGGCAATGGAGAGAGCTATGCCCCGAGTTTCTTTGAGCGATAGAATCCGAAACGAGGATATTCACCGAAGAACCAAAGTCACCGATATAGCTTTCAGAGTTTGCAAGCTGAAGTGGCAATGAGCAGGCCACATCACTCGAAGAACCGATAACCGATGGGGAAGAAAGGTTTTTGATTGGCGACCACGAACCAGAAGACGAAGCGACATTTTGAAAGTCGCGGGCAACCGGTGGACGCAAGTGGCACGTTGTCGGTCGGAGTGGTGCTCTAAGGGGGAGGCCTATGTTCAGCAGTGGACGTCTACACTACGTTTAGAATATGAATTAATAAAATAGTTCATTGAACTGCTAGGATTGATTGAACTAAATTTCTTTACCACATAGCTATTTTTATTTCACGAAAAATGTGTAATGTAATTTTACTCCGTCTGGTTAAATATTCGACTTGAGCAGTGTATTATTTCGTGCCAGACTACCTGATAACCCGGCACCTGTACGAGGACGCGCGCCGGCACTGCCCGGGCGCGCTCACCGACCTCCGCTCGGCGCTCGTCAACAACACCATATTCGCCACGCTCGCGGTCCGGCACGGCTTCCACAAGTGAGACACTTCACTTCACTACTCTACCCAGTACCCAGTACCCTGTACCCTGTACCTAATACCCAGTACCCAATACCCAATACCCAGTACCCAGTACCTAGTACCCAATACCCAGTACCCAGTAGACAGTTGATCCCATAGTAAAATACATTCCCAATCATGTGCACTATGAGCGCCATTCGGCTAAACATACCCTTTCCCATAATAACCCTGTATAGTTTTCTACTGTGTAGATAACATATTTAAAAAAACCATCGAAATCGGATAACATTTAAGGGTGGATATCAGACTACGCTTTTTGTATGGACGAGACGCGGTATACTCTGTTCTTAAGACCTTAAACTAAGTTTTTTTTGACAGGTATTTCCGTCACATGTCACCTGGCCTGAACGAAGTGCTGACCAAATATGTCAGGATACAAGAGGAGAACGGACATTCCATTAGCGAAGAGGTAAGCTTTTACTATCTACTAACGCTAATTTAAAAAAAAAAAAAATTATTATGAGCCTATCATGTCCCAATGCTGGGCAAAGGCCCTAAAGAAACCCTCCCTACCCTTAAGAAAGATTTAGAAAATTATGATTCTTTTATTAGAAATCTAAAGTGCATCCTCGAATCCAAATGTTATTACACTATTGACGAATTTTTTAAACATAATTTTGACGATCTACAAATGGACCGCTCCACATCAACTGTTGCCATACCCTAATAGGGTATGGCAACGTATCACTAAACCCAAAACATGTTATTTAAGACCTGCATGTATGTCGCAATAAATGATTGAGTATTGAGTACCCTGTCTCCATTTATCTCTGTCCTGAGCTATTATTGTCACAAAAATGGCCTCAAAACAGTATATAAACACATTAACTTAAATAGTAACAAACAATTACATTACAATATTGAATAAAATAACAACACAACATAACAACCTGCTTACATATAGTCATAACCAATTTGTATATAAAAGTTTTGTATTGTAAGTATATTTTGCAGTAGACTGTTTGACACTTTGACCCCCGAATACTGAAACATTCATTAACTATAGCTATGAAAACTGACGTGGTTTTGATACATTTTGTTTTAATAAAACGGGAATACTCACGTTAAATTGAGTCGGTTATTCCGACTATAGTTTCGATCACATTCGGTGATCTTTATCAAGGAATGCTCAGCGAGACGCGCGCGACCTCGTCTTGCCTTGCACTCTTGAGCATTCCTTGATAAAGGTCACCGAATGTGATCGAAACTATAGTCGGAATGACCGACTCAATTTAACGTGAGTATTCCCGTTTTATTAAAACAAAACTATAGCTATATTATAAAACTATACAAGGCCGTTTATTTTCCAGCATTATTTGATACAAGAGGACGAACTGGAACAAGCGGAAGACGTAGAAGTACCGAAGGCTCTTGGGGACCTGTTCGAGTCAGTCGCGGGGGCCATATTCCTCGACTCGGGTGAGTCACCATCACACAATATCTGTATAGACCACTACTTTTTAGTAAAAAAAAAACCACTTAGATCTACCGGTTGTGAAGTACATGGTAGCCAAAATATTAAAAAAAAAAAATGTATTATTGCTCCATACATTTGAGTGTATCCTATTTTAACCCTACTAATATTATAAGTCAGAGGAATATAGGTATAAAAATGAATACGTCTGTTTCGAGGAAAAAACTTCGCTTGCGCGATTCCGAACTCCCTACATTACAACTGTCAGTCCATAGAAAACGTCAAAAAATGGATCAACGCCATCTACCGAACTATAGGAAGTAACCTTATCTTTCAGTCTCGATATTTGGCGCGTTATCACGGCTAAGTGGCTGAACGGATCTTAATTAAATTTGATAAGGAGTTACGTATAACAGCTAGTCTGTCCCCCCCAGGGATGTCTCTAGGCGCCGTGTGGCAGTCGTACGTGCGGCTGATGGGCGCCGAGCTGGAGGCCTTCAGCGCCGCCGCGCCCAAGTCCCCCGTCCGCGAGCTGCTGGAGGCCGAGCCTGACACCGCCAAGTTCGGGTCAGTTTCACACATATCGTAAAAGTTATTACGTGTACAAAGCCGAGGTACGCCGGTAGCACGCTCGCCTCACATTCGTGGGGAAGCAGGTTCGATCCCGGGCGGGTCCGTACCAATTAGTTCTTTGGAACTTACATACGGATATACCACTGGCTGCTCGGCGAAGGAAAACATCGTGAGGGAACCTGAATATTTTCGGACAAGAAATTCGATGGCGTATATGGCACAATCATAATTCGAGGGTAGGTCGATATCACAGCAGTGGGATGTTAAAAAAAGGCTGATACAGAATACTTGATTTCCTACTCGTTTTTCCTGTGTGGGGGATTTCATAGAACCCACACAAATAAATCATACTGTGGCTGGTTTTTTTAAAATGAAACTGTGACGAAACGAGCTAGTCGCTCGCCTGATGGTAAGCATCACGCTTGCCCAGCAGAGTTCAGTGCTACCCGGCATTTTGAACTTCAGTTCAAAACACTGCTCGACATTGTCCTGCGCTCGTCACTCTGAGATATTAGATGTTAGATCTCTAGCAGTCAGTTTAACGATTGACCCGGAACAACTACACGTTTTTTTGTATATAATTGTAGAACCAACCTCTCATATCAATCACACTAATATTATAAATGCAATTATCTGCAATTATCTGTAGTGGTAGGGCTCTCTTGCAGAGTCCGCCTGGGGAAGTACCACACCTATGCCAGTTATTCAACCGCCAAGCAGTAATGTGCAAGCATTACTGTGGTCCGGATTGAAGGGCAATGTTTCCAGCGTAACTACTGGGCATACAGAGATTTAACATCTAACATCTCATCATCATCATCAACATCATCTCAACAACATCTCGCGCATAGTTTTGAACTAAGGATCCAGCTCATCCAATCCAGTAGCGATTCTAGTTTCTTCTATGGCTTCACATTTATGTTGTTTTTACCCGATTGCCCACTGCCCAAGAAGGAGGATAATGTTTTCGGGATCTATGTAAGAATATTTACGTGTATTAGGGTATGCTAAGCCGAAGGTCACAGTACTCATCATTATGAACAACTTTTACTATGGGACAAACCCAGAAATGAAAAAGAAAAACAACTGTTCCATAGAAAAATGCCAACGACTCTCGAGGAAATGTATGGAACAGCTGATTTTTTCCCCTCGAATTCTGGTTTGGACCCTAAGTAAACTTTTTTTTACAATTATTAGTACTATGAGCGGCTTTCGGCTCAGCCTACCCTTTCCTTATAACCCTGTATTACCTCCTGTAGCCTAAGCGGCTTGACCGATTTCGACAAGCTAGGTGTCGTTGGATTCCTGTTTATGGCTGGCTACATTGGCTATATTTTGCAGTCGGTTATTTTGTTTTTCTTTAATTAATATTAGTTGTATATTGTAGGAAACCGGAGCGGTTGGCGGACGGGCGGCGCGTGCGCGTCTGCGTCGAAGTATTCGGACGCGGTACCTTCAAAGGGATCGGACGTAACTATCGCATCGCGAAGGGTACAGCCGCGCGGTGCGCGCTCAGGCATCTCAAAATACATCGTCGGTAGCTTAGAAGTCAAGTACCGGATTTACCGACTGATACCCTAAACATGCTCTTGATTCGGTACCCTAGAACTTCACATACTTGTAATTGCATCACATAGAAGAAAATACAGTATTACAAGGAAAGCATATGCTAAGCCGAAAAGGGCTCATAGAACTCACCATAATGAACAACTTTTAGCATGGGACCAAACATGAAATCGAGAAAAAAAGAAACGGTTTCCATTCATTTTGTCGAGAGTCATTGACATTTTTCTATGGAACAGCTGATTTTTTTCGCGTTTTTAGTTTTAAGCCCTTTTCGGCTTAGCGTACCCTTTCCTTATAACCCTGTATACATTCTGTTGATTTGGTACCCTAGAATAAAATGGAATATTTTATTGGCCTTATGACTACTCGTGTTACTAGGGACGTCAAATTACAATCTATGTATATAAAAGAGCAAGCCCTTTTCTAGGACCAACGTACAGACCAAACCGCTTATGATAGAGACGTGAAATTTGAACCCAATACTCCTCAAATGGTCTAGGTGGAGAATAAGAACGGATTTTGCGAAATTCCACCTCTAAAGTGGTAATATGGATCCCCAAAGTTTGTATGGAAATAAAAAAAAATTTATGCGACACCAATGAAACTCGTTTTGTGTACTAAGCATAAAAAATAAAGAAAGGTGTGTCTTTGGATTTTTTGAAAAACATCCCGTAAATAGATGAAATGGGGGGGTTTCTTTAACTGAAAATCTGTATGAGTTTGTTATACGTTCGACTGTTTGTGGCATCGTAGCTCACGAAAGGATGAACCAATTTTGATTTTTAGTTTAGAAGTTTAGATAGTTCAGTTATTTTTATTTGAAAGGTGACTTGATCAAGAACGTTCGTAGCTATCATTCAAGAAAGTCTGTTCAGCCGTTTGAAGATTATCAGTTTTTTTAAATAGTTGCGTCGGGGATTTAAAAAAAATTTAATATTACTTGTTGAGTAATATTTAATATTTTTTATATTAAATTTTATTACAAGGAATATTAATGTTGTGATTAGGTTTTTTAATATTAAAACTTCTACATATTCGAAGACGTTATGTGGTTCCTTTTATTATTATAATAATGTTAAGAAAACGATGTATTCAAACCAAATAGAATTATTTTAGATTTTAAAAAAGTATGTACTCTTAATTAATATTAAATTCATGCTAGCATTTCTTATAGCATATGCATGTTATACTCCATTCTACATATCATGGTGCGGGAGACACATGCGTTTTTATTGCGGCCACTCCACGGCACAATGAAGCCTGTGAATATTTTGTACCTATATCAGCATAAACTTTTCTTAAAGGTGCAAAAATATTGAAAGGTATTTATGCACTCATCATTATGAACAACTTTTACTATGGGACCAAACATGAAACCACGAAAAAAATATCAGCTGTTCCATACATTTGTAGAGTGTCATTTTTTGAGTGTCATGATTGGTCCTATAGTAAAAGTTGTTCCAAATCATGTGTACTATGAGCCCCTTTCGGCTAAGCATACCCTTTCGTTATAACCCTGTAAAGTTTTCCATGGTGTAGATAACATATAAAAAGAAAACATCGAAATCGGATAACATTTAGGGGTGGGCATCAGACTACGCTTTTTGTATGGACGAGCCGGCGGTATACTCTATTCTTAAAGATACAAAATATTCACACACTTCATTGTGTTAACGGCGAAATTAAGTAAAAACCCATGTGTCATCCGCACCATGCTATGAGGAATGGAGTATAAGTGTACAGGTTGATAATTAAAAGCTTGCGACTGTTACACATAAAATGAACTATATCTAACTATGTTCGTTTAGTCCACGGACAGACATAAACGTTGGTAGATGCTTTTCACACACAGCGCCATCTAAGCAAGCTTGTACTATCGGAATCAGATGACTGATAGAATACATAAATACTTTTTTTAAATGAGTATATACATATATAGAATACATAGATACACACAAACACAGACAAAGAAAAAAAATTTTCATCACAAATGTTTGTCCTGGGTGGGAATCGAACCCACTACCTACACCTCAGAAGGCGGAAATCCGCCCACTGAGCCACAAGGCTAGTCAAATATATTTAGGATTTATATCTATCTATTTTTTTTAACGTGGTTTTATTAACTAAACTAAATACATACAAACTACTGCTTAGACTACTGCATTAAAATAACCTCGAATAACAATTAGATTATCCAGAGACCATTAAAGGTCTATAGATAATCCAAATGTTCAAGTACTTACACACTTACACACTTACACACAAACTTTCGCCTTTTATAATATTATAGTGTGATGTTAAGATATAAGATATTCCTATAGCCTAGAGCGAGATCCTAGAGCCTATACTTCCTATAGCGGCTTGACCGATTTTGACGAGCGAGGTTTTCAGCGATAAGGCCGCCAGTTGTTACACTAGTTTTAAGCATTTTTGTCCTAACCATGTACAATTTGGTGTGAACAATAAAGAGTTTATCTATCACCTCAGGACAAAGGAAGTAAGATAGGCACACACTAACATACATACTTACATAAATACTTAGATTCTCACATATTTACATACACCCCAAACGCAGTACCATCCTTAATGGGAGTCGAGTAATTTTTTTTTAAATCAAGTCATCTGCCCTATTGCAATTGCAAATCTAGTACCCAATCAAAAAACACATTTTGAGATTGCAATCTCCAGAATAACCGAAAGTGTTGCAAGCTTCAAATAATCAACCTGTAAACAACCAATAATTCCGATCGGCAGTTTACGTTTGCGCAGAAAAGCGCAGACCGGTTTCCGACAGTAACCGAACGTGTAAATTATTATTTACACATATTAAACTTTTTTTGCAAGCGCAAATGGCAGAGTATTTTGCTTGCTATGCATTCTTAGCTCTGTCCCGATCACGCGATTCGTACACTGACGGAGCAAGACGGCGCGCGGGTTGCGATTTTGCCGCGAAATCGATCGACCAATAACAAAGCAAGATTTTACCGCACGTGGTACTCTGCTCTGCCATTGGTAGATCGAAGTTTCCCGCGCTACTATTGGTTTACTGCGAAGGTAAATCGGGAGGAATTATTTGTTGTGAAATACTGTACGCCAGTTGGTGTGCTTACTTCTATCATGCCAGTTATGATGAAATTTCATGTCGGCTCTGATCAGCCACCATGCTTATTTCTGGCATGCTAGTTGTCATGCTTGTCTTACATGCCCTAGCGTGATTATGGTATGACTAACGAATATTCGTTGAATGATTTTGAATGTTAGTGTTTCTCCAAATATTATTCATTTATCGTCCTTATCACCAAGAGTTTGCTGCTCTCAAAACAGTATAATAGTTGACCGGGCTCAGCGAAGGTCTCAGTCTAAGGGTACAAATCGGCGTTAGCATGTGTTTATTTGTATATTTTTCCGAAGATATTGTAATTTATATTATTTATTTCTATGTTCGATTAGAGAAAAGTCTGTTAATGGTTGTATATTAACAGGGGTCGCGAGGTCTCAGTTCGGCGTGGAATACTTGTTGTTAACAAACCTTAGACATTGTTAAAACATTTTAACACAAAGTTAACAAACAACAAAAAATTTATCGTTGTAAGTGATACAGGGTTATAGGGAAAGGGTATGCTAAGCCGAAAGGGGCTCATAGTACTCATGATTGTGAACAACTTTTACTATGGGTCCAATCCTGAAATCGAACAACCAAGTCGCGTTACCAATTAAAAGAAAATTAACCTATGTTTTTTTTTATTGGTCACGCAAACGACGTCGCGGGTAACAGCTAGTATTTATATAAAACTAGCTGTTACCCGCGACTTCGTTCACGTGACGAATTAAAAAAAAAAGTAATCTATGTCCGTCTCCTACCTATAAGCAATATGCAAAAATTCAGGTCGATCCTCGACAAAACCCAGACAGAGAGACGAGTTACTTACGAATTTGACTGCCCCGGTGGCTCAGTTGGTAGTGAACCTACCTTCTGTGTTTGGGGGCGTGGGTTCGATTCCCATCTAGGACAAACATTTATGTGTTGAATATTTGTGTTTGTTCTATGTCTGGGTGTTAATATCTATATAAGTATGTATTTAAAAATATCTATGTACATATATATCAGTCTCTGGTAGCCATATTACAAGCTTTGCTTAGTTTGGGGTCAGATGACCGTGTGTGCAAAAATGTCCCAGATATTTATTTATAATATTACTTAGAATTAGGATGTTTGTTAACATTGTGTTATGAGTGTTTTTTAACGTTATGTTATAGGTAATACTAGTAGTAACAACCTGTAGGTATACATAGGTATACTAGTAGTTCTGCGAACAGTAGACCTCGCGACCACAGACTTTATTGCACTCTCAATTCTACAGGTTTCATGGTTTTTGTTTAGTCGTCGGCGATTTTTGATATTACCCCCCAAAAAGGAGGGAAGTTTTCTGCGGCGCCATTTTTACCGGCCGATTTTGATATTTGCTCATATTCGAAATTCTTGTTTAGAACTGAGCACCAAATATTATCACTAAAGTTTCCCCCCTTTTCGGAGAAATTATTAACCAAAAATCCCAACTACAAAAAAAAAAAGATTCAAGATCGTCAAGATTAGTTGTGAAAAATACGATCTGGGCCCGTACCGTGAGGTGGTTATTGCGATGATTGTTAAATTAAATTAAATTAAATTTATTTATTGAGACAAAAACGACATAATCAATTACATTTGTTAGGTTCAGCCGACGACGCTGCGCGACCACGAACCGTAAAGCCGCGGGATAAGGTGTATGGTCGCGCAGCGTTGTCGGCTGAACCTAACAATCATCGCAATAACCACCTCACGGTACGGGCACTGTACCAAAATATGGACAGTTGAAAGCTAATTTTGCCAGAAGCAGAGACAAACAGCATACCTTTGTCTAGCTAGTAGCATAGCTGCTAGCATGCCAGTTATTATGAATTTTCCATGATAGCATTGCTGTAGCTACCTATCATGCTTATTTCTGGCATGCTGGTAGTCGGAGACAGCGTGAGCATAAGCACGCTGACTTAGTTTTAGTTAGCATAGTGTTTCTACTAGCATTTTACTAAATTGGAAAATTAGATAAGTCAATGTATAAGGTAATAAATAAATAAATCACTTTAAAAAAAAACATTTTTTTTAAAATAATTTTTGAGTTTTATGGGTCTCGATATAGCAAGTTCCCAAGTAGCCTGGGACTTAGTATGGAGGACCCGGACATAATTAATAACATATATACATATTAAACTTGCTCATACCACAAAAAAACCCGCAGCACCACAAACACAGTGCCACAAAAAAAATATTAAAACGTTAAAACGTGTTACAATTAAAAAAATAAAACCTAGAACAAGAAAATATAAGACAGGAATGATTATTAAAATAAATTAAAATACCCGACTGACAAATGTAGTCTGTCACTCCGGACGTAAAGAGGAATCCAACGACACCTCACTCGTCAAAATCGTTCAAGGCGTTTTGAATACAATACAGGTAGTATAGAAATACAAACATATACACAAACTTACTTAGATACACACCAAAATGGCCAAAAATGACCTTCATGGGCAGTCGGGTAAACAAGAAGAACACGACTGCTAAAAGTAACAAGCTTAACCAATTTTGATAAGATTTTTAAAATTGGCGCTAGGATTCCCGCCTTCAGCAATTATGGCTGCTGTTATCGCATCAACTGATTGTGGTTTTATTTATATATATTTTTTTTTGACAATAAAGATTTTTCAAAAAAAGATAGTCTTATTTTAATTTAATTTACACAGTAAAATAAGTGATGAAGTTTGATAGAGACGCTGCGTCCTCGGTTGTCTTCCTCGAATTTTTACATTATTATAGACTAGTTGTTACCCGCGACTTTGTTCGCGTGAACCAATACAAAAAAAAGTTGCATATGTCCGTCTCCTACTCTTAAGCTATATCTATGCAAAAATTCAGGTCGACCCGTTCAACCGTTTAGCCGTGATAACGCGATAGATAGAGAGACAGTTACATTCGCATTAATTATAATATTAATTAGGATATATCACTAAGTATGAACTTCCAAAAAGTATAACCTTTTTTAAAATCTTACAAACAACGGTAGTCTGTTTATGATAACATCACACTAATATTATAAATGTGAAAGTTTGTGGGCACAGTTGTGGGTAAGTATGTAAGTAGGTACTTAAGTGTGTTTTTTCCTGTTCAACTCTGTAACGGCTGATCGGATTTGAATGAAATTTGGTAGGGAGGCTCACAGGCTACTTTTTATCCCGAAAAAAATAGCCGTTCCTGTAGAATAGCGGGTGAAACCGCAGGGCGCAGCTAGTTACAAATATTTTAAAGTCACTTTCATTTTTGTCTGTTATTGACGGTCAAAATCGATGAAAACGTAAAAGATAATACGATCGATCAATCCCTTCCGTCATTAAAACATATTAAAATGAATAACTATATTTTCGTTTTAATATCTTTTAATTAAAAACTGAATTTACCAATTCCACTTTTTTTAAATTCTATATATTTCTGATGTATAATATAAATTATAAACGTAGGTATACTTTTTGGAAAATCCTAAGTAATTATTTACAAAAACTTTCAAATGTGCGAGTGAGAGTGCCCTTGAGCTGCATGGCTGTAATTCAGACTACAAAGGTACCATACTACGTATAAAAAGAAATACAATTAATATATATATATATATATATATTTCTACATGTCAATAATAATACAAAGCGGAAACAAACAGAAAAAAGTTTTGTTAAACAGAAAATACAAAACCAAACAAACTAAGTACAAAACAAAACTAATGCGCCTTAAAAGAGGCTAATTATAAAATTGAGTTATAGCGCTAATTTCCTAGCTTTAGAAAATGTATCTACCTAATTGTAAAAGTGAGCAATATTGATACAGGTGTTCCGGAACAATTAGAGAAGTACTTACATTATTTACCTTTTTTAAGGACCTGTTAAAGTAATACACGCTATCTCGCTCGCACAACCTTCATTAATAAACATGACATTGAAAAATGTCACCCTATGTAATCCATAAGGATATTACATTCCAGAGGAATATAGCCACCGTAGTAACAGGGCCAATCAAAAAGCTTTGAGGTATCTACAACAGCCTTCAAAGGTCCCACTGCTGGTATATCGGCCTACCCTCGAAGGGTGACTGTGCCACGCTGGCCCAGTGCGGGTTGGCGAATTCACAAACGTCATTGAATTTCTTCTCCGGAAATATACAGCTCACGATGTTTTCTTTCACCGAGAAGTCAGTGGTATCCGTACGTAAGTTCCAAAGAAGTCATTGGTACCGGACAGAACGGGTTCGAACCCGCGTTCAGATTATATGGTTACTAGCTGAACCTGCGAGGCTGAAAGCCGAGCCTCGGTCCGAATGCTAAACTTGCGAGGCCGAAAACCAAGGCTCGGTCCCGAGTGCTAAACTTGCGAGGCTGAAAGCCATGGTTGGGTCCCGAGTGCTAAACCTACGAAGCTGAAAGCCAAGGTTCGGTCCCGAATACTAAATCTGCGAGGCCGAAGTCGCGCGCATCAGCTACCTATTTAAGTAATGAATTAGCATCGAATTAACATGATTAATTTCGTGTCTTAGTTATTATTTAAAATATGGATGTTTTGTCAAGTTGATTAAGTTCTGCGCAGGAGTGGTCGGATCATTTATTGTGCCAATTTGGTAAAAATGGGTTTAGAGATCCTTGACTTGAAATGTAAGCACACCTCACTTAAAAGTAACACATCGATTACGTCATCTACTCTACTACTCGTCACCATGAACACATTTTACTAGGGGACAGCACCTGCGCAGCGCAGCCGCGAGACAGCTTGTGCGTGTGCCCGTGCTCTTATTTGGTGGTTTTTTTATATGACAAGCTAGGCGTTTGACCAACTGATGTTAAGTGACAGTGTGGTCGGAACTAAACGATAAGTACCTAACCTGGAAAGGGAACAGTGGGCTTATCCCGTAACTCTGAAAGCGATAGCGAGAGTTGCGCGACTGGGACTGCGACTAAGTTGGTACGAGCGAGATGGCATGCTCTCGCAATCAGAATAACGAACGTTTCAAAGTTAGAGGATAAGCCCGCTGGCCCTCAATTGAAGCTGCCGGAACACACCGAGGTGCTCAACTCTCGTGTGGTGGGTTCGCTGCGTACCTACTGAGTACCTACTGTAAAGTACCACCACCATGCTATGGCTTTCTCACGATGTTCTCCTTCACCAGTAGCTCAAGCCAAGCTCTCTGTATGGAATAGAATCAGATTTAACGACTCTAAACGTAGATATCCAACATTTGGCAATTTTGTCCACCATATTTATCCCGTGAGAACGAGACGGATGTATCCACATTCTAGCTTTGTCACGTTGACGCGAAGACAAAACGGGTGGACATAACTTTATCCCGGCACCCGTGCTAGGCGGTTGAATCACTGGCAAGGCAAAGATGAGGTACTTCCCCTGGCAGACTGCAAAAGAGCTGTAGATACCACTACAAAACAACAAAGTAACGGTATATAATATAATAAGATTCAGAACCACAAGAAACTACAGTTTCGACTTCAGCTAAATTTCCTATTTGTACAAGTGCTATAAATTGGACAATTATTTGTTTTTGTCACTTCGACACACAGATCACACTAGATACCGCATTACGAGATTCGTTGTTCCTACAAAAAGTCACCAAAGTTTGAGGCGCGGCGCGGGTCGCGGGGAGGGCGAGCGAGCGTTCTCATTGGCTATCTCAAGGTTACGTCTACTCACGCCTAACAATCAACCAATCAGATTAATTTCTTAGAAGTGTATTTAGACTGATGCGAGGTGCGCTTCGAGCGTCCTAAATGCAGAATCTAGGGTGTGATCTGTGCTTCGACACCATCATACCAATTTAACACCACTGATCTGGTTTTTGTTTTTACACCTTGCAATATGAGGTACGCGGCAGCACTACTTACGGTGAGTTAAAATAATATTAACAAAATATATTTTTTTCAATGATTATTACAATGTTATCGAAGTTATGTTATACGATATATGTTTTGGTAGTGGTAGGGCTCTTCTGCAGAGTCCGCCTGGGGAAGTACCACACCTTTGCCAGCTATTCAACCGTCAAGCAGTAGTGTGCAAACATTACTGTGTTCCAAATTGAAGGGCAATGTTCCCAGGGTAATTACTGGGCACAGACATTTAACATCTAATATCTCAGGGTGATGAGCGCAGTGCATTGCCGCGCATGGTTTTGAATAGTTTAGGTTCAAAATTTTGGGTGGCACTGAACTGTTATGAGCAAGCGTGAAGCTTAACATCAGGTGAGCGACTCACTCGTCTCGTCACCAAATGACATTAAAAAAAAAACGCACAAGTCCCTTGGTTGAAGACCTGGGGCTCCATTTTCGAATCGCTTCGATAATTTACATGAAAGATTTTCTATTGATAGAAAGCAAATTCGAATGGTTCGAACCACTCGTTGCGTCAGCGAGTGATTGTTACATGGATTTATGATGTTTCATCCGAGGATTATTATTTCAAAAACGCGACTTTTGTTTGAGACTTCGTTCGAAAGTCAGTCATTTCGCGTGATAGTTTCGTGCGAATATACGAGCGATAAAAAAATGGAACCCCTGGGCACCACGACAAAATTTCTCCACTCTTTTTTACCCGACTGCACAAGCAGGAGTAAGTACTTAGGACCAGGGAAAGAGGAACCTGGAATGTTCTAAAACTGCGATCAGAACTAAATTATTTTTATGCTCAGTAGATAATGTTAGTTTTTGTAATGTTGTTTTTTTTTGCAGGTGTTTATTGCCGTCGAATGTATGCCTAGTAAGTACCTGAGGTATTTTCGTGTTCTAAAATTCGACTTTTGACCATCAGGGCTAGCATGCGCACCGCGACAAAATCATCTCTACTCTTCATGTCATGAAAACTGAGACAAACGTCTACGTAATCGTAGCCGTGTCCTGTTCTTGCATAACAAAAAGATTTTGTCGCGGTGCGCATGCTAGCCCTCCATGACTGTGCCTGACATCGTGCGACATCGTGCGAAAGGGACAGCTAGACTTGAATTTCATGGGAGTAAAAGAAACAAACTACTAGGGTTATAGCTTCTCCCCTTCGCTCCCCAGAAACTCATATATAGCCATCTGTTTCACACGATGTCAGGTCAGGTCATTTATAGCCACTTTGAGACTGAGTAAGTAAGACTTATTTTTATTGTGATACAGGTAGGTACTTGAAAAATTATATACTATATACTTGTCAATGGCCATATAAACGATGTACGGAGCCAAAATTAAAGATAAAAAATATGTTAATGTTTCTATTCTTCGTTTTCAAGGGCCAGACTGGTTGAGCGCTCCGAATTGGAACGTCACCGCAGGGCTGGAGGACGGAGCCTCAGTTCAACAAGGCGCTAACCTAACTAATAATGGAGAGTTTGAAGTCACGCAAACGAAGGTCACCCACAAAGACAGCACTCAAGATGCTTCAAATCATACTGCCCAAGAACATGACCATAATGGTAAGTGTCTATTTTTTGTAGGCTGCGCCTCCGCTGCCGCAGCCGGAAACGACGAAAAAAATGGAATGGTACGGAGGTACGACCAACCTACTGTCATCAGTCTCAAAGTCAAAGCAATAATTAGACCAATTGACTTAAGGTGCAACGTTTCGCTCAGGGCCCGTACCGTGAGGTGCTTATTGCGGTGATTGTTAGGCTCAGCCGAGAACGCTGCGCGACCATATACCTTATCTCGTGGCTATACGGTTCGTGGTCGCGCAGTGTCGTCGGCTGAACCTAACGATTATTGCAATAAGCAGCTCACGGTACGGGCCCAGTGCGCGAAATTCAATTTTTCTTGCGTTTTTCGTCATTTACAGCTTAATTACTCGTCGTAGGTTCATGAAAACTAATTTTGCGATAATAAATAGATTGTTTCAAGAAATTACGCCAACCAAAAATTCTAGTTGAAAGCTAGTATAAGTACATTTCTCACTAAACCAAAAACCAAGATGAAAATCAGCTTATTGAGATTTGTAACTAAACCAATGTTATCTAGGTGATTATTTTACCCGTAATTTCATAAAACAACTTATTTATTGGCGCAAAATTGGTTTCAATAAATCCACGATGAGTAATTAAGCAATAATTGAACAGTAAATGAATTCTTTTATTTACACGTTATACGCAAAATGAATGTAAAGTTTAGCATTTGCCAATTTTCCATTCATTTCCTCACAATGTCGCGGAGACACGTCGATGATGACCGATGACCGACGCCGATGGAAGCGTTCGAGTGGTTCGTGACTTTCATCACAAAGGCGCATCAATAATGACAGATGAAATGTATGACGAATAATGACAGTTTCGGTGAACCATCGAAAATGAAAGCAAAAATGAACCGTCTAATTCCGCCTTTACATCATGTTAAGGTGCAATTTTTCGCTCAGCGCGGCAAATTCAAAATTTCTTGCGTTTTTTGTCAATTACGGCTTAATTACTCATCGCGGGAAAACGAATCTTGCGACAATAAATAGATCGTATCAAGAAATTACGGCTAAAATGATCACCTAGATAATATTGGTTTAGCTACGAATCTCAATAAGCTGATTTTCATCTTGGTTTTTGGTTTAGTGAGAAGTGTACTTATACTAGCTTTCACCTTGATTTTTTGGTTGGTGTGATTTCTTGATACAACTTTTTATCAGCACGAAATTCATTTTCATGAACCCACGATGAGTAATTAAGTTGTAATTGACAAAAAACGCAAGAAAATTTGTATTTGCCGCGCTGAGCGAAACATTGCACCTTAAATGTTATCTATCGTAGTATTTGTATTCTCTCTGGTTATTTCAACTATTTTTAGGTGAAAATGGGGAAAGCGTTAGCCAAAAATCCGAAAAAAACTCTACTCGTTCCGAAAGCGAGACAGAAGATCAAACCGAGACGAATAAGGTCAAGCTAGTGCCCCAGGCTGTAATGATGACCTTAGATGAATCTACAACGAGCGAGCGAGAAAACACCGGGACTGGCAGACAATACTTCCAGGAAACGGGCTGTGAGTACCTAGTCTACCGTTTTTAAACCGTCTTCCCAAGAAGGAGGGTTTTATTTTATTTTATTTTTTATGGAACTTGGTGACGAGACAAGCAAGTCGCTCACCTGATGTTAAGTTTCACGCTTGCCCATAACAGTTCAGTGCCACCCAGAATTTTGAACCTCACCAGTTCAAACCAATGCGCGGCAAAGCAATGCGCTCATCACCCTGAGATATTAAATGTTAAATCTCTATGTGCCCAGTAATTACGCTGGAAACATTGCCCTTCAATCCGGAACACAGTAATGTTTGCACACTACTGCTTGGCGGTTGAATAGCTGGCAAAGGTGTGGTACTTCCCCAGACGGACTCTTCAGAAGAGCATAGAGAGAGGAGAGGAGAGAGCAGAGAGGGTAATGTTTTTGGGGCGTATGTAACTATCTTCTTACCAGCTCTTAAACGTCCATGAAGATGAAGATCTCCCCTATTAGGGAATGTGGTTGCCATAAGCCCCACGCTTAGAGATCGCAGAATGTTCACAGCTTACTAAGAAGACGCTGCTGCTCGTCCTCCGGTAGTCCTGGTTGCAGTATTAGGACATACCCGGGTCGAAGTATGTATGTTTGTGTGTTCCTATATCCTGGAGTATAAAGGGCTGGACTGATTTTGACGAGTGAGGCATTGGATTCATCTTTTCGTCCGGAGTGATTTTAGCTACATTTTGCAGTCGGGTATTTTGTTTTTCTTTTATTAATACTAGTAGTTCGCGGCGAACTGAGACCTTGCGACCCCCATATCTGCACAACCCCTGGACTGATTCAGCTCATATTCGTACTTAAAAATTGTATTGATATGAACTACTTGCCTACAAAATTTCATGAAGGTCGGATTAACGGTTCGCAAGTTATCATCGGAAAAATATACACACAAACATATACAAATGCCGATTTGTCCCAGTAATCTCTGAGACCTTCGCTTCGCTCGGTCAATTAAGTACTTGTCATTTCATTTCGTGTCAAATCAAAACACTAGCAGCAACGCCAAAGAGTGTGAAGAGGGACAAGTATGGAATTAAAGTGTATTATGTTCCTTGAATGTAACAGTTTGCAATTTACACATATTTCCAATTTATTTAACAGATAACAATTTTTGCAATTGTTGCAGTCAAAACAATCAATAAAAATAAATAAATTACTGCAAAAAATTGTCAAGTAGTATTTAATCAAATCACCATTACGAAATAAGGAACATCAAAGAAAATAATGCTGACAAAAATAATACAAAGTCAAAAATTAAATGTCGAAACTACTATTTTAAAAAAAACATGGATAACAAATTGAAAAAAATACAGGCAGTAGTCAGTTATCTTTAGAGTAAAAATGCCACATTTTTTTTAAGCAATATTTATGAAGAAAAATAAAAATCATTTTCCAGATTACGACAAAAACGGTAACAGAGTTAATAACACCGATTCAATTTCACGAAATAGCTACAACAACGAAGCAGCTACGTCTACCAATAGTTCAACTATAAAACAAGAGAGCAGCAGTTACGGAAACAAAGGGAGCAATACTAATGGCAATAATACAAATTATGGGTCAGATTACGGAACAGAAGACCGAACATCTGGCGTGACAACAGTAATCTATGATCAATACGAACAGATTGAAAAAGGAGGTACGATAGATAGCCAGATTGAACCGATAGAAAAAGATGATATCACAGGAGGAAATATAGATGGTCTGAGTGAACAGATAGATAAAGATAATATTACAGGAGGTAAGATAGATGGTCAGAATGATTATATAGATAAATATGATATCACGGGTGGTAAGTTAGATGGCTCGAGTGAATATATAGATAAAGATGATATCACAGGAGGAAACATAGAGGACCTGAGTGAACAGCTAGATAAAGAGAATATCACAGGAGGTAAGATAGATGACCCGAATGAATATATAGATAAAAATGCTATCACAGGAGGTGAGTTAGACAGCTCGAGTGAACATATAGATAAAGATAATATCACAGGAAGTAAGATAGATGACTCGAGTGAACAGATAGATAAATATTATATTAAAGAAGTTCATACAGAGGACAGAGTCTCACAGAGGAATATCAAAGGAGGTAAGACAGACGGTTCGAGTGAACATATAGATAAAGATGATATCGTAGGAGGTAAGATAAATGGGCCGAGTAAACAGATAGATGAATATAATATCACAGATAGTAAGATATATGGCCAGAGTGAACATACAGATAAAGAAAATATCAAAGGAAGTAAGACAGGCGACTCGAGTGATCATATAGATAAACATGATATCAAAGAAGGTCATACAGATGGCCTGAGTGAACAGGCAGATATATATGATAAAACAGAAAGTCAGATAGACGCCCAGAGACGTCACGATAAACAAGATGGTAAAGCAAAAGGCCAGATAGAAGTTCAAAGTGGGCAGAAAGTTGCCGGCAAGGCAGGAAATGTGACAGGAGTGGAGTTAAAAACCGGTGAGTCATGTTCGTATGACGACAAAGGAGCGTGTGGTTACAGCCTATTAAAATCCTACATAAGCAATATTCTTCTTTTAATAAGGCTTAAGTCCGATCCGATATTACAGTACATAATTATGAATATTTTATTTTCGACATATAGTGCTTAAAACTAGTCGTGCCACAGCTATCTAACTATTTGTAAGCTAATGTTGTAGTAAAAAATTGAATGTACTTAATTTTCGACATTCAATTTATGTGATGAATGTAAGTGGATATTAGTTTTATTTGGCGAGCGCGATTCTACCACAAATCAATCAATTATTTTTATGAAATTAAGTTAAATTGCCAATTTAATTTCTTCAACAGTTTTTTTTTGTTAATTTTCGGGCTAGAAAAAAACCATCAAAAAAATCTTTTTTTTTTTCAGGTCGATTATTTCACTTTGATAAAGGTGTGTTGCGTCAGTTGGACCGCAACGACAGAGCTCTAGGTTTGATAAGACATGATAAGCCCTCCAGCATCGAGAGCACCGAATCAGTAAACACAGATTTTTCTAATGTAAGGAATGATTATCTGCTCGCTGTTGCACAAAGCATTCATAATGCCAAGATTGTGAGTGATGCCAATGGTTATGCCAGAATAGTGTTGCCTCATCTTCATTCCAAAGAGTCTCTCTCTTCGGATTTCCTGAGCGTGAACGCTCCTTACCGTACTTTGGGTTAGTATTTTTTTTTCTTAACCGTGTACGTTCTGCGATGCTTAAGCCGTCAGCAAGTTTGGGGATTATCACGACCGGTCTTTGTTCAGCAACGGAAGTTTTCTGATGAAGGCTTGGGGATCGCAGAACCGCACGGCTTACTAAGAAGACGCTGCTGACCGTCCTCAGCAGGCCGAGTCCGGGATTAGATGTAAAACCTATTTATGCCAAGTAACGAAGAAGATCAAGTAGTCACACAAACTAGTCACAAACTTCAGTCTCACAACATTGTCGTTCAGTCCAAAACACAGTAATGCTTGCACGTTGCTTGTTAGTTGAATAACTGGCAAAGGTGTGGTACTTCCCCGACGGACTCTGCAAAAGAGTTCTACCATTGAAAACAGCAGTTATAAACGGTATTGATATTTATACATTATATTATACCACCGAATTAATACCACATAAGATTACAGAGAGTGTTCGGTTAGGCGACGGACATTATTCTAGATGTAAGTTGTCATTGTACTTCTTATTTAACAAGTTTTACTATGGGACCAATATTGAAACCGATAAAAAAACTGGCTGTTTATTTAATCAAAGTGAATAGTTGTAATGGAATAGCTGATTCCTTTTTCAAACTCAGTCATTTTTATATTAAAAAATGTTGAAAAAGTGCGATCGAGATAGCTGAATAAGGGGAACGAGGTTTTTATACTTTTCCCTCTTTTAAGAAATTTACTTTTGTGTTGTGTTACTGTAATCGATCCCACCATAGAAGGTCACATTTAGCGGAGACATGGCGGTTACGCAGTCGCGGGCAAACTTCAATTTCTAAAGAACTTTTCTATTTCTTGAAAAGTCCAGCTAATATAAAAGAATAGGATCATTCCGGCGTTCTTAATAATTATTATTCTAAGCGCTTTCTTTTAAATATCCTTAACATAATTTTAGTGATAGTAATTTTAGTGTCAGGGGTGTTCGAACTATTTGTCTTTCCGACAAGTACGTTAGAGCTACGGGTAAGCGACCCCGGCCCCCCGAGCTACTGCCGTCTCCTCCTGCTCCTTCCGAGATGGTAGTATCCTACACCTAGTACTTCCTTTGCCAACCTCCACTTTTCCGCTTCCAAGTTCTTTTCCTACCCAATCCTTTTCCCATCCCGTTCATCAGAAGATGGGTCGCAGCGTCTTCTGCCAATAAAAAACTGCGCTCGCCAACCCGCCTGCCAAGCGTGGCGAGTATCGGCATTTACCCCCCCAATGACAGACACGAATATAACCAGGCCCCCAGTCCCCGGCAGCTCCGCTAGTCCTGGCTACGGTAGCGGCCACGGTAACGGCGGAGCAGGGGGTGCTAAGAATCTCCGGCAGACGCCCGGCTACCACCCCCAACGACGACTGGCCCTGGTAACACACAACATTCGCACACTGAGGACAGACGAGAAGATTGTTGAGCTGGAAGAGGAAATGGGTAGGTTACATTGGGATATTGTGGGGTTATCTGAAGTCCGTAGAGAGGGCGAGGACACGATAACCCTAAGATCAGGTAACCTACTCTATCACCGAGAGGGCGAGGACACGATAACCCTAAGATCAGGTAACCTACTCTATCACCGAGAGGGCGACCAACAGTCCCAAGGTGGTGTCGGCTTTCTTGTCCACAAGGCCCTCACTAACAACATTATTACCATCGGGAGTGTTTCGAGCAGGGTCGTATACCTGATACTCAGAATATCCGAAAGATATTTGCTGAAGGTCATTCAGGTGTACGCACCGACCTCGTCGCACCCAGATGATGAAGTGGAGAGTATGTATGAGGACGTAAGTAGGGCCATACACACCTCCGAGACCCACTTCGTTGTTGTTATGGGGGACTTCAACGCAAAGCTAGGCAAGAAAAGCGATGACGAGTTGAGAGTGGGGCAATTTGGATATGGGCAACGGAACCCCAGGGGTCAGAGGCTGGCCGACTTCCTGGAGAAAGAGGGACTCTTTATGATGAACTCTTTCTTTCAGAAGCCGCCTCACAGGAAATGGACCTGGATGAGCCCAGATGGTTCCACGAGAAACGAGATAGACTTCATCATGACCAACAAGAAACGTATATTCAATGATGTCTCCGTGATCCACAGGGTGAAAACCGGTAGTGATCACCGACTGGTAAGAGGCACATTGAATATTAACGTCAAACTTGAAAGGTCCCGCTTGATGAAGTCCACGCTCCGACCCACTCGCGCCCATATACAAAACCCCGAGAGCTTTCAACTCGAGCTCTCTAATCGCTTCGATTGCCTGGAGAAATTTGCTTCTGTGGACGAGATTAATAGCAGGCTCGTAGAAACTGTCCATGCGGTGGGTTCTAAGTTCTTCAGACCCCGCCGTACTAATAGACCTCAAAAACTGTCCGACCATACCCTCAACCTCATGGCTGAACGACGCTCGATGCGACTGCAGTCTTCTTGTGATGCTAAGTCATACAGGCAGCTCAATAGACAAATTTCAAAATCCTTGCGGCACGACGTGCGTATCTTTAATACAAGTCGTATTAAAGAGACGATAAAGCGGAACAAGGGCTCCAAAGTGTTCGCAAGAGACATGTCTATTGGGCAAAGCCAGCTGACGAAGCTCAAGAGAGAAGATGGCAGTATAGCGTCGATCAAAGCAGAGGTAATAGAGGAGGTCGAAAGGTTCTATGGACAGTTATACGCTTCCGTCGCAGAGCCTGTTAGCAGCGCGGCCAAAGACCCAAGAGCCAAGCTGATCCGACACTATACGGAAGATATCCCGGACATCAGCCTGTACGAGATTAGAATGGCCCTGAAACAGCTTAAGAACAACAAGGCGCCGGGCGATGACGGAATCACTTCCGAGCTTCTGAAAGCGGGTGGAACACCGGTACTTAAAGTCCTTCAGAAGCTCTTCAATTCCGTCTTGTTCAAGGGTGTAACGCCAGAAGCATGGAATAGAGGCGTGGTGGTGCTGTTCTTTAAGAAAGGTGACAACACCTTATTAAAGAATTACAGACCCATCTCGCTTCTGAGCCATGTTTACAAGCTGTTTTCGAGGGTCATTACGAACCGTCTCAGCCGCAGGTTTGATGACTTCCAGCCTTCCGAACAAGCCGGTTTCCGAAAAGGCTTCAGTACCATAGACCACATCCACACGCTACGCCAAGTTATACAGAAGACCGAAGAGTATAACTTGCCACTATGTCTGGCGTTTGTGGACTATGAGAAAGCCTTTGATTCGATCGAGACATGGGCGGTGCTAGAGTCTCTCCAGCGATGCCATATTGACTATCGGTATATCGAAGTGTTGAAGTGCTTGTATAATAACGCCACTATGTCAGTCCAAGTACAGGAGCAGACTTCGAAGGCGATTCCATTGAAAAGAGGCGTAAGACAGGGAGACGTCATATCTCCGAAACTGTTTACTGCCGCAGTGGAAGACGCCTTCAAGCTCCTGGAATGGCAGGATTCGGCATCAACATTAATGGCGAATACCTCACTCACCTTCGGTTTGCCGACGATATTGTGGTCATGGCAAAATCGATGGAAGATCTCAGTACGATGCTTGAAGACCTTAATCGAGTATCCCAACGGGTGGGACTTAGAATGAACATGGAGAAGACGAAATTAATGTCTAATGCCCATGTTGTGCCCACCCCGATATCAGTTGGGAACTCGGTTCTTGAAGTTGTTGACAAGTACATCTACCTAGGACAAGCAGTCCAACTAGGTAGGTCCAACTTCGAGAAAGAGGTCAATCGTCGAATCCAACTCGGCTGGGCAGCGTTCGGAAAACTGCGCAACGTTTTCTCGTCCAAAATACCTCAGTGCCTAAAGTCGAAAGTCTTCGATCAGTGTGTGTTACCAGTGATGACTTATGGCTCTGAAACGTGGTCTCTTACTGTGGGCCTTATTAGTAAGCTCAAAGTAGCACAACGAGCTATGGAGAGGGCTATGCTCGGGGTTTCTCTGCGAGATCGAATCAGAAATGAGGAGATCCGTAGACGAACGAAAGTCACTGACATAGCCCAGAGGATTAGCAAGTTGAAGTGGCAGTGGGCAGGGCACATAGCACGCAGAACTGATGGCCGATGGGGCTGTAAGGTTCTCGAATGGAGACCACGTACCGGCAAGCGCAGCGTAGGACGTCCACCCACAAGGTGGACGGACGACCTGATAAAGACCGCAGGAACGCGCTGGATGCGAGCCGCTTCCATCCGCTCTTCGTGGAAATCTAAGGGGGAGGCCTATGTCCAGCAGTGGACGTCCTGTGGCTGAGATGATGATGATGATGAATTTTAGTGATAGAATCTCTTAAACATCGCAGTTATGAGATATTTTTTCGATATCTTTACGATATCTAATTGAATGATTTTTCATTTGTCATACCGTAACACGAGATAATAATATGTTAAATTATAATACCAATATCTAATTCTGGGCTAATCCAAATTAAAATGACCAAAATTTTTAAAAGGAGGAAAATAGAGCCCCCTAAGCATTTATGTAAGCTTCTATTTTTTGCAGCTCAAAGATACGGTGCTTCACCAGTGAGCTCACATTATGCTAATGCTCAGTACATAGAATCGAGATTCGGAAATCTATCTTCGCCTTTTGGTTATACCAGTGATTACAAAACACTGCTAAATACTGGCAAGTCTCAGCACAGCATTCGGAATTTGTTTGAAAGAGGTAGCAGTGCAAGATTCGGACATGATGTTGCCGATTCACAACTCACCCCATTGGAATGGGAAGAACGAGCGCGAAAAGAAGCGTTAAAGAAAGCCCTCAGCAGCCGTGAATCGAAATTCTCGAAAGGATACGTAAAGAAAATGAACAAAATAGATCCATTTGTAGAAAAAGGTAAGAGAATTTTAGATGCAGATCTTTTGAAAGTTAAATTATTTCACAATAAGTTTGACAAAATCCCTTAAAAGGACTAATGGGAATAATTTGATTTGAATGAAAAAATACTTCTGAAATTGTGAAATTCTAGGTATGGGAATAGGTTGACGAAGAGCTGACAATTTAGATTTGAATGGATAAGTATTTTGTTATGTTGCTTGTCTGAATAACATAACAATAATATAAAACTAAATTGTTCTTTATTTCAGCCATCCTTTCACGAGATTTGGACGACATATTGAAAACAGACAAAACTTTAGATGAAACCACCTTCGCTATGAAAGCAGTTAACGGGAAAATGGAACGAATTTCGACAGTTCCCATAAACAAAGAAAATAAAATAACAATTCATACAAATGCTGAAGCCACTTCTTCAAATGAAAATAAAATATTTGGACACAGTAAAGATATTATTCTAGGTAAACCTAATTATGATGTTTCTAGTACGTCCTATGATGCTCCCAAAGATATTAGCCAAGTGATAACTAATAAAGTAGACTTGGACAGTGGTAATGATGGATTTGATACTAGCGTTATCTCTATAGCATCAAATATTATGGAAAACACTCTTGATCATTCAGGATATGCACAGCCTGAAGATTTTGCCAAAGGAGGTGAAATCAAATCTAGAAATATCGGGGATAGAAAAAAAATTGAAGACAGTTTCAAATATCTTAATACGGAACACTCCTATGATAAAAACAAAATTGATAACATAAAGGCTGGTAGCTCCAGTTACATTTTTAACTCTAAAGTAGTTTCAGAAACTAAAGAAATTACTGTAGAAGATTCTGAAAGTAAAAATTCTAGAGACTTCTATGATTATTCTAAGACTGAAACTGAAGAAAGCTACGGAAATACAAATGATACAACAAAAACGAAAGAAAACTTTAGCAGTAATGATACTGCTCTAATTAATGACCATTTGAAGACCGAATCTGGTGCAGGAAACATTGCTGACGGTGATTCTAATTTGAATAAAAAAATAAATTATCTCGATTATGCTACTGCTATTAATTCAACAAATTTTAGTGTTAATGAGTCCCAGTCTCTGTCTAGCACTAATGAATCGATATATGGAACTGATACATCAACAGCAAGTTTTTTTCAAGTTTTGAACCATAACGAGTCCGAATCAAATGATCAAACAAAGGTGGAAAAAATAAACACAGACAGCAATAGAACTGATACTTTAATTAGTGACCCCGAAGTAAATTCACAAGAAAGGGAAATTGTTTCCCTTGACAAAGCCAGTTCAAATACAAGCAATGAAAACTTAAGTATTATAAGTGAGCCAAGTAAGCTGAATGGAGAAACACTATTTAAAAAAAAAGAAACAAATTTTACTACTCCTCAAGAAGTAAGTAAAGAATTAAAAAACTATGATATTTCGAAATATGACGACATGAGCAAAACAAATGTTTATCAAGCTAGACTATCTGGAAATGATTTTTCTACTACCAGTGCACAAATTGCAAATAAAGAAGAGTTAAAAAATAATAATGCAACAAACATTTATGATTCAAATACTGATGAAAGTGGTGGTGCTGAGCTAAAGGAATCTGTTCTTAATAATTCTAAAATAGACACCAAAGATGTATCCAAAAGCTATAGTGAATCAGAATTAGAATTAAAAAACAATAATGCAACAAATATTGAAGAGACAAATACTGATGAAAGTGACGTTGCTGCGTTAGATGAATCTGTCCTTAATATTTCTAAAATAGAAACCAAAGATGTATCCAAAAACTATAGTGAATCAGAATTAGAGTTAAAAAACAATAATGCAAAAAATATTGATGAGTCAAATACTGGTGAAAGTGACGTTTCTGAGTTAAAGGAAGCTGTCCTTAATATTTCTAAAATAGAAACCAAAAACTTATCTAAAAACCACAGTGAATCAGAATTAGAGTTAAAAAACAATAATTCAACAAATATTGATGAGTCAAACACCGGTGCAAATGACGTTGCTGAATTAAATAAATCTATCCTTAATATTTCTAAAATAGAAACCAAAGATGTATCCAAAAACTATAGTGAATCAGAATTAGAGTTAAAAAACAATAATGCAACAAATATTGATGAGTCAAACACTGGTGAAAGTGACGTTGCTGAGTTAAAGAAATCTGTCCATAATATTTCTAAAATAAAAACCAAAGACGTATCAAAAAATTATACTGATTCAGAAATAGAGTTAAAAAAATTTAGTGCAACAAATATTGATGAATCAAACACTGGTGGAAATGATGTTGCTGAGTTAAAGGAATCTGCCCTTAATATTTCTAGAATAGATAACAAAGATATATACAAAAACTATACTGAATCAGAATTTGTTAATGTAAATAGGCGTAACATTGAAGAAACCGACACGTCCACAGATAATGATGGCGTAATAATTGACTCATCTAATTTCGACTCTGAATTGAAAACAAAATCTGATTTTCATTCTGAAGATGCGTCAGACATAACTGTGTTAATTGACAGGTCACCCGCAACCACCACCAATACACCAGCAACTGATAATGCCAAGATTTATAGCAATAGTGATCTGCAAAGTATATTAAATCACAATGTAAGTCCACAAAATAGTACTCCAGTAAGCATAACAAAAATTTCTGAAAATGTTGATAAAACGACCGTTACTAATGAAGTAAGTAGTGATTCGGAACGTTCTGAAAGATTGTTTGCTAGATCAGCTCTAGAAAGTGGTGAGGAGTTTAATCTTGAAAATACTACCTCGATAGCCAATATTAGGAACAACGCTGGTGTTAGTAATTTTGATAAATCAATATCCACACCGAATTTAGCTTCAAACGCTAAAAATGCAAGTAAAATTACTGTTAAAAAAGAAACTGATATAACCAAAGTAACTCTCAATTCAACTGAGGCAGCAAATCTTGACTTATATACTTATAATACAAGTGAAGATACTATAGTTAAAGAGAAAACAGACTTAACCACAGTAACTATTAATTACACTGATATTACAGACAATCTAGAAAGTACCGAAAATTATTTAAGCACAACAATTGGAGAGTCAAATTTAGAAACAAAAATTAGTGCAGATAGACAAACTTTTGACAGCAGCGCGGTTGATATTGCGAAAGAATTTGAAAATACAACTGACATCATAGCCACCAATGTGTCTAATAGAGCTATTGAAACGACAGGTACTTTAGATGCCGATACAGCATCTAACCAAAATGAACAAATTATAAATTACTCAAATTCTCAGGAAGGAACGACTACCGCAAAAACTGATGTGGCAAAAAGTTTGACAGTCGAACCTGATGATAAATCTGAAAATACTGAGACACCAGATATATCTGTAGACCTAACTTACCTTGCATCTGACGGTGAGAAAATACCTGATTCCACTATGGCGAATAATAAATCGGATGAATTAAATATTTTCAATAAAGAAACAGTAAAACCAGAATCAAGCGTAAGCAAAACTTCCGAAGTAAAAGAAAATGCAGGGACTACTAACTATACATCTATCACCGGAGCTGACTCTACAAGTACCACGAACTTCGATACTGACATTCAAGCAAATGAAAACAGGTCAGTGGGCTACATCGATAAAACTGAAAAACACTTGACCATTGTCAAATCTGATAAATCACAGACTAGTGTCAAATCTGACAAATCAGAGACTAGTGCGAAAGCCGACAAACCAGAGACAGTTATCGATTCTGACAAATCACAGGACACTGCTAAATCTGACAAAATACAAGCTACTGTCAAACCAGAAAAATCAGAGAAAGTAAAATCTGACAAATCAGAGACCATTGTCAAAGCTGACCAATTTCTGGCAACTGTCAAATCTGACAGAGAGAACGAAGAATCTAGAAGCGACGTAGAAGAGTCCACATCGAGAAGCGACGAGTCAAGTACAAGTGTTTCTTCGGAACGTTTGATGTTTACGTCTAGGTTTGATTCAATTATTGCTGATTCGACGTCCACATCTGCCGAAATTATTTCGCGATAATAAAATTAAAATTAATTATTAAATTAATTTAAATTAATTGTAATTTAAAATTTCAAAAAACCTAACAACATATCCTAACCTTAATAACGTATAAACGGCTGTACAGATTTTCATCAATCATGATTAGAAACACCGCATTTAAAACCTGTTTCTACCTTAAAAATCGCATTCAAATCGGTCTACCCGTTTCAGAGCTATATACAATGTCACGGACAGACACACTTTTAAACCATCACATTCCATCATTCACCTCTATTACATCCTAACCCCCGAATACTGAGACGTTTGTTAACTTTGGTAACAGATTCATTCTAATGCTGCCTTTTTCTGGCACTAAGCAAATGACAAAGGCAGCAATAGACTTAACCTGTCGTCAAAGTTAACAAACGTTTCAGTATTCGGGGGTAAGGCTGCCAGTTGCTGGTTACACTAGTTTTTAAGCCTCTTTTTCATACGTATGTAAAATTCGGTGTGAACAGTAATGAGTTAACTACAGAGTTATCTTTATATTACTATATAACTTTCGGTACCAGCAAAAAAAAAATATTTTTAATAAAAAATTAAAATTTTCTTTTGTACATTGGAAATTCCTTGACTTGAACTTGGAACGTGACACTGATAACTTTTACCCGATTGCCCAAGAAAGAGGGTAATATTTTTGGGTGGAAAAAATTATAAGTATGTATATGAAAGTATATTTGTGTGTTTTTATATTACTCCTGTTGCCTAAACGGCTTGACCGATTTTGGAAGTCTCGTTGGCTTCCTCTTTACGAGTACATTCGGAGTGACATAGACTACATTTTGCAGTCGGGTATTTTGTTTTGCTTTAAATAATATTATTTATTATTTGTATACATCTTATACTTACCTCCTGAAAACATGCATACATATATGGACTATTGTGTTACTTGAATAAATAAAAATAATCACCACGCTTGGCAGGGGACTTGGGGATCTCATAGCGCTCGCGCGGCGATAGCAATTTACTAAGAGGACGCTGCTGCCCGTCCTCCGGTGGTTTTGCTCGCAGTTTACTAAGAGGACGCTGCTGCTCATCCTGCGGTGGTTCTGGTCGCAGGTTACTAAGAGGACGCTGCTGCCCGTCCTCCGGTGATTCTAGTTGCAGTTTACTAAGAGGACCCTGCTGCCCTCTTTCGGGTGGTTCTGGTTGCAGGTTACTAAGAGGACGCTGCTGCCCGTCCTCAGGTGGTTCTGGTCGCAGTTTTAGGAGATAGCCTTTGTTCATACGAACAAAGTGTACTAATGTAAAATCAAGGCCATAGACAAATTAAGGCAAAATCAGTTTTAAAAAACTATCGATGATAAAATACTATGTGTTAACTGACAAAAAAAAAACAAAAAAAAATGTCCACAAATTTGACCAGTGCATAGCAGGACTGTTGCTTATGAGAATTAATCTACTATTTTAGATCTGTGAAAGGCAAATATTATTAACTTTTACAAGATTATAAAATAATTGAATTAAGTGTGATGGACGCACGTGCAAAATCCGTTGGGAGCACTCTACATTTATTGCTTAAAAGTGTTGCGAGTATTGCTAGGCAAATTTCTGCAAAGCCTAAATTAGTTTTTACGAAAAGGATCTTCATCAACAGTCTGAAGACGTCCATGCACTGCTGAACAAAAGCCCTACTAGAGCGCCACAATGACAATCTACCATTAGCATCCCGCAGCTGCCAGCGACTTTCGCAATGTCGTCGGTCCGCCTAGTGGAAGGCCTACCTACGCTGCGACTTCCGGTTCGCGGTCACCATAAAGAAACTATCTTTCCCAACGGTTGTCGGTTGTTGGAGCGACGTGCTCTGCCCATTGCCACTTCAGCTTGTAAACCCTGAAGCTGTAAGCCAAAGCCTTCGCCGAAGTACTTTGGTACTTCGGCGAATATCCTCGATAAAAAAACCTATAAATATCTTTCCTGATCTTTTACTGTTACCGTCTGTCTGTTCTCTTTAAATTATGCAACGATCATCCTGGCTTAGTTGGTATCACGTGTTCGATTTTATGGGGATTTTGTGGGCAGATTTTTAAAGTATTTTTTTTTTAAATTTAAAATCTGCTTTTTAGTTATAAAAAAGAAATACCAACTCTCTAGGGAAAAATCATACACTGGCAACACAGTCTACCCTAATTTCCCGCCAAATCTCAATCATCGAAATGGCGGTCTGTCAAAATATTGTACCAAATCAATTTAGCAGAAGAGAGATAATGCTGATTGCAATCCGTTGTTCGGGTGATAATAATGTGAATATGTAGATAAGGGTGTGAAAATAGGGTGGTCTTGGAATTATGTTTGAGGGGCGGCTTGTGGTGTAATAATAAGAATTATTATGAAGTCATTACGAGGGCGTTTGTCTTACCTATTCAAGTCAATTAAGAGTTTTTTTTCCTATTTTTAAAACTGTTTTTTTTTTAATGTTTCTAATTATTTTAATGATTCATTAGAGCATTAGAAATCAATAATTTCAATAGCTATCTATAGTTTGCTTATATACTTACCATACACACATGGGGGCCAGGATTACCTTCTGGTAGGCGCATCTACATCTAAAACTTTAAAATAAATGTACTATCAACTAAGAAAATATGAATTATAGAGAACTAGCTGTTACCCGCGACTTCGTTCGCGTGGACCGTAAAAAAAATAGGCGGACGTTTAGCCCTGATAATGCGACAAACACCCAGACAGAGACACAGAGCTACTTTGGCAATTATAATATTAGTTAGGTTTTTTTTTCGCTTAAAGTTTGGCTTCACACGTAGTGTATTTAGCCAGTGTCAAGTTTTGTAATGTTTGAAGTGAAGTAAAGTATTTCACAATTAAAACAAGCCTCAGTCATAGTTAAGTCAAGTAAGTCACGGTCAAGTCCAAGTCATACCCCAGTAAATTGGTGGAGACTTTAATAAAGGTTTCTATGGAATTTTGGAAACAACACGAAAAGTCACGTTACACTATTATACTATTCACCAACACTCATGCACGGTCACAAACACTTAATGAATAAAAATCCACCATTTTTACACATTGACACTCGAAATAACACAATTTTTGGAAAATAATATAATGACGCAACATGACTTCTTCACGTTCCAGCCAAAACTCTTAGTTAGGCTTAGGATGAATACATGTATGTAACGCATGTATGTCATTTAAGTTACTGTCAAATTTAATTTACACTACCTAACTAAATAATATGGAATTATAATCTTTTCTATGTATTTTCTTTCCCGACAGGGGAGTACAATTGCACCCCATTGCACCCTGCTGCTGGCGCCCATGCATACCTGCACCCCCAAAAACATTACCATCCGTATTGAAATGTCGGGTAAACATGAGCCCGTTTCAAAATACTTAGGTAACTAGGAAAAAAACCTGTGAAACTAGTTCTACTTCTAGTTACCCGAGTATGCCCCAAAACTGCGGCCAAAAGCACTAGAGGCCGGCAGCAGCGTCCTTTTAGTAAGCGGTGAGCGTTCTGCGATCTTCAAGCCTCTTGCCAAGCATAGGGATTATGACAACCACTAGTATGGGAGAGGCGTCCAGCAGTCGACATCTAAGAGCTGACAGGAAGTAACCAGGTCTAGGAGTAAACTACATGTGTTTCATCTCTACACGAGGCGTCATCAGGACATCTTGACTCTTCAAGCTCACGGCTGAATGGCTTATTCCTATTGTAGACGAGATATTGACTATTGTTGACGAGGATAATCACTAGAGATTTGTTAAAGATACAGTTTGAAGTTGGACTTCCGCAAAGCAACGCCTGATTCGATCAAGCAGTTCCGGATTGACACGTAGCAAGAGTTAGCAAATGCTACGGGCTCTGTCTGTTTGTGAAGCAAAAAGCGAATTGTTCAACTCCACTAACAGAGTTGCCATTTTACGGTCTAAACTTCGACCAAAGTACACAACACACCCTAACTACACAACTTCCTATAGCGATAAGGCCGCCCATTATACTACCGGTTTTCTATTATTTTTCATATTTAAGTTTTATTGTCTTTTGGTGTATAATAAAGTTATATTGTATTGTATTGTATTGTATAACAAGTCAAAATAATCCTACTTAAGCTTCAATACGTAATTAAAAGTATGCATTTGTCACAAAAAAGAGATAGCGAATATAATATCATAATTTATTATCTAGGTATATTGGATCGGATGTATTGACGAGCGCACAGACTGAGAGCGACTGAAGCAAGGTGAGCGCCTGCGCTCAGTTTAGTCTTCAAAATTCTCTTACTTTGGCGCGTCTATTCATTTTACTTTGGTATTTGGACTCAATACAAAAATAGCATTTTTATTCCTCAGGCAATTATATTCTATCAATTTACCTATTTAGGTTGCGGATTATATTAAGGTGCAACGTTTCGCTCAGCGCGCGAAATTCAAATTTTCTTACGTTTTTTGTCAATTACCGCTTAATTACTCATCGTAGGTTAATGAAATCTAATTTTGCGATAATAAATAGATTGTTTCAAGAAATTACACCAACCAGAAATTCAAGTTGAAAGCTAGTATAAGTACATTTCTCACTAAACGAAAAACCAAGATGAAAATCAGCTTATTGAGATTTGTAGATAAACCAATGTTATCTAGGTGATAATTTTACCCGTAATTTCTTAAAATAAATTATTTATTGGCGCAAAATTGGTTTCAATAAATCTACGATGAGTAATTAAGCTGTAATTTTCAAAAAACGCAATAAAATTTGAATTTCGCGCGATGAGCGAAACGTTGCACCCTAAGATATTATTTCTGTCCACAAGTTCAAACCGAATCACAAAAAAAAAACGCAGGATGACACGCGGAACTCGTTACATGGATCACTTACAATGATTTAGTTCCAAAAACTACACTCATAATAAAAAAAGACGCATTTGAGATGGGCGGGGATTTTGACATACCGTAATGACATCCAATTAGGCTAGGCTTGAGGCACACAACAGCCTATGATACCTCACTTATCAAAATCGGTAGACAGAGCTAAATGCTACAGGAGGTACCTAATGTAGGAACCCACAAACTTAAAATTGATAATGTTTTTTGGGTTCTTTTGGGGTTTTTGGAATGTTCCTTCTTGGGCAGTCGGCTAAAAATAAACCGCTTTTTAACATAAAGTCATCATCATCAGCCACAAGACTTCCACTGCTGAACATAGGCCTCCCCCTTAGCCACACCGACTGATTTTGTGCCACTTGCATTCACCGGTTGCCAACCAATAACATAAAGGACAACATAAACATCATATAGTACTACTAAGTACCTAAATGGCATCTTCACGTAGCAACTGTTTACGAAATTTTACTGCTAAAATTGATTGAATCAGTCATGTGAGGACGCAACAAGTAACCTAATTTTTCGTAGCATTTGTCATGGCCGAAAACGGCCTGGAATTGGTCATCACCACCGTCTATCATCTCTCGCACTGTATCCCAAACCTTAATTAGCAAAAGGCGGTAAAATTTACAGCCACAGCGCGTTCCTAATTCGAATGCCATTTGACACGCGCGGTGTCAGTTTACTTTTTTTTATCAAAATTTGAGGATCACACCCCTGTTTTTTTTGGTAATAACAAAATTAACACCACGGATGAAACGTTAGCGCTCCCCTGGGTGAAGTCGCGTGCCAGCTTTAGTATTTTGCATTTGTGACACATTGTACCTATTACGTATATTTAACTTAGGTAATTAAGTCATACCTTTCGGGACCTCTACTCTCAAAAGCTGAGATTCAATCTCGTCTCGAAAAATGTGTCGAACTTCGAGATTTCTTATTCTCAACGCTATATTTCGAGATATTCACGATGGCTAGCGTGCAAGTTACATCGAGTGGTCGGAGGCAATTGAGATGAAAGACAGTCGAGATTGGAATCTCGAAATCGACATCAGTTTGGCATATGTCTCCGAAAATGTCTCCCTGGGCAAGTCTTTAAATTGCTACTAGAATCACCGAAAGCATCGCATAAACCGCACGGGACTCATCGCATCCGGTACAAATTCTCACTTCGTACAATCATTTATTTTTGATTATGTTTGACATTATTATCAATTCGTACAAAAATATCTTGCCGTTACCACTTCAAATAAACTGTCTCAGATAGCTTCCATCTAAGTAAAGATTATTATAATATTTATACTAGTAATCACTCAATCAGTGACATGTATACCTATTAGGCGCCTATCTTCCTCTATGGAGTCAAGGGTAACCTAAAGATGTTGATATTTTTGCTTGCACTTCAATAAAATTCAAAGCTTTGGTGTATCAAAAGCTTTCCTCCTTAAATAACTTAAACAAATAATAAAGTGTTGTGTATATGTTGTAAGTTTAAATAGGCAAACCCGTGTATTTTTAGGATTTATTACAATGTTATTTTTTGTTACTTTATCTGCTAAGTTGGCTACTGCTAGCGGTAAATTTAAATAATTCTTATCAGCAATCTGAGAATAGTGCTGTGGGCTGTATTATTATTAAGTTTATTTATGCTACCACTTTAGTGTTAATTTTATAATGTAGCTGTTTGCTGTTCCTTAATAAATAAATAAAAATAAAATAAAATAAAGAGACACGCTCTCTTATGTATAATTTAGCTAATTACTAGAACAGGTTCCAGGGTTGGAACCTTTGTTCCAACCCTGGATCCCAAATTATAGTTTTATAACTAGACAGAAAGACTACCACCGAGACTTTCAAATTGAAGAGATACAATATTTTCTCTCGTCAACGTCACGAATAGGAAACTATATCCCTTTGATTAGAATACATGTTAGACTTAGCTAGTCAAGAGAATTGATTTACTCTAAGTAAATGGTTCAAACAGCATAGTGACTTAGCAACACAAGTTTCGATACGGGAGTTATACCCACATATAGTCAATCATTGACTAGTTGGTTATCTCCCTGATTTTACTTTTGTAAGTATCAGAGTAGTAAAATGACTTTTGTCAATTCTTCCTTACGGAAAGTTACAATTTTACGAATAGAGTTTTAAACTTGTTGGCTTTCCAACTTACTTCAAATAATGCGTGTAGCAGCATCACTTTACTTTAAGGTTATATTTAAGGTGCAACGTTTCACTTATCGCGCGAAATTCAAATTCAAACGTTTTATGTCAATTACAATTCAATTCAATTTTCAATTCAATTCATTTATTCGGACCCTGGGTTTGCACAACACTTGGTAACGTCAAATACACAGTTTTCATATGAAATTAATTAAATATTAATTAAACATTATTATAGCGGCTTCATAATAGCCTTGTCAGTTATATGCAGCTGTAAAGGGGCTTTGTCTAAATGTCCTTAATAATAATAAATTGATTGATATAGAATATAATAATTATTTTGTCAAATCCTTGTATTGACTTGATTTCATTACAGTTTGTTTCCATTGTTTTTTATCTTTAATAAAATCTTCCTTATTGTAATAAGCCTTACTCATTAAGTAAGTTTTTATAAGATTTTTGAACTTTTTTTCTTTGAGACCTACCAATTGTTCAGGAATTATATTATAGAAACGAACACAGTTGCCAATAAATGAGGTATTTGTTTTCTGTAGCCTACATCTGGGAAATGCGAGTTTATGTTTATGACGTGTTTTTGGATTGTTATCAGACATTTTTTTTTAGGTTTGTGAAATTTTTCCTAGCATATATAATACACTCGTATATATAAAGGGACGGTACTGTTAGAACATGTATAGTTTTAAATATCTCTCGTAGTGATTCCCTGGCCGGTAAATTATATACAGATCGGATTGCTCTCTTTTGCAAAATAAAAATGGAATCTATATCCGCGGCCGATCCCCATAGTAGTATGCCGTAGGACATTACACTATGGAAATATCCGAAATATACTAGCCTAGCTGTCGCCACATCCGTTAACTTTCTAATCTGACGAACTGCATGAGCAGCTGAGCTAAGTTTGTCACTCAGTTTGTTAATATGGGGGCCCCATTGTAACTTTGAGTCCACTGTAATACCTAAAAATTCTGTGGATTCCACGGGATCAATGATTTTGTCTTTTAAAATAATTTCAAGTGCAGAGCATCTGACATTTGGGACAGAAAACCTAATGCATTTTGTTTTTGCTGGGTTTAAAACTAAGTTATTTGTTTTAAACCAATTGCAAACATTACTCAATGTTTCATTTATTTCAGAAAAATCTGATTGGCCTCTTTTGGCTTTAAATAATAGTGACGTATCGTCAGCAAACATAACAATTTCCGCATTAATTTGTTTCTGGATCATGAAAGGCAGGTCGTTTACATAAACTAGGAATAAAAAAGGTCCAAGAATGGACCCTTGAGGTACACCCATTTTAATAGGGCATCCTTTTGATTTAACTACATCGACTTCAACTATTTGTATTCGGTCTTTTAGGTATGATGAAATGAGGTCCAGAGCTGATTTTGAAACCCCATAAAATGCCAATTTGTCTAAAAGAATCTGGTGATGAACACAATCAAATGCTTTTGAAAGGTCACAGAACACGCCTACAGCATCATGATAATCTTCCCAAGCACCAATTATGTATTTAGTCAATTTCAAGCCTGCATCAGTAGTCGATCGACCTTTTGTGAAACCGAATTGATGGTCATGTAGCAAATTATTGAGATTGAAATAAGATACAAGCTGATTTAGTACGAGTTTCTCGAATATTTTACTGAGACAGGGCAATATCGAGACCGGCCTGTAGTTTCCAGGATCATCCTTATCACCAGATTTGAATAGGGGCACAACTTTACTATGCTTCATCAAATTCGGGAATGTGCCACTGCTGACGCTTGAATTAAATGATTCAGCTAGATAAGGGGCAATTTTTTCAACTATACTTTCAATAATTTTCACTGACAATCCCCACAAGTCCTCAGTATTTTTTACTTTTATGTCTTTAAATGTTTTTATGATAGTAGCTGCAGTGACATGATGAAAGATAAACGTAGACGAAGAGACTTTGACATTTTGTTTTAACATTGCTTCCGCCGCTGGTGCTGAAGATGTTAGATGCTTAGTGGTCTCTATTGGTATATCTGCAAAATAAGTTTCAAAAGCATTGGCGATATCAATTTTATTTGTAAGAGTTTTACTGTTCACTTTTAGTTTATTAAATTTGTCATGCACTTGAGTTTTTCCTATTTCTTTGTTAATTACTTTCCATGCGGTTTTTATCATATTATCAGACTTTTTTAACCTATCTCTTATGAAAATGGCCTTCGCCCGAATACATACATTTTTAAAAAATTTTGAATATTTCTTCACATAATTTATTGTTACGTCATCAGTACAATAGGTCTTTAATGCGTATAAATTATATAAAGTGTTTCTACTAATAAATAACCCAGGAGTGGCCCACTCTGCAAACTTCGGTCTTGCATTGATATTAATTTCTTTAGTTTGGAAGATGTCATTAAATTGTTTGCTCAAAATATTAAAAAATAAATTATAACTATGGTTAGGATTGTCAATTGTCATGTCAAAATAATTATCAAGGAAATGGTTGTCAATTACGGTTTTTAATGAATTTATGCGAGATTGTGTAACAGGTCTTACAAGCATTTTTTCTTCGGTTCGTTTAATGTCTGCAGGTAGAGTAATGCTTAGTCCTCTGTGATCCGACCGTAGACAGTCTAAAATTTCCGAATGCAGATATTTGCAACTAACAAAGAAATTGTCAATACAAGTTGCAGAAGTTCCTTTCTTGGTGGTAGCTACCCTTGTTGGCTCAACAAATACCTCCATAAGACCAAAAGATTGGCACAAAGCAAGTATTTTGTTTTTAACTGTAGAATCCACAAGAATATCAGTATTAAAGTCACCACACATAACGATTTGTTTACTTTTTTTAGAGATTTGATTCAACGCTTCTTCCAAGACAATTAGGAAGGTCTCAAATTCGGCTTTGGGAGGTTTATATACACATAAGATAACATAAGCATCTAATTCTACACATGCGAGTTCACAATGGTGTTGTTCAGTTAATTTATCAATGTCTTTGCGAGATTTAAATTTGACATTGTTATTTACAAAAATTATACATCCTCCTCCCTGAGCTTTTTTTCTGTAAAAAACACTACCTATCTTATAGTTATGTAGACAAAAGTTCATTTCAGATTTTGAGAGCCATGTTTCAGTGAAGCATATAATATCATGATGGTTTGATTTTTCTAAGTATAGTTCTATTTCTTCTAGTTTACCTATCAGTCTGTTTATATTCTGGTATAAAACATTAATAGATTTCATGTTAGTTTTCTTACTACTAGTTTCTTTGTTGCAAGTGAGGCCTTGAATGTTCTTACGTTTTATCGAAACATGATAAGGCCTCCCTTTTGTCACGCTCATTAGTTTAAATATTTGTCAGTACTAGTTTCTATTGTGATAACTGCATCACCGTTCCTCTGGTTTTGGTTTTCCTTATTTAGGTTATTTAACAAAGCATGTAACATTAGTTTTGCTATTTTAATTTTATGATTTCGGGATAGGAACTGTTTTTCTTTAAACAATGAAAAGTTGTGAATAAAATTATTTATATCAAAAAATAAGAATTGTTTGCTTTTGCTTGAGATAAGATTATGTAAAGTCACATTCAACGAGTGTATTCTCTGGTTTTGCGCTTTGCTCAACGCCGTCGAATAAGGAAATGTGCAGAATACAATTTTGCTTACAATTCCTGTCTTATACATGTCCATTAAAGATTCTATACAGTTAATGAGAAGTCCCTTTGATACACCATCAGTGTTTCCCATCATGATAACAACATTAGTATTTTGCTTAAAGTTACTCTGTACAATTTTGTTTATAAGTTGGTCAAACCTAATGTTTGGCAGACATGTATTAGTTATATGTCCGTTTACAATATTTTTGAAAATATCCCCTAACCCTACACCAATTTCGTCGCAGAATAGTTCAATACTACCACTACTTTCATGAGTTTCTATATTATGAAAGTGTTGTGAAATTTGTGGAGAGAATTCATGATCAAGGTCAGGCGTAATGGTTTTGCTTATGTTTGTCTCCAACAACAGGTCATCAGCACTTGATAACATTGAGCCGTTCTGAGTTCTCGTCCCGTCAGCTTCTAAAATAATATCTTTGCTGGATATTGACCATCGTTTCTTTTGAGGGCTTAAACCTACTAAAATGTTGGTTGCTAGTATGAGTTCTTCTATTTCATTCTGTGCCATTTTGTATTTGATGCTCATATCTTTCAATTCATTTTCCAACCTATTTATCTTTTCTAAGCGATCTTTGTGTTCTATTTCGTAGATTTTCATAGTATTTTCATGGTCCCTTATTATATCTTTTAGCTTTATCTTATCTTTTATTAATTCGACATTTGAGCGGTTTTTATACTTTATGTTCTTCTTGCATTTTAATATCAATCTTTTTACTTTCAGATACTTTTTTAACTTATTTCGTCCTGTAATTTCGCAAAGATCATTGTTTTTTACTAATGAGCCATCTTTGTCTGAAGTTAGATCAATAGTTTCTATCAACTCAGATCTATTTTTAACCAAGACCAATTCATCATATAGACCTAAAATATTTTCGGTCTCTTTTCTGGTTTTGTATATATCTAGGCTATTTATAAGCACTTTTGCTTGGTTTAGTTTACATTGTAGATCATTTATTTTTAGTTGTGCCTCGTTAAAATCAACACTCCGCTCTCTCTGTGTATTAATTAGTTCCAACAATTGATTTCTCTCTGCCCGTAAATTTTTCATTTCTGATTCTAGATCAAGCATCTCATTCTTTAACCGCGCATTTTTGTCTAAAATATTTTTTATCTCAATCTCTCCTTCTTCTCTTTCTTGTAGCAGCGTTTTGTTAATATTATTAGCATTTTGTAAATCGTACAATGTCTGTTTTAATTTTTGTTCTAGTTCACAGATACTTGCCTGGCGGGTCTTCATTGTTAGATTAATTAATATATGATAGTGTGATTATCGTGTAAAGATAATTACCGATGATCAGTATATTTGTTGGGTGTTTTTATATAATATGTATCCGAACGTAATTTATGTTCCGTGAGATAATTACCTCTCATTCGTTAATCTATGTGCTTTGTATGTTTCCGAACGTAATTTAAATCAATCACTCGAAAAATCTCATACGTCAAAATGTCAATATGTCACACGTCAAATCTTATGTCATGATATTGTCATTGTTGAAGTAATTTAATTGAACCGTCATTGCATTGAACTGTTTGTCAGTCAAAAAATAATGTTCGTCACATGTATTGTGTGTCCTTGGCAATTTCAAATTTCTTGTTTGTGTGCGTGAAAATTTGAACTGTGTAACGATTATGTTTAGTGTTTTATAGTGATTTAATTAATTTGATGCCTCTCACCATTGATTTTCCTTCTCGGCACTCGATTTATAGGTTATTTTCACCAATGTTGATAAGGCGTAAGTTAACTTTATTTGCTTAATTACAATAAAAGTAAATAAAAAACGAGAAGAGCTACACTTCACTATTTACTTGGCAAATGTTGCCATATATTGCCGCTTAATTTCAGCTTAATTACTCATCGTAAGTTCATGTTCATTCAAACTAATTGTACGATAATAAATAGATTGTTTCAAGAAATTACACCAACGGAAAATTCAAGTTGAAAGCTAGTATAACTACATTTCCCACTAAACCAAAAACCAAGATGAAAATCAGCTTATTGAAATTTGTAGCTAAACCAATGTTATCTAGGTGATCATTTTACCCGTAATTTCTTAAAACAACTTATTTATTGGCGCAAAATTGGTTTCAATAAATCCACGATGAGTAATTAAGCTGTAATTGACAAAAAACGCAACAATATTTGAATTTCGCGCGATGAGCGAAACGTTGCACCTTAACCGCTATCGTTCTTTATTTCGAAAGTCGTCCTATGTTTTTGAAACCCTTTAATTACCCACTTTAGTGCTTAACGTTTTTAGATAGCAAATCTCCCTAGATCAGTTTGTACCACAATTCAAATAGGAGAGTATTTCGGCTGTATTTTGTTTCTTATACGAATATATCTATGTTTGTGAAAGATACGAAGGCTGTACCGTTACAACACTAACTTTTATATCTTCAGTAAGAAAAGATATGAAACTTAAAAAAAAACAATAATTTATATTAAACTTAAAATTGTCTATCTGAACTTAAACGTCGGGTTGCACCATCTAAGTTAACTTCATACCCCAGTCTTATCTTCATTTAAGACTTCCGTTAAGCAGAACAATGTGTTGCACCATTTTATAACTATGGTCAAAATGACGGATAACAGATGCTGGCTAAACTTCATGGTTGTAATTAATTTAACTATTACAGTAACTGTAACTGGGATTATGGTGCAACCCAGCCTAAATCTATATTCTAGACCGTCAACGTCAATGTGTTCAGGCACTGAGTAGAGTATTTCGGAGGGCGGGCGTTCTCTTAGTATACGGTAGGCGTTCTGCAATTCCAAAGCCGCCTGCCGAGCGTGGGGATTATGGCACCCATAAGTGTGAGGCCTTTGTTCAATGATTAATCTTATATATATAATAGGAATCGTAAGACTTGTGAAAAAATAAAATAACACTCAATCGGACTTATTTTTAATTTTATAATCTTTTGCAAACACATGCCAGCCTTAAAACTTAATTTAATAACAAAGTTTGTATGTGTAATTTGTTTCGAAATGTTTATTTTGTCTACGTGAAATTATGCTTTAAATACATAATTTAAGTAGGTAAGTATAATTTACAATTAAAAAAAACCAAGGAGAATAAAATTGTATTTGAGAAATTGTAGATACACTTTTAAATTCCAAATTAAAAACAAAAACTGCAGTTTAAAATAGGTGAAATTTAAGCTGTGTAGGCTTTTTGATATGCACTTTGGAACAAAATACTTGGGCAGTCCCGCCCTTATAAAGTGTAACAAAACATTTTTCAGATCCTTATAATATACCTAAGCTAGCTAAGCTTAGACAAGCCTTTGGGACCTCTGCAGATATAGCAAACTACCGTTAGGTGCCATTATAATATATGGCTGCTACGAATGATGGGATTGTGACTTATGCAGGCATTTAAAGGTCCACAGATAGTATTGCTCAAGCTTAACCTACTAGAGTAACTCCCTACTATTAAAGTTACCTCAGTAACTTAACCCTTTACTAAATTAGCTGAAATAACTTTACCTGAGAATCCTATAGGTATAAGTTTCGCTCCGGGTTCATTTCTGATAAAATAGGTTGATCCGGATGCCGTGCTATCAACATTTCTAGGTCCACCTTCTACCCTTTCATCTACATACTTATTTTCAACACTAGGTGTTCCAGAATACACTATACCATCATTTCCAGATCCAAAAGTTACAGGTCCACCTATATTTTCAACTAGCTTGATTTCTTCAGAAAATGTCCAAGGTCCAGCGCCCAAAATGTGTTGCTTATTTGCTGGTGTTCCAGAATACCCAAAGTTGCTATCTCCAGATCCAAGTCTCCAAGGTGCATAACTTAGTAAGAGATTTTCATTTTTCGGAACAACCACAACATTGCTACTGCCTGTAGATTCAGATGAAGAAGCTGTGTTTATATTACCTCCATATCCACCGTTTCTAGAATAAGCATTTCCGTCAAAGTATTTGTTCTCGGCGTAACCAAGGGGTCCAAAATTTGTAGCAGCATTTGAAGAGCTACCAGACCATGACTGTGTTTTACTATATCCCGACTGTCCGTCGCTTGGTATTACGTATCTTTGTTGTTCACTGTTTGAACTTGAATCTGAGGTCGTATATTTGTTTGAACCTACGAATCCCGGCTGATAGAAGCCTGAACGTCCGTATCCTGGCTTTGCTGGTTCATTGCCTATATTTGATGACTCCGAATATTGAATTGAACTTGTGTATCGTGGCTGACCACCACCTGAAGATGGGTATCCTAGCTGTGTGATGCTTGATGTTGTGTCTCCTGACTGATTGTTGCCTGATATTTTATTCCCTGGCTGTCCACCGCCTGGCTGTGCACCACCTGGCCATTCACCGCCTGACTGTCCACCACCTGGCTGTCTACCGCCTGGCTGTGCACCACCTGGCCATGCACCGCCTGGCTGTGCACCACCTGGCCATGCACCGCCTGACTGTCCACCACCTGTCTGTCCAACGCCTGGCTGTCCACCGCCTGCCTGTCCAACGCCTGGCTGTCCACCGCCTGGCTGTTCACCGCCTGGCTGTCTACCGCTTGGCCATTCACCGCCTGACTGTTCACCACCTGGCTGTCTACCGCCTGGCTGTGCACCACCTGGCCATGCACCGCCTGGCTGTGCACCACCTGGCCATGCACCGCCTGACTGTCCATCACCTGGCTGTCCACCGCCTGGCTGTCCACCGCCTGTCTGTACACTATCTGGCTGTCCACCACCTGGCTGTTCACCGCCTGGCTGTCTACCGCTTGGCTGTCCACCGCCTGGCTGTCCACCGTCCGGATGTCCATCGCCAGGCTGTCCACCTGTTATTTCATATCCCGGCATTCCTTCATCTGGCTGTCCATCGCCTAGTTGGCCAAACTAAAAAAATATATTACAACTGACGGATAAATAAATTCGTTCAATTTATGTTACATTAGTTTTATTAAAATATTATTTGTAAAGTTAAAGACAAAATATTGTTCCCTTGTTTCTATTGTACTAGTTGATTTATTGCAGTCGAAATACACTACAGATAGTTATTATGGTTAATATATAATATTAACAGATATTAAACAGATAGTTATTATGGTTAATATATAATACACTACGTTTATTATCGACTCAATTTAAAAATGAACTTCTGGAAAGAAACGCTTGCATCAATCAACCACCACCCGATGTTACAAAACTTGAACTCACGTATCCCATCTGAGCACCGCCTGAATTACCGTACCAGATCTGTGATGGTGCATTGCCTGAATTTGTGTATAGTGGCTGACCACCGCCTGGTTGTCCACTTCCCGGTTGTCCACCGACTGGCTGTCCATCACCTGGCTGTCCATCACTTAGTTGTCCACTTCCCGGCTGTTCACCGACTGGCTGTTCACCGCTTGGAAGTCCTCCACCTGGCTGTCCGCCGCCAGATTGTCCACCACTTATTATTTCATAACCTGGCTGCCCATTGCCTAGTTTTCCATTCTCTTCACCTCCATTCTCCCCTGGTTGTAAGTCTAGGATGTATTCTGGTGTTCTATATATTACATTAAAAGAGCCGGGCTTATAACTTCCAGAAGACACATACCCCGGCTGAACACCATTTAAAATACCGTTTGCTGGCTCTTCATTGACCGAATCAGCATTTTGATCACCGTTTTGACCATATTCTGGCTGTCCGTCTCCTAGATATCCGTATTCTGGTTGATTACCAAATGTATATCCTGGCATATCGGCATTTGAACTGAAGTACGTGGTTTGTTGAACATCAGGATTATCGTACCCCGGCTGATTTATCTGGTTATAATTGTACCAAGGTTGTTCATATACTGGACTTATAGGCTCTGTGGATGACGCAGTTTCTGATGTTGATGCTTTCGATTTCGACACTATGTCATTCACTGCTACGGTTTTATGGCTATTACGGCTTTTGGGAGTATATTTTCGGTTTGGTTTCGGTGTTCTAATATCAGTTTTTGTCACAACACGCGACGATTTTTCAGAGGTTGGCTCTGTATCTTCCGGGAATAGCTCTGGTTTTGCCTCACTTGCCAATGGTTGTTCCTGGCGTGACCATGGTTTTGCCTGGCCTGTCCGTGGTTTTTTCGGGAATCGGTTTAAGTGTGTCGGGCCAGATCTTGTTTTTTGTGGGACTTGATCTGGATTTGCCGGAATACGCTCTCGTTTGGCCTTTGGCACTGGTTTTTTATTACTTGGCATTGGTTTTACCGGAGTTGTCGTGCGTTTTGTTGCAACTGGCCAAGATTTTTCAGAACGTGTAGCTGGTTTTTTAGTTGTCTTGCCGCTGCCTGAGCCCGGAGAGCCTGCCTGGCTACTGTATAAATTTGCTGTTTAAATGAGAAAAATAAATGGATGTTTAGTAAAATAGCTCATTTACCAAGACAGCATTTAGCTTTTTTTTAGTGAAAATTTGTGATATGACGAGCAAGTCGTTTCCCTGATGATAAGCATCACGCTTGCTTAAAGCCGTTCAATACCACCCAGAATGTTGAACTACAGCAGTTCAAAACTCTGCATTGGCATTGTGCCACAGTGCCGCGTGTTGCGATGGGTAGCCTAGTAAAGATGCAAAAGCCGCACCACTTGCGGTCTGTGACATGTCACCGCTTCTAACACAATTATCTACTATATACTCACAGATCATACCCTAGATTCTGCATTTAGGACGCACGATGCGCACCACAGTTCAGTCTAAATACACTTATAAGAAATTACTCTGATTGATTGATTGTTAAGCGCGAGTAGGAATAACCTTGAGATAGCCAATGAGAACGCTTGGCCGCACTCCCCACGCCCGCGCCTTCCTCAAACTTTGGTGACTTTTTGTAGGAGCAACGAATTTCGTGATGCGGTATCTAGTGTGATCTGTGTATATACTCAACAAAACACGTTACATCAATTGACCTAGCAAAGCGAGTCTCAGAGGCTAAAACTAACAGAACAAATTGTAACTTGTTTCTAAGTTTTTGTTTGTTTATTTTTTTAACGATTATTTGCGTATCGTTGATCTGAAAGCCAAAATCAGTCAAGTGATTTTGAAGAAATTGGCGTCACGAGGTTACAGTTTGAGACGAATAACTAGCGATCGAGCGAATCGAAGGGACTACGACTAGCCTCGTGGACTAGGACTAGATTTCCACCTTCTGAGTTGTAGGTTGTGGGTTCGATTCTCTCCAAGGACAAATATTTGTGTGATGAACATGAATGTTTGTTATTGGTCTGGGTGTTTCTATGTATTATATGTGTGTATTTACAAAAAAATAAGTATTTATGCATTCTATCAGTTATCTGGTTCCCATAGTACAAGCTTGCTTTGTTTGGGGCTAGATGGCGCTGTGTGTGAAAAACGTCCACCAATATAAAAATAAGACGGTAAATGTATGTATGTTTGTGTTACATCAGTTGACGGTTACTTTCAATTCAATTCAATTCTTTATTTGCTCGTTAATGGGTAACATGGATCTTAAATTAAGTTTTAACAGCCAATAAGTTTCAACGTGTTGATCCGATCATAAGATTACAGTATACCGAAACTTGTAATCTTCCAAGTTGATAGATCTTAGTAAAAGTTTCTTTTAAAATTATATCGGGCAACATGTGATAACTACTTTTTGAGATATGCATTAATAACGGATAAGCACTTCAAACGTCCTACGCACCTACGGATCCCTACTAAGCATGATCCGACATGCACTTAACAAATTATTTATTTATCTAAGCCATCAGCAACAAAAACAAATGATTTTGATAAGGATTAGGGTTATATTACAGTTTTCCCCGAAACACTAATCTCAACAAAAATGTCGGTAAATTCAGTAATTCTCTTTACCGCACGCACGGGGAACAGAGCGACTGCAATACAATTTCCAAAATACCTACTACGCCTAACCTCGAGGCTGAGCGTCCCTCTTAATAAAATATTGTACATTTTTCTAAGATCTGATCAAGAGTTCTCAAATTATCGTCGAAAAAACGAACATGATACAAACGCCGCGCCGTCTTATTCCAGTAGACTCTGAGACTTTCGCTTCGCTCCGTCAAAAATATATGATATTTTTGTAATACTTACATAATTCTTTAATGTATTTCAATAACAAATCTGAAAATAATAAACAGTAACGGTTTTTATTTTTATTTTTTATTTTATTTTATTAATATAAATACAATTAAATTTTTTATGACACTTATATTCCTAATAAACCGCTACAAGCAAGTAAGTATCGTGCCCAAAATGTTGCCCGAATTATATACCGCGTTGAATAGCTATATTAATTGTATGAGCAAGGCCAGCATTTTGGTCACGAGATGCTTCGACCAGGCGCGTTGATTGGTCTTTTTAGATTTGTTATCACTCGGTGCCCACGGTCCTAAAGTTTCGACCCCAAAAGGCTCAGATATGTAATCGCCTTTTGAGTCTTCTGCTGATTCAGCCGCTATTTTGCGTTCCAGGAAGACTGTGGCGCAAGTCTATCAACGCAGGTGGCTTCCCATACAACGCGGCAATTCAGCTAGCATTGCCAGCATTCTGGGCACGATACCTGCTGGTAATAGCTTATTAGATTAGTGTTAGAATTAATTTGTTTTCTATTCCCTTGTACATTTTTAATAACAAATAAATATCGTTCGTATCGGAATAAATATCGTTCCACACATCGCCACTATAGGTTTCCCTGTGTCGGGAATAACATGGAACACATACAACGACATGGAAAACTAACGCCTAGCCAAAGACGTCTTCAGACATAGATGCAGATCTATAAAAGTCATATGGCTTTTATCGGCCATAACCTGCCATTTCAAAGCAGCATGGGTTTATTTTGAAGTTTCCTTTGTCATCACCTAACCAGAAGGGGCGGGAGAGTGCGTTCCTATAGAGATCTGGTTGCTCTCAGGCATAGATCAAATAGCAGAGGGCTGACTGCTTGACTGGCTTTTAACACAAATACGTCTACGTTCTAATTCAGCAGGGTTTTTTTGACGATTTCCCGGCCGTCATCAAAACAGAAGGGGCAAGAGACCACCACCACCAAACCACTGCGGGCACCAGTGCTTTCATATAGAGCTGAGCGCGGCTGGGCTTTTTGGCATAGGGGTAGATAGATCACTGAGGGGTTTTACTGGCTTTTATTAAACTTAATCCGTCAACGTTCGAATGCAGCAGGGTTTCTTTTGAGATTTCCATTACCGTCACCATAACAATATACGTCCTATAGAGAGGCAGATATAAGGGGGTTTTAAGCTTCAACATCCTCCATGTTATCCCGACACCTTGGCTTGGTCTCATCATCAACGACAACACCATCTACACCACTGGAGCAGCTATGCCAGCGGCCCAGAGCCTCGCTCCGTTATTTCAAGGAGCTGGGTTGGCTCGGCTAGACGCTGGCGGGGGGAAATGCACAATACACCCCATGCGGGACGTCAGTGCAGGACTTATCGCCCCCATCTCGAATAAGAATAAGAATAGGGGGTTTTAGTGGGCAATATCAAGCGCATCTTCGAGGATTTTCTATACATACTTATTCCACTCTTTATATCAGGTCGTTGTGAATCCTTTGCCGGCTCCCAAATACCAAATCCTTCCTTCACTGCTCCTGATGTGACGTAGGTCAGGTCTCCGTTTGCTGCCAAAATGTAAATAATGGCTAAGTGTAAGAATATCAGAAAATGACGATTATTTTGTAATTGAGTATTTAGTATTAAGTAGTATTAATTAGTATTAAGAGTATTAAGTAGTATTAAGTAGTATTAAGTAGTATTAAGTAGTATTAAGTAGTATTAAGTAGTATTAAGTAGTATTAAGTAGTATTAAGTAGTATTAAGTAGTATTTAGTAGTATTTAGTAGTATTTAGTAGTATTTAGTAGTATTAAGTAGTATTGAGTATTTTGTATTTTGTTTACTCTGTGAACTTAATTACAGCACTACAATAGGCATGATGATTATTTTTATTGCTTCGTAAAAAAGCTGTGTATACATTTTTTGTGGACGTTTTTCACACGCAGCGCCATCTAGCCCCAAACTAAGCAAGCTTGTAATATGGGAACCACATAGCTGATAGAATACAATACATATATATTTTTTGTGTACATACATACCTACATATACATAGAAACACCCAGACAAAGAACAAACATCCATGTTTCATCAAACAAATGTTTGTCCTGGGTGGGAATCGAACCCACGACCTACAACCAACAGTTGAAAGGGGGAAATCCTCCCAATGAGCCACGAGGCAAGTCTAGTCTGATAGAAACTGTCGAAACGAAATATAAAAATCCAAACAACTAAATACATGAAAGATACTTACGAAAATATAGGTCTACTACATCCGCGATTATGTCATCTGCAATCGAAAAAAGATCCACATCTTATTACAGTTACTTAGTGAAAATGATCCTATAATATCTACTAACTTTTTGTTGGAGACGCGTTTTTTTTCTGTCCCGTTGTTGGCAAAAAAGCAGACGGGCGGCCAGATTCTAAGCGATCACTGTCGTAACACCAGGGGCACCACAGAGATAAGTTGCCGACTTTTAATATTGCCCCATCGATGAACGTCTGATCGGTCTGGCAAGGGGTCTCATAACAGAATTACAAAATTCGTAACATATTGGGCATGTCGGCGCAACCATAACTAAACTAGGTCGATGACTATGACTAGTGGTGGGTAGGTGGGAGGGGCGCGCGCAAAGCAGTACTGTTACTCTCTGTCCGAGATTGATGTTGGAGTTTCTTTTTGTCATAGAATCCTCGTCAAAAACTAGGTGGTAGTATTTTATATCCCCAATTTTTCCATCTAAAATCGTAATCGAAAAATTACCTATGATTAGTTACTTACCTAAGGTATCTAAGTTTTTTTTTTGTTATTAACGCGTCATCGGAACGAGTGTAACGTGAGTGTAAGGTATCATTTACCATCACAGAAATTGCTGCCGAGTGACCAGTATGCTCGAAATACTGGCTCGATGAGGGTCAGTAATTGAATACCAATGATAATGTACTTTGTTCTCTCGTGAGACGAGGATTTTAACCATTTTCGCGGGTTTTAGCCAAACGAAAAATGGGATGAAATTGGTTTTGTGATAAGAATTTCCGAACGATTCGGCAAGTGTTCAGAACTACAGCTTTCTGAAGCTGAATGAACGTACCGTTGTGCATGTCGAGTGTTTTGAGTGAAGTATGTAGTGTGTAAGGGATAACGCCTGTAGATTAAAGTATGATTGGTATGGTTTTTACGGTTTCTACTTTCCATTGGGTTTTTAATTCTATTGCGAGATCTGTGTATTTTTATTATTATTTTTTGTTTAAAATGTTTAATATGTATAACAACTAGAAACTGACGTGTAACCAATGGTTATGAATAAATGAGATTGAAATTGAGATGAATTGGTAGGTACTGTAGTGACCAGGGCCCGTACCGTGAGGTGCTTATTGCGATTATTGTTAGGCTCAGCCGAGAACGCTGCGCGACCATACACCTTATCGCGCGGTAATACGGTTCGCGGTCGCGCAGTGTCGTCGGCTGAACCTAACAATCATCGCAATAAGCACCTCACGGTACGGGCCCTGGACAGTCAAGATGCCATTCACATGGCGCAATAATGAGTTTTAGATAAGAGGGATAAAAAGTAGGTGCTACCCGGCCGAACAATAATATCTTGCCTAGGGCGGCTACATTTTGAATACTTCGCCGCGCTCAGGATTCAACACTAAAATCCTCGCTTCGCTGTGGATTATAAGTACTCGAGTTCAGATAACAGTCGAGTTCTGGATTATAATCGAGTTCTAGATTATATTTGAGCACTCGATCATAATCGATCTCCTCCGAGCTCTGGATTATACTCGAGTTCTGGATTATATTCGAGCTTTGCGCTGTACCTACTTACCGATTAATTTGAAAATCCCTGTGCGGAGTTGAATTCCATCTAAAAGAAATGCAAAATATTAGTAAAGTGGCAGTATGTTGTTTAGAATTGATTACCGAATGTTACGGCGTCCCCTTTTTGGGAGACATACCCCTCCAATCAAATATCGCCTGTACGCGAGTACCAACATACGGACAGATGAAAGCTATTTTGCCAGTTGAAGCAGACTTCGCTCGCTCGATCAATTTATAAATGCAAAACTGTTTTTTTTGGTTTGTTTCTCTTTCACCCAGCAGCGAAGCAACGGACCGACATGAAATTTTACCCGACTGCCCATGAAGAAGAGTAATGTTTTTGGGGTGTATGTACGTATGTTTGTGGATTCCTGCATTACCTCCTGTAGCCTAAACGGCTTGACTGAGTTTGACAAGTGAGGGGTCGTTGGATTCCTCTATACGTCCGGACCCTGAGTGACATAGGCTACATTTTGCAGTCGGGTATTTTCTTTTTCTTTTAATAATATTACTTGTTGCATGGAAATTGACATAGACTACTTTTATCCCGGGAAAATGTACAAGTAGGTATACATAGGAAAATTTCCACGCGGAAGAAACCGCGAGGCGCAGCTAGTAATGCTAGCTCCCCTGATTATAAGCTTTCTCGTTCACATTTCTTCATTTTTTTTTTAGTATAAAAATTACCGAGTGGAATGCCGTGGTAGCAAGCTCGCCTCAAATTCGTGGAGTCGTGGGTTCGAACCCGGGCAGGCCCGTACCAAATGAGTTACCGAACTTACGTACGGATTATACCACAGGCTTTTCGGCGAAGGAAAACATCGAGAGGAAATCTGCATATTTCCGGAGAAGAAATTCGATGGCGTATGTGAATCCGCCAACCCGCACTGGGCCAGCGTGGTGGATATAGCCCAAGCACCCTTTGAGGGTAGGCCGATATCTCAGCAGTGGGATGCTTAACAGCTGAAGCAGAACTATCACATAATTATACAATAGGCGTTCGAAGATCTAGAGAAAAATGTCTGTAGATCGAGGGTTTTTCATTTTTTTTTATTTATGGAGAAAATGTTATGAAATCTTCTTTTCCCCCTTAACTATACGAGACGTTAGAACCAAAAAACATATATATCTCAATATAAGATCTCAGATCTTCACAACTAATGAGTTGCATGGAGTAGAAACACCATTTTTTTTCCAGTTATAGTCCTTACTGTGGTTCTAAATAAAAGCTTACTATCGCTATCCCTCACTTATTTGCAAGTTCTTGTAGTTTGAATTTCCAAAAACTGATTTTTGTACTCGTATCTGTCTGGGATATTTTGGATTTAGTATCTTGTGAACAATTTATTCCATGAGATCCCAAATGGACACAGTGTTTTTTTTTTTAATTCCGGTCTATTCCCAACATCTAATATTTATGAGTGACGAGCGCAATGCATTGCCGCGCACGTTTTTAACTATTGAAGTTAAAATTTCTGGGTGGGTAAGCATGACGCTGAACATCAGGTGAGTGACTTGCTCGCCTCGTCACTTAATAACTAAAAAAAAAACTTAGGGAAAAATAAACAAAAACTTATTTTTTCGTTTTCTTTCGAACTCTTCCAAATTAAAAGATAATAAAAACGCTTTTTAATTTAAGTATGATAAATAAATAAATATTGGTGGACGTTTTTCACACACAGCGCCATCTAGCCCCAAACTAAGCAAGCTTGTAGTAATTTACAATCTGCCTACAAAAAAATTAAGAAGTGCGAGTGAGATAGATGTACTTACCACGATTAAGCTTAAACTATTTTCCAGGTAAATTTGGAAAATTTGAAAGCATTTTTTTTTCAAATTTACCTGATCGTAGCTGCACCCCCGCGCAGCTAGAATTTAAATACTTATAGCCAATCCAAAATTCAAGCGCGCAAGCATCCGTGCGTCTATCAAGCTCTCCCGGTCGAAGATGGTGGCACTTCTTCCTCAGCACCGAGCGCATCACTCAAAGCGGCAAGCAGCAGCAGTAGTATTTATGTACCTTCATTTTTACAAAAAACCTCACCATAAAGGTAGTATTAAGCGACAGATTAAATCTATATATATTCTACATTCAGGACGATTGAAGCGCATCACTCAATTCTCAAAATACACGTACCAACATTCACCCGCATTAGTTCATTGCTGGACTTGAGTTTGCCAATGGCAATGCTTTGTCACAGTTCACGCAACCTGCGTTTCCTTCCGTGCGATTTTGTTGGAACTACAATCTCATAACGCGGTTTTATCTACAGATACAGAACGAATCTCGTTCATTCCCAGTAGTTCCGCGGAGATAACTACTACCGTAGTGATACTAATGATACTTTTTATATAGATATAGATACTTCTGAATAAATCATATACCGTACAAGGCCATGGCCATAGCTCCATACATTTTTTAAACATCTTTTGTTTCCTCACAAGTTGCCTCGTGGAACTCCGTAGAGGATTGAATATTGTCCACTTCAAAAAGCAATATGATAAACGTCAGATTTTTCATTTGCCTATCTCCTATCTATCAAGTTGTTAATTGTTATCACATGTATAATGTATATATTAATTGTTATGGCTATCACAACTAAAACACGGTTGTTTATCCAGCCACTAGTTTCGTTATGTAGGTACCTAAGAGTTGGGATAAGGTCTCCGTCCACTTTTCAACTCCGCGCCAGACCAGCACTGCTTCACGTCATAATCGTGAGAATGAATAACGAGTTGTGAATGAATAACGAGTGAATTATACTATGCGGCATAAGGTCAATTTTAGATTTGTAGTCAAGTCGCGCGCTGAGCGCGGTCAACTATTTTTGCTTACAATTCTGAAAAGGAACTTATGCCGTATAGTTGAACTCCTTTTTTCATTCAAACTAATGTTGCGTCGGCGCTGGTCTGGCGCGGAGTTGAAAAGTGGACGGAGAACTTTAAGGTCATCGTCTATTAGTCTCTCTCAATACCGATCCAACCAGAGCATCGAAATGAAAGCCCTAGCATCGTGTTACGCACAGCTGATGGTTCGGCCATTCGATGTAAGATGCAATAGTGAGGCTCACTGTAAAGCTGGAGCACACTCAACCAGTTGCAGTTCATGTCCGTTCTGATTGCGAAACATGGATCTTTTTGGCGATGATTTTAAAGGCTTTGCTCGTGGAAAACAGTTTTTTTTTTGCCATGGGACTATACCTAACTGAGATGGTCAGCAGAAACAAGGGAAAAAGTATATCTGTGTTTCTATTTGTGGTAATAATTGGTAGTACACTGGGAATAAACGGTCTTAGACATTGAGCTATAAACTATGCCACAGTAATTTTTCAGACTTTAACTCCAAAATATTTTCTTTTTAGCTGGCTAAATGGTAATCCGTTTTATTGTTGTTCGGAATATACTTTAAAAGCTTTTGTCGGTGTCTGTACGTACCTATTGACAAAATGAGAAATATATCAAGCGCGGACCACTTCGAACCGATAAAAAATAAAATATTTATTTGATATTTTACTTCAATTATTCATCAAACGACCCAATCCAAAAACGAATGGTTCAGACGATATTTGCAATTACGCTGTCGGATGTATGAGATAAATACAAATTATACAAAATATAAGAATAAATAAGATTTTTATAAATACAGGCGTAGGAGAAATAAGATTGTTTTCACGGTTTTTGCGCTCTTTCATACAATGTCATTAATGAGAGAAAACAACTTTTGTCTTCAAAAACATTTAAAAAGATTGAAAGAGCACAGAAACCGTGCAGCGTTCCTAAATCAAAAGCAAATAAATAAAAAAGGAAGCTATTTTAAAAAGATACAATTGATATTTTAAAGAAAACAATATGTGTTAGTGATGCAAGCGAGCATGAGTGTATGATAATAATTCCTCAAAAAATATTTTTATCGATATTAGCTTGATTTATTTCTCTTTTATGCTTAGAGTGCCAAGAATTTCACTAAACTTTAAATAAAAATACAACAAATTTTTAATAATTTGCTATTTATTATCAACCCACAATATTATCGTAGTTTAACAGTTTAACATCGATTTGTTTTAGACAGGGATAAATTATTAAGTGACACAACAAAGTTTTTATCTATTAATGTTAATAATTATTCATTTTTTTCTTTTAACGAATCTTTAATCCAAAGCTTGTATATCTGTGTTGCTAATTAGGTATGTCTTACAAATAGTTGATTGACGATTGTTAGAAACGTAAATTAGCCCAAGCACTTGATTCATCTAAACGTTATTTTGAAATAAAAATATGAACATCGCAAACGTTTTATTATGAAAAGCGACGTGTTTTTTTGACACATTTTGTTTTAATAAAACGGGAATACTCACGTTAAATTGACTATTCCGTTTTATTAAAACAAAATATCGCAAAGGTTCATATTTTTATTTCTTAATTTATTTTATTATATTATCTTTTTTCTATAAGTAGTAGACGACAAAGCACGCTTCGGGCCACGTTCCGTCTGCATACGGTTAATATAGTGCGCGCTGAGCACTATATTATAAATCAACCAACTAGATATCAGATTCTGTTAAAATATAGTTATATCATTACAAGCTATCAAGCTATATGCGGTAAAGCGAACAAAATGCTTTATTTGTACCTAAATTACACACATAGCACACCATCGCAGCGAGCTGGAATGCGCTAGATCGCATTCTTCATTTTTGGGATCCGCTGTATCGTAGTCGCTAGCGATTGCGACATAGCATATTCCATTCCCTAGCGACTGCGACAATCAGCAAACGGCATTATTTCTAGATCAGGCACTGTCACCAACTTAACTGTTCAGTTAAAGGCATCGTTAAAAATACAATATTGGGTACACTTGAACATTTAAGTTCGTCACAATGCATGTATTTGGGATATTATTATTAAATATAATTATTTGCTTTCACAAAAACGAACAATTAATTATTTAAAAAAAAAAATAGCGATATTGCAACTTTTTTTTACTACATCCCTTTTTTAAATTTCTTACTTTTTTTCAACTTAACATGTTGTGTTTGAGTTTTTTTTAATGTGTGCAAAAAATTATGTATGCTTTGCTTTGAATTAAGTAAACTTTGCATCAAAGCGATATCAGCTGATCAGCTCGAGCGCTCCCGGCCTGGACCCCTATTCTCAAAAGCTGAGATTCAATCTCATCTCAAACAAAATGTCGAACTTCGAGATTTCTTATTCTCAACTCTATCTTTCGAGATATTCACGATGGCTAGCGTTCGAGATACATCGAGTGGACGAACCCAATCGAGACGTGAGACAGCCGAGATTGCAATCTCGAAATCGACATCAATTTGTTATATCTCCGAATAGGGGTCGAGGCTCTTTCACGGATTTTATAAATTTTTGAAGTAAAAAAAATATTGAGTGGATATAATAGGAAATATATTTTTGAGATGTGTATGTAAGTATGTACGTTTGCTCTTATATTATTACCTCATGTAGCCTAAACGGCTTTATTGATTTCGGCGAGTGAGGTGTCGCTTGGAGTGACATAAAGTCACAGTCTTGGAGTGGCTAAATGGCAGTCAGGTATTGGGTGGATTCGAGAGTAAATTTAAATCTTAGAATAAATGGGTTTTTTGACATATTTTCTATACAAAAGCTGTCAAACTGTCATAGTATTCAAATAGATAACAGTTATCTGACGTTGGAAAATCCAGCCTTAGTGATTGATATTAAAAAAATAAATGTTGAATGAGTGCGAAAGGGATAGCCCAAAGTTGGGAGCTAGTTCTTAAAGGGCAACACCAAATCAGGCACCGAATCCATAGCCTTTGCCGCGACCTGGAACACCAGTTGGTGGACCAATTGGTGGACGAGTCGGTGGACCACTTGGTGGACGAGTCGGTGGACCACTTGGTGGACGAGTTAGTGGACTACTTGGTGGACGAGTTGGTGGACCACTTGGTGGACCGCTTGGTGGACCGCTTGGTGGACCACTTGGTGGACCACTTGGTGAACCACTTGGTGGACCGCTTGGTGGACCACTTGGTGAACCACTTGGTGGACCACTTGGTGGACCACCAAATAACGGAATAAGGGCATTGTAGATGTTATTGATAACTTCCCCGCCACCGCTTCCAAATATACTACTCAAGACCTGACCAAAGTCCAACGAACCTCCGTTTCCAAGATTGGCGAGGAGGTCTGAGAGGCCGCTCGATGCTTTCTGGAGTGTATCAGTGAGGGTGTCCATGAATTCCGCCTGGTTGTAGTTCTGTTGATAATCTGTACAAAAGGGTTTAGTAAAATTATTAAAAGAAAGTGAAATTAAAAATAATAAAAAAACGCAGAAAAAGTGAAATCGCAGAAAGAAATGAACAGAACTAATATTATGAATGCAAAATGTGTTTGTTAAGATTGTTTGTCCCTCTTTCGCGGAAAAACAAAGCAAAGGAATAACGTTATTTTTACCCGACTGCCCATGAAGGAGGGTATTTTTTTGGGCTGTATCTAAGTATATTTATGTCTTTCTCTATTACCTTCTGTAGCGCGGCTTGACCGATTTTGACGAGTCGTTGGATTCCTCTTTACCTCCGGAGTGATATGGCCCACAGTTTGCAGTCGGGTATTTGGATTTTCTTTTAATAATATTACTTGTTGCAAAGGTAGAGTTCAAGGGCCAGATAGTGACACAGAAAATCCCAGAAAAAAAACACAGTTGTTACCCACGTGAAAAATCATACTAGATTTTTCACGCGGGTAAAAGGTGCGGCTACTAATATTATCTAAAGGCCTCGCTACATGGCCTGATCTGACATCCTTTTAAAGAGATGGCTATATATAAGTTTCTGGGGGAGCGAAAGGGAGAAGCTATAACCTTAATAGTTTGTTTCTTTTGCTTCCGTGAAATTCAAATCTAGCTGTCTCTTTCACACGATGTCAGGTCAGGCCATGTATAGACACCCTAAGAAGTAATATTATCACACTTTATTATATCCGAAAGTTTGTGTGTAAGTGTATAAGTAAGTAAGTATGTAAATGTGCTTGTACCCGTTCAACTCTGTAACGGCTGAACGGATTTGAATGACACTTGTTATGGAGGTAGCTTACACCCTGGATTAACACATAGGCTACTTTTTATCCCGGAAAATGTACGGTTTCTGTAGAATAACGGGTGAAACCGCGGGGCGAAGCTAGTTAAAAATAAAACAATAGATGTCTCCAATTCCAAAGTAAACCTAAAGCAATAATCAATTTAAACTCTTTTGTACTCTTTATGCAGCATACAAATATTTTGAATTTATTTTTTTCTAGTTGAACCTCCATTTGCATGACGTGGTGTCCCCTAATCGGGGGTCACCCAGCTAAGTGCCTATGTTTCATCATGAGAATGTAATGTGTATAAAACTTCTGTTGGGGATCCATGCTAACTAATGTTATTAATGTGAAAGTAGTTCTGTCTCTCTGTCTGGCTGTTTGTCGCGTTATCACGGCTGAACGGATCGACCTTAATTATTGCATAGATATTGCTTAAGGGTGGTTGACGGACACAGGCTACTATTTTTTACGGGGGTTCACGCGAACGAAATCGCGGGTAAATATCAGTAAAAAATATACCCGACTGCACAATGAAGCCTACGTCACTCCGAACGTAAAAACAAATCCATGGACACCTCACTCGTCAAAGTCAGCCAAGCCGCATAGACTACAGGAGGTAATATAGGAACACACAAACATACATACACCCCGAAAACATTATCCTCCTTCTTGGGCAGTCGGTTAAAAACATACAACATTTTATGGAAATTCAGACTCAAGGTTTTGATACATTCAAATGCGAAAATACAAGCTAGACAAATGTGGGAGGGACTAAGGTCCGTGAACAAAGCGCGAGAAAAAGATATCCTTACTCATGAGATTGATGTAATACTTCTGCATTGTCTGGACGAGCTGGCTCCAGTCGGCACCCTGGATGGAGTTGCAAATGTTTCCAAAGTCGACGTTATTTTCGTCGCCGCCGGTCAGGAGTTGTTGCAAGTTGCTCACGATCAACGTCAAAAGTTGAGTCAACTCATTGTCGCCACTGAATCCTAATAAGAAAACATTTACATCCATTACAAAAACATCCTATAACGAAACACAACAAACACGAAATCGGAGTGCAAAAATGCATTTTACCCGCTAGAGTGGAAATAGTTTTTTAAAATTTGAACCTTTCTATTTAATAATTTTCCATACCGACAGTCTTTGAACTAAAAATGCATAATAGGTACTTATTTAATCTGAGTGCGCCAACCTCATTGTTAGAAGGACCGCACTGGCCAGCACGACTACTGCATGAAAAAAAAAACTACACGGTTTTTCTTGAACCTAGCGTTATATAGTTTTGGCGGGAACGTGAATTCATGTCGCGTCATTTTATTATTTTCCAAAACTTGTGTTATTTCGAGTGTTAATGTGTAAAAACGGTGAATTTTTACCCGTTAAGTGTTTGTGGACATCCACGAGTTTTGGTGAACGGTATAATGTTGTGTAACGTGCATTTTCATGTTGTTTCCAAAACTCCATAGAAGGGTCTAAAATTTTCACCACTTTACTGGGGCATGAATTGGACTTGACCGTGGCTTGCTTTGCTTGCCTTTGACTGTGACTATGACTTGTTTGATAATATATAACAAAACTTGAAAATATATACTTAATTGTATACTTGACACTGGCAAATGCATAGGACGTGCGACGCCAAAATCCTCCGAGGAGGAGAAAAAACAAAACCTAGCATTATCGCAGTAGTGAGGTGAAACGTGTGTTTCGCTCGGCTTCACAGTTATTCTGAGTCTCGTACTTTTGAAACCCTCGCTACGCTCAGGATTCTGTACCTATTATAATAGCTCGCTTCGCTCCTGGTTCAATTCTAGAACCCTTCGCTTGTTCAGGTTTTAATACGCGCCAAAAAACAGCTTTGCAGCCTTGCATAACAAATAACTATTTTGGGACGGCAGATTTTAGCGGCAAATTCAGGGACCGACTTTAAAAAAAAATAACTTTGTGGTTAATATAAACAATAAACGATCCCTAAATATGCTGCCCCAAAAATCTGCCGCCCTATGCTTACTCAGCCTGCTGGTAAATCCGCCACTGACTATGGACTAATTTCTAATTGGCTAATTTTAATCTAATCCTAATTGGCGGCCTTATCGCTTACAGCAATCAATATCTACGACCAAGTGTGTCCAAATGGGTCGGTACGGAATCCTCGGTACTATGCAAGTCCCACTTGTACTTGGCCGGTTGTATTTTCGTGAGTAAGGTGGAAATAGAATAAGGGTTTTTTTTTTATGTTACTCGGTGACGAGATGAGCAAGTCGCTCACCTGATGTTAAGCGTCACGCTTGCCCATAACAGTTCAGTGCCACCCAGAATTTTGAACTTCGACAGTTCAAAACTAATGCACTGCGCTCGTCACCCTGAGATCTTAGATGTAAAATCTCTGTAGTAATTACGCTGGAAACATTGCCCTTCAATCCGGAACACAGTAATGCTTGCACACCACTGCTTGGCGGTTGAATAACTGGCAAAGGTGTGGTACTTCCCCAGGCGGACTCTGCAAGAGAGCCCTACCACTACAGAACTACTATAGAATAGAAGTGTGAGAATATTTTGTATCTATTTAAAGAATTCCTTTCATCATCATCATCATCATCAATCGGAAGACGTCCACTGCTGAACATAGGTCTCCCCCTTAAATCGTCACAGCGAACAACAATTTGCCATTTGCATCCACACCACCACCCTATAAACTTATATTCTGTACATAGAAAATACACATTATTGTGCTGTGGGGTGGCCGCAATTCATGCATGTGTCACCCGCACCATGCTATGTGAAATGGAGTAAACTGTTGGAGACCTACCTGGGAAGCCATTTCCTCCACCAGACGAGCTGGAGGCGGGTGCGGCAGATGATGAGCTGCCAGACCCATTTGTGCCGGAACTCGAAGCCGCTTCAGCTGCATCTAGTTATTTAAATCAATATTATTTAATTCTATTTTTGAAGTTTTGAAAGAAAATTTAGTTATTATGGCGGGTTTCCTAGTAAAAAAAAAAATAAAGTCTCCTTACGTGTCCATTTAGTAGTAGTTTTTGCTCTATCGTAAATCATTACATAAATTATCAGCCAGAAGACGTTCACTGCTGAACATAATTCTGTGTTTCTGTGTAAATAAATATTCTGTGGCCTCCCCTTAGACCGCCCACCGACCGACAACGTTCCACTTGCATCCACCGGTTACACGCGACTTTCACAATTTCGTCGGTCTTATATATAGCGTTTTTTCTCGGTACCATTCTTAATGAGCGAGCTTGGGTTTCTATTTCAAGTCAAGGAGAAATAGTGACTGTCATGTCGCAGATTAATGTACTAGTGACATATTACGACCCTATCAGTACTACAATCGAGCTACGAATCTTTCTATGGACATTAGCACTCTTAGTATAGTTATTCTATGGCTCGTAGTAACTTTACAAATATTGAATGTCATACTATTTTTTGATCCAGCTTTTCCTCTAGATCCTGGGTTTGATCCTTTCATAGGTTGAGGTAAAACAGTCTGTGGCCTCCTCCCTGGTCCTCCTGGGGGACTGTTGTCTGGCTTTGGTATTCGTCCGAGCCTTGATTGTATATCTGTATTCCCCAGCTGAGGAAGCCTTGTACGCCTTAGGTGTTTAAGAAGCGAACCTGTTTACATAAAATTATTTGGCTCAAATTTCGGTGTTTCATTCTTACCAAACCTTTAAAATAGGAGGTCTTCAATTTAACTGTTTTTTTTTAGGGTTGTGTACCAAAATGGTAGAAAAGTAACCATTACGTTTGACAAACGGACCATGTTTGTCGGTTTGTCTCTCATACGCAATTTTATCGGCAACTATTGGTAATAAAGATGAAATAAGTTGTCAAGAGCATGTCGGGCCATGCTGTAGGGTTTTATTGAAGTATTTAATAGTTTTGCCGCTTATCTCAAAAATGTATTATCACACTTTGTTTTAATAAAACGGGAATACTCACGTTAAATTGAGTCGGTTATTCCGACTATAGTTTCGATCACATTCGATGACCTTTATCAAGGAATGCTCAGCGAGACACGCACGCGACCTCGTCTTGCCTTGCACTTCCGCCGTGCCGTGAGTATTCCCGTTTTATTAAAACAAAATGTATCAAAACCACGTCAGTTTTCATAGTATTATCACACGTTTTCCGAAATAGTAACTTGGGAGATGATACATTTCTGCGATGCATAGTTTAGAAATGGCGGGAGCTACATTGCTAGCTACTTCATTTGTGGGGTCATATATCGTAAGCGGTACATGCGTATGCGGTATACCGATGCGAGGTCCTACATTGTCGTCTAGACCATTACCGATGTGAGGTCCTACATTGACGCCTTGTCCATTACCGATGCGAGGTCCTACATTGACGCCTTGTCCATTACCGATGCGAGGTCCTACATTGACGCCTTGTCCATTACCGATGCGAGGTCCTACATTGACGCCTTGTCCATTACCGATGCGAGGTCCTACATTGACGCCTTGTCCATTACCGATGCGAGGTCCTACATTAACGCCTTGTCCATTACCGATGCGAAGTCCTACATTGACGCCTTGTCCATTACCGATGCAAGGTCCTACATTGACGTCTTGGCCATTAACGATGCGAGGTCCTACATTGACGCCTTGTCCATTACCGATGCGAGGTCCTACATTGACGCCTTGTCCATTACCGATGCGAGGTCCTACATTGACGTCTTAGCCATTATCGATGCGAGGTCCTACATTGTCGTCTAGACCATTACCGATGCGAGGTCCTACATTGACGCCTTGTCCATTACCGATGCGAGGTCCTACATTGACGCCTTGTCCATTACCGATGTGAGGTCCTACATTGACGTCTTGGCCATTACCGATGCGAGGTCCTACATTGACGCCTTGTCCATTACCGATGTGAGGTCCTACATTGACGTCTTGGCCATTATCGATGCGAGGTCCTACATTGTCGTCTAGACCATTATCGATGCGAGGTCCTACATTGACGCATTGACTAACGCCTTGTGCCAAGAAGTTAACCAGAACGGAGTGGCGACGACAGGCCTACCCCGCTTGCAAAAGGTACGAGTGACGCAATCATTATCCTTATTTCATTCATAGTCATTTTGTTTAAAATACTTGTCAAAGTGGTTTTATGAGGTTACAGTTTCGGTTAGTTTCGGTTCCTTTAATTCTTAAAAGACAATTCAATTATTATTCGTTTAAAAAGAAAACTCAATTATAACACCTAAAAAAAACAGCTCGTATTTCTGTGTTTTTGTACTTTATAGGCCTCAAAATATAATGCCAATTGACATAATATATTATATGAGAAAACATACTTAAACGTTTACCACCTTATATCCATTAAAACTCTTCTATCCCCCGTTTTTACTCCATTTGTAAATTTTTTATGTAAATATAATAATTTATTTTTTATTTTATGTTTTTATATTTGAAACTGTAGGTCTATCTATACTTAGAATATCGTTGTGCAAAATTTCATGCATGTAAATTTATAACTTTAAAAGTTATAAGGCTGTTAAGGATTCAGACAGACGGACGGACAGACAGACAGACAGACGGAAATGACGAACTTATAAGGGTTCCTTGTAGTACTACGGAAAGGGCATAACTCGAGTTATGCCCTTTTGTTTTTATTGCACCATTGCGATCTACGTGTCGTGTTACATAACATAGCAAAAGGACGTAACTCTAAGTGAACTCTAACCAAGAAGCTTGTAGGTAAAAATGGAGTCAATACTCCTAATACCTATTAAAGTCAAATACCTAAATATTGCTTCCTTGCTCAACTGTGGTGTGTCTGTCTCTTTCTTCTTTAAGTATGGTATTTACGGTATTTATATGTAAAAATTAAAATTTAACAAAACTTCACCCCCGGCATGAATCCAGCCTTAGAGTCAGGGAGAGTCACCAGACCCGATTATAGCCTATCTAGCTCTGGGGTGTGAACCCAGTTTCGACACGTCCTTGCCTCACACATCACCAAAACCAAGAGGAAAATATTATCATAGTCATCATCATCATCATCATCTCAGCCGTAGGACGTTCACTGCTGGACATAGGCCTCCCCCATTGATTTCCATAAAGAGCGGTTTGGAGAGGTTCGCATTCTGCGCGTTTCTGTAGTCCTTATTAGGTCGTCTGTCCACCTTGTGGGTGGACGTCCTACGCTCCGCTCGCAGGTACACGGTCTCCATTCAAGAACTTTACAGCCCCATCGGTTCAGTTCTGCGAGCTATGTGCCCTGCCCACTGCCACTTTAACTTGCTAATCATCTATAGAGACGTTGTGTATTATCAGGTTGGGTACCGTGAGCTGATCCATATTTTGGCGCAATAAGGTTCGCGGTCGCGGCTGAGTTGCACCTTACTTATACTAGTAGTTCGCGGCGAACTGAGACCTCGCGACCCCTATATCTTCACAACCCCTGGACCGATTGGGCTCATATTTAAACTTAAAAATTGTATTAAAATGAATTACTTGCCTGCAAAATTTCATGAAGATCGGATCAACGGTTCGCAAGTTATCATCGGACATATATACACACAAACATACGAACATACATACAAATGCCGATTTGTCCCAGTAAACTCTGAGACCTTCGCTTCGCTCTGTCAAAAATGCGCACATAAAAATACTGACCAGCCGGATAAAGTAATTAACAGATTTCTGGGTATCGGATATTGTGGCAGCACCGACGCCATATGTCAACAAGACGTAAACTGTCATGGTGGATTGTTATTGATTGACTCATATAAACAAAACATTTTTTTTGAAGTTTAAAAGATAATAATCGAAAAAAATGGTGCCAAGATGTGTAGTGCGTGGTTAAGGAAGCGAATGGCATTAAGGAACTCACGTAATATATCACGCGTAAGTGTTAAAACTGCAATTTTATCCAAAAGAACTAATTCGAAAGTTTTCATTAAATAACTAAAGCAACTCTATTATCAGTGTCAAGTTAAGGACTTCCTATCAGAATAATTTGCATGTAGATTGAGTTTCTGTTTATTTTACATACAATTTCATTCATTTCGCAAAGATATTGTTCATTTAAAAATGTTGAGTAGGATAGCGTAGGGTTACCATAAAAGAGATTTTACTGGGAATTTCCAGAATTAATATGCTCAGAAACCGAGTTAGCTCAAGCGAAGTGAAGTCGGATGACATCATGATTTAGGATTTAAAGGCCGAGTACAACTTGCGGCATGATAATGGTCCAGCCAGGTGGACAAAATTGGATGCGGTGCTGGCGAGGCAGTAATAAAATAATTTGGGCTATATAATAATATGTTTTAGGCAGCCAAAAAATAAAGCCGGTTGCAACCGTGGGGACACCGTCATAATAATTATGCTTACATAAATTAAGATGCTCCGTTATTTAAATATATTTTTTTCTTTTGTTTTTAGATTTCCTAAAGACAGTGATCGGAGGAAATTATGGTAAAAGTACCATTAAGAACGAAATTTTATGAAAGTGCAAGAATTTGTAGCTTACATTTTAATGAAACTACGATGTCACACTACCTACTACCCGTCACGATGTCACAGGGAAACATTTAAAGCAAACTGCAGTTCCATTTTCTAAATATGGTCTATCCTTAACGGAGGACGGATACAGAGAAGGTAAATGTTATGTTTCATGTTATCAAAAGGTTTAAAATGTAAAATAATATGTAAATAATAATAATTATGCTTAATTATTATATTATTATTATGCGTATGCAGCTTAATTTATGTAAATTAAGCTGCATACGCATAATCCGTTATTCATTTTTTTTTCTTTTCTTATTAGATTTCCTAAAGACAGTGATCAGAGGAAATTATGGTTAAAAGTACTATTGAGAACGAAATTTATAGCTTACATTTTAATGAAAATACGATGTCACACTACCTACTATCTACCACTACCTGTGACGCTGTCACAGGGAAACATTTAAAGCAAACTGCAGTTCCATTTCGTAAATATGGTTTATCCTAAACGGAGGATGGATACAGAGGACGTAAATGTTATTAAAAGGTCTAATATGTATAAAAATTTGTAAAGGTATTAAAATATGTAAAACTATTTAATAAAAAATATGTTATTAATAAATAGGTTATATCGTTTCTTTGATTTTACCTTTCGTTTACCTCGTTCATTAATCGTAAAAAAATATTGCAATATGGTGAGTATCGTGTATCGTCAGACTGTGTCCCGGTTTTGAATAAACAATTATGGCCACCATCCACAGTTGAGCAAGAAAGCAATATTTAGGTATTTGACTTTAATAGGTATTAGGAGTGTTGACTCCATTTTTACCTACAATCTTCTTGACTCTAACCTACTTTTTTGAATGACCTCACAGGCACAAGTCGACTGTTACAAAAGGCACACCCATAATTGTCAGGTAAATTTTACTGCATAAACGGAACAACCACAAAAAATCCAAAAATACAATAAGACATAACGGCATAACGCGAGGACGGGATCCATATATAAACTTTCTTTGCGAAAGACCATAATTATATTTCTGGATGTTTTCGAACTAGTTCTATCAACTTTCGTCGTCCATCTTGAAATCACTGCAACCGTGTCAAGCAAAATATTCTTTGCGAGAAATACACGTCCGGTCACTGAGCGCGTCGGAACGAAGGTAAGAATGCACGAATTATCATAATAATATCTTGATGATAATGTACCTATTTATTTAGAATGATAGTAATTATGTAGTAGGTGTATGGTGTATGGTGTATGTCAAAAACATAATTTTAGTACCAATAATACAGACATGAAGTAGTTTTAATTCGTTGTTGTCAATTATGAAATTGAAGCGCGTTTGTTTAACTTTACTAATTCCTTTAGCTAAATGTTTGATTCATACTCCTAATACTCTTTTTGAAGTGAATAAATCCACCCAAACACATTCTTGCGAAGTGAACATACACTTATTTTGTGCCATTTGAATTAGGAATAAAACCGAGATTCGAGACAAATGCGTCCCAAGGCTTTCCTCGGGGTTATCGGGACGGAGTATCGCAAAAAGGGACAGTTTCGGTCAAAATTAGATGTCTTCTTACGTTAGGTACCAACCTTCTCTATATCCTGTCCCTGCTAATGCTAATGCTCCTGTTTCTGCCCCTGCGCCTGCTCCTGCATAAAAAGCACACGCACATTTAATGCTGGCTGTACAGTGTCAGACTTATTGCGTAACTCCCAGGCAGGCCTCCCACAATGTGGACCGACGACACTATTGAAAGTCGTGGGCTACCGGTGGATGCAAGTGACAAGCTGTCGGTCGCTGTGGCGGTCTAAGGGGGAGGCCTATGTTCAGCAGTGTACCTCTTCCCACTGATAATGATGATGATGATGAGGTCCGAGACAAATGCGTCCCTAAGCTTTCTTCGGGGTTATCGGGACGGAGTATCGCAAAATGGGACAGTTTCGGTCAAAATTTGATGTCTTCTTACGTTAGGTACCAACCTGCTCCATATCCTGCCTCTGCTCCTGATCGTGCTCCTGCGCCTGCTCCTGCTCCTGCACAAAAAGCACACGCACATTTAATGCCAGCTGTACAGTCTCAGACTTGCGTAACCCCCAGGCAGGCCTCACACAAGGTGGACCGACGACACTGTTGAAAGTCTCAGGCTACCGACGGATGCAAGTGACAAGCTGTTGGTCGCTGTGGCGTCTAAGGGGGAGGCCTATGTTCAGCAGTGGACCTCTTCCGACTGATAATGATGATGATGTGATGATGAGGTCCGAGACAAATGCGTCCCAAGGCACAGGTACTCTGTCCCGATAACCACGAATTTTTTCGGGGTTATCGGGACGGATTACCGCAAAATGGGACAGTTTCGGTCAAGATTTGACGTCTTCTTACGTTAAGTACTAACCTTGTCCATATCCTCCCAATCCTCCTGCTCCTGCACAAAAAACACACGCACATTTAATGCCCGCTGTACAGTCTCAGACTTATTGCGTAACTCCCAGGCAGGCCTCTCACAATATGGACCGAAGACACTGTTGAAAATCGCGCGCTACCGGTGGATGCAAGTGACAAGCTCTCGGTCCTTGTGGCGATCTAAGGGGAAGGCCTATGTTCAGCAGTGGACCTCTTCCGACTGATAATGATGATGATGTGATGATAAGGTCCTAGACAAATGCGTCCTAAGGATTTCTTTCGGGCTATCGGGACGGAGTATCGCAAAATGGGACAGTTTCGGTCAAAATTTGATGTCTTCTTACGTTAGGTACCAACCTAGTCTATATCCTGTCCCTGCTCCTGGTCCTGCTCCTGCCCCTGATCCTGCTCCTGCACAAAAAGCACACGCACATTCAATTCCAGCTGTACAGTCTCAGACTTATTGCGTAACCCCCAGGCAGGCCTCACACAAGGTGGACCGACGACACTGTTGAAAGTCGCGGGCTACCGACGGATGCAAGTGACAAGCTGTCGGTCGCTGTGGCGGTCTAAGGGGGAGGCCTATGCTCAGCAGTGGACCTCTTCCGACTGATAATGATGATGATGATGATGTGATGATGAGGTCCCAGACAAATGCGTCCCAAGGCACAGGTACTCCGTCCCGATAACCACGAATTTTTTCGGGGTTATCGGGACGGAGTACCACAAAATGGGACAGTTTCGGTCAAAATTTGACGTCTTCTTACGTTAAGTACTAACCTTGTCCATATCCTCCCAATCCTCTTGCTCCTGCACAAAAAACACACGCACATTTAATGCCCGCTGTACAGTCTCAGACTTATTGCGTAACTTCCAGGCAGGCCTCCCACAATGTGGACCGTAGACACTGTTGAAAATCGCGCGCTACTGGTGGATGCAAGTGACAAGCTGTCGGTCCTTGTGGCGGTCTAAGGGGGAGGCCTATATTCAGCAGTGGACCTCTTGCGACTGATGATGATGTGATGATGAGGTCCGAGACAAATGCGTCCCAAGGCTTTCTTCGGGGTTATCGGGACGGAGTACCGCAAAATGGGACAGTTTCGGTCAAAATTTGACGTCTTCTTACGTTAGGTACCAACCTTGTGTATATCCTGTCCCTGCTCCTGCTCCTGCTCCTGCCCCTGTGCCTACTCCTGCATAAAAAGCACACGCACATTTAATGCCGGCTGTACAGTCTCAGACTTATTGCGTAACTCCCAGGCAGGCCTCCCACAATGTGGACCGACGACACTGTTGTAAGTTGCGGGCTACCGGTGGATGCAAGTGACAAGCTATCGGTCGCTGTGGTGGTCTAAAGGGGAGGCCTATATTCAGCAGTGGACCTCTTGCGACTGATGATGATGTGATGATGAGGTCCGAGACAAATGCGTCCCAAGGATTTCTTCGGGGTTATCGGGACGGAGTACCGCAAAATGGGACAGTTTCGGTCAAATTTTGACGTCTTCTTACGTTAGGTACCAACCTTGTCTATATCCTGCCCCTGCGCCTGCTCCTGCTCCTGCATAAAAAGCACACGCACATTTAATGCCGGCTGTATAGTCCCAGACTTATTGCGTAACTCCCAGGCAGGCCTCACACAAGGTGGACCGACGACACTGTTGAAAGTCGCGGGCTACCGACGGATGCAAGTGACAAGCTGTCGGTCGCTATGGCGGTCTAAGGGGGAGGCCTATGTTCAGCAGTGGACCTCTTCCGACTGATAATGATGATGATGTGATGATGAGGTCCGAGACAAATGCGTCCCAAGGATTTCTTCGGGGTTATCGGGACGGAGTACCGCAAAATGGGACAGTTTCGGTCAAAATTTGACGCCTTCTTACGTTAGGTACTAACCTTGCCCATATCCTCCCAATCCTCCTGCTCCTGCACAAAAAAGACACGCACATTTAATGTCCGCTGTACAGTCTCAGACTTATTGCGTAGCTCTCAGGCAGGCCTCCCATAAGGTAGACCGACGCCACTGTTGAAAGTCGCGGGCTACCGGTGAATGCAAGTGACAAGCTGTCGGTCGGTGTGGCAGTCTAAGCCTCCCCCTATGTTCAGCATCGGACCTCTTGTTTGATGATGATGATGATTGTTAGTAAGTAGTATAATAATATTGATTATTTTATAAAAGTAGGTATTATTCAAGTAGTAACATTTTATTAACTAATATTGTTGTGTATGTTCTCGCGCCCCTTGCACCAATCTCGTCAGGAGTCAGCTGACCTGTCAACCTCAGCTGTTAGAGAAACGTTCCGGAGGCATCGGATCAATGTAACGAGGGGATTACTTTACATTGAAGATATTTTAGAAAATATATTTTTAGGAGTATTTGGGAGCAACATTATTTAAAATAATTTTAAAAGAAACTACTATACTACTTCACTACTAAGGTCTATCAACATGGAAGATAACAAGTTTCTGAGATGCATGGTTTAGAAACGGTGGGGGGGGGGGAGGGGCACATTGCAAGCTATATTCTCGGCCCATATTTCGCAAACGGTAAAAAAAATGGTGTTACAGCGAAGATATTGCCATCATGGGGGTGTTGTGGATATAATACCACATAACTTGGATGCACGCCAAAGCACTTGGGTATCTTGCGAAGATTTCTCACTCGTCAAAAAAAACACTGCTGCTGACTTTTGGATCTTTGAATCATGGATTTGATGAATGGATTTGATGATGAACTTTTTACCTTACTTGGCAGTAAGAAGGAGGATAATGTTTTTGGGTTGTACGTAAATACGTGTGTATTACATTGTGTACGTAAATACGTGTGTATTACATTGTGTACGTAAATACGTGTGTATTACATTGTGCGTATGTGTAATTTTGTGTTGAATGCGTGTGTGTTTTTGGGGTGTACGCATGTTTGTTTATTCCTTGTTTTTTTAAATTATTATTCTGGTTTATTGTGCTTACCATTCCCATCGTCTGCAATCGTTGACACGGCAAACTGTTGACAGATATAATTTTAAGATATTTAAGTTATTTTTTATGAATATGAGTAACGAGGCGCGCAAGTCGCTCGCCTGATAGTTTGCGTCACAATTTCCCATAACAGTTCAATATCACCTAATTTTCAACTATTTATTTTGCGTATTCACGATTTTTGATATTAAAAATACATTACATAAATATTTTGAGGCGGTGGGAACCATCGGTTCCCAAGTCCGACTCGCACTTGGCCGATTTTTTTCAAACTTTTATTTAACTTGCAATGTTTGTATGTATGTTTGGGTCAAATGTTTTAGACCAGTTCCCCATGTTAAATAGAGTTGAAGTTTTGCACGCCTGTCAAGTTCCGATGATAATACAATATTTAAGAGAGCGAGCTGGTCTGATGCTGGAGACGGGTGGTAAACGGAACACCTCAGTAACTAACAGTAGATTGATGGATTTTGGACTCATTTAAAGTATTTTATAAAAGCTCATAAATCAAAAATAATTTTTCTACAATATATTATTGTAACCTAAATTACCTCACACTGAGCAAAGGTCTCCCCATTTTGAATTTTAACCTTGTATACGTGGGGCTCATCTCGTTTTCAAAAATCTATCAGAGAATTGATTGAATTGAATTGAATTGATGCGAAGCGTGACCAAAATGCTGGCGTTTATCTGGCGCAACGGATAACTTGTGCCATTCAGCGTGGTAACGGTAATGCCGCCAGCATGCTGGGTACGTTGCCAACTGGTTGCTTGGACATTTAGATTATCTTCAGACCTTCAATGGACTCTGGGTAATCCAATGGTTAGTTTCATGTAGTGGGTTAAGTAGTTTAGGTAGTTTTAGTTTGTATATATTTTGTTTAGTTCATTACAAAACTTGACACAGCCTAAATAAAACACAGGTGTAGCAAAAATAAAAAAAAAAAACTGCCAAAATAGAAAAAAATTACTCACAAAGCCGAATATGACTAAAACGACCGCTTTCATGTCGCAAGTCTTCAGCTCCTCGATTTGTAACCGCGGAAATAAAACTTGGCATTTTATATACGATCTCACAACAAAAGGATAACTTCCTAATAGCCACTTGTTTAAACAAAGACTTAATAATAGTACTATCGTCATTGATTGTAAATATGTCTTTATCGTACTTTGGTCCGAGCAATTACCTACTATGGGAAAGTAGAAATACCTACCTAGATTTATTTATTGATAAGATATAGATCCCCAAAAGACGTTACCCATTACCTTCACATTTAGAAACACAAGCACTGAGCTGTGTGCATCCCCAATTACAGAATGCGTGGATCCCAACAGAGGTTACCCATTACATTCACATTTATAAACTTAGGCACTGAACTGATTGCACCCCCAATTAGAGAATGCATGGATCCCCAATAGAGGTTACACATAAGATTCACATTTAGGAACTAAGGCACTGAACTGGGTGCACCCCCAATTAGAGAATGCATGGATCCCAACAGAGGTTACACATTACATTCACAATTAGGAACTTAGGCACTGAACTGGGTGCATCCCCAATTAGAGAATGCATGGATCCCCAATAGAGGTAACACACTAGATTCACATTTAAAAACTTAGGCACTGAACTGGGTGCACCCCCAATTAGAAAATGCACGTATCCCCAGTAGAGGATACACATTATATTCACATTTAGAAACTTAGGCACTGAACTGGGTGTACCCCCAATTAGGAAATGCATGGATCCCAAACAGATGTTATACATTATATTTAAATTTAGAAAAATAGGCACTGAACTGGATGCATCACTAATTAACGTCATGCACATAGAAGCTCAAATATACTCAATATTGGATGATCTTCATGTATTTAACGATTCTTTAACTGTTTTCAAAAACAAACTAGTAAAGTCTCTAAACAGAGATAAATAATGTTTTGATTATGATGTTTTATTTTTGTTTTATCATAGAAGATGTGATATGTTATATGTTCTAACAACTAACATTCCGTTTATATTACGGTTTACATTATTTTTATTTTATTTCCCTCTCTAATCACTATTTATGTCGAATGTTGTGTATGCCTATAAAGGGTGATCATATCAGTTCCATGTACCCACTCACGTAGAAATTTATTACAAGAATGTAAAATATGTTTACTGTTGGCTTATCTCATAAATAAATAAACTAAATTGGAAATATTTTTATGCTGCATAATTAATTACAGTTACAGTACAGTGGGAACATTAAATTGTCAGATCAAAATTATGGAACGGGAAAATCTATACAATGTACTCGTTTAAAGTGAGTTGATGCTTAGGAAACGTCAAAAAAAATATTTTTTTGGCAAACATTCGCCTACCTATAGTATTTTAAACTTGGAAGATACAGTACTACCTATAGTGAGATCTATAGGTAGATAAATTTCTCAATATTTCCATTATTAATAAGGTGAAGGATTTTCTAAGGTAACCTATTTTCATTTATTTCAAGAAGTGCTTATATGCAAAACAAAAGCATTTAATTGATACAAAATGCATCCCTAACAGAAGTTACACATTACATTCACTTTTAAAAACATAAGCTCTAAGCTAGGTGCACCCCCAGTTATAGGACTAGAGCTGAGAGCCGCTTATGTGTCCTATGTGCGGCTTTTGCACGACGTTCCCTTTTTCAATTGATGAATCATCAGCTCAGTGGTCAGCGCGTTCGTTTCGCACGCCACAGTCATCACCATCATCATCTTATCATAGTCGCTGCTGGTCATAGGCCTCTCCCAATGTAAGTAAGGCACGCCACTTAACCCAATCTTCGGCTTTTCGCTTCCAACCACTGCCAGCTATCCTACGGATATCGACAATCCATCGAAATTCAGGGCGTCCTACACTACGTTTGCTGATTCGTGGTCTCCAATCTTGAATACGTCTACCATAGCGGTTATTGGTTCTAAGACAGATACGGCCTGCCCACTGCCATTTCAGCTTGCTAATGCGGTGACTTTTGTCCTCTGGCAAATTACTTCATTCTGGATACGACGATCCTTTTTAAAGTCTGTTTATAAATTATGTAAAAATTTGTGTGAACAATAAAGAGTTAATCTATCTATCTATCTATCCTTCTTAAAAAACTCCAATTCCAACTATAACTGTCTGATATATTAAAGAACACTACAGGTAGAACGCACTGATTAAAGAGGGATGTTGGTTGAGTTTTCCGAACGCTGCCCAGCCCAAATTTATTCTTCTCTTGACCTCACTCTCAAAAATGTTTTTGCGTAGTTCGAGCGGCTACTTGTAAAATACTTTTGATCAATATATCGTAAGTGCAGTCGTACGGATACCACAGGCTTTTTGGTGAAGGAAAACATCGCGAGGAAACCTGCAGATTTCCGGAGAAGAAATTAGATGGCGTATGTGAATCCGCCAACCCGCACTGGGCCAGCGTGGTGGATATGGCACGATCACCCTTCGAGGATAGGCTGTTATCTCAGCAGTGGGATGTTTAACGGCTGAAGCAGAACTAAAACAATAGGCGTTCGAAGATCTAAAGGAAAGTGTATGGGTTTTCAATGTTTTTTATTTATCGAGAAAAAATTATTAAATCTTCTTTTTCCTCTTAATTATACTAGACGTTAGAACCAAAAAACATAAACATACAGGGTTATAAGGAAAGGGTATGCTAAGCGGAAAAGGGCTCATAGTACTCATCATTATGAACAACTTTTATTATGGGACAACCCCTGAAATCGAGAAAAAATAATGAGCTGTAGAAAAACCTCAACGACACTCGACAAAACGTATAGAACAGCTGATTGATTTTTCTTGATTTCAGGGTTGGTTCCATAGTAAAAGTTATTCACAATCACGGGCACTATGAGTCCCTTTCGGCTTAGCAAACCCTTTCCTTATAACCCTGTATATCTCAACATAAGATCTGAGATCTTCACAACTAATGAGTTGCCTGGAGTAGAGATAATCTAATCTATCTAATCTAATCCTAATCTGTCAAAGTAGCTAAAACAAGTCCAAATTTTGACGTAAGCCAGTGACTCATTAAATTTTGGCTATAAAAACAAATTGGTGTATAAATTGTCAGGGCGTAGGTAAATACATATTCAATTTATTCCACACACAAATTAGATTTTAATAAATAGCTGAAGTGTTCTTTTGTAAAACCAGATATCTCTCTTATAATAATAGGTATATCTTTGATCAGGTGGTTAAACGCCACCGTGGCTAAGATATATGATTACTAAATCAACTAATAATAATTTATTGTTCAACTTTGTGCGCACATTGGGATATTTACTGGAAAAAAAAATGTGGAAAATGTGCGTCTTTCTTCTCGCAAATACAGACCACATTAAACAAAGTTTACATTAAATTAGAGGTACTCAAAATGCTTAATTTATCAGCTTGTTTATGTTATGAATGATATTATTTTATTTATTAAAGCATAGATAGTAAATTACAATAAATAATATTGATAAAAAAATGAGTATTGTTATTGAAAGAAGAACAGAAAATGTAATAAAATACCTGTGACACTTCGGGCATAAAGAGGTATCACCGACACCTCACTTGTAAAAATCGGTCAAAACTTTGTAGGAAAATGAGTTTCCTACGTTTTCATTTTTCTTTGATTTTTTAAGTTTAATTTTTTTCCTGCGCCTTGAGCATAACACCTTTCTATCACAGTATTCTCCCTATTATTATGTTTTTGCTTTCTATGTTTATTTTTCTTAGAGTGTGATCTCTTCACCTGTCCTGAGCTTATTTCTCCTACCTTTTTTTATACATTTGCTGTGTGTGATATGCTCGGGGCTTCGCCTTTTTTGTATAGTACCATTGTGTTTAAATTTTACTTTTGGGTCACAGATTTTTGTGGAACTTTTACATTTTGCTGAGGTTTTTCTTGGGGTTTCTTTGGTATGATTATTGTCTTTATTCCTTTCCTGGATAATTCAACCTATAACTGGTATTATATTCTAATAATCCCGACTGCAAAATGTAGCCTAATATCATTTCAGGCTTAAAGAAGAATCCAATGACTACACTCGTCAAAATCGATCAAGCCGTTTAGACAACGGCAGGTAATAATTTAATTTAATTAAAAAAAATTAATTATATGTATAGGACCGATTTTCAATTCTGTCCATACAAAGGTTTCCTGAAAGAAATTGCTTTAAGCGATAAGGTTATGTGGCCACGGAGGTATGCTCGGAATTGCTTTCTTTGCGGAATAAAATCCGAACAAACTTTCGACAAAATCTTTCTTTCGCAAGTTAAAGTGACAATGGGATATTGGGCACGCCACATCATTCAAAGAGGCGATAACCGGGAAGAAAGGTTTTCGAGAGGCGACCACGAATCGGAGGATGTAGTGTAGGTAGGCCTCCAACTCGTGGACCGAGGTCATTTTGAAAGTCGTGGGCAAACGGTGGACTCAAACGGCAGATCGTCGTTCAGTGTGTCGTTCAGTCCTCGAGTGCGTGCGAGATCCTGCATTCGAGTGAGTGCAAGGCAAGACCAGGGACCCTATTCCTGTGCGCTCGAGATTATCTCGGTGACTGTCTCTCTAATTTAAAATTTAATGGGAGTGAGTGAGAGAGAGATAAAAATGTCATTTGTCCGAATAGGGGCCCTGATCGCGCGCGTGTCTCGCTTAGCATTCCTTGATGAAGGTCACCGAAAGCGATCGAAACTATAGTCGGAATAACCGACTCAATTTAACGTGAGTATTCCCGTTTTATTAAAACAAAAAGTAAATATTACTTATCAATAGACAAACAATATTGCCGATAGCAAAATTTATTATGTCAATCCGGCAGTAAAGAGGAATCCAACGACACCTCACTCGTCAAAATCGGTCAAGCCGTTTAGGCTGCAGGAGGTACTACAAACATACATTACATACTTACACCTCAAAAACCCTCCTTAGGCAGTCGGGTGTCCACCACGTGTCCTTTGCGCTCTTTTCGAAATTAGAATTCGATTGAAAAAGACAGAAGACTGAGCAATGCTCCAAGATTTATCCGCGTTTATTGACCGAGCGAAGCGAAGGTCTCAGAGTTTACTGGGACAAATGGCTTTTGTATGTATGTTTGTATGTTTGTCTGTATATTTGTCAAATATACAGACAAACTCTGTATATTTGTCCGATGATAACTTGCGAACCGTTAATCCGATCTTTATGAATTTTTGTAGGCAAGTAGTTAATTTCAATAAAATTTTTAATTTCGAATATGAGCTGAATCGGTTCAGGGGTTATGAAGATATAGCGATCGCGAGGTCTCAGTTCGCCGCAAACTACTAGTTAATAAGGGGAAAGAGATTTAAAGTCTAATATCTCATGGTGACGAGCGCAGTGCATTGCCGCGTAGGATTTTGAACTTCTGAAGTTCTAAATTTTTGGTGGCAATGTACTGTTAATGGGCAAACGTTACCTACGCTTAACATCAGGCGAGCGACTTGCTCGTCGCGTCGGTCAGTACCATAAAAAAATAGCACGTATACACACACAATCTAAAACTACGTAAGCTACTACAGACAACGAACAGTTAGATTACCCAGAGACCATTAAGGGTCTAAAGACGACAATTAAATCAATTCAATAAATTTTTTTTTTTTGTTTGCAAGCTGAAGTGGCAATGGGCAGGCCATATCACTCGAGGAAGCGAGAACCGGTGGGGAAGAAAGGTTCTTGAGTGGCGACCACGAACCGGAAGACGCAGAGTAGGTAGGCCTCCCACTAGGTGGACCGACGACATTTTGAAAGTCGCGGGCAACCGGTGGATGCAAGTGGCCTGTTGTCGGTCGGTGTGGCACTCTAAGGGGGAGGCCTATGTTCAGCAGTGGACGTCTTATGGCAGATGATGATGACGATGATGATGAATACAATTTTATTGTTTTAAGAACAATGGCGAAATTGTACGTCATAACTCTTGAAGCGTCTTGAAATATCATTTCAACAGAACGTATTTTAATATTTTTCTATGTTTTTTCAACTAAAAATGTAAGCTAGTTAAAGTCAGCATACAATAAGCAGTACAGTACATTAAACGTAAGCGTCATTTCCACCTTATCGTATATTAAGTGATTCTTACACCAATAGTGTTTTCTAAGTTGACTCACAGATCAGAAAACAAGGGAGATGTGGCAAGCGGGCGTGGCAGGTATCAACGCATGTGGCCTAAAACAGGCCAGATAGATGCCTTCGTTCTTAGTCGAACTCACAGAAAAGAGAAGTAAAAAAAAAACTGTGGTCGAACGCACCTTGGGGACAGATTTTCTTTCGATTTTTGACAAATGCTTCGTTGTTCAGTGTTCCTTTGCAAAAATACCGACTGTGATTTAAATTGCCTAAAAGATGGCATCCCGTTTCACTTGCTAGCAGGTACAAAAATATTATTGTTTTCTGTATAAAAGTATGTGAGAGAAACGCGGAGAGATTCGAACACAAACAATAATAATAATTGTCGAAAAACAATCTCCCATCTTTCGATCTGAGCTTTGCTTATTAATTACAAAATTTGGATTGATTTTCTGGTTTAGCTGTAATTTTTATTTAGCTATGCTAAGCTAGGCTTAGCTGTCAAAAAGCTATAAAAATTACTGCACGCGTTAGTTTTCTTTGCTTATGGTGCAACGTTTCGCTCGACGCGCGAAATTCAAATTTTCTTGCGTTTTTTGTCAATTACAGCTTAATTACTAATCGTAGGTTCATGAAAACTAATTTTGCGATAATAAATAGATTGTTTCAAGAAATTACACCAACCAAAAATTCAAATAGAAAGCTAGTATAAGTAAATTTCTCACTAAACCAAAAACCGAGATAAAAATCAGTTTATTGAGATTTGTAGCTAAATCAATGTTATCTAGGTGATCATTTTAACCGTATTTTTTTAAGACAACTTATTTATTGTCGCAAAATTGATTTCAATAAATCCACGATGAGTAATTAAGCTGTAATTGTCAAAAAACGCAAGAAAATTTGAATTTCGCGCGATGAGCGAAACGTTGCACCTTATCGGCAAAGTGGAACGTTGGAGCATTGGCGGGAACGTGAAGAAGTCATGTCATGTCATCATACGTCATTGTATAATTTTCCACAACAATGAGCAGATATTTAAATTCATCATTCAAACATCTACCCGGCCGGGAATCGAACCCAGAACCTGCTATAAATAAAGCAGACGCGTTACCAAGTCAGACCCTGGCTGAGTTGGTAACGCGAAAAATGGTATTGGAGGAATTAGCTGTTTAGCTGTTCTTCCGTTTGAAGAACATTTTAATTTGGCGCATGTAAGTACTGGGTTAGTACTTACATTAAATCTTAGTATACTAATCTGTTTACTCACCTATTTATGATTAATTATATTTAGGTACTGAAAGGCTCGATAACAACTTAATTTATCATACTTTTATTTGGACAGGTGGCCTATAGAGTTCCTTTTGTCGAAGAATTTTACATAAAAATGGTAAATTGCTGTATTCTGGTTACAACAGAACAACAATACAGACAGACAAGATGAAACTAGCAGCGTTGGTTTTAATATCTGGCTTTGTAAGTACTAATTTTAATTATAATATACTAGCTTGCCTGCACGGCTTTACTCGCATAGTCTACAGTGATAATAAACATTGAACACTCCATTTCACCTCTAGAAGTGTTTTCTCAAAATCCTGCGAAGCGTTCCTTTGTTTCTTTTACTCAGTGTACAACCCGAGTTTTATTGAATAATTCAATCCCATAATAATTTTTAAGGCCCATTTCAGCCCGTTTCAGGTGGAATTTCTCAAAATCCTTTCTTAATATTTTTTTATACCAATTAATTTCAAATTGGTTCCAAATTTCATGTCTTTCTCGCTTTCTCGTTCGCACTTTTTCAACATTTTTACCCGACTACGAAAAAGGAAGGTTATTGTTGAAATAAATAGAAAAGCTTGCTGGTGAAAAACTGAATTTAATCTTTTAAAAAGGAAAACAAATATATTGTTGAAAAATATAAATATTGGTGGACGTTATTTACACACAGCGCCATCTAGCCCCAAACTAAGCAAGCTTGTACTATGGGAACCAGATAACTGATAGAATACATAAATACTTTTTTTTTTGTAAATACATACATAGAATACAAAGAAACACCCAGACAAAGAACAAACATCCATGTTCATCACACAAAAATGTTTGTCCTGGGTGGGAATCGAACCCACAACCCACAGCTCAGAAGGCGGAAATCCACCCACTGAGCCACAAGGCTAGTCAAAAACTAAAACTAAAACAAATTGTCAGAAACTTTTTGATCACAACAATTAGATCGTAATACAACAGTTAATGAAATTAAAGTTAAAGTTAATGATACATAACGCTTCTTTGGCTGACAAAGAAGCGTTCTGTATCATTAACAATTTTTTTATTTTTTGTTGGTTGACATGTTATTGCTTATCAGTATCCAGTTATGAGTCTATGTAAGTTTGTTTATAATTATGTTCCCTATAATCTCGCGAAACGCTTAGATTTTGACAAGATAGGTGTCTATCGATGCTTCTTCACACACCTGTCTTAGGCTAATATTTAATAATATAATATTAAATAATAATAATAATATTAATATTATTAGTAATAATAATATTATTAATCCATTTATTTATTTTAATTCTTAAATTTAGGTTTTTTATAAAATAAATATAAAAAATAAATAATGCTATAAAAAACCTAAATCTAGAGTCCCGCCGACAGCGAGGCAGGGCCCAAGCTACCGGCGGTTAGGGCTGCAGAGTGAGGAACCTCCTGACAATGCGCGCCGTGTCAAGGATGGCTGCCCTCTGTATCTGGCCCTTCACCCAACCGTCTAGCGAGAGCCTCTTGAGATGTTGGTCGAGGCTCTTCGCTATAAGGCCGTTCGCCGAAACAACTATCGGGACAATGATCGTCGAGTCAACATCCCACATGGCGGTAACCTCGTGAGCTAAGTCAAGGTACTTGCTGAGTTTGTCCTTCTCGGCTTTCACGAGGTTCTCGTCATGAGGGATGGTGATGTCGACGAGCACTGCCCGGCGTTGGGACCGGTCGACTATCACGATATCAGGCTTATTGGCGACAATAGTCCTGTCCGTGATAATAGAGCGGTCCCAATAGAGCAATGCATGACCATTCTCGAGCACTGGCGCTGGTGCGTACTTATAGTACGGCACCTCAGATTCGACAAGGCCGTATTGAAGGGCAAGTTGCTGATGGATGATCCTGGCCACCTGGTTGTGCCTGTGTAAGTACTCGCCGTTAGCAAGATGCGAACAACCGGAAATTATATGCCTGAGTGACTCTCCGGGACGGTGGCATGCCCGACAAATGTCGACCGTACCGTCCTTCAGGATATATTTCCGATAGTTGTTCGTCTTGATAACTTCGTCCGCAATTGCACAGGCAAAACCTTCGGTTTCCCCAAAGAGGTCACCGAAGCGTAACCAGTTCACCGACGCGAGCAAGTCCACATCAGGCCCTGTTAAGGCCCGATAGAACCGCCCGTGCAGCTCCTTGCCCTTCCATACGTCCCTGCGATCCTCAGTGCTCAGCACCGATGGTTTACGCCAGTTCTCGTTCGCCAAGGAGAGCGGCGTGAGACCCCTGTCAACTGCCGCAACATCGCAATGCATCCCACACACGTTGTTGCGGAAAAAATCCCTGAGACTGCACACCTCACGGTTGTGGAGGTTCTTGGCATTTAAAATGCCTCGACCTCCCCACTTCCGCGGAATGTACAGTCTCATAACAGACGAGCGTGGGTGTAACATGCGATGTGTTGTGAGCAGTTGACGGACCCTCCTATCCAGGGCGTCCAGCTCAGTCTGAGTCCACCTCAGTATGCCAAAGGAGTATATCAGTAGAGGCATCACCCAGCCGTTGAAGGCACGCACCTTGTTGCCGCCAGACAAAAGACTGTTCAGTACTTTTGTCAGTCGACAAAAGAAGCGTTCCTTCACCGACTTTTTGACGTCCTCTACCGATATACCCAATGACTCTGACATACCGAGGTACTTGTAGGTTTCGGCCTCGGAGAGGGATCTGAGAGTCATCGACTCAGAAAGCTGTAAATTCGGAGAACTTACAACTTTCCCCCGCTGTACATGCATGACCGCACTCTTGTCTACACCGAACTCCATCCTGATGTCACTGCTAAAAACCTCTGTAGTTTTTAGCAGCTCCATCAAGTCTTGGCGTTTCGGTGCAAATAGCTTGAGATCGTCCATATACAACAGGTGAGAGATGACTTCACCCCCCCTACGAAGCCGATAGCCCAGCTTTGAATCCTTCAGCAAAGTGCTGAGAGGATTCAGAGCTAGGCAAAACCACAAGGGACTCAGACTGTCGCCCTGGAAGATGCCTCGCTCAATCCTTATCAAGTCCTGCGGGTCAGAGGAGCCGTTTACACCACCTGGTTGACGAAGGACTGTGGCCCATTGCCCCATGCATGCACCTAAGAATGATTTCAGAGTTGTATTAATTTTATACAACTCTAAAATCCTCTCTAGCCATGAATGAGGCACTGAGTCATAGGCCTTCTTATAGTCAATCCAGGCAGTGGAGAGGGCTCCCTTGTTCCGCCGAACTTGTTGGCTAATGGTCATATCGATGAGGAGGAGCTCCTTAGTACCACGGGACCCAACCCTACATCCATTCTGAGCGGGGGCCAAAATGTTATTCGCAACGATGTGCGCGTTAATTTTTGTGGTCAGAATGGATGTAAGGAGCTTGTAGATGGTAGCCAAGCACGTGATGGGTCTGTAGTTCTTAGCTTCCGTGGTACTACCGGACTTGTGGAGCAGGAAGGTGACACCGGTGGTCAAGAAGCTAGGAAGGGAACCGAGTTCGAGGGCTTGTTGGAATTGTGTTGCCAAGCGGTCATGAGAGCATCGAAACCATTTTATCCAGAAGTTGTGCAATCCGTCCGGGCCAGGACATTTCCAGTTCTGTGCCGTACGGATCGCACAACTAACATCTACGGGGTCTATTACAATAGACCCCATGGGTTCGATGGACTCGCATTCCCGCTCGACAACACGCATCCACTCACCCTCCGCGTGCTCGACGGGCATCGACCAGATACTGCGCCAGAAATCAGTCGTAGCGCTAGCATCCGGTAGCTGCCCCTCACTCACACGTCGGTCGGTTTCCTCCCAACCTCGGTACACCTTCCTCTGGTCGCTTTGGAAAAGGCGATTTTGCCAGTATCTGTCCGCACGCTCTCTGTAGCGACGAATACGGTTTGCCCACGCATAGACTTTCTGCTTCAGGTAGTCGATGCGTTCCGTGACATTTGCTAAATAGTGCTGGGGCCTGATATCGGTCCCAGCGAAAGCCTTTGTCACGAAACGCATGACTCGGGGGCGATTATTCCCCCGGCCGAAGCAGATCAGCTTTGCAATGAGAGTCCTGAACGTGCTGATGCGCCGCTCGATCCGCACCTGCCATGCGGGCACACCCCCGGCGGCTCGCGGTGCACGGTTAGTGTCCGGAAACTTAACACGTGCAACGCGACACGCCGCGATGGCCCCGCAGTACAGGATCGAGTGTGTGTCAGTCAAATCTTCGCTAGCCCCTAAATATGGGGCTAGCAAAGCGTTCAGGGCTCCCATTAACGCTAGGTTGCGTCTATGAGTGGGCAAACGTGGTAGTCGCGGCCTAGCATCAAGTGTGAACCGATACTGGGAAATCGCGTCTTCCAAAGCCCCCCTCAATTGCTCTCTCACCTGGTTTGTAACACTAGTACTCGCAAAATCTCCCACATCGACAGCGGGATCAACCGGTGTCGCTAGTGTCGCCACCGACATCGGCATTGAAGCCAGAGACGGGGCTAACGACGCGACGGGCAGGTCCCGCGTCGAAGCAAGAGTCGGGCGAGTAGGTAGCGTCTCCAGGCGGAGTCGATCAAGCACAGACTGATCCAGCAGCTTGCACCGGTGGATAGCCCGCACTTGATCCGACAGTCGTTGGGCGGACACGGTGACGGTTGGTTCGAGGGCCTGAAACAAAGACAACATCCTATCACGGTACGCGGTCAGGTTAGTTCCCCCCTCTGTAGCCCCATAATAGGCGCGCATGCAGTTCTCGTTATTAGTCTGAGACCATCGCATGCGTCGCACTACACCACCGGTAGCAGAAGCCGTGCGCGAGGCAGATTGCCTCGCTGGCCCCAGGCGTGCCGGCAGCGGGGGACGTCCTCGTCGCGCAGGTGGAAGTGGCGACGGCGTCCGCGGCCCGCTCACGTCACTCGACGAGGCACTCGTTTCGCGAGGGGTGACAAACTCGTCATCCTCCGACGAAGAACTCGGAGACAACGGAGCGGGCGGAGATGGTGGTCGTGCGTTGTTAGCTGTGTCCGCTGTGTTTTTCTTCCTTGAGCGTGTTATCATTTTGCGTTGTCTTCATGTTGCGATTTTATTCAATATTATTTTGACGTGACATTTTGTTGTCAAATGGTCAAAGAGAAAAGGGTAAAGGGAAGAAGCAATATTTGGTGTGTTTTTCCTTTAAAATATGTTCAAACAATGCAGTTTTTTTCCCTCTTTCGAATACGATATAACGTCGCTTAAATAAAATGAAAAACAACACGTAATAAAATAAAATAACAACAATGCACAAAAAAGACGTGTAAATGTCAGCGGTTCATTTTTATTTTTTTTTATATTATATTATTAATATTATTAGTAATAATAATATTATTAATATTATTAGTAATAATAATATTATTAATATTATTATTATTACTAATATTTAATAAGGAATTATACTAAATCCAATATGGAGCAATCAAAAACATCTCAAAAAAATATTGTCTGATGTTAAAATATTGTGTTTGGTACCAAATTAGAGGGCTTCATGAGTACATTATTGCCTGTCTACGTACTTATGATTCAACGCTTCCATTGAAATTACTTGTAGAGTTGTAGTTGTTAGACTCTTGCAGGGTCCGCCTGGGGAAGTCCCACAAATTTGCCAGTTTTTCAACCACCAAGCAGTAGTGTGCAACTGTTTTCCGGATCTAAGGGCAATCTTTCCAGCGAAATTACGGAACATAAAGAGATTTAATACGCAATATTTCAGAGTGACGAGCGCTGTGCATTTCCGCATGTCTCAAAATGGCAGTTTCAATACATTACATAAATATAAGGTACGGAACCCTGAGTACGCGAGCCTGACTTACACTTGGCCGGTTTTGACTAGAACGAGGGTGATGTTTTTGGAGTTTGTAAGTTTGTGTACTCCTATAACTATGACCTCCTATAGCCTAAACTGCTTGACCGATTTTGACGAGCGAGGTGTCGTTGGATTCCTCTTTATATTCGGAGTGTCATTCTACATTTTGCTGTCGGGTTTTTTCTGTTTCTTTTAAAGTAATACTTGCTCATTTCTTTCTCGTTTTAATTTGAAATCTTCTGTTTTTAAATGATGAGGTAAAAATACAATAAATAAATAAATTAAATCATCATCATCAGCCAGAAGACGTCCACTGCTAAACATAGGCCTCGCCCTTAGAGCGCCACACCGACTGAAAACGTGCCACTTGCAGCCACCGAGTGGGAGGCCTGCCTACGCTGCGTCTTCCGGCGCACAGCGCCATCTAGCCCCAAAATAAGCAAGCTTGTACTATGGGATACCAGATCACTGAAATAATACATAAATACATTTTTTAAATTAGGTACTTAATAATAAAACATTGTTATGTATTTTTCAGTTAGCCGTTTCGACCAATGCAGCTGGAATCCCCATTGGTTTGTACTTATTTATTATTATTTTTGGGAATAAATTGTATTTCCATATCACATATTTTAATCCAAATCCGTTCTGAAATCCGAATATTTTTCCGGGATATTCACTTCGACCACAGTAAAATGAAATACTTTTTCTGACCGCTCAGCTTGTATGTACGACAGTTATGACGTACGCTCTCCCCCATTAAAAATAAATAATAATATGTTTATTTTCGAAAAAGTGCTGTAGTTTAAAAAGTATTTTTATAATTTTACAGATGAAACATCAGACGTCAAAGCAGAGGTAATTGTAGAAGAAGGAATCTCCCAACAAGTATCAGCTGATGCTACTTCAGCGGTAACGTCCATGGCAACAACCTCGGATTCCGATATGGCAGATGAAAAACCGCCCGAGATAGACCAGCTTACGGCTGCAGCGACCAAAACTCAGGCAACTGAACCGCAAAAAGGTAGGTTTCTTTATATTTGTCAGACTTGACGTTTGACCAAAATTGACCCGATTTTTTGTGGTCTAAGATGGTGAACACGCTCAGTCTGACATAGGAACTGGCTGAAAAATGAGGCTGCAGTACGTACATCGTAGGTGCTAGACAGACTTTCAACTTGAGATTAGTTAGCCGCAAAGTAAGTGTTCGCAAAGAATTCGTCTATCGGGCAAAGCCAAATGACGAAGCTGAAGATCGAGAACGGCAGTATCATTTCGTCGAAAACGGAAATTCTGAGAGAGCTCGAGAGGTTTTACGGACAGTTGTACACCTCGACACGAGAACCCATTGTCAGTAGAGCTCAGGACTCCAGAGCCGAACTGACCCGACACTACACCGAGGACATCCCAAACCTAGACAGCCTAGACGAGATTAGAATGGCTCTCAAGCAGCTTACAAACAACAAGGCGCCGGATGATGACGGAATAACGACCGAGCTTCTGAGAGCGGGTGGAAAACCGGTACTTTTAGTCCTCCAGAAGTTATTTAATTCCGTCATACTCGAGGGTAATACGCCAGAAGCATGGCACAGGAGTGTGGTGGTGCTGTTCTTCAAAAAAGGTGAAAACACCTTACTGAAGAATTATAGGCCCATCTCGCTACTGAGCCATGTTTACAAGCTGTTTTCGAGAGTTATTACGAACTGTCTCGAACGCAGGTTTGATGACTTCCAGCCTCCCGAACAAGCCGGTTTCCGTAAAGGCTTTAGTACCATGGACCACATACACACGCTCCTCCAGATGATACAGAAAACCGAAGAGTATAATCGGCCATTATGCTTGGCGTTTGTGGACTATGAGAAAGCCTTCGATTCCATCGAGACCTGGGCGGTATTGCAGTCCCTTCAGCGATGTCATATCGACTATAGGTATATCGAGGTGATGAAGTGTTTGTATAGGAACGCCACCATGTCAATCCGGTTGCAGGACGAGAGCACGAAACCAATCCAATTGCAGAAAGGCGTGAGACAGGGAGATGTTATTTCTCCAAAACTGTTCACGAACGCATTGGAGGACGTTTTCAAGCTCTTGGACTGGAACGGATTCGGCATCAACATTAATGGCGAATACATCACTCACCTTCGTTTTGCCGATGATATAGTAATCATGGCAGAGTCGCTAGAGGACCTCAATAATATGCTCAACGACCTCAGCAGCGTTTCTCAACAGGTGGGTCTTAAAATGAACATGGACAAGACGAAAATCATGTCAAATGCCCATGTTGTACCCGTACCGGTGGTCGTTGGGAACGATGCTCTCGAATTTGTTGACCATTATAACTACCTTGGACATATGACATATGGAACTGAAACGTGGTCCTTGACTACAAGGACCCTATTCGGAGAAATGACATTTTATCTCGGTCACTGTCTCTCTAATTTGGAATTTAATGGGAGTGAGAGTGACCGAGATAAAATGTCATTTCTCCAAATAGGGTCCCTGGCCTTTTGGAGAAACTCAGAGTCACACAGCGGGCAATGGAGAGAGCTATGCTTGGAGTTTCTTTGCGCGATAAGATCCGAAACGAGGATATTCGCCGAAGAACCAAAGTCACCGATATAGCTCTCAGAGTTTGCAAGCTGAAGTGGCAATGGGCAGGCCACATCACTCGAAGAACCGATAACCGATGGGGAAGAAAAGTTCTTGAGTGGCGACCACGAACCGGAAGACGAAGCGTAGGCAGGCCTCCCACTAGGTGGACCGACGACATTGTGAAAGTCGCGGGCAACCGGTGGATGCAAGTGGCACATTGTCGGTCGGTGTGGCGGTCTAAGGGGGAGGCCTATGTTCAGCAGTGGACGTCTTCCGGCTGATAATGTAATGTAATTAGTTATCCAGCCGAATACTAGGAAAAAAACCATAGCATGGTGGTAGGCTACCACCACGCTATGATTTCCTCACTACGTTGCCCTTTATCGATAGCTCAAGCTCATTGTAGGGAATTGAACCCACGTCCTGCGGCGTGCGACCCGCACTCGCTAGACACTGAGCTGTCATTGCTACAGCAGGTACAGCTGTTGCAACTCAATTACATGCTTAGAAGTTGCAACTAAGCTTGCTAGATATGAACTTGAAATCTCTATCAATACATACGTGAAAAGAACGAGGCCTTTTCTAGGAATCAACGCATAAAGATAAAACGATAACCGGTGGGGAAGAAAGGTTCTTCAGTGAACATAAGCCTCTCCTTTGAGCGCCCCATTGAACGACAATTGGCCACTTGCATCCACCGGTTGCTCCAATGTCGTCATTCTACCTACCGGGAGGGTTGCCTACGGTGCGTCTTCCGGTTCGTGGTCGCCACTGAAGAAGCAATCTTCCTCATGAGTTATCGGTTCTTCGAGCGATGTGGCCTGCCCAATACTACTTCAGCTTGCAAACCCTGAGAGCCTGAGTTATGTCGGTGACTTTGAAATCCTAACTAATCTTAAATAAATGCGAAAGTAACTCTGTCTCTCTGTCTGGATGTTTGTCGCGTTATCACGGCTAAACGGCTGAAAGGATAGACCTGAAATTTTGCATATATATAGCTTAAATTTTATTTTATTTTATTTATTTGGGACAATAAACAGTGACATAGTGTATATTAACTAAAACTAAAGAACTAAAAATTAATTATTAACTACGCCACCCACAGCACTATCCACCAATTACTAAAAATAATCTTTGCTGGGGTAGTAGCCTGAAAACAAAATCAAAATCAGAACCGGGACTAAATAATACATAGTAGCAATAAATTAAAAAGAGAAAAAACATTATGTAACATATTATGTAATCTATGCTATGTGCCCCGGGGATGAGCAAACTAAAAAAAACGTTCGTCTAATGGCTTACTTACAAAAATAAACATTTAGATAAACAATAAGAAACAATTTACTTCTTATAAGTATTATAAAATTATTATAATTTACATATGTGATTTAAAAGAGCCCTTCTAAATCTGGGCGCAGAAAGTCTAAATATATCTACATCCACAAAATGAGAGTTGTAAGAGTCAACTAATTGACGTAACCCTTTACACTCGGGTCAAAACAGGCGTGAGGGTAATAAAAAAAAAAATTGGCGCCAAACCGTTTCGTTTTTCCGGATTCAACCGGTGTCGATCGTTTGTGAGGGATATTTTACGCGTGGAAAAAAATGCAGGCGCAATTTGCGGGCAGTTACTCGCCTGTGAGCCGCGATAAAAGATGGCTGCGTTCTTAGACGCCCGCCACGGAGCGGGTAAGTAATAATTTTTGATAGTAATTTTAGAGTTTTTGAATAGGGTTTTCACTAATGTTCATCGTTAAAGATTGCTTAGTATGTATATTACTTTAGTTTTGTGTTAATCCCCACAGTTAAAGTACAATTATGTTGAACATAATGACCGCTACGATGGTGTGGTCCCGGGTGTAGGGTCGAAATATTATTTTTCAAGATAATTTTTCGTAAATTAAATGTGTAGTTATGTTTTATTTTTAATTTTTAGTAGGAAACCTTAATGATGGTTAGATTAGGTGATGGAAACTTCTCCGACATCGAAGGTTTTGACGATGACGACGATGACATTCAACCTAGCATCTTCGGTGATATTCAGATCCCTGAACCAGAATCTGCAGCAGTACTACAGATGAAGTTGGAACAGAATCCGATCACAGCCACTCCTGTGTCATCAGGATCAGCTCTGTGCCTTCGATCTTCGCGCCCACCTCCTAACAAGAGGCTCTAGAAGCAGATACCTTTGAAGACTTTAGTCATGACTATTTCCTGCTGCTAGAGTCTCCTGTGAGGACTCAAAAAAGGTATTTCCCAGTCTATATTTATAGAGAATTTTATGTAGAAGTTGCCAGATACAGAGAAGATGTATCACCTAAGAAGAAAAGGCCAGGAATTGAAAATTAAGTCTACTGAAATGGCAAGAGTTTTTCCATTCATATCATCATTGGATGTATTCCCTATCCTAGAACGTGGATGTACTGGAGAGGTGGATTAAAATTAGAGTCCATAACTCGGCAAATGTTTGGGGATGGGTTCTTGTTGGTTCGCAATACACTGCACGTCGTAAGTACCGATGAACCCCCACCAAATGAAAGAAATAGCCCATTGTGGAAGGTACAGCCAATGATTGATGGAGTAAAAGCGGTATTTACCACTCGAAAGAGGCCTTGATATGGTTCCATTTACTGGTTATGATCTGTGTCATGATGTTAGTCTGGTGTAGGTATATTCTGCATCAAGTAGTCCGAAACAAACCGTGCTCCGATGGACTGGAAAACTTCACGCTTGAGGTGAGCATGATGTGAGGGTTTGATGCTCAACTTTAACATTTACCGAGGGCCAAAACCGTGTTTGGAGTTACAAGTATTGGATTAGGACCTTCTGTGGTTCTCCATGTGGTCACGAGTGTCCTACCTGGAAGCTGCATCTACCATTACAGATATTTTACGCCTGTCGGATTGATTGAAGAGATGCACAAGCGCAATCTTCACAGCATTGGAAAAATTATGCTGAACAGGATACATGACCATACGGCGATCAATTTCAAGACGGATGCTAGGAAGGTTCGAGGTGAATGTTAGCAGTACGTGGCTAAACCCTCTGCCACAGTCAAGTGGAGGGGCAACAAGTCCGGTTTTATGGCGTATAATTACACAAGCACGTCCTCAACTTCGATGGTATTGCAAAGGTATCAGTGTAACCGATGAATGTTAGAATAATGAATGCATAATAAATGTAGAGGATGGCTACGCATAAATTTGTTTAATTTTCCATCAAAATACTATAATTCCAGTACTAACTTAAATTACCCTCACGATCATGACTATGTCACGTATGACCTGCGGCTCACGATCGTGCGGGTAGGTTTCTGGGTTAACTATAAACCAGGGATTTTTTAACTTTATTTTTTTGGGTTCCTTAGACTCGTTAAAAAACAAAAAATAACATTTTGCTACTAGAATCGCAAAAAAGTTTTTTCGGTTGTAAAGGGGTAAGGGTACACGCATACCAGCATTCGTTCTAGTTACATAGGGTTTAACACAAAGAAGTGGATTAGCACGTATACTCCTTCGAATAACTGTTCTGGCACAAATATAACACAATTCATTAGTGATATCAGAACAATCAAATCTATTGTGAACTTATACCATGTAAGTACATGGCACCAAGGAATAATCGTCGAGAGCATAGGGGTATAAGCTTATATTTTGCGAGAAGTCTTTCATAATCAAGATATGCATGATAACACCTGTAATTAACGGTTCGTAGAAATTTTCTTTGAACTTTTTCTATCAAATCATTATATTTAGAATAGAAAGGATTCCATATTTGGGTGGCATACTCCACACACGGTCTAACGAGAGACATGTTTAAGTGTATTTATGTGGAAGGTTTAATAAAGTCTTTGGCAGTCCTCATCACAAAACCGTACATTTTAAAGGCTGATTTAATTATGTTGTCTGTATGTACATCAAGGTGGAGTCGAGAGTCTAACGTAACGCCAAGGTCTCTAATAAGTGACACCTTTGTTAAAGGGATATTACAAAGAGAGTAAGGGAAATGAGTTACTATTTTCTTTTTGGTAAATGTAATACTATGACATTTAGGTAAGCTAAGGTTAAGTTTGTTAGCCAGACAATATTGAGTGATCGTTTTAAATCAGATTGAATTAGTAAACAGTCACTAACACTTTTTACATTTTTATATATTTTCAAATCGTCAGCATATAACAGAAAGTTTGTATGAGCAAAACAGGAATCAATGTCATTAATAAACAATATAAATAAAAGGGGGCCCAAAATAGAGCCTTGGGGCACCCCTGACGTAACAGACACATAGAATTATATCCATTGACTACTACTTTTTGTGTACGGTTTGTGATGTAGGACATAAACCAGCGCAGAAGATTACCACGAATTCCATTAAAAGCAATTTTATTGAGAAGAAGTTCATGGTCGACCTTTTCAAACGCCTTCTGAAAGTCCGTATATATAGCGTCAGTTTGGCAACAACTGTCCATGTCCTTAAACAGTTGATCTAGAAAAACGGTAAGGTTAGTTACTGTGGACCGTTTCTTAACAAATCCATGTTGTTGCGATATTATCAGATTATGTAGTATTGGATATATTTCATTGTGCACAAGCCTTTCAAAAAGTTTTGACAAGGCCGACAAAATTGATATGGACCTATAATTTTCAACATCATTTTTCTTGCCTTTTTTAAAAACCGGTGTAATATTAGCCTGTTTCCATATATCAGGAAAACAACCTTCACTGATACACTTATATATTATATATAATACTAAGTGCATGATACAAACGATCCGCCGTAAGCTTAAAGAACAAAGCAGGCCGTCAGGGCCCGCACCCTTAGCGGGATCCAATGATTTTAGTGCTGTGAGAACTTTTTGGGGACTGATGTAAATATTATTAATTAACTCACACGTTTCATGAAGGTCATCAGGGGGTATCCAGTCTTTATCATCGAGTGTAGATTCTTCGTATACTGACTTAAAAAATTGGGAAAATAAGTTGCATACATCAGTAGGGTTTCTACTAGGGACATTCTTAAAATGGACGTCAGACGGAATATTTGTTTTATTTTTTTTATTAGAAATGTAGCTCCAGAAACATTTAATGTTGGTGTGAATACCGTCAAAGATTAAAGAGCGGAGACGGACATAGGCTACTTTTTTTTGTAGGTCCACGCGAACGAAGTCGCGGGTAACAGCTAATAATAAAATTACGAGAAAGGCTAATAAATACTAAATTTAACATTGACAGATGCTGGGCCTAAACAGGCGTCGGGACAAAAAGACAAGTGGAGTGGAGAATCTTCGATAGTGGACATCATTCCTTACCCCATGAACGTGATCCTGAGAACATTAGGCAAGGACGCCTTGAAGAATTTGGATGTGGAGAGTATGTGTGACACTGTGCAGCTAATAGACTGGAAGAACTACAAGAAACTGCTGGAGGTTGAAGATTTTGATGGTAGTACATAATTAGACTTTATATTTTAGTAGCTGCGGCCCGCGGTTTCGATCGCTATTCTATAGAAATTGAAAAGTTTTCCGGGATAAAAAGTAGCTTATGTGTTAATCCAGGTTGTAAGCTACCTCCATACAAAATTTCATTCAAATATCCGTAATCTCCGTATTCCGCTGTAACGGCTGAAGCCATTACTGAGCTGAACACACTTACACACTTACAAACAAACATTCGCATTTATAATATTAGTGCGATATGTTTTTGTATCACATGCTACAAGATCTGAAGGGCAAGCCTCGACATCGGACTCAAGATGAATAAGTCAAAAACCAAGCTAATGATCAATGCTGGGTACACTGCTAACTGGTAGTGGGCTTGAACATTTGGATTATCTATAGGCCGTTAATGGTCTCTGGATAATTCAACTGTTATTTTTATGTAGTAGGCTAAGTAGTTTAGGTAGTTGTAGTTTGTATGTATTTTGCTTAGTCAATAAAAGCACTTGCCCAATAAAAAAAATAAGTTAAAAAAAATAAATAAATTATCAATACTATAAACTGCAAAATACTAGTTGAGAGTGTGGAGATTGAATATTTCCGTGATAATGTGTATTTGGGGCAATTAGTCTCCTCCCAGGCGAGGCAACAAGCAGCATTTGCGCTCGCAGTGGCGGACTTTGCCGCTCGTAACTCTACCTACTAGATTTTGATAATTCAGTAATATAGATGAAATTGTATTAAAAATAGCATAATAGTAGGTTTGAACCTAAAACGGCAGATTTTAGGGGCTCAAATTTAAAGACCGATTTTTGTATATATTTACCACGAACTTATTTTTTTTTAAAGTCGGTCCGCAAATTTGCCGCCCTTTCAATCTGCCGCGCTAGGCTCAAGCCTACTTAGCTTGCTGGTAAATCCGCCACTGCTTGCACGTCGCACTGAAAACGCCTGCAGGAGCTATTGGTGCATGAAAAATCTTATGAAAGGAAATCTGCCACTATCTCCGTAAACTTGGTTTTTGACTAAAGATCAGAGGTCGAGGCCTACCAGCGGGCTATGAAGCGCAGTATCCTACGCATTCAGCTAGCTGACCGTGTACAGAACATCATATTGCATTCCATGATTCTACATATAATATATGTACCCGATAGCCGTTGTGACCAAAAACGCTGCTAATTTAAAGTGAGATTGGGCTGGACACACAGATCACACCCTAGATTCTGCATTCAGGACGCTCGAAACGCGAGTTAGGCGCGAGTAGGCGTAACCTTGTGATACCCAATGAGAACGCTTGGTCGCACTCCCCGCGACCCGCGCCTACCTGCTCTGTTTTCTGCCAATCTCGTCCAGATGGTGACGCAAATTTTTGGATGTCATCACGCCATCGCTGAATTTGTCTTCCAGGTCTTCGCTTACCATCATGTGGCCACCATTCCGTTAGAAACGTACTCCACCTACCTTTACCACATCTAGCCAATAATCCTGCCCACTGCCACCAACAGAATAGCTATGAAAAAAAAACCTGCGAGAACGAAAGCCGAGCTCCACTGCACGCGAATACGTTGGCTGCCATTCCTCGTGACAATTAGTTGCTGTGCTAAGCATAATTGTAACATAATTTCGTAAGGTTACAATAGAAGCTTACTAAATTCGAACAAAGCGCGCTTTGAGATCTGGCCTAAAGATGTCGTAATCTTCTTAAATCGGCAGCATATATAAGTAGCAAAATGGTCCACCAGTAATACAATATTTTAAGTGTGTGTTTTATATTTCCAGGTTTCAAGAAGAAAATCACTAATGATGAAATTTTGACCGCAACAGCCGAAGCCTTCCAGGAAGCCACGTCAAGCTACATAAACAAGATGATGACAAACCTGTCAAAAACAGTCAAAATCGAAGGCTTTGACTCTCTCCAGAAGAGCATAAAAGAATTCCTAGAAATTATTTCACATGCAGGAGCCCAAAAAGAAAACAGCGCAAACCTACAAAAGAACATGCAAAGTTTAGTAGGAAACATATCAAAAGATAAAAACGTACAAAAGGAAGTTTTGGAAAACTTGCAGAATAACGTTAACAAGTTATTGGAACTATTGTCATCTGTTAAAGCTAAGAATTCTATAGAGGTTTCGAATAAAAATGAAATGTCTGGATATGACAAGGGATCACCCGTCGTCTAAGTACTTTTTGGCATTATACTCGTAATCGACCGGTCTTGCATCTAGATTATGTGTTTTATTTGTACCTTGTAGAGAATTTAAAACCATTATAGTACGCCGCTGAGCGACTGAAAGCGACAACTAGCGAAGCGACTTATTACGACACAATACTATGTCTGCGTCTCGTCGCAAACTGATTAGACCATGTAGGTAAAGCTACAGTACTGTTTGTTATTTTCGCGTCGCCTCGCGTCGCGTTGCCGCTTTTGTCGCTCTCGTAGGACAATACGTAAAGAGCAAATAATAGATATACAGGGTTATAAGGAAAGGATATGCTAAGCCGAAAAGGGCTTATAGTACTCATCATTATGAACAACTTTTACTACGGGACCAAAATTAAAATCGAGAAAAAAATATCAGCTATTCCATAGAAAAATGTCAATGACACTCGACAAAATGTATGGAACGGCTGATTTTTTCCCCTCGATTTCAGGGTTGGTCCCATAGCAAAAGTTGTTCATAATCATGAGTACTATGAGCCCCTTTCAGCTTAGCAAACTCTTTCCTTATAACTCTGTATGTGGAGAACGAACAGTATCTTATTCATAAAAGAGAATATTGTGCTCCTAGAAAATCTAAGTAGGTAAGTATTATCTACTTTCGATAACTATTGTGAAAAATTTTAGTTTCTCGTTTTACGTTTACGTTCCATAATCCTACGGCCCAAGAAGGAGGGTAGTGTTTTTGAGGTAGGTATATGTAAGTATATGTACTTCATATGTATACTGTATGCCTAAACGGCCTTAACGGCTTGATTGATTTTGACAAGAGGTCGTTCATTGTTAGATTCTTGTTTTAACCGACTTCCAAAAAATGGAGGAGGTTCTCAAGAAGACTGAGACTTTTTTTTAAATGTTTGTTACCTTAGAGCTGTGTTCAGAATCAGAATCAGACATATTTATTGATATACAGAAACACAATATCAAAATTAGGTACAATACGGTATGTATTCTAATATTTATTATTTATTTACCAAAAAAAAAAGTATCTTTGTATTATATCAGTCACCTGGTTCCCATAGTACAAGCTTGCTTAGTTTGGGGCTAGATGGCGCTGTGAAAAACGTCCGCCAATGTTAATTTATTTATTAATCATTATTGTATCATACTCAATACCGTTCACAGTATGTCTCGGCACATACAAAAAATAATGCTTTGCTGTAAAGCCGGGAATAAAGATCCTGTAAAAAAGATCAGTAGCTTGCATACAAGTTAATGGCACATACAGTGAACACATTTGCAAGTTAAACTTGCATGCAATTTGCGTACTTGCATGCCTGTTTTTCCAAGACGTATACACATGACTGTAGCTGGCACACTTGCATCATAATTCACGTTGAACTTGCAATGGAAAACATTCGAAGCGAAATAAATAGTATCGTTTTGCTCGAAGAACCGATAACCGATGGGGAAGAAAGGTTTTTGAGTGGCGACCTCGAACCGGAAGACGAAGTGTAGGCAGGCCTCCCACTAGGTGGATCGACGACATTGTGAAAGTCGCGGGCAACCGGTGGATGCACAGACAGTGCCGGACAGTGCCGGTCGACAGTGTATCCACCGGTTGCCCGCCACACCGACCGCGGTGGCGGTCTAAGGGGGAGGCATATGTTCAGCAGTAGACGTCTTCTGGCTGATAATGTAATGTATGTAATGTACTGCAACTAGCAACAGATTGTGTGGCTCAATTAATGAGAGAAAAAAAGAAGAGATGAAGAAGGCAGATTTGGGTGAAAAATTGGCAATTCGACAGTTACTGGCATGCCTGTAGCTTGCGCGTCTATTTACACGTGCCGGGTTTGCAGCCCCCTGTGATCCCTGCCTCATATTGCATGCAAGTAACTCAAATTGTGTGCGATCAACTTATGCTTGCCAGATAAAGGCATGCCAGTAAGTGTATACACATGAAAATAGCTGGCACGATCAAGGAGCTGGTATGGCAGTGTGCCAGCTTCAGGCACGTGTATTCCCGGCTTAAAAGGCAGGTTAATCAGAATATACGTCTTAAAACAATTCAGAATAACAAAAAAGTATAAGTATTCTAAAAATAATTATTGTAATTATTGTGCTATAGGTAGGTACAGAACGCCATTAAAGGTTTTAGGTCTTAGAGACATATGAGTCGTAGTCATTATTAATGCTGTACATTTTCTCTAGAAAAAGTTGTTTAATATTTATAAAAAAGACTATATTACTAGTAGTGACTTTAATACTCTCCGGTAACTTGTTGTACATCCGTATTGGTAGTCTTTTCGCCCTGCAGAGTCTATAGTCCATCGGCCGTAGGGATATTTTCTTCCGACCAGATTTTCCATCCTGTATTTCTTCTATCGAGTATTTGCCCATATTGTGTCATACTGCCAAAGAAGATACTTCCAGATTGATCCCATTTTATATAACTACCTATCTAGAGTGATGTAGGCATTTGCAGCCGGGGTTTAGCTTTTTCTTTAAAATTTTTTTTTTTAATACTATTAATGGAAGAAACAAGAAATCTGCTCATCTGATGGTAAGCTTCGTTACGGCTTAATGAATATGAATGAAATTTGTATGGAGGTAGCTTACACCCCGGATTAACACATAAGCACATTTCTGTATTCCATATCCAAGTTTTAGAACAAATAATAGAGAAATTTGCAGAGTTTAGACAGCCATTGTATCTAGTTTTCATCGACTATGCAAAAGCATTTGACTCAATCTCACATCACAGTATTTGGAGTGCCCTAAGCAAACAAAAAGTTCCAGAAACCTATATAAATATCCTCAAAAATGTGTATAGTAAGAGCACGGCTAGAGTCAAGCTAGATCAATATTTGCCCCCCCCTTCCAAATCTGTAGGGGAGTAAACTTTGATGACGATATAGTTTTTCTCAGAATCAGCAAGACAGATTGAGACAATGTTAAATGAGCTCTGTGAGGCCAGCCTACTTATAGGTCTGGAACTAAATGCTTCCAAAACTAAAGTGATGACAGACAGCTCTCAAATCCCTGTACCAGCATGTCGCACCACACTACAATATGTAGAAGAGTACACATATCTAGGAAAATTGGTATTATTTAGGAAAACTCGACACAAGTAAGAAATAGAAAGAAGAATTACAACAAGCTGGGGAAAGTTTTGGAGCTATAAAGAAATTTTAAAATCAAACCTACCTATCTCATTCAAAAAGAAAATTCTAGACTCTTGTATAATGCCATGCCTTACCTATGGCTGCCAGATTTGGATATACAACCACCATACAAGGGGAAAAATAAATAAATGTCAAAGGACAATGGAAATAGTTATTTCTTGAATATAGAACTAAAGGATAAAATAAAAAGTTCGGAAATAAGGAAAAAAACAGAAATACTAGACATGTTAAAGCAAGCTCAAAAATTAAAGTGGGGATGGGCCGGCCATCTGGCACGCATTATAGATAGTAGGTGGACAAAGATAACTACCCATTGGCAAGGCCCACGTGGAACACGTTCAAGAGGTGGACCACAGGAAAGATGGGAGGACGACTAATCTGAAACTGCAGGGAGAGTTTTGGCGGGAACGTGAAGAATTCATGTCGCGTCATTTTATTATTTTCCAAAATTTGTGTTATTTCGAGTGTTTATGTGTAAAAACGGTGAATTTTTACCCGTTAAGAGTTCGTGAACACGCACGAGTGTTGGTGAATGGTATAATGTGGTGAAAAGTGAATTTTCGAGTTGTTTCCAAAACTCCATAGAAGGCTCTAGTAAAGTTTTCACCACTTTACTGGGGCATGACTTGGACTTGACCGTGACTTGCTTTGCTCGCCTTTGACTGTGACTATGTCTTATAATATCTAACAAAACTTGAAAGTATATATGTATACTTGACACTGGCAAATGCATAAGACGTGCGACGCCAAAATCCTCATAAGAGGAAAGAGAAAAAAAAAACTGCAGGGAAAAAATGGACAACTAAAATAGGCAAGACTGGGAAGCTCTGGAGGAGGCCTTCACCCGAAGTGGGTGAAGGTCCTCAACCTAATCTATAAATAAATAATGTTAAAATATAATGTAATAATACAAATTTAATACATACTAATCTAGTAACCGACCGAGGGCCAGATGGGCAGACGAAGTTGTATCGTGCGCGGGTGGAAGATGGCTAGACAGAGCTAATAATAGAGAAGGATGGCACTCCTTGGGGGAGGCTTTTACCCGAACGGGGTCCATGCATTAAATATTTAGGTTAATAAATTAATAGGTACTATGCATGGAATTAAATAAAGCTTTATTATTATTATTATTATTATAATCTAGTAACTATTAATATCAATTTAAAATCTAAAATAAAAATATAAAATGTAAAAACTAATTATATAAAAATAATTAAATATACTAAACTTAACTACTAGAACTAATAATACTGAATAAGATTAAATTAATGATAATAAAAAAATATGTGTAAAAATAATAAACTAATATTAATATAATGAAGTATATGTTTTGTAAGGGAAGGGAATTAAAAGGCAATTTAAAAAAAAATATATATATTATTTTATCCCGGAAAAAAATATTTGGTTTCTGAAGAATAGCGGGTGAAACCGCGGGGCGCAGCTAGTTTTTCGTATGTGAATGTAATGTGTAACTTCTGTTGGGGATCCATATTGTATTAATACATAAATAAAGATAAGCCATTTAAGAATTTGAAGAAAATGATGCTTGTAAGCCACAGTTCACTCGGTGACGAGACGAGCAAGCCGCTCACCTGATGTTAAGCGTCACGCTTGCCCATAACAGTTCAGTACCACCCAAAATTTTGAACTTTAATAGTTCAAAACTATGCGCGGCAATGCACTGCGCTCGTAACCCTGACATGTTAAGCAACATGTTTAGCTTGACAATGTCCCCGACTTGTGTTGGGGGAAGTAAAGGTGGAACAAAAAAAAAATAAAAAACCCTGACATGCTAGATGTTAAATCTCTGTATGTTACTACTACTACACTGGGAAAAAAAAGGGTCGATTTATCGGCTATGCAAGGCCGTGTAAACCCGGTACTGCAGTTGCAGCCGTGTAAACACGGCAAGGGCTACCGTGTGGCGCTAACACGGCTACAGTGGACACACGGTTAAAACCGCACACGGCTAGGATGGTAAGGTTGGATCCGCACACGGTACTGCAGTTGCAGCCGTGTCAACTGGTCGACACGGTTATAATCATACACGGCTAGATCTGCACACGGTACTGCAGTTGCAGCCGTGTCAACTAGTCGACACGGTTCCGATTAGACACGGCTAAATCTGGACACGGTACTGCAGTTGCAGCCGTGTCAACTAGTTGACACGGTTATGATTTAGACACGGCTAAGTATATACGTGGCTGGCGTAACCATGTAATATATGCTGCGTTAACCACGTCAACACGGCTGTCCTAGCCGCTTTCCTACGACCTTGCACAGCTGGTGGAGCCGTGTGACGCGGTTGGAAGAAGCCATGTAAAGCGGCTGCCTCGACCGCTTCAACACGGCTGTCCTAGCCGCTTTCCTACGACCCTGCACAGCTGGCGGAGCCGTGTAAATCGGCTGCATCAACCGCGTCAACACGGCTGTCCTAGCCGCTTTCCTACGACCCTACACAGCTGGCGGAGCCGCGTGACGCGGTTGAAGAAGCCGTTTAAAGCGGCTCCATCAACCGCGTCACCTACAAACCTACACAGCAGGCGGAGCCGTGTGACGCGGTTGAAAAAGCCGTGTAAAGCGGCTGCGTCAGCCGCGTCAACATGGCTGTCCTAGCCGCTTTCCTACAACCCTGCACAACTGACGGAGCCGTGTGACGCGGTTGAAGAAGCCGTGTAAAGCGCCTGCGTCAACCGTGTCAACACGGCTGTCCTACGACCCTGCACAGCTGGCGGAACCATGTGACACGGTTGAAAAAGCCTTGTAAAGCGGCTGCGTTAACCGCGTCAACACGGCTGTCCTAGCCACTTTCCTACGACCCTGCTCAGCTGGCGGAGCCGTGTGACGCGGTTGAAGAAGCCGTGTAAAGCGGCTTTCTCAACCGCGTCACACAGCTTCGCCAGCTGAGCAGGGTCTTAAGAAGGACGTTAGCATATCCGTGTTGACATGGCCAAGGCAGCCGTTTTAATACGGCTCCTTCAAGCAGGTCTACACGGGTATGCCGCAGTGTGTGACGCAGTTAAAGTAGCCGTGTAAAACGACCGCCTCAGCAAAGTCCAACACTTTTTTTTGACCCGAATGTTTCAGGTTCGCCAGCTATGTAGGACCTGTAATAAACCATTTGAACGATTAAAAATAACGAAAATAACTAAAAAAATACTGCCCTCAAATCTACTGTCTAAATATTATTTTTTTAGGATTTGGTGGTGGTTAATCTGTTGATTAAAAAAATACTTTAAGAAACAGAATTTTATTCAAAGATTTTTACATCACATAATAATATTATATAATAAGTAATAATTATACATTTAGTTTTCGTAATTTCTCATATTATAAATTCATAATGATGACTACGTGAAAATGTTAGGAAGTACCGCTTGCGAAGCGACCATGTTGCCTTCCAAGCTGTTTCTAAAATAGATGATGATTCCAGTCCCTGGTACTTGGATATCGTGATAATGTCAGCATTCGCTAGAAAAAAAATATTATTTAGAATGAAATTATTTTAAAAATAATTTACTGCATACTGTATATCACACAGCATGCTGCGGCTGATACATGGATGTTAATGAACTCAAGAAAAGTAGGTATACTATGTCCGTCCTCGTGTGTTTATCATTACCAAATTTTATCAAGATTGGTCCGGCTGCTTAGAACAAACAATTCACTGATAGGTAACAAACTGGAAGACAGAGAAGGAGCGGTAGTTTCACATATTTAGCACAGAACATAGGTGTAATCCTCAGAATTCTCCTTATAAAAATGTCTTTGGTATAATCTATAAAAATAACATCAGCGTGATTAGTCACTTACGTTTCTGCACCAGTGTTCCCAATACGTTTTAAATTTGATGCGATGGACGATCTTGGGAATCAGTTCCGATTTGAACCAGACAAAGGCAGCAACGCATTTGCTGTTATAGCATTTTCTGGAAATAAAATCATTTACTTAGTTTAGTTCATTATCCATCGAGCTACAATCCACTCACTGCACTTGTCAAATAAGACCACATCACGGAATAGGTAGGATAATAATAGGATAGGATAATAGACCACAGCACGGGCGGCGTGGTCAATCGCTGTTAGCATCGTAGGGAGGCGGCTAGGACAGCCGTCTGACGCGGTTGAGGAAGCCGTATAAAGTGCCTGCGACTACCGCGTCGACACGGCTATCCTAGCCGCTTTCCTACTGCCCTGCACAGCAACTCGAATGGCAGAGTGCAAAACAACAATTACATTTGCGAAAACGCATAGGTACCTGATGCGCCTAGCTCTTTTTAGTATTTACACGTGGGAACAATATTATTACAAAAGAAAACGGTAGCACGGACAGTTTTTTTTTGGAATAATATTGTTCCCGCCGAAACACTGATTCATATGCAAAATTTACTCATACTAAGTAGGTAGGTACCAAAAATTTCGGGCATAATCACATGTTCTCACATTCGTTTCTCTCGCGAATCGTTTTGTATCAACTAAAACTCAAAAAAACACTATTTACGCAAGTACCTACTCGAACTGATACTAACCTTTAAATATAGCGATGTATTCTTCCATGCAACAGGATTTATGTAATTTTTCAACAGTAGCTGCATCTTTTTCCTCTTTGATAGTGCCTGACATGTTGAGAGCGTTTGAAGTAGATACAAGCACACCAAACTCAACTCAAAACGAAAACGAATGGCTGGCCGCCCGCGTGCGCGCACTTTTATATATGCGCGGCTGCCAGATATGGCTATCGACATTTCCCCAGGATTCATCCGGATCATTTCATCCGGAACGAGGATATTCGTCGAAGAACCAAAGTTGCCGACATAGCTTTCAGAGTTTGCAAGCTGAAGTGGCAATGGGCGGGCCATATCACTCGAGGAACCGATAACCGGTGGGGAAGAAAGGTTCTTGAGTGGCGACCACGAACCGGAAGACGCAGCGTAGGTAGGCCTCCCACTAGGTGGACCGACGACATTGTGAAAGTCGCGGGCAACCGATGGATGCAAGTGGGCCGTTGTCGGTCGGTGTGGCGCTCTAAGGGGGAGGCCTATGTTCAGCAGTGGACGTCTTATGGCTGATGATGATGATGATGATGATGGTTTCCCCAGGTTCCACAAATATCTGAAGTCATTTACCTAGGAATAATATTTATGCATTTTAGTAAAAATAAGAAATAAGTTTAGTGTTCATCTAGTTTATCACACTAATATTATGATTGCGATAGTTTGTGTAAGCGATAAGTACGTAAGTATGTTTGTTTCCGTTCAACTCTGTAACGGCTGAACGGATTTGAATGAAATTTGGTATAGAGGTAGCTTATTCTCTGGATTAACACAAAGGCTACTTTTTATTCCGGAAAAATATCTGTTTTCTGTAGAATACTGTAAGAATATTTCTGTCATTTATAAATAATATTAAAATACACCATTACTATAAAGATAGACAAGATATATCAAAGTGTGGATGCATTATAATAAAATAATAGTCTTATTTTAAAATGGATTACACAAAAATATTATTCATACTCTCACACATACTTATTAGTAAGACCCTTGACAGATTAACAATAAAGTTAAGTGTGTTTTTTATTTAATAAGCTTAAAAATTTGTGTCTTATATAATTTCAAATTCCTTACTTTAGTGGCAAACGGCAAGTCTATTTATGTGGCAATACAGCTTTTATGTTGATTATGCGGGTTTCATCTATGACACGGCTTTCATAGTCAGGTTTCAGTTAGCACACGGTCTATCGTGTCGTATTTCAAACGGCTCCATCAACCTTGTAGCACTTGTGACACGGCTAACGTAGCCAGGTTTCGTTCAGTACACGGTATCATGTCGTGTCTAGAATGGGTCAGTCAACCATGTTTGTGCGGATTCCATTTGTGAAATGGCTTACGTAGTTAGGTTTTTTAGCACACGGTGTATCGTGTCTTGTCTGAAACCGTTAACCACGGTTGTGGGGTCCATTTGTGACACGACTATCGTAGCCTGATTTCAGTACACGATCTCTGGTGTTGTGTCGGAAACGGTTCCGGCAACCATATTTGCGAGTTACATTTGTGACACGGCTATCATGGCCAGGGTTCATTTACCACACGGTCTGTTGTGCCGTGTCTGAAACGGCTCCGGAAACACGGCACGGCTATCATAGCCAGGTTTTGTTAAGCACACGGTCTGTCGTGCCGTGTCTAAAACGACTCCGTTAACTATGTTTACGGACTCCATTTATGACACGGTATTCATAGCCAGGATTTTTCGTTTTGTTTTATTATTATTTATTCATAACGAAACATAAGTACATACTATTACTACTATAATTATGTCAAACTGCAGTTGTATGTTTGTAGGCAGATGCTTACTCTCAATGTCTACATGCATGTGTTAGCTAAATATAAAAAATTGAGCAGTTAATGATAAAATAATAGATGAAGGTAATTTCTTAGGTGTAACAATAGATGCTAATTTGAATTGGAAAACACACATCTCTAAAATAAACAATAAAGTAAATTATTATATCCATTCCCTATGTTATGGTGTCATATTTTGGGGCAATTCAGTCGAATTAGGATCGAGATTCATATTACAAAAAAAATGTCTTCGTGCAATATTTAATATGAGTGGTCCTGATTCTCTCCGTAATATATTTACAGTACAGAAGTTCTTAACGCTCACTTGTATATTATTTACGAGATTTTCCTTATTGTGAAGCATAATCGTAGTGTTTTATTTAACTCCTCAAGCAGAATTGAAGTCGGAAATCCATGTTATCGAGTTTGGTTTTGTTAAGCACACGGTCTGTCATGCCATGTCTGAAACGGCTCTGGCAACCATGTTTACGAGTTCATTGTTCATTGTGACTTGGCTAACTTAACCAGGTTCCGTTTAGCACACGGCCTAACGTGCCGTGTCTTGGACGTCTCCGTCAATTGTTTTCGGGTTCCATTTGCAATACTGCTATCATAGCCAGGTTTTGTTAAGCACACGGTCTTTCGTGCCGTGTCTGAAACGGCTCCGGAAACCATGTTAGCTAGTCTGAATTGGGACACGGCTATCATAACCAAGTTTTGTTAAGCACACGGTCTATCGTGCCGTGTCTGAAACGGCTCCGGAAACCATAATCGCGAATTTGAATTGTGGCACGGCTATCTTAGCCTGGTTTTGTTTAGCACACGGTCTGTCGTGCTGTGTTTGAAACGGCTCAGAAAACCATGTTTGCGAGTTTGGATTAGAACACAGCTATCATAGCCAGGTTTTGTTAAGCACACGGTCTTCCGTGCCGTGTCTGAAACGGTTTCGGAAACCGTGTTTACGAGTTTGAATTGTAACATGGCTATCATAGCCAGGATTTGTTGAGCACACGGTCTGTAGTGCCGTGTCTAGAACGGCTACGTCAACCATGTTTGCGGGGTCCATGTGTGACATGGCTATCGCAGCCTGGTTTAGTTTGACACACGGCCTGTCATGCCGTGTCTGAAACGGCTCTGCCAACCATGTCTGCTAGTATCATTGGGACTTGGCTAACGTAGCCAGCTTTTGCTTAGCACAGGGCCTGTTGTGCCGTGTATAAAACGGCTCAGCAGACCGTGTTTGCTTAACACACGGCCCGATGCGCTGTGTATACACCGCTTTTACGACCGTGTTAGAGTGTAGCCGTGCATTTTTGCACGGCTACGGTTTTTACACGGTTGGAAAATTATGAAACACGGTAAACGTGACCGTTTCTACCGGCTAACGAAGCCGTGTAAATGGCTAACATAGCCATGTAAAATCTCTAGCCGTGTACACGGCGCTTCACACGGCTGCCAAACCCGGCTGGCACAGCCATTTACATGGCTACAGAAAATGTAACCGTGTTCGAAAGCCGTGTATTTTTCCCAGTGTATCAGCTTTTAGACATCCTCTGCTGAACGAAGAATCCATCCCTCAGCGAACACCATGATATCGGCTAGACCTAGTATCGGCCACTTGGGTTTGGTTGGACCTAGTTCTAGCCGGAGTGATACCGGCTAGACCTAGTTTTACCCGAAAACAATCGGCTTATACTAGATTACACCAAGAGTAATAGGCTACACCTTGTTCTAACCGGGTACAACTAGGCGCAGCCGCACTTCGGGTTCTAGCCGTAACATATAAAAATACGCCACGTGTACACTTTCTCGATTGATTCATTCCGCAGTGAATACCAGGTACTAGTTGTTACCCGCGATTTCGTTCGCGTGGACCAATACAAAAGAGCAGCCTAGGTCCGTCTCCTACCCTTAAGCTATATCTATGCAAAAATTCAGGTCGATCCGCTCAACCGTTTAGCCGTGATAACGCGACAAACACCTAGACAGGGGGACAGAGAGACATATGGGCAGATAGACAGAGAGAGAGAGAGAGAGAGAGAGAGAGAGAGAGAGAGAGAGAGAGAGAGAGAGAGACAGGCTTACATCGAATTTATAATATTAGTTAGGATAGTTAGGATTAGAATGTACGCCACGTGGATATCACACTAATATTATAAATGCGAAAGTTTGTGTGTAAGTATGTAAGTGTGTTTGTTCCCGTTCAATTCTGTAACGGCTGAACGGACTTGGATGATATTTGATATGGAGGTAGCTTATTCCCTGGATTAACACATAGGCTACTTTTTATCCCGAAAATTTTTACAGTTCCCGTAAAAATTGTTGGGTTCTGTAGAATAGCGGGTGAAAACGCGGGGCGCAGCTAGTTTTCGATAAAGTTTTGGAATGAATACGAAAAGTCACGTTTTTCAAATTGTATGTAGGTTCCTACCATTTGCCAACTTACGCACGTTTACGAACACTTAGTAACTAAGGCCGCGTCTCCACTCGCGTACTACAATATTTCAAATCGAGAGTTAGCAGAACAAGTAGAAATTTAAAACTTACAAAACCGCCGACCCAACTACCAAAGTGACGATGATCTTCAAACGGCAGAACAGAATCTCAGACTTTTAGATTTTCTTTAGACATCTAAGAACAATCTCGATCAAGTCACCTTTCAAACAAATAGAACCTGAATAAAAATCGGTGCATCAGTTTGTGAGCTACTATCCCACACACAGAGATACACATATACCTACTGGCGTTACACGTTCGACTTATACCACACATGTGTTTGTGTCGGGCATTAAAATGCAATAATCTACAAAACTGTTGCACAAAAATACAGGCGAAAAAACTTTTGCTAGGCCGATAAGATAATATTTATACCAAAGTATATATTATTTTTGTATACAAAAAGCGCTACCTGTTTTCCACCCCTAAATGTTATCCGATCTCGATGTTTTTTATTATGTAATATTATGTTCATCACTGCATCTTTAAACATCCCACTGCTGAGATATCGGCCTACCCTCGAAGGGTGATTAGGCCATATCCACCACGCTGACGTACATGTACGGTTGTACGTGAGGCGAGCGTGCTTCCACTGATCTACCACGACTTGAAAATTCAAATTTAAATTTAAAACTATTTGTCATAATTTGGTGAATTAATACCTATACTTTTTTTTAATGTGTACTATGTGTAACTCACTGGTTAAAGAACTATATTTTATTAATTAATAAATAATCATAAATATCATTTATTTTATCTATTTTATACGTCGTCATTTTTTTAACTATTTTATTATTATTATTTTCTAGTGGTGGTATATTGATATTCATTTAATGTAACGCAACTAGGCATACATAGTTTTAGAGTGTGTTAAGATCTATAAAATGTTACCTAAATAATAATCCTATTATTATTGCACTTCTGTTAATTAAGTAATTATTTTAAGTTTAGTCAATATTGCTTAGTAGGTATAACTTTTTATATGAATATTACAGACAAGTCACTTTCATTAAAAAATATTCTATATTTTGTATATATTTATATGAATAAATAAAAACTAGGCTCATAGGCTTGATTTTTTGAAATATCGCAATACCTTCGTAGTTAAAGGCATCAGAAGTGACTTTATGTTTTCGTTGAAATTATGACGAAGAAAAGTTGTTTTTATGGAGAAACGAAAATATTTTTTGAAATAACAAGACCTATATTTATAAGCGTAGGATAGATTTTATTTTATATAGCCATGGCCGCAATTCCGCCGTGCTTTCAGCTATCGCTGTCTTTTACTGAATAGACACACAAGACAGAGAAGGCATGAATTATAGTGCTGTCAAATTAGTCAGATCTTAGTAGTCCATACAAACTTAGACGAGACCGTAGCGGGTGCCGATATAAAACAAGTCTTAAGTGTCGCTAGTGTACATTTTTTTTCGCGGCTTTAATCGGTATACTCGTTCGACAGAACTAAAATGCAAGCTATCTTTTTCTTGTGTTTCTATTGGTAAAAGACAGCAACAGCTCTAAGGTTGGTTTAGCGGGACTCGACGCCATTGACACCAAAGTACCAAAAGTTTTGATAAGATTTCGGGGTGACAACGGTTTCCCTTCAAAACGCTAATTTCATTAAATAATGTATAACCTGCAACTCTTTCAAGTGTTACGATGTTGGTCCAGGCGATGATGGAATAAAAGCGATGATACTTTCAAGACGTCCTTTAATCGACTCCCGTTCTTATCGCCCCAATCACACTCCCTTCCTTTCGTGCTACCCTCGCTTCATTATCTCAAAAATAGTTGCCAGTACATTAATAACAATTCTAACTACTTAAAAATCAAATAGAGCATTAAAAGAATTAACTTAACAGAAACTTACTTAGTCGTTAACGCGAGAAGCATCCAGACAGAGCTACTTCCTAAAGTTCGTTAGATGGCGTTGATCAACTTTTGCGTATTTGTTGACATTTTGTATGGACTGACAGTTGTAATGTAGGGAGTTTTGTATCGCGCAAATGAAGTTTTCTTCTCGAGACGAACGTATTCATTTTTATACCTCGAAGCTTTATTGGTCCTGTTCCTCTGAATTATCATATTAGTTAGGATAGGTAGTCCGGACATATAGAGAATTCAACGACACCTCAGCCTTAAGGCTTGACATGAGGTATTAATGGATGTCATATTTTACATACAAACTTACATAAGCCCACTTACCACAACCACTTACATTGCCCACTTTCTCTGGCAGGGGTATAAAAATAGTTGAATGTGCGTGTAAACAAGTAATATTAATAAAAGAAAAACAAAATACCCGACTGCAAAATGTAGCCAATGTCACTCCGGACGTAAAGAGGACACCTCACCCGTCAAGTCAAGCCGTTTAGGGCTTAGGAGGTAATAAAGAATCACACAAACATACTTATACAGTTACATACTTAGATATACATCCCAGAAACATTAGCCTCGGGTTATCATCATCATCATCATCATTGGCAGCTTATTCAGCCCACTGCAGAGCATAAGCCTCTTCCCTGTTTCGCCAATCTACCCTGTTTTGTGCCAATCTCGTCCAGGTGCTGCCGCAAAACTTTTGGATGTCGTCACGCCATCGCTGTATCGGTATACCAGGTCTACGCTTACCATCACGTGGCCACCATTCCGTCAGAGACCTACTCCACCTACCGTCACCACTTCTAGCCAAGTGTCCTTCCCACCGCCGGTAGTCGGGTAAAAAGAGCAAAGTGCGTGAAATTCACATCATTCACAGACCCAAGCGGCCTTGGTGGGGACGCGGCTTAATAATGAATAATTCACCATTATTAAATACTTAAGCAAACACACATTTGGAAAATAATATAATATAAATAAAGCTGTGTTTCACATTCCTGCTAAAACTCTGTAAATTACTTACAGACCCAATAACTTAACTGTACAGTTGAACGGAGCCACCGCCGTACTTTCTGAATATAACTAGATCAACATTTTAGTTCCTCCATTTGGTCACCTGTTCAAATAATTTGGTTGCTGTATTAGGTATTTATTATAATATTAAATTCAGCGACAGTATGTAAAGCGTGAGCAACTTTACCGTGAGCGAAGCTAATAAGCTAACAAAATTATATCTTCTAGTATATTGTCTCAAATTCACCTGTGCCTTGTGTGTGCCTTCGCGTCCCTTAATATATTTATTGGTATATTAATTCATATTCATTTTTGATTCTGTTTGTAAAAAATAAGACAGGATTTATCCAACCAAAATTATAAAAAAACCGCGTTTACAATGAATTGCGCTAGTGGATTTTCATATACTTTCCCCGCGCGCCCACATTTTGTACGACAGTAATGCTTGCCCATAACAGTTCAGTGTCACCCAGAATGTAGAACTTCAACGGTTCAAAACCATGCGCGGCAGTGCACTGCCCTCGTCACCTAGATATACGGGTTGTTACTGAAAGGTGCAACAAATTTGAAAGGTATTTATGTACCACTGAACAACTTTTACTACGGGACCACTGTACCACTACAAAGATGTGCCGCCTGTTCATGGGTGCCGCCAGGATTACTTTCAGGGAACTGCATCTGCATAACACTATACATAAATAAATACTATCAACTAATAAAATATAATTATAGATAATTATATATAACATACATAAACATGATTATTAATATAATTATTATAATTATATATAACATATATATAACATACATAAAATATAATTATAGATAATTATATATAACATACATATGTTATGTTATTACAGCAACCTAGAAGCCTAAATTTTTATTAAAACAAAACGAAATAAAAAAATACTTCATTATTTCCATGTCTGCAATTTCTTTCCGGACAAGGGGGTGCAATTGCAACTCCTTGCTGCCGGCGCCCATGCGCCTGTTTCTACTTCTTGTCCTTACTCCGACTAGAGCTACATTAGCAATCGCTTCGCTCGCTATGTGGCCTTTCCTTAAATAAAAATAAATACTCCTTGAACACAATTGAAATGAATCGTTAAGATATTTGCTATACTTAAAATTTAGTGCTCTATTTAATTAAAAATTTAGCAAACTGAACAAACTTAGTTATTTCGACAAGTGGCAAAATTATAATTTATGGACAATCTTTTGTGCAGATTTGGTATAAAAAGCCCCATATAGCTAACTGCTTCACTTACATCAGAAGACGATCACCGAGAGTCAACATGAAGTTAGTAATCGCCGCCATTCTGGGCTTCGTGAGTATTTCTATTTAATTTATTTCATTGTTTTATTTTTTTATTTTATAACTTGTATTTTAGCCCTGGTGCCAGGGCAATAGAATGTGGCATCGGTATCCTCTCGCTGCAGTAAAAGCCTACTAAATGGGGATCTCTAGTGACTCACCGGGCTCTGACTGTCCAAACAAACCTGGGGAGGCGAGTGGGATACCTTTGTGTCCCGAATCGTGGGGGAAGAGAGTTATAACACGAGAGCATAGTCTCGTTGTTAGTAAATAAATTAAAAGGGGGACATCTGGGCATTGGAAGATTTGATTTGAGGATCTGACTTCCCATTTGTAGAGTTGTAGGGGGAATTAGTAGAAATTCTCTCAGCATTATCTGAGAGTACTGCTAGAGGCAACGTGCTAGGGGTACCGGGTGTTCTATCGATATTTCAGAACCCTCCATATAATGTGCAGAGTCTGCAGTGGTAGACCAACGAGGGGGATTTACTAGGTATAATTATCTGGGTATCTTTCGAAGATGTTGACTTATGCCTCGTCAACACAAAAAGGGGCACCAGTTTCGTCTAGCCTTCCAAGACCCTCCCGTTAGGCACTAAGGCAGGTTTCTTGGGTTTAGTATGGGAATGTCACATAACTCGGAATTTCACACATCCAGCTGTTTTTTTTTATTACTTATTGTACTGAGTTAGTAAGTTGTTTTTGCTACTGAGAAATAAGGTGAACTGAATCATTCATTGCCTTTTGTATTGTTGACCTGTACTCCTACTACCTACTATAGCATTTTCTAAGATGTAATTTGACTGATGCGTGGTGAACTCCGGCTGTCCCGAGTACATCTAAAGGAGGTAATCTGTGCCCTAGCAGAACTAGGTTGAAAAAATCGATATTGCTCGTATTCGATTTTAGGTAATAATTTTATTGAAATGAGCTACTTGCCTACAAAAAACATGACGATTGTCTCATAGGTTCGCAAGTTATACTCGGATAAAAAAAAAATAAACGGATAAATAAATCGGATAAACATACATAGCACCGACCTGTTCCATAAGACCGTATAAAAATATCTAAAATCTTATATCTGAAACTAATTTTAATTAATGTATTCTTTCCTTACAGCTGGCCGTTTCATCTATCGCGGGTAAGTTATTTACAATTTTATTACTTAGGTATAAGATTACTAGTTGTTATTCGCGACTTCGTTCGTTCGCGTTCGCGACATAAAAGTATCCCATACCCATCTTTATGACAAACTTTATCAAAATCATTTTGAGCCGTTTACCCGTGTTAACGCGACTTACATCCAGACAGGGAAACAAAGTAACTTTCTATAGTTCAGTAGTAGATGGCGTTCTTCCAATTTTTGTGCATTTGCCTTTGTTTGATATTTTGTATGGTTGAAATCAAAGCTAACTCATACAATGGTACGATGAAAAAAACAAGGTACTTGTTATGAATATTTTTGCATTGGTAAAATTATTAATTTTATATTATAACTCAACAAAACTCGCTAGGTTCTCAAGAGATGGCGTTAAAATAATTTTTTTTGGAAGCATCTTTTTACGTCGTATATCTTATTTAAAGTAACCCTTGAATAGCAGACATATATCTACTTAAACTATGTTTCTGTATTAACCATATTTCCATCGGCCTTTATAGAGGTTTCGACAATAGCGTCGATTACACGTAACTCTTTAAACGAAACTTTAGCACTAAGTTTGCTATCTTTTGCTAATAGAAACACAAGAAAGAGATAGTACGCATTTCAGTGCTGTCAAATAAGTCAGATCTTAGCTCTCCGTACAAGCTTAACCGAAACCGGAGCGGGTGCTGTTTAAAAATAATAAATAAATAAATAAATATTGGTGGACGTTATTTACACACAGCGCCATCTAGCCCCAAACTAAGCAAGCTTGTACTATGGGAACCAGATAACTGATAGAATACATAAATACTTTTTTTTTTGTAAATACATACATATAATACATAGAAACACCCAGACAAAGAACAAACATCCATGTTCATCACACAAAAATGTTTGTCCTGGGTGGGAATCGAACCCACAACCCACAGCTCAGAAGGCGGAAATCCACCCACTGAGCCACAAGGCAAAATAAGTTAAGTGTCACACTAGAGACTCTCGCAACTAAACAAGTTATTGTTTTTTTTTGTTTTGTAAGAAAAAGGTACACTAGTACGTTTTTCTTCGCGGCTTAAATCGGTAAACTCGTTTGACAGCACTAAAATGCATGCTATATATCTTTTGTTTTCTAGTAAAAGTCATAGCACTTAGTTTCGTTTAGCAAGTTTAAGTGGTATCGGCGCCATTAGTTGCGACTAGCCATTAAGCAGATTTTTCGGGGGTACACTTTTTTGTATGTGATTGTCATTCTTCTAGTGTAGAATTTCTATGCTACAACTAATCCCACGGAGATAAAACAATTTTATACCATAATGTGACAATATGTTTTTTTCTTTCGCAGTACCTGTACCTGACGTACCGGAGCCTCTTCCTGGTGAGACTAAATGAATGAATGAATGAATATTCTTTATTGTGATACAGTTGCGATCTTAACAATTACATAATATAAAAAAGTTAAGAATGCTTCAATTATGGACTCGTCAACTTGCTACAATTTTTACAATATTATTATTATTATATTATTATATCACTGTATAATTGTATTAGGTATTTGTTGTCTCCCTCAAAAAACGACAATCTTAGGAGGATTTATCAATTTTATTTTTGAGAAAAGTTAAATTCAGTTACTGAGATATCACAACACACACATTATCTATTGCGACCACAGGCGCTGAGCAGACAAAGGACAATTTGTCCACGAGAATACTAAGGAAATATACGAAGAGCTAGCACCGCCACGCGGTTTCAGTCGCTTCTTCGGTAACCAAATATTTTTCCGGGATAAAAAGTGGCCAAATGTAGTTCTACCTCTAGGGTTTGTGGAGACGAAGGATTTTTTTCTTGTATGGAATACTAGCAGCGCCTCGTGGTTTCACCCGCTATTCTACAGACACCGAATAATTTTCCTTTTGTGTTTATAATTGTCCTCAAGGTGGACGAAAAAACCTTAACCTATATTTCCAACTTTGGTGACTTTTGTAGTAATAATGATCTTGAAATGCAGTAGTCTCTGTGAATGTGATCTCTGGTGTGGAGGTTTTGGCCTGTTGGCTTATGTAATTATTATTTTTTTTGTTCCACCTGTTAGTACTTCCCCCAACACAACTCGGGGACATTGTCAAGCTGAACATGTTGCTTACGCAGTTTTCTGTTTTGTTAAAATCAATTCGGCCAGATTGGATCGCCGTTTGAAAATCGAATGGTATATATGATATTAATATGTTACTGTCGGGCAGTGTTTTTTTTTTTCTTCCTTCTGTATATGTAATATATAAGCTGCGCTCCGCGGTTACACTCGCTATTCTACAGAAACCGAATATTTTTCGATAAAAAGTAGCCTATGTAACTTATGTAACAAATTACTTATTTGTTTTGTGCTATGTATCAATCCAGGGTATAAACTATCCCCGTACCAAATTTCATTCAAATCCGTTCAATCGTTACAGAGTTGAAAGGGAACAAACACACTTACATACTTACCTACTTACACAGAAACTTTTGCATTTATTATATTAGTGTGATAATATGTAACGCTTTTATTCAATTCTGCGCAGGAGCGGGGTCACTAGCTACAGCTGTCACTCTCAACAAAAATGGAGCATCAGGTAGGTTTCTATATTTTCGTCTCTAGCAGGCTGATTCCTACTAGTTGTCACTCGCAGTGGCGCGGTTACGATTGAGCGAGACAGCTACAGGAATCAGGCTGACGGTTACTAAAGCGTCCTCTACTGATTCAGATGGTCGCGCAATTCTCACGCAGAAGCTCGCAGGATTGTTCAAAGGGGTTTGAACATTTTTATATGGAAGCTGGCATATCCACTCGCCGCATTTTTTTTAATTTCCGGTGTTTCCGCGCATTATTAAATGAGTATATATGGGTAGAGAGCACTAAAACGAACAAAATATGTTCTGTAACATGGTGTCCTAAAGTGTCACGTTCCCGAGATAATTGGTGGTAAATACTTCACTGTTCTCATATAGCGACTTCTACCTTTAAATATCTCATGATACTTTAGGACACTATGACACAGAACATTTTTTGTTTCTTCTACCCATATTATACTTATTCCATCTTGCGCGGACAGCCTAGGAAAGTAAGCCAAGCAGTAGTGTGCAAACTGTGTTCAGGATTGAATGACAATGTTTCCAGCAAAATTAGTGAGCATAGAGAGATTTAACATCGAATATTTCAGGGTGACGAACGCTGGGCCTTAATTCTGCATGATAAGTGAACGCGCAGGTGAGGCGATATTCTAAGTGAGCTTGCATTTTCTTGCCCATCACGCAGAGAAATGTCAAAATATCGAACTAATAGGATAAGGAAGTACAGCCACATTCGATCACTAGGTATTTTGAAAAATGTCTACAGTATTCAGCAAGAAAAACGCAGGTTCACTTAGCGCTTCACCTCACTTGCGCGGTCACTTAGCTTGCAGAATACACGGGCAGTTACAATTGATTTGAATGCATTGACTCATTCAAAGTTCAAAATTATACATACAGGGTTATAAGGAAAGGGTATGCTAAGCTGAAAGAGGTCCATAGTACTCATGATTGTGAACATCTTTTACTATGGGACCAACCCTGAAATCGAGAAAAAAATATCAGCTGTTCCATTCATTTTGTCGAGTGTCATTGACATTTTTCTATGGAACAGCTGTAATTTTTTTTTGCGTTTTCGGGTTGGTCTCATACTAAAAGTTGTTCGTAATATATACAAAATTGCAACAAATTGAACAAATACTGCGTATACTAAGTAAATATAATCACATATGCATAAATTATTCCAAGTAACTCGGTAAAGCTAGTTTAAAATTTTAAACATGCTTAGTTTTTAGAAATATATAAATAATAGAAGATATATAATTAATAAGTTCGTTTTATGAAATACAATAGTAAACATTTAATTAATATGAAAACAAATTAACTAACATAAATGCATACCAGTTTTTTTCTGCACTTGAACTAAAAATAATTAAAACAAAAATAAAAATAGGTATATCCAATAAATTATGTATTTCACTAGCATAACCATTAAAAATAATACATTTTGTAGGCCACTTCCAGATACGCTTGAATTACGAGTATTGTGTCATTGAGACAGACTTCGAGCCGTCCGTGTTGAGCGAACAACATGCGAATTATTATTGTTACCTACATAAAACTACCCTCCAAAATATGTACGACGACAACAATATTTATTACTATTTTAGCTAAATTCTCATATAAATGAAAATTGCTTCTTATGAGAAATACATATCTTAAACCACCTAAAGATGAGTGCTATGAGCCTTTTCAGCTAAGCTTACCCTTTCCTTATGACCCTGTATATAAATTATGGCATGCGCTTAACTGTTATGGGGAAGTGTGAAGCTTACCAGGCGTGCGACTTGCTAACCTCATTACAAAAAATGAGTTGGTTGACTTGGATCTCTTGCTAATTTATGTCGTGTACTTTACAGTCGCGGCCGCAAAGTCACAGTCTGGGAACTTAGGCGGACAGTCTATGAGCCAATCCGGTAAGTTTCGTTTTCGATTCCGGAGGAGAGCTACAAGTTTTGCAACAACAGTAACTTCATCATTAAGTTTCATCAACAACTTTTCAGTTTCATACATAACTTTCACAAATATAAAGATTTTTTTTTAAGCCCTCTCTTTGTACCTCATTAAGGGCTCGCTCCCCTACTTATATATTTAACCTATATCGTTCCCACTTTTCAACAATTTTTGATATAAAAATTACTCGAGTGGAAATTAAAAGAAAAACTGTTATCTTTAGAATAATAATGCCAATGTTTTATAGCAATTTTTACGTTAACATTTTCTATTTTGACCAAGAAGAAGGAAAAAGATTTTTTTGAAGCTTTTTTCTCTTCTTTGCCATATAAAAGGACCTGTAAATTGCTACAAAGCATTGCCAATAATAACTGTTTATTATATTAAATTTCTACGCAGCTAGTTTTCTAACTAGTCATGGTAGCTCAGTGGGAGAACGCTCACCTCACATTCGTGAGGTAGCGGGTTCGAACCCGGGTGGGCCCGTACCAATGAGTTCTTTAGAACTTACGTACGGATATACCGCTGGCTTTACGGTGAAGGAAAACATCGTGAGGAAACCTGCATATTTCCGGAGAAGAAATTCGATGGCGTATGTGAATCCGCCAACACGCACTGGGCCAGCGTGGTGGATATGGCCCAATCACCCTTCGAGGGTAGGCTGATATTCCAGCAGTGGGATGTTTAAAGGTTTTGTTAGTAGTTTTCTATTAAAAAAAAAAATATGTGCAAATGAGATAGCTGAATTAAGGAAGTGAGCTTTTAAAATATATCACTTTCTGTTTTCACCAAGGCATACATAACTATATCTCGGGGGCTTGATTTTAAAAATGCTTCGATATGAATATCTTTTCGCATTCGAAAACAATCACCAGGATATCAAATCTGCGTGATCACGATTTTGCGTGTTTTTGAATCATTCGAGTTCTGAATGACAATTTATTACAAAACTTTAAAAAAAAACTATATCGTAACCGTGCAACCGGTAAACAGGTAAGTTTCGCAACTTCTAAAAAATCGTCAATTACAAATAAAACAGACGAAAATTTGTAGTCTCTGTAATAATACATCAATATTATGCAATATAAATAGTTAAGGCCTGTATAAGTCTCTATATAATATATAATATATATATTATATATATTACCTGATCTGATATACTTAATACGAACGAGATAGCTACATATGGATTTCATAAGAGCAAAAAGGACAAGCTATGTTTCTTTTACTCTCGTGAAATTCAAGTTTCTATCCCTTTCGCGGAAATCAGTTCAGGTGCGTGTGTGGAGGCTCTGATCAGGTTACAAGCTCGCCATGCTGTCTACTTTATTGCCACAAATTTATAAAATTATTTTGTTGGAATTTTCTACATTTCTTTATCATATCTTTGTAATCACAAGCTCATATGTCAGATTTTCTCTTGATATAAGGCAAAACCGTTGAAACTAATCGATGCTTTAGTTAATCATTTGATTATTTCAAAATTGTGACTATTTGGAATTTCGTTCAATAGTCGGTCGTTTCGCATGAAAATACAGAGGCGTGTGTTTCAAAAATCGAGCCCTTGGGCAGGTCTGGCCTTACCTATAATGTTATTCACAATTTGGAACTTGCGTTACTTTATTCTTTTGTTGTTCTTCCTTCACTTTCCTCAACACAAATCACTCATTATTGAACTGAAATTTGATGCCTCTGATGAATTTGATGTTTTTTGATTTGATGAAAATTAATTTGGTCTGTTCAGATCGCCTTCGGATTAAAGTCCAATATTAATAACAACAAACATTTCTTAGCAATTTTAATATTTATACTTATAATTATAAAGTATGTAAATAACAAGGTTCGCCGATATATATTTGCGGATATATATCATGATATATATCAAGATATATATCAATTGATTTTTACCTTTATATATACCTATCAATTGATTTTTTCCTGTTTTCTAGACTAAACATTTTAGAGATTAATGTTTACTCTGGTAATACGTAGCAAAAAACTACAATTCAGAATAATTTTGATTGTTTCCCAAAATGGCAACCTCATTTAAAGTTGGGGAAATCCCCTTTACTTTAACTTAGCTAGCGGCTAGCTTTTTATTGAAATTCAAACCTTAACTTCATATTATATAAGTTTTATTTTACGAGGTAATCAAAAATGGGGATTCCCTGGAGCTCGTAGCGTAATAATTTTCACTTTCTAGGGAAAATTTGCTTCTTTTTCTTAGCCTGGATAATGTGGATATATATCTAAAAATCGGATTTTTGATATTTATTACAAAAATCCGATTTTTTCAAACTCTGGTAAATAATGTATGTGTGTAGGGTTTGTTTCTGTCTTCTTTTTTTTTTACATTGCTTATTGTTTTGTTTATTGTTTTCAGGTGCGGCTGCAATCTCCGCTGGACCGGGCGGCGTCAGCACAGGTGGGTTCTTTCCAGTATTTCCACTTCCATCCAGCTGCTTCCTCCCTTCCTGTCGATAGGATATCGAGCCACATTTTTACGGATTGCAACGTATTTTTCAAAAAGGGTTCCCATCAAGCCACACCCAGGGACCCTATTCCTGTGCGCTCGAGATTATCTCGTTCACTCTCTCTTATTTAGATTTTAATGGGAGTGAGAGTGACCGAGATAATCTCGAGCGCACAGGAATAGGGTCCCAGGGCGACAGTGTTACTGATGGGCAAAAAAAAAAAACGAGTAATGTGACTCGTTTGGTGTCATGTTAGACATTGTGAAGCCATCCCTCATCCGGTGTATCTACTAATACTTTAAATCACAAGCTTATGTATATATATATATCATATTTGAGGTGTTTATTAATATTACTTCAAAGTAAATTTAATTATTATAGTGGTTTTCACATGGCGTATTATTATAATTATTTTTTTTTTGTGCGTAATTGTGTAAGTATGTAAATATATAAGTATTTGATGTTAATCATTGTTAAATTACATCAGCAAGTAACTATTAATTAAAGAAATAATTGATTTGGTCCCAATATTAAAGCAAAATTCGTTTTTTTTCTCTTTTCTGCTATATATAAGTACATTAGTATTATACTAAGTACGTTTCTACTGTGTACAGGTGCAGCCGCGGCGGCTTCGAGTGGTAACGGTGGTGGCAGTTCAGGTTGGTTATTATTCTCGAGTACTAAGTACGTACCTACATCAGCAAGTAACTATTAATTAAAGAAATAATTGATTTGGTCCCAATATTAAAGCAAAATTAGTTTTTTTTCTCTTTTCTGCTATATATAAGTACATTAGTATTATACTAAGTACGTTTCTACTGTGTACAGGTGCAGCCGCGGCGGCTTCGAGTGGTAACGGTGGTGGCAGTTCAGGTTGGTTATTATTCTCGAGTACTAAGTACGTACCTACATTTTAGTGTTATAATTTCTACTAAATATTGGTGTGTATTGTACTACACCACCGTGCTATTACGGCGCCTCCAATTCAGGTCGGTTAATAATCTCACTTCCTAGGCACAGATGTTTTAGTGTTATATATAAGGTGCAACGTTTCGCTCAGCGCGCCAAATACAAATTTTCTTGCATTACAACATTTACAACTCAATTACTCATCGTAGGTTCGTAAAAACTAATTTTAGGCCAGTAAATAGTTTGTACCCAGAAATTACACCAACCAAAAAATCAAGATAGATAAACTCTTTATTGCGTATTTATTCTTTATTGTGTAGTTTTTATATTCAGTTTTAGTTGATAAAATATTTGTAAAATTTGATAAATGGCACGGACCCCGGAGCCCGTGGAGCAATATTGTAAAATATTTAAAAAAAAATACTTTATTGCTCACTCAAAGAAAAAACATTGAAAACGAGGCTTAAAAACTAGCGTAACAGCTGGCGGCCTTATCGCTGAAAGCGATCTCTTCCAGGCAACCTTACGATGGACAGGATTCATAGAAGAGGTAGAAGACGAGTTGTGCAATGATAGAGATTGTGTGATATTTATACTAGAATAAACTGGTATAATATAATAGAACGAGTATAATATAGGCATACAAACTAATAATACATACATACTAATACAAACTTAAATTATTTATGAAAAAAATATCAAAGTGATAGCTAGTATACACTTCTCACTTTAGCTGATTTTCAAATGAAAAATGAATGAAAATCAGCTTATTGAGATTCGTAGCTAAACCAATATTACCTAGGTGATCATTTCAGTCGTAATTTCTCGACACAACCTAAGTATGTATTGGCGCAAATTTGGGTCCAATAAATCCACGATGAGTAATTATGGGGTAATTGAAAAAAAAGCACAAGAAAATTTGAATTTAGCGCGCTGAGCAAAATGTTGCACCGGAGCTGATTCGAGACAAAGCTAGCGCTAAGTAATAAATACACTTTAGCTTGCTGGTGAAAAGAGATGGCATGAGCGAGAGCTAAGAAAAAAACTCAATAATCGCTAACTACAACTAAACCGGGAAATCAATCAAAATTCTGTGCCATACAATCCTAGATATTATTATTACCTCACTATTAGTGTTATAATCACTTGAATATACACTAGGCGTTCGGAGATCTAGCGAAAAATGTGTGATAATCGAGGTCTTTTCAATAATTATTTTTATCCAGGAAATGTCATGTAATCATGTTTTCCCTCTTATCTATATTAGAGGATATAACCAAAAAAACATAAAATCTCCATAAGAGCTCTTAACTACATATCCAAGGTGCACGAAATAGTTTTTTTTTTGTTTAGCTTCATAATGTCTTGCTTCTAAACATTGGTGTAATACACAGTGATTTTCTATTTCCATTAGACATAAGTATGATACTAAATATTTATCTTCTGTTTACAGCCTCAGCAGCAAGTGCAAGTAGCGGCTCTTCGGGTTCAGGTTGGTTCAGGTTCATTCTTTTCAGGGTTCTGTCGTACTACAAGTTAACCCATATAAGTTCGTCACGTCTGTCTATCTGTCTGAATCCTTTACAGCCATATAACTAAAAAACTGTGTCTAAAATACCCAATCTGTAGTGTCTGTGTGTGTGAAAGACACTATAGATTGGTTATTTTAGACACAGTTTGAAAATGAACTTCTGTAAAGTTACGCATGTATCAATCAGCCTTATAACTTCTTCTAAAGTTATAAACCTACATGCATAAAATTTAGCACAACGATAGTCTAAGTATTGATCTGAAGTTCAAAAAATAATCTATTTATTATTTTTTATAATAAAGGTAGTTCCCATACATGTAAAGAGGGGATGAAAAATATTTTTTTGTTGTACCCCATGATGTGGGGTGTCGTTGAATAGGTCTTTTAAAGTTAACATATTTTGAAAGAATAATAAAAAAAATTGTTTTATATTAAGGGTTGGCTAAAAGTAGTTAAGGATAGAATAGATGAGGTGGGGATAGAAAAAAACAATTCTCTATCCCCCACTTGTGAGTGATAGCTAGTATAAGTACACTTCTCACTAAACCATAACCAAAATGAAAAGCAGCTTAGCGAGATTCGTAGCTAAACCAATATTACCTAGGTGATCATTTCAGCCGTAATTTCTTGACACAACCTAAGTATGTATTGGCGCAAATTTGGCTCCAATAAATCCACGATGAGCAATTATGGTAATAGAAAAAAAGCGCAAAAAAAATTGAATTTAGCGCTTATTAAATGTTGCACCGGAGCTGATTCGAGACAAAGCTAGCGCTAAGTTATGCACTTTCGCTTGCTGGTGAAAAGAGATGGCGTTAGCGCGAGCTAAGGAAAAACCCAATAATCGCTAACTACAACTAAACCGGGCAATCAATCAAAATTCTGTGCCTTGCAATCGTAGATATTATTATTACCTGACTATTAGTGTAATAATCACTTGAATATACACTAGGCGTTCGCATATACAAACATATAAACATACATACAATTGCCGGTTTGCTCCCGTAGTCTCTGAAACCTTCGCTTAGATCGGTCAGCTATTAGAAGATATAACCAAAAAAGATTTATCTCCACATAAGATCCCTTAACTACATAACCAAGGTGCGCGAAATAGAAAAAAAACAATGTTAATACTTTATCTTCATAATATCTTGTTTCTAAACATTGGTGTAATACACAGCGATTTTCTTTTTCCATTAGACATAAGTTCTCAGGTTCCAGCCAAAAATCCAAAATAGTTTGGTTATTACTAGGGTTGCAGTATGTGTGTTATAAAACAAGTTTATCAGTTTTGGGCCCGTACTGTGACGTACTTATTGCGATGATTGTTAGGTTCAGCCGCCGTCGCTGGACCTCACAATAGGTACTACTGACAATTCTGCCCTAGCGCGATTCTGTCCGAGCCTGCTTCTTTCATGTCGGCTGCCTTATTCGCTCATTTAGAACATTTTAAAAGATTATAATTATTATCATTAATTGGAAATCTGGAGTTTTGGCGGGAACCTGAAAAAGTCATGTCGTGTCATTGAATTATATTCCTAATCTTGGAATATTTTCGAGTGTTAATGTGTAAACATGCTGGATTTTTATCCGTTAAGTGTTCGTGTTCGTGAACGTGCACGAGTGCTGGTGAATAGTAAAAGTTTATTCATGTGAAACGTGAATACTTGTGATGTTTCCGTAGTGGTGGCATGACGTGGACTTAACCGTGACTTACTTTTCATGACTTAAATTATGACTGACAGTTGTTTTAATTGTGAAATATTTGTCTTCACTTGAAATACTACAATACTTGACACTGTCTAAATACACAACGTGTGGAACCAAAACATAAGAAAAAGAGAGTGGACATTTAAAAGAAACAATATACAGTAAAATCGTAAAATACTATTTTTATTTTATCATAAATTTTTAGGGTTTCATACTACTACAAGTAGCCTTAATAAGTTCGTCATAAAAACATATAAATACTTCAAACGTCCTACGCACTTACGGAACCCTACTAAGCATGGCCCGACATGCTCCTAACAAGTTATTTAGAAAACCGCATGTTAACCCGTCTCTTAATTCTACAAACTCTCAAGATAATAAAAAAATAAGCTTAAGCTGAGTCTCGTGCACTAAGGATCAGGTAGGTATGTTCCGTGGTTCAACTTGTAATAGACATCCTTATATTTTTGTTTTAATAAAACGGAAATACGTTAAATTCAGTCGGTTAAAACAAAATGTGTCAAAACCACGTCAGGTTTCATAGTAAAATCCTAATATTTTCTTAAATTGTGTCGTAACTTCAACATTCCTGCACCGATTTTGATGAAACAAAGCCTATGCTATGCGCCGAAATCTACAGAACATATTTTAAAAACTGCATGTAAATCCGTGCCTTAGTTTCTGAGTTTATCCCGGACAGACAGACAAACAAAAATTTTGAAAACTATATTTTTGGGTTCTGTTGCTCCTAAAGAATGTATCTTCAACAATATCTTCAAAAAAAGTAAAGTAATCCCATCGTTACAGTTTTATTATAAGCATAGATATATAGATAGAATAACCGCCACCACCGCTGACTTCATCCGATGCCTCCGGAACGTTTCTCTAACAGCTGAGGTTGACAGGTCAGCTGAGGCCTGACGAGATTGGTGCAAGGGGCACGAGAACATACACAACAATATTAGTTACTAAAATGTTACTACTTGAATAATACCTACTTGTATAAAATAATCAATATTATTATACTACTTACTAATTAATAATCTTCATTATCAACATCCAAGAGGTCCAATGCTGAACATAGGGCTTAGACCGCCACACCGATCGACAGCTTGTCGGCATTAAATGTGCTTGTGTTTTTTGTGCAGGATCAGGATCAGGAGCAGGAGCAGGATCAGGATCAGGATCGGGAGCAGGAGCAGGATCAGGAGCAGGGGCAGGATATGGACAAGGTTGGTACCTAACGTAAGAAGACGTCAATGACCGAAGCTGTCCCATTTTGCGATACTCCGTCCCGATAACCCCGAAGAAAGCTTTGGGACGCATTTGTCTCGAACCTCGGTTTAGGTTTTATTCCTAATTCAAATGGCACAAAATAAGTGTATGTTCACTTCGCAAGAATGTGTTTGGCTGGATTTATTCACTTCAAAAAGCGTATTAGCATTATGAATGAAACAAACAGCTCAAGGAATTAGCAAAGTTAAACAAACGCGCTTCAATTTCATAATTGACAACAACGAATTAGAACTACTTCATGTGTGTATTATTGGTACTAAAATTATGTTTTTGACATACACCCACTACATAATTATTACTAAAGAAATAGGTACATTACATCAATATATTATAGCCTTTCGCAAAGAAAGTATCTATATGGATCCCAACGTCAAAACAGCCATTTGGGCCACAGATAAATAGTGAGTATTGGGCTTAAGCCTTTTCTCCACGCATTATGAACCCATTGCCTTTTTGTTACGTATGTTTCTTCATATTTGTCTAATAGTAAAGCAATCGCTGGTAACTGCCTTATTGATGTAGCTGCGATTTAGCTCTCGAATGTACTAGAAATCACTGAACACGTAGCACTGGCGGCACTGACGTGTGCGTGTGCCTTTAGTCATCTCGTGTCACTTTCATGCCGACTTTAGAAGTCTCGCTCGATCGCGTTTCTCATTGCAAAGTAGGTATTGGTCTCGTGCATTGAGCTAATATAGTATATATAGTAGTAATGGCTCAATGGTCTCGTGTCGGTATTTTGTACCCGTGTCAAAGGGATTTATTCATCAGTTCTAGTAATGATTCGACGTATGGATGTATGTTCCCATGTGACTGATGTGACCTTGTGTAGCCTAAATAGCTTGATAATTTTTGGCGTGCGAGGTATTTACCATATAAATTTATAATACGACACACGCGTCTTCCAATCGTTTTAAATCAGTGTTAAATACGAGACACTCGTCTTCCAATCGATTCAAATCCATGTTCAATATGAGACACGCGTCTTCAACTCGTTTCAAATCCGTGGTCAATACAAGGCACGCGTCACCAATAATACAAATCCGTGTTCAATACGAGGCATGCGTCTTCAAATCGTTTCAAATCAGTGGCTCGCGTCTTCCAATCGATTCAAATCCATGTTCAATACGAGGCACGAGTCTTCCAACCGCGTATGGCGTGGTGTGGTGTGACAGCGTAAATTTGGTACATACTCACCATTTAGCTAATCTGATCATGAAGTAATAAGGTATGCTTTGAGCATTTTTTTTTAAATGTGATTGTTAAAAGATTGATGTTTAAAGTATTTTTTCCATATGCAGATACAGGCTATGAGTATACTCAACAAGAAAATTACCAATCACAACAAATTGGATGCTCTTATGTTTTTTTTTTTTGTATGTTCGTCAGTTTACTCCTCCGACTGGTCGGAGACGTTAAGAAACAAACATTATTGCATCGGTTTTTGTTTCATGCAAAGTTTGCTATTAAATTCTGATGGGTAGATTAGGTTAGTTAGGTTATTTTCAAGTACATCTACCTAGGACAAGCAGTCCAACTAGGTAGGTCCAACTTCGAGAAAGAGGTCAATCGTCGAATCCGACTCGGCTGGGCAGCGTTCGGAAAACTGCGCAGCGTTTTCTCGTCCAAAATACCTCAGTGCCTAAAGTCGAAGGTCTTCAATCAGTGTGTGTTGCCAGTGATGACTTATGGCTCTAAAACGTGGTCTCTTACTGTGGGCCTTATTAGTAAGCTCAAAGTAGCACAACGAGCTATGGAGAGGGCTATGCTCAGGGTTTCTCTGCGAGATCGAATCAAAAATGAGGAGATCCGTAGACGAACGAAAGTAACTGACATAGCCCAGAGGATTAGCACGTTGAAGTGGCAGTGGGCAGGGCACATAAAACGCTGAACTGATGGCCAATGGGGCTGTAAGGTTCTCGAATGGAGACCACGTACCGGCAAGCGCAGCGTAGGACGTCCACCCACAAGGTGGACAGACGACCTGATAAAGACCGCAGGGACGCGCTGGATGCAAACCGCTTCAAACCGCTCTTCGTGGAAATCTAAGGGGGAGGCCTATGTCCAGCAGTGGACGTCCTGTGGCTGAGATGATGATGATGATGATGATGAGGTTAATTTAGTTAAATTTTATAGAAGCGAGTGAGAGCATAACTTTGGTCTCCCTATTTGGCTAATCTGGTAATAAAGTGGTGCCCTTTGTTTTGAACATAGTTTCATAACGTGATCGTTAGGAGATCGGTGTTAAATGTGTTTTTTTTATCTGCAGGTCAAAACAATAACTATCGGCAAGCAAACGGTAACTACCAATCACAAGGTTAGTTTCTTCTTTGTCCATATGTCTTAAGATTGAGTATTATGCGTGCTAACTGGCTTAAGAAGCTGATCTGAGAAATAATCATTGAGCTATTATTACTACGTATAGAGAAGCTTTCATAAGCAAATGTCATATTGTTCCACTTTGTTAAGAGTATACACTAAAGTTTGCTTCAGCGCTGAAACAATAATTAGTCGTCTAACCAGACAGTAGACTACGCAGCGCTAGAACGCTTTTGAGGTATACTTTTCTTGCGACCAATAGGTCAAAAGCACCGTTACTTTCATGGCGCTTACGAGTTTCGTTCAACGTTCTGCAAAAACTTGTCGATCCTATAGATGACAAAATGACGCAACACGGCGTCCGCTAAATATTTTATAAGACTTAAATTTAAAAATAATTATCTGGTTGCACATCGATGGAAAGTTATTCCTTTGCACTTCGCCATATTACGTGAATTATATTGGTGCAATATCGTATCACACAAGAGCGTATTTAATGCGTTTGAAAGTTTTTTTGTAAAAACAAACATGACTTAGATGCGCAAGAGCAAGCAACTGAGTGAAATGTAGCCAGCTGGCCTCTTTTAGACTGAACACAGTCGGGATGTGCGCCGTCCTCTATACGTAGTAATAATAGCTCAATGGAAAAATATGTGGGTATTCTACTCCTTGTATATCATTAGTTATTTTGGATAGAAATCATTTATTAAGATATAATATTATGTTGTTTGGTTTTATTATCTAGTATAGCTACACGTAAGAGGGAAAACGTGGTTAAGTGAAAAGTATTCTCATGTTTCTATGTCTGTGGTATTTCGGTCAAACAAGTTTAACAACAATGTAAGTAAGTGATGTGCCATCAAGCGTTGGTATTACTGTTAAATGATCGGGATTTTGTATTTCGACCACATATTACCTTACCTTTTTGAAAGTCTCGAGACTAAGCAAACCCTAACTAGATAAAAAATGTGACTAAAACACTAGTGACTAGTGATCACTAGAGTGACATTATAACTTTGGTCTCCCTATTTGGCTAATCTGGTAATAAAGTGGTGCCCTTTGTTTTGAACATAGTTTCATAACGTGATCGTTAGGAGATCGGTGTTAAATGTGTTTTTTTTTATCTGCAGGTCAAAACAATAACTATCGGCAAGCAAACGGTAACTACCAATCACAAGGTTAGTTCCTCCTTGTCCATATGTCTTAAGATTGAGTATTATGCGTGCTAACTGGCTTAAGAAGCTGATCTGAGAAAAAAACATTGAGCTATTATTACTACGTATAGAGAAGCTATCATAAGCAAAAGTCGTCTACCACTTTGTTTTGTTTGTCCACTAAAGTTCGCCTTAGCGTTGAAACAATGATTAGTCATCTAACCACGCAGCGCTAGAACGCTTTTGAGGTATACTTTTCTTGCGACCAAAAGGTCGAAAGCACTGTGACTTTCATGGCGCTTACGCGTTTTGTTCAACGTTCTGCTACAACTTGTCGAACCTATAGATGACAAAGTGACGCAACACGGTGTCCGTTAAATATTTTGATAGACTTAAATTTAAAAATAATTATCTGGTTGCACCACTGATGGACAGTTATTTCTTTGCACTTCGCCGTATTACGTGAATTATTGGTGTAATATCGTATCGCACAAGAGCGTTTTTAATGCGTTTGAACGTTTTTTTTCGTAAAAACAAAATAATATGACTTAGATGCGCAAGAGCAAGCAACTGAGTGAAATGTAGGCAGCTGGCCTTTTTTGGATGGGAAACAGTAGTGATGTGCGCCGTCCTCTCTGTACGTTGTAATAATAGCTCAATGGAAAAAATGTGGTATTTCTACTCTGTGCATATCATTAGTTATTTTGGTTGGAGATCTTTTGTTGAGATATAATATAATGTTTTTGGTTTTATCAGCTATTATTGTAGCTACTTGTAAAAGGGAAATCTTGGTTACATGGCATGTTCCCGATAAAAAGAAACTTGAAAAAAGCCTTGATTTACACAATTTTCCGTAGATCTTCGAGCTCCTAGTATACCTTGAAGTGATTATAACTTTACTCTAAAAATAATATCTAGGATAATATCGATTGATTTTATCAGTTAACTTGTAATTAACAATTATATGGTTTTGTGACTAGTGCTCTGAAGCCACCTCTTTTCATCCATGCGTGAATGTGTACAGCCCTATCTTTTTCTCAAATTAGGCCGTTAGCATTCATTGTGCTTTGGTCAAACGTCTCGCTTGTTTATTAACCGTTTGATTAGACGACGGACATGTTCTACGACAAGATTGCACTGATCATTATAAACAACTTTTGCAATAGGATCAAGCCTTAAATCGCGACAAAAATATCTAAATAAATAATTTTCCAAAAAAAACTGTTTTTTTTGCCATCGACGAATGTACGGAACACCATTTTTTTCTCTCGCGATTTCAAGGTTGGCCTCTTAGTGAAAATTGTTAATAATTATGAGTACAATTGTTACTTTAAAATAATATATGTCAGGCATGATACTGAACATCATGTATACTCGTGCCACAGCAATCTCACTAGCACTTTTGCATGACTATGTAAGTCCGAGTTTTCAAAAAAATATGTTGTATCCTTCTATCATTATAGATACCAGAAATATCTGAAGGAAATTCTCGTATTGATGTTTTTGCCATTTGACTATTTGGCTTATATGATGATGAGGTGATGACTTTTGTTTTAATCATAGTTTTTATAATGAGATCGTAAGGAGACTGGTTTTTCACGTGTTTTCTTTGTGTGCAGATGATTGGCAACAAAACAATTACTACCCACTATCACAAGGAATACAACAAGGTAGATATTCTCAAGGCTAGTTCCTTCTTATCTAGATGTCTGAAGATTAAGTATAAGCGTGTTTACTGTTTGCCAGCTCCGACCACATCTTTGCTTATCATTCAGTGCGCTGTGGTCGAACGTTTCGCCTGTTAAGGGGTATATACTAGGTGTTCGGTTAGACGATGGACATATTATAGAATATCATAGTACTCATCATTTTAGGCAACTTGACTTGGATGCGCAAGAGCAAGGTACTGAGTAAAATGTAGCCAGCTGGCCTCTTTTGGACGGAACACAGTAGTGATGTGCGCCGTCCTCTCTGTACGTAGTAATAATAGCTCAATGGAAAAAATTTGGTTTTTCTACTCCGTGCATATCATTAGTTATTTTGGTTAGAGTTCTTTTGTTGAGATATATTATGTTGTTTGGTTTTATCATCTATTATTGTAGCTACTTGTAAAAGGGAAATCTTGGTTACATGGCATGTTCCCGATAAAAAGAAACTTGAAAAAAGCCTTGATTTACACAATTTTCCGTAGATCTCCGAGCTCCTAGTGTACCTTGAAGTGATTATATCTTTACTCTAACAATAATATCTAGGATAATATCGATTGATTTTATCAGTTAACTTGTAATTAACAATTATATGGTTTTGTGACTAGTGCTCTGAAGCCACCTCTTTTCATCCATGCGCAAATGTGTACAGCCCTATCATTTTCTCAAATTAGGCCGTTAGCATTCATTGTGCTTTGGTCAAACGTCTCGCTTGTTTATTAACCGTTTGATTAGACGACGGACATATTCTAGGACACGATTGCACTGATCATTATAAACAACTTTTGCAATAGGATCAAGCCTTAAATCGCGACAAAAATATCTAAATAAATTATTTTCCAAAGAAAACTGTTTTTTTGCCATCGACGAATGTACGGAACACCATTTTTTTCTGTCGCGATTTCAAGGTTGGCCTCTTAGTGAAAATTGTTAATAATTATGAGTACAATTGTTACTTTAAAATAATATGTGTCAGTCATGATACTGAACATCATGTATACTCGTGCCAAAGCAATCGCACTAGCACTTTTGCATGATTATGTAAGTCTGAGTTTTCAAAAAAAATATGTTGTATTTTTCTATCATAATAGATATCAGAAATATCTGAAGGAAATTCGCGTATTGATGTCTTTGCCATTTGACTATTTGGCTTATATGATGATGAGGTGATGACCTTTGTTTTAATCATAGTTTTTATAATGAGATCGTAAGGAGACTGGTTTTTCACGTGTTTTCTTTGTGTGCAGATGATTGGCAACAAAACAATTACTACCCACTATCACAAGGAATACAACAAGGTAGATATTCTCAAGGCTAGTTCCTTCTTATCTAGATGTCTGAAGATTAAGTATAAGCGTGTTTACTGTTTGCCAGCTCCGACCACATCTTTGCTTATCATTCAGTGCGCTGTGGTCGAACGTTTCGCCTGTTAAGGGGTATATACTAGGTGTTCGGTTAGACGATGGACATATTATAGAATATCATAGTACTCATCATTTTAGGCAACTTGACTTGGATGCGCAAGAGCAAGGTACTGAGTAAAATGTAGCCAGCTGGCCTCTTTTGGACGGAACACAGTAGTGATGTGCGCCGTCCTCTCTGTACGTAGTAATAATAGCTCAATGGAAAAAATTTGGTTTTTCTACTCCGTGCATATCATTAGTTATTTTGGTTAGAGTTCTTTTGTTGAGATATAATATGTTGTTTGGTTTTATCATCTATTATTGTAGCTACTTGTAAAAGGGAAATCTTGGTTACATGGCATGTTCCCGATAAAAAGAAACTTGAAAAAAGCCTTGATTTACACAATTTTCCGTAGATCTCCGAGCTCCTAGTATACCTTGAAGTGATTATAACTTTGATTGATTTTATCGGTTAACTTGTAATTACAATTAGATGGTTTTGTGACTAGTGCTCTGAAGCCACCTCTTTTCATCCATGCGCGAATGTGTACAGCACTATCTTTTTCTCAAATTAGGCCCTTAGCATTCATTGTGCTTTGGTCAAACGTCTCGCTTGTTTATTAACCGTTTGATTAGACGACGGACATGTTCTAGGACAAGATTGCACTGATCATTATAAACAACTTTTGCCATAGTATCAAGTCTAAAATCACGACAAGAATATCTAAATCAATTCTTTTCCAAAGAAAACTGTTATTTGCCGACGACGAAATGTATGGAACACCATTTTTTTCTCTCGCGATTTCAAGGTTGGCCTCTTAGTGAAAATTGTTAATAATTATGAGTACAATTGTTACTTTAAAATAATATATGTCAGGCATGATACTGAACATCATGTATACTCGTGCCACAGCAATCTCACTAGCACTTTTGCATGATTATGTAAGTCCGAGTTTTCAAAAAAATATGTTGTATCCTTCTATCATTATAGATACCAGAAATATCTGAAGGAAATTCTCGTATTGATGTTTTTGCCATTTGACTATTTGGCTTATATGATGATGAGGTGATTGATGACTTTTGTTTTAATCATAGTTTTTATAATGAGATCGTAAGGAGACTGGTTTTTCACGTGGTTTTTTTGTGTGCAGATGATTGGCAACAAAACAATAACTTCCTAGGACAAACACCACAACAAGGATTTTCACAAGGTTAGTTCCTTCTTTTCCAGGGGTCTGAAGATTAAGTACTTACGGTTAAGCGATAGGATAAAGCGTGTTTACTGTTTGCCAGCTCCGACCACATCTTTGCTTATCATTCAGTGCGCTGTGGTCGAACGTTTCGCCTGTTAAGGGGTATATACTAGGTGTTCGGTTAGACGATGGACATATTATAGAATATCATAGTACTCATCATTTTAGGCAACTTGACTTGGATGCGCAAGAGCAAGGTACTGAGTAAAATGTAGCCAGCTGGCCTCTTTTGGACGGAACACAGTAGTGATGTGCGCCGTCCTCTCTGTACGTAGTAATAATAGCTCAATGGAAAAAATTTGGTTTTTCTACTCCGTGCATATCATTAGTTATTTTGGTTAGAGTTCTTTTGTTGAGATATATTATGTTGTTTGGTTTTATCATCTATTATTGTAGCTACTTGTAAAAGGGAAATCTTGGTTACATGGCATGTTCCCGATAAAAAGAAACTTGAAAAAAGCCTTGATTTACACAATTTTCCGTAGATCTCCGAGCTCCTAGTATACCTTGAAGTGATTATAACTTTGATTGATTTTATCGGTTAACTTGTAATTACAATTAGATGGTTTTGTGACTAGTGCTCTGAAGCCACCTCTTTTCATCCATGCGCGAATGTGTACAGCACTATCTTTTTCTCAAATTAGGCCCTTAGCATTCATTGTGCTTTGGTCAAACGTCTCGCTTGTTTATTAACCGTTTGATTAGACGACGGACATGTTCTAGGACAAGATTGCACTGATCATTATAAACAACTTTTGCCATAGTATCAAGTCTAAAATCACGACAAGAATATCTAAATCAATTCTTTTCCAAAGAAAACTGTTATTTGCCGACGACGAAATGTATGGAACACCAATTTTTTTAAGGTTGGCCTCCTAGTGAAATTTGTTAATAATTATGAGTACAATCGAGTACATGCTGTATCTGTCTATCATAATAGATATCAGAAATATCTGAAGGAAATTTTCGTATTAATGTCTTTGCCATTTGACTATTTGGCTTATATGATGATGAGGTTTTTTTGATTATATATTATACTTATATGATGATAACCTTTGTTTTAATCATAGTTTTTATAATGAGATCGTAAGGAGACTGGTTTTTCACGTGGTTTTTTTGTGTGCAGATGATTGGCAACAAAACAATAACTCCCAACAACAGCCAGCAGAACAAGGATCTTATCAAGGTTAGTTCCTTCTTTTCCAGGTGTCTGAAGATTAAGTACTTACGGTTAAGCGATAGGATAAAGCGTGTTTACTGTTTGCCAGCTCCGACCACATCTTTGCTTATCATTCAGTGCACTGTGGTCGAACGTTTCGCCTGTTAAGGGATATATACTAGGTGTTCGGTTAAACGACGGACATATTATAGAATATCATAGTACTCATAATTTTAGGCAACTTGACTTGGATGCGCAAGAGCAAGCAACTGAGTAAAATGTAGCCAGCTGGCCTCTTTTGGACGGAACACAGTAGTGATGTGCGCCGTCCTCTCTGTACGTAGTAATAATAGCTCAATGGAAAAAATGTGTTTTTTCTACTTCGTGCATATCATTAGTTATTTTGGTTGGAGATCTTTTGTTGAGATATAATATTATGTTGTTTGGTTTTATCATCTATTATTATAGCTACTCGTAAATAGGAAATCTTAGTTACATGGCGTTTTCCCGATAAAAAAAACACGGAAAAAGCCTTGATTTACACAATTTTTACGCTAGATCTCCAAGTTCCTTGTGTACATTAAAGTGTTTATTACTTTACTCTAATAGTGGGGTAATAATAATATGTAGCACTTTATCGATTGATTTTATCGCCTAACTTCTGAAGAGGCGTTTTCAAAAAAAAAAAAAGTTTGACAATACTCACTAGATGGCGCATTAGGCATGGAGTTTTACCTGTCATTGTCGATTCTGTCGAAATATTTTGTTTATTTTTTAAATCTTAAATTTTGGCTCCACACGTGTATTTAGCCAGTGTAAACTATTGTAATATTTCAAATGAAGTCAAATACATAGTTACATTACTTGAAATTGGCTAAATACAAATGTGGAACCAAAAACTACGAGAAAAAAAAGGCACACGTACATTTTTTTGTCTTTCATGTCTTGACAGTGACAGAAAAAGTTCAAGTTACTTCTAACGCCATCTATAGGGTACTTTTATTACTAGGTTTTCTTTTTTTTTTTGGAATACGCCTCATTACAATTAGGTGGTTTTATGACTAGTGCTCTGAAGCCACCTCTTTTCATCGATGCGTGAATCTGTACAGCCCTATCTTTTTCTCGAATTAGGCCCTTAGCATTCATTATCCTATGGTCAAACGCCTCGCTTGTTTATTAACCGTTTGATTAGACGATGGACATGTTCTAGGACAAGATTGCACTGATCATTATAAAAAACTTTTGCAATAGGAGCAAGCCTAAAATCGGGAAAAAAATATCTAAATCAATTCTTTTCCAAAGAAAACTGTTATATGCCATCGACAAAATGTATGGAACACCATTTTTTTCTCTCGCGATTTCAAGGTTGGCCTCCTAGTGAAAACTCTTATTAATTATGAGTACAATTGTTATTTTAAAATAGTATATGTCAGTCATGATACTGAACATCATGTATACTCGTGCCACAGCAATCTCACTAGCACTTTTGCATGACTATGTAAGTCTGAGTTTTCAAAAAAATATGTTGTATTTTTCTATCATAATAGATATCAGAAATATCTGAAGGAAATTCTCGTCTTGATGTTTTTGCCATTTGACTATTTGGCTTATATGATGATGAGGTGATGACTGATGACCTTTGTTTTAATCATAGTTTTTATAATGTGATCATTAGGAGACTGGTAGGTGTTTAACGTGTTTTCTTTGTGTACAGTCGATCAGCAACAAAACAATAACATCCAACAACAGACAATACAACAAGGATCTTATCAAGGTTAGTTCCTTCTTTTCCAGACGACGGAGTTATTATAGAATATCCTTGTACTCATCATTATAGGCAAGTTTTACTATGGGCCAGAGCCAACAATTACGATCCAATCGTCCTCTAAAAGTGCTTACAGTCACAACAATTTGATCGGCGCCAATCAAACTGCTCCCAATTTGCGCCGACCGCCAGTAGCCTCACTTGCATGGATTTAGCAAGCTCACTTGTTTCGTAGACAGCGACACGTGCAAACGTCAAACATCAAACGCGCAAAAATTTCAATAGCCTTAGCGGCGTCGCTAGTGCCGCCACAAAAAAATAATAATTAAGTAATGGAACGATAATACGCATATTTTATTATTAGTATCATTAGCATCATAGTTTATAATGTGATCGTAAGGAGACTGGTGCTTCACATGTTTTCTCTGTGTGCAGGTTCTCAGCAGCAAAACAATCAGCAACAATCATCAGATATACAACAAGTTGGATCTTCTCAAGGTTAGTTTATTCTTGTCAACATGTCTAAACACAACACAACAACACAAGCTTCGCTTAGTTCTTGCTCTACAGTTGAATATCTAGTGAAGCATAGTAATTTACAAATAACTTGCTAAGAGGATGTCGGGAAATGCTTTGTAAGGTTCCGTAGGTGCGTAGGACTTTTGAAGTATTTAATCACTTTTTACCGTATATCTCACGTAATTATCACACGTAATTATCACACGTTGCCCGAAATGATTTTAAAATAAAGTTTTTACTAAGATGTATCAACATGGAAGATTACTAAGATTAAGTTTCTGAGATGCATAGTTTAGAAATGGCAGGGGGGGGGACTACACATTGTAAGCAACTTTGTCGGCCCATATTTCGCAAGCGGTACATCTGATAAAAAAAATGGTGTAGGAAGCTGTAAGTTTATTTCAAAAGACCTTTTCATGATACCCCAAACGTGAGGGACATGAATATTTTTTTTATCCCCACTTTACATGTATGACAGCCACCCTGTTAATATAAAATTATGAGTTTTTGATTCTTCCAAAATTGTCAATTGTCTTAAAAAGACCTGTTCAACAACACACCACATGACGGGGCTTAGCGATATTTTTTTTACCTCCTCTTTACATGTATTGGAACTTCACTTATTTTACAAAAAAATAAGTATTTTTATTTTCTTAAACGGTACATATACATAGACTATTGTTGTGCAAAATTTCATGTACAATTATTATTATAAGTTTATAACTTTGGAAGCTATAAGGCTGTAAAGGATTCAAACAGACAGACAGACATGACGAACTCATTAGAGTACTACGGAACCCTAAAAACAAGTCTAAGTCAACGACTTCAGTGTCTGCCCTGCCTAAGTCACGCTTCAGTTAGAAAGCTTTACTGTAAGCATCAACGGAGTTTTGGAAACAACACGAAAATACACGATTCACCACTTAATACGATTTGCCCACACTCGTGCACAAACATTGTATATAAAAATCGCACGTTTTTACATATACACTACACTTCATTTGAAAGAACACACGTTGTAGGAAAATAATAAAACGACGCCAAATTACTTCTTCACTTCGCCAAAACCAAATACTTGTATAAAATAAGTTTTTCTATTGCACCTTTTACCAGATGCTGATTTATGCCAGAGACAGACCCAGATTTCAAACTTCGGAGCCATGGTGTGGGCACTGTACCAGGCTTTCAACAATGTATTGCAAGACTCGGGGTGTGCCTGTGGACCTGTTAACTACGACGCGTCAAATTATTAATTAAACTCCAACCCCCGAATACAGAAACGTTTATTAACTTTGACAACAGATTCATTCTAATACTGCCTTTGTCTGGCACTAAGCAAGGGCAGCAATAGACTTAATCTGTCGTCAAAGTTAACAAACGTTTCTGTATTCGGGGGCAAGAAGTAAAAGAGTAACAAACGACGTAAAACTATTTTTTTAAAAGGCATTAAATATTTTCTGAGCTCTGTCCTGCAGCCTGATTACTTTAAATATCACTCGCATCGTATTTCGCTCGCACGGCGCGTCTAAGTCACGGTGTCGACTTATGTGACGAGACACAAAGTTATATACTTTACTCCATACGTATTGTTTTGGATGTTGACACGTACAGCGTGCGTGACAGAATTATTATCCTGAACCCTTCTGAATGCTCGTCGGATCACATGCGACTGAATACTATGTCGCTACGAGCGCCGTGACTATGAAGACGCGAGCGGAATAACGCGATTGAGATTGCAATTGATAACTAATGTAATCAACCTGCTGTAACAAACGTAGGTATTAATACAGGTATATCAAACATCAAAACAAGATATAGATTCCAGCCGGTCTATTACCATGTAACATAATATATTCATCGGTGTGTAGCCTATTCAATCCAAAGATTTTCTAGGATAATAATTTTACCACTTAGAGAACTAACGTATTGTAGGATCCTAGGATTTTACTAAGCAGAAAATCCTACGATTTTAGAACTAATTATTTACAATACTGTATGTCCTTTGTTTTAAAATAATTCCTATAAGTTTACTACTTCCTGTATATCTAGGTAGTACCTAAGTCCCACTTATTTTTATGTAATACCTACCGACGTGCTATTTTTTTGGACAGAATATAATATAAGTAATTGGCATTATGATACGAGTTTTATTTTACCATAAACACTATTGTTAAGAAATTCCATAGATCTGTGAGGTATCCTTATACAACTAGCTAGCTTCCCTCATCATCATCACACCTAAGAAGCAACGTTTCGCTCAGTGCGCCAATTTCAAATTTTCTTGCTTTTTTGTCAAATACAGTTTAATTGCTCATCGTGGGTTTACTGTAACCAAATTAACGCCAATGAATAGGCTGTATCAAAAAAATACGGCTAAAATTATCACCAAGATAACATTGGTTTACCTACAAATGTCGCATAAGCTGATTTTCATCTTGGTCTTTGGCTTAGTGACAAATGTAGGTATATTATTTCACCTTGATTTTATGGTACAATCTATTTATTAGCGCAGTTACTTTTCATGAACACGCGATGAGTAATTGAGCTGTAATTGACATAAACGTAGGGAAATATGAATTTGGCGCGCTGAGCGAAACGTTGCACCTTGAAGCTGCTTAATTTTGCGGCTGAATTGACTGAGCGAAGCGAAGGTCTTGGAACCTAGTATTACGGGAAGAAGTCGGCATTTGTATGTACGCTTGTATATTTGTACGACGATAACTTGCAAACCGTTGACTTGATCTTCGTGAAATAATTTAGGCAAGTAGTTCATTTTATTACGATTTTTAAGTTATACATATATATGAGCAAATTTGGTCAAAGGGCTGCAAAGATATAGAGGTCGAACGGAACAGATCGAAATGTCCCAAATCCATTTCCAACAAAATCTCAAGGTAGATGACGTTTTGCAGCGTCAGCGAATATTTCTACAAGCTCGGTGGAACAATATAATTTTATCAAACTACAAACTAAGAACTCAATTCTATAAAACTCACAAGTTATTTAAAATCCAACTTAAGCTGAGCCGTGTGCACTAAGGATCCGGTATGTTCCGTGGTTCAACTTGTAATAGTCCTCTCATATTTTCCTAAATTGCATCATAAATTCAATATTCCAGCTTCGATTTTGATTAAAAAATGCCTACGCTATGCGCCGGAATCCACAGAACATATTTAACAAACCGCATATAAATCCATGCCTTAGTTTCCGAGTTTATCCCGGAAAGACAGACAAACATTTTGAAAACTCTTTTTTAGGTTCTTTAGTTCTTTTGCTCCCAAATACTTCTAAAAAAACATATTTCAAAAATATCTTCTATGTACAGTATCCCCTCGTTACAGTTTTATATTATAAATATAAAATTAAGTTTATATAATATAATAATAATAAGTATAGCTTTGCAAAGCTCGCTAGGTTCTCAAGAGATGGCGTTGAAAACATTATTTTGGAAACATATTTTTTACGTCGTATATTGCAATCTAATTTGAACTAAACCTTTAGATAGCGGTCATATATTAATACTATGTTTCTACATTAACCATATTTTCATCGGCTTTTATAGCGGTTTGGACATTATCTGACTAAATACGTAAGCGCCGTAGTTTTAAGCAGATTTTTTGGGGGTACACTTTTTTGTATCAGGTGGTAATTCTTCTCGTGTAGATTTTCTTTGCTATTACTGATAGAAAAAACTCCGTGGTTGTCTCACATTTGGCCATTCTGTACTGTTAATAGTTGATGAGGCAAATAATGCCTGGAGGCTCGCTTGTCCAAATACCGATTTCCCAGAATTTGACTTCGCCGATACTGTTGGATCGGCCCAGAGCCGGCTTTACCTATGGTGCAGGGTGTGCAGCGCACAAGGGCGCAGGGTCTTAGGGGGAGCCGAGCGCCGCTCTCAAAGACCCTGCGCCCGTGTTATGCCCGATGCCGGGACGGTAGCTAACACAGATAAACCTGTGTTAACAAAGGAAGGCGCGCCACGAGCAGCTCCTTTTCTCTACGCTGTAGGTATATGATAGCTATAAATATTTAGCAGCTCGTCAGCATAATTTATTTCGGGTGCCCTGGTGCAGGACGGAGTACGGTAGGTTGGCCCCGGCGCCGAGAGCACTGAGTACGCTCAATGCCTTACTGGCCAAGAACTGGGATCTTGACTTGTTTAATTGTACGGAGGCAGAGGTTTACAGAATGACAATAGAGTTTATGACACCACTAAGGTCCTAGTGATGAAACCACTGAAATAAGTGTTAGTTAGTATGTTACTTTTTATATATTTTTGTTGCTGTTTGTTTATTGTTGTCTTTTCAATCAAATTTTGTATTATTACTTTTTCATCTTCCATTCATGCCACAAGAAAAACTTAAGTTTTTCTTTAAATTATTCTTTGTTTGTTGTATTAATGTTTTAAATTAGTTTTAAGCTTAGAATATGGTCCATGGGTGGGCGAATTGGGGTAACCTGTAATGCCCACCCAATGGAAAAGAATTGATGAATAAATAAATAAATGATGCGTGTTTGTACAGACTAGATACAGTACTAATTATAAAATTACGAGCTCACAAGCCCGGCTTCGCGCGGATAGGCAATTACACCCCAATTTACCTCTTTTGGGGTTGATTTTTGAAAAACCCTGAGAGATGTATTTCTTACTGTGAAAACTGACGTGGTTTGACACATTTTAATTGAAGAAAATGGGAATACTCACGTTTAATTCAGTCGGTTATTCCGAGTATAGTTTCGATCACATTGGGTGATCTTTATCAAGGAATGCTATAAGCGTGCCACGTGCGCGACCTCGTCTTGCGTTGCACAACCGAGTTATTTAAACATGAGTTTTCTCGTTTTATTAAATCAAAATGTATTTCTTAATTTACTGTAAGTACCCGTAGCGCACCCGTAGCGCACCACGCATCAATACACTTACAAGAAATTAGTCTGATTGGTTGATTGTCAGGCGCGAGAAGGCGTAACCTTGAGATAGCCAATGAGAACGCTCGCTCGCCCTCCCCGCGCCCCGCGCCGCGCCTCAAACTTTGGTGACTTTTTGTAGGAACAACGAATCTCGTAATGCGGTATCTAGTGTCTGTGGATAAAGCTAAAGTTTTGTATAAGTAATTGGAATTAGGCCTAAAAAGATAATTTTGTTTATTTATTTATTTAGTATTTAGTCTACGTATATTTTTTGTGTATCGTGTGAATCACAGGGCGATGTGGTCGCTGAGCGAAATAGCCCTTTTAAATAAAAATAAAAATTTATTCAATATTCATGATTCATTTATTTGTCAGAACATGGTTAACACACATACAAAGTAGCAGCCAAGTCTTAACCACAAAAATATTATAAATGCGAAAGTTTGTGTGTAAGTGTGTAAGTATGTAAGTGTGTTTGTTCCCGTTCAACTCTGTAACGCTGAACGAATTTGGATGAAATTTGGTATGGAGGGAGCGTATTTCCTGGAATAGCACATAGGCTACTTTTTATCCTGAAAATTTAACCGTTCCTGTAGAATAGCGGGTGAAACCGCGGGCCGCAGCTAGTAATGAATATTTTAAACAACACAAAAAAAAAACAACTTCAAGAAAATACTCTAAAAGAAAGCAGTGCCAACGAATGTTGTTGGCGCCAACCGTGAAATACTTAATATCACCGTGTGGAGCTCCGATGGCCATCTGTGGTCTTCTTCATCAGTTCTACTTCACCATAATATGGTACCTTCTGAATGCAAATGCTTGACTTGTTGATGAAAATACCAAAATCGCTATATTATGTATGCCTCTAATATAATATTTGAGGAGTTCCCTCAATTCATCATGGATCCCATTATCAGAACTGGATTATAATAAAAATAAGAACAATCTGGAAGTACCTATCTTCTTTAAAATAAAAAAAGAATTTTCCAAATCGGATTGTACTTACAAGAAGGAGTTGTGACGTAACAAACATATTAAAAAACACTTGAGAAACTCCTCCTTTTTTTGTTAGTCGGTTAAAAAGAACTCAAGTCCTTGCCAATTGTGGCGTGCGTAATAACTTACGTACGTGGCGGCATAAGTAGTGAGTATGAATAATAATTAAAGATACATATCATAGATTAGCATATTTTATATCTACTTGAAATCACACTAATATAATAAATTCGAAAGTATGTGTTTAAGTGTGTAAGTATGTGAGTAGGTATGTATGTAAGTGTGCTTGTTCCCGTTAAGCTCTGTAACAGCTGAGCGGATTTGAATTAAATTTAAATATAGCATGGTAAGGAGATAGATTAGGTAGGTACTGTTGAGTATCCGAACATCTATGCACGGTATTAATTTTATAAGTGTGCGTATCCGAACGTAAGATTATTCAACATAGATTGCAGCGCCACCAGGCGGCACTATTTGTAAACTCTCTTGATGATGAAAAATAAAAGATGGTGTAACACAAAGTGCGTTCATTATTATAATAAAATAATAGGAGCCCTAACAAACGCTTCCACTGCGCCACGATGGGAGAAAAAGAAGTCCTCCCACGTCTTACGGAAAAATACCAACTTCAGCAATTGGAAATTCCGCCTAAGTTTAATACTAGAAGAAAAAGGTGTAAGCCACACGCTAACAGAAACCAAGGGAGGAGACGCCATTCTTGAAGCCAAATTTAAGAAGGACGACGCGAAGGCACGTTCTCTAATGGTACAGTGCCTAAGTGACAAACATTTAGAAATTGTAAAGCAATGTTCAAGCGCAAAAGATATGCTAACCCAATTAAAGGAAACTTTCGAAAGAAAAAGTTTATTTAATAAACTTCATCTCAAAAAAAGGCTCATTACCATAAAATGTAGCGAAACAGAAAAGCTTCAAGACTTTTTCTATCGATTTGATGCAGCCGTCAGCGACGTAAAAGCCATCGGGTGTGATATATCCGAAGAAGATCAAGTGTGTCAATTAATCTCCGCAATGCCGCCGAGCTATGAACACGTTATAACCTCAATCGAGACAATGTCTACGGACAAGTCAATGACGCTGGAATTTACAAAAGCTAGACTGCTGGATGCGGAAATAAAAGTAAACCATTCTAGAAGAGAACCTTCAATAGCAGCATCATTTAACTGTTTTACATGCAATCAACCGGGACACAAAGCAGTACAATGTACTCAACGACAATGGAATGTAAATCAAGGACGTGGACAGACATACAATTCAAGACCAGGACAAAACAATTACCATGGACGAGGACAACCATTTCTAGGACGGGGACAGCAATATCATGGACGAGGACAGCAATATCGTGGACGAGGACAGCAATATCAAGGAAGGGGACAGCAATATCAAGGACGGGGACAGGAATATCATGGACGAGGACAGCAATATCATGGAAGTGGACTACCACAGCAAGGGAGAGGACAGCAATTCAGAGGAAGAGGATATAACTATGGCCACTTAGCACAAGATGAGTATGAAATATCGTTTACTGCGTTCAGCGCAAATAGTGTAGAAACAAACTTAAAAAGTAGTGAGATTCGTTTTGTTATTGACTCGGGAGCAACAGAACACTTAATACAGGGTGAATATATAAACAATGCAACAAATGTAGAAAATTTAGAGACGGAAACTAAAATATTTGTAGCCAATGGGCAATATCTGATAGCTAAGCAACGAGGAAATTTATTGGTTAGACACAGCGGTGTGACAATTAGAATAAATGGCCTAATTGTAGAAGGCTTGTCACACAACCTATTATCAGTGCAAAAATTGATTGAAAATCAATTTAATGTAAAATTTTCAAATAACTCAGTCAGTATTTACAACAAAATGTATGAAATATGTGGTCAGCTCGTTGGAAAACTTTACATAATTGATTTTATACTTAATTCACAGAACTGTATGACTAGTTGTGTTAATAATGACTTGTGGCACCAACGACTAGGTCATGCTAACAGAAAACACTTAGCAATACTGAAGCTGCCATACTCCAACACTCCGTGCGGGCCCTGTATGGAAGGTAAGTCTACACGCCTACCATTTAAAGAAGTTAGACAACCAAGATCCAGATACATCGGTGAATTATTACACACAGATCTCTCTGGACCGGTTGCAACCCCTACAAACGAAGGTGAGGTATACTTTCATTCTATTATAGATGACTACAGTCACTTTTGTGTGGTGTATTTATTGAAAAAGAAAAATGAAGCAGCAGAAAATATTATAAAGTACATACAATATATAGAAACACAAACGGGAAATAAGACAAGAAAAATAAGGAGCGACAATGGAGGTGAATTTAAAAATCATACTCTGCTAGACTACTGTAACAATAAAGGTATAGAATTACAATTTACTAATGCTTACTCACCGCAATCAAATGGAGTTGCAGAACGAATGAACCGCACAATATACAACAAGGCGAGAACACTTATGATTGAAACAGAGCTACCAAAACATCTGTGGGGTGAAGCAGTGAGGTGCGCTGTTCACCAAATAAATCGATGCCCGTCATCAGCAATAAACTATAAAGTTCCTGCTGAAATTAGATATGGACAGAGCAACCTATCAAAACTTAAAGTTTTTGGATCGAAAGCTTGGGTAGTACAGCTACCTAAACAAGGCAAATTTGACAAACGAGCAAAGGAAATGAGATTTGTGGGCTACACATTAAATGGATATAGACTGTGGGACCCTGAAACAGATAACTTTATTTGTTCCAGAGATGTAAGATTTGACGAAAATCAAATAAAATATAAAACAGAAAAAGAAGGTACAAGTAATTACAAAGATGTAGAACAAGAGCAAGATATAGAATATCAAGAAGACATGGATGATAACCAAACAAAGGAGAAATTTAAAGACAACAAGCAACTGAGTGAAGAAACAAAAATACGTGTGGAAAGAAGACATGAAGAATTTAAGGAAGCAATAGAAGATAAAGAGAATGAAGAAGAATTAAATCCAGAAGAAACAACAAGTCAAGAAATGATACCGAAAAATTACAGAACAAGATCAGGAAGAGAAATAAGGCCACCAAAACGTTTTGAAACCTATAATATCGAACACAATATAAATGTTGCATATTGCCTATTAGCAGGAGAACCACAAAATTTTGAAGAAGCGATTGAAAATAAAGAATGGAAAGCAGCTATAGACAAAGAACTATATGCACATAAAAAACTAGAAACCTGGAGTGAAGCGACTTTACCGGTAGGTGCAAAAGCCATAGACACTAAATGGATTTTCAGACAAAAACAAGACGGAATTAAAAAGGCTAGGATTGTAGCTAAGGGATTTCAACAAAACATACAAGAACAGACATATTATTCACCGGTTGCAAGAATGGCAACCATAAGAACTTTACTAAGCTACGCTGTGCAAGAAAATCTCAAACTGAAGCAACTAGACGTACCAACTGCATTTTTGAATGGAGAACTAGAAGAAGATATCTATATAAAATGCCCAAAAGGTTTAAAACTAAAGGAAGGAAATATACTAAAACTAAACAAAGCTTTGTATGGACTAAAAGAGGCGCCTAAATGCTGGAATCTACGATTTCATAAATTTATGACAGAAAATGGATTTGAACAGTCAAAATATGACTTCTGCCTTTATAAATGCAAGAACAAACAGACATGGCTACTAATTTTTGTCGATGACATAATAATTATGGGTGAAGAAGGAAAAATACTGCAGAAATTAAAAAGAGAATTTAATGTAAAAGATCTAGGAGAAGTTAAAGACTACTTGGGATTAGAAATAACAAGAAAGGAAAACACAATAGAAATTAAACAGAAAAAGATGATTAAGAAAACCCTAGAAAAGTTTAATATGCAAGATTGCAAAAGTGTATCAACGCCGATGGAATCACACTTCACACCAGAAAATAATGAAGAAATTATAAATGTACCATTCAAGGAACTGATTGGATGCTTACTATTTATTTCCACAAATACCCGACCTGACATTTCATATGCTGTTGCATTCTTAAGTAGGTATCTCGACAGACCAACAGCAAGTTTGTGGAAAGCAGGCAAGCGGATCCTAAGATATCTAAAAGCTACAGAAGACAAAGGTATAGTATATGTCAAAAGTAATAGCAACTGCGACCTACTTGCTTACTCTGATGCAGACTGGGCAGGCGATAAATCAGATAGAAAAAGCACCAGCGGATGTGTAATATTTTACTGCGGTAATCCAATTCATTGGTTCTCCAAGAAGCAAACATCAGTAGCTCTCTCCACCGCTGAAGCTGAGTATGTAGCAGGATCAATTGCAGTAAGTGAACTTATTTACCTAAAAGGTATTTTAACAGACCTGACACTGTCACAAGTCATTATTGAGACTCATTTATTAGTTGACAATCAGAGCGCCATACGAATGATTGAGAGTTTTGAAAACAGTAGACGATCGAAGCACATAGACATAAAAGCTCATTTTATTAAAGACATAATTAGTAAGAAAATTGTATCTGTATCCTATGTACCATCAGGTGACAATGTATCTGATATTTTTACAAAAGCTCTACCAACAAACAAACACATGTACTTTTTGGAAAAACTTAATTTGTCATAAAATTAGTTATTTAGTAAAAACTGTTTCTTAGGATAAGAAAATGCAAAAACATTACTTTTTAAAAGTACTGATTAAAAGGAAACTAGTAATAACATTTTTAGTGTGTAACTTTAAAATTCATTATAAGTTAGTATAATATATATAATTAGTATAAAACTGAAACTATCACTTGATTTGTAATAACAAATTTATAAAGTAAAATTTAATAAAATGTTTCTTAAAATTATTGTTTCAAACACATAAGTAGATTGGAAATAGTATAACAACTCTTAAAACTAAACTGTTACTGAAATGTTAGAAAATTTAAATATCCTTATTGTTAAGGTTAACAATTGTTATTTTATGTTTGGATACTGCATGTTAAAGTTGAATGTATAACATAGTTACAATTTCTGAACTTTATTGATTTATCATGCAACTGCAATTTGTAAAAGTAAAAAGTTAAAGTTCTGAAATTGAGGGGGGATGTTGAGTATCCGAACATCTATGCACGGTATTAATTTTATAAGTGTGCGTATCCGAACGTAAGATTATTCAACATAGATTGCAGCGCCACCAGGCGGCACTATTTGTAAACTCTCTTGATGATGAAAAATAAAAGATGGTGTAACACAAAGTGCGTTCATTATTATAATAAAATAATAGGAGCCCTAACAGGTACAACCTGGATTAACACATGGGCTATTTTTTATCCTGGAAATATCAAATCAAATCAAATCATTTATTGATAACACTCAGTTACACGTCACATTACATTACATTAATAATTGACAATACAAGTTTAATAATAATAATATAAATTAAATTAATTCCATTATGTCAATAAAATTTTAATAATAATATTAAAAAAAGAATAAAAAAATATAAGTTTCTGTAGAATAGCGGGTGAAACCGCGGGGCGCTACTAGTACCAAATAATTTTGTCAAATATAGATAGATAGATAGAAACTCTTTATTGTGTACACCAAAAATAAAAGAACACATGTACAGAACTATCTTATACTTTGCTAGTGCCACAAGTGGCGGCCTTATCGCTAAAAGCGATCTCTTCCAGGCAACCATTGCATGGAAAGAAATTCACATGATGGAACAGGTGAGGTATGACGAACACTTTTAATAATATAAATTGATAAATACTAAGTATATAATAAATATATATATATATAAAAATATGTGTGTATAATATAAATAATATATTAATCTACAAAATACCCTCACATTATGCCAGCAACTATACTATAAAATATAAGTAAATGTGAAATTGCTTGTCTTCTAAAAAGTCAGTAATTTTATAATAAAACTAGTTGTTACCCGAGACTTCGTTCACGTGGACATAAAAAAAGTATTCTATGTCCGTCTATGTGATATAGATATTAGTTAGGATTTGTCCAAAAGTACCTACATAGGTACTTAGTATTTTTCATTTATTTTTAAACATGTAATTATTTAATTCCCTTAATTAAGGCAAGAACGGAGTTTTGACGGTAACGTGAAAGGTGGCATGGTCATGTCTGACCAAACCCTTCTTTAAAAATAAAGAATTAAAAAAAATAAAATCGAGTCGCCTCATTGTATTATTTCAAATGGTGGATATTTATCCATTAAGTGTTCGTAAACGTGCACAAGAGTGTTGGTCATTTCACAATAGTATAATATTGTGAAATGACTATTCGTGTTGTTTCCAAAACTCCATTGAAACCTCTAGTAAAGTCTCCATCGATTTGCTGGGGCATGACGTGGACTTGACGTTACTTTGATTGACTTAGACTATGACTGAGACTTATTTAATTGTGAAATAGTTGACTTTACTGGAAATATTACAATACTTGACATTGGCTAAATACACAACGTGTGGAGCCAAAAAATAATATGAAAGAACCCTATGCAGAAATGTTGACTACATTTGTCACAGTTTAAAGGCGACATCTTTGCAAATGCTTACAAAATTTCATGAAGATTCGGATCGACGGTTAACAGATAGATAGATAACTCTTTATTGTTCACACCAGAAATTACATGCATAATACAAAAATCTACTTAAAAATAGTGTAACAATTGGCGGCCTTATTGCTTAAAGCGATCTCTTCCAGGCAACCTTAACAGGTTATCCTCGGACAAATAACAAACATACATACAACTGTCCATTTGCTCTCGCAGACCTTCTCTTCGCTCGGTCAACCAAAGGGTTGGATGGATCTTGATGAAATTCAGAAAGTTGTGTCAGGGCCGCTTTTCCCCCGAAAAAGTCTGAGAAAAGTAGATAATTGCGTGCGTAGGACTCAGCTAGTTAGTAAATAATTCGCCATTATTCAATGCTAAGACAAACACACGTTTGGAATTACAAAATCAATAACACCAAGATATTATAACATTCCTGCTAAAACTCTGTAAATTTACTTACATTCCAACAAACTTATCTCAATTATTTAACGGAGCCACCAATATGTTTTGTAAGCAAAATTGTATCTCCCACTTGAACATATTTAGTTCCATAATTTGACCACCACCACTGATAATTTGGACGGTCTTTCATGGTATAAAACATTTGTGACAATACCTCTAAAGCTATGGCTACACCTTAAGCGACGCTAGTTAGCTTTACTAATTTCAAGGTAATAACTAAAACAAAACAATAGGGCCCGGGCCCGAAGTTTTTTTATTTTTTTATTTTTATTATTTATAGGCTTGCGTTTGACTGCCATCACTCCTGATGGTAAACGAGGATGCAGCCTACGATGGAGCACGCTTGCCTAGAAGAAACCGATTCACTCGCGACTTGAAGACACCCAGATTATAATTATCAGGAAAAACCCACTCGGGCAGCGCATTCCACTGTTCAGCAGTTCGAATAAAGAAAGTGGAATCAAATCGTTTCGTACGAGTTTTTGGTATATCTACCATGAAACGGTGTCGCTTTTTTGAGCTCCTGGCTGTCCGATAGAAGAATAGAAGTACCGTAAATCCCGTAGTTTCCGACGTTGTTGTGGCCACGATTATAATAGCCGTGGCTTCATCACCACGTTGATGCTAAGCGGAACCCGAGAGGCCATTTCTTCGAGTTATGCCCCATGTGCCAATGACAAAGCGAGGTTGCGGTGCTGTATGGGGCAGCATCACAACCGAAACGGGCTACGATTTCGTACAGGAGGTGTTTCGTTGAGGATTGGAGACTGTGGCAGGAGTATACTATTCCTACCATCAGCGGCCTCGGTGGAATCACCACTGTTTAATGGAAGACGTAAACAGCTGAGGGGGAAGAGGAGTTACTGCGCCTCGCCGTACCGATGTACGGTGATGAGGAGGCATCATTTTGTGGAATCTGGAAAGGATTAACGCTGTCATAGCCGCGGTTGAGTGTGAAAACGTTTGTATAGCCACGACATACAGCACCGAGTCGGAACATCCAGGGATTTTAGTGTCTCATGCCGCCCTTTGTGCTTTGAGCTCTACGTAGACCCCAGCCCATCCCAAGACCAATGATATCCATCAAGAGTAAAAGTGGTGAAAGAAGAAAAAAAAGACCTCAACTAAGTACGACGTCGCAAAATGCTATGGTAGCAAAACGCTGCATGAAAGACAGCATACCGTGAAAGCGCCTGGATTTCAATTGTCGGAATCTGAAATGTTCAAGATTTTAAAATTGCTTGCTATTCTTAGCTCTGTCCCGCTTATACGATTTGTACAGTGTCGGACGGGCAGCCGCGAATTTGCCACGAAATTGATCGACCAATAACACCGCAATGTTTTAGCTCGCGTAATACTCTACCTTACTCTACTCTACTCAAAGAGCTCCTAGAAAATACGCCTTTAAAAATACGGGCCGGAAAGAAGAGAAGAAGGAAAGGAGAAGATCCATAAGAAAAGGAGCCCGCCAGGGTGATCCACTTTCGCCAAAAAAACTGTTCATTTCTGAAAATGATTTTTAGGAACATAGACTGGCAAATCGAAGGAATCAAAATTAGTCACCTTGGGATTGCCGACGATATAGTGATTTTTGCCAATTCTTCAAAAAATCTCGAAAATATGGTGAATAAACTAGCGATAGAGAGCAATAAAGTGGGACTGTCTCTGAACGCTTCAAAGACCAAAATGATAACAAGTGGGAAAGATGAAATTATAACGGTAGATCAAAAAATAATAGAATACGTGAATAAATACACTTACCTTGGACAGTCGATAGGTTTCGAAGATCTTACGGAGAAAGAAGTACACAGGAGAATAGCGATAGCCTGAAGTAAGTACTGGGGACTAAAACAAATAATGAAAAACAAGAATATTGACATAGCAATAAAGACGAAAGTATACGACTTTGCAATAGTACCATGCCTCATATACGGTTGCCAGACTTGGGCTCTACGAAAAGAAGACGAAACCTATTGGCAGTGTGCCAGAGAAAGACGGAAAGAAGTATGCTAGGAATAAAATTATCTGACTAAATAAAAAACACAAAACATAGAAAAAAAAACAAACATAAGAGACATAATTAAAACTATGAGAACACTAAAATGGAACTAGGCTGGTCCATTTTAGTGCTGGCGGGTTTTAGGGCTGGAACTAGGTAGGTAGAATGGATAATGATGAGTGGACTAAGAAAATAATAGAATGGATACCAAGAGGAGAAAAAAGAAACGGAGGAAGACCGAATAGACGCTGGGAAAATGTTTTTAAACAAAGAAACGGAAGGGTTTTTTGTTTTTTTTTTATGCCATAGGTGGCAAACAAGCAGACGGGCCGCCTGATGGTAAGCGATCACCGTCGCCTATGGATACCTGTAACACCAGGGGCATCACAGATACGTTGCCGACCTTTAAAGACTCGATTAACAGCCCTTTTGAAGAATCCCCCATGTTGTAGTTACTCGGAAAAACCGCTGGTGGAAGCTCATTCCACAATTTGCAGGTGTGAGGCAAAAAGGATCGCGTAAAACGCACAGTGTGCGATTTCCACAGATCTATCACATGCGGATGAACTTTTAAGCGGTGGCGGCTGGTGCGGTGATGAAATCGCGACGCCGGTACTAGGTCGAACAATTCTTCAGAACACTCCCCATTATAAATACGATAAAAGATAGAGAGATCCAATGTCTCTGCGCATACTGAGCGGCTCTAGGTTTTCGGTGAATGAATGAGGATAGCTCGAGAAAGAAAACTTTGGACAAAACTGGGGGAGGCTTACGCCAATGAGGCGACACACTAAACTCAATAAATATAACTTCATTGCTAACTATAAAGACATAATCATAGAATTGACATGATTAAAGAATAATAATGTAAATAATCACAATGCATTTAAAATATAATAATTTAATAATTGGAACGATGGAATAATATTGTAATAATAATGTAAAAAAAATGGAAAATAGTTAAGTAACTATTTTCCATTTTTTTCAAGCATAAAATGTTAACGTGTAATTTTAATAAAGGATTATTTACTTTTACTTAATACTCTACTTGGACAGACTGTCCAGTTAGGTAAGTCCAACTTCGACAAAGAGGTCGCCCGAACAATCCAACTCGGATGGGCAGCGTTCGGGAAATTGCGTGATATCTTCTCGTCCAAAATCCCGCAGTGCCTGAAGACAAAGGTCTTCAACCAATGTGTGTTGCCAGTGATGACATATGGAACTGAAACGTGGTCCTTGACTACTGGCCTTTTGGAAAAACTCAGAGTCGCACAGCGGGCAATGGAGAGAGCTATGCTCGGAGTTTCTTTGCGCGATTAAATCCGGAACGAGGATATTCGTCGAAGAACCAAAGTTGCCGACATAGCTTTTAGAGTTTGCAAGCCGAAGTGGCAATGGGCAGGCCATATCACTCGAGGAACCGATAACCGGTGGGGAAGAAAGGTTCTTGAGTGGCGACCACGAACCGGAAGACGCAGCGTAGGTAGGCCTCCCACTAGGTGGACCGACGACATTGTGAAAGTTGCGGGCAACCGGTGGATGCAAGTGGCCAGTTGTCGGTCGGTGTGGCGCTCTAAGGGGGAGGCCTATGTTCAGCAGTGGACGTCTTATGGCTGATGATGATGATGATGATGATGAATACTCTACTTTGGCATTGGTAGATCGAAGTTTCCCGCGTTACTAAAATTGGTGTACTGCGAAGGTCCATCGAGAGGAATAAAATTATTCGTAGTGTAACTGCTTATACCACTTTGTTCTTTCTGATTTTACTAAGAAGCCAGGCACCTCTTCGCTTGCACTGTGGCCTGCGCTTAAACAAAAATAAACAATCCACGAACGCAATTGAAATGAATCATTTAACGTTTGCTAATGTAGTGCTTTATTTCCTTTTAAATTTTGGCAAACTGTACAAACTTTGAATTATTGGGGTATTTCGACAAGTGGTAATATTGTAATATAATGATAAATTATTATGTTTATTATTTTGCGGAATGGTATATAAAAAGACTGCTTTTGCTATTTTACTTACATCAGCCGACCAGCATCGAGTCCCAACATGAAGTTAGCAATCGCCACGTTAGTTGCCTTTGTGAGTATATATTTTTTATTTTATAATAATAATTTTTTTCAAATTTAGTTGCCTGGCAGTTATTCAACCGCCAGGCAGTATTGTGCAAATTTTACTTTTCCGGATTAAGGGCCCGCTTCCCTCATAGGCTATCTCGTTCGCGCATTTTAAACATTATTTTAATATAAAAAAGTCACCGAGCGGAAATTTAAAAACTCAGTCCTTCGAATAACAATGCCAATGTTTTGTACCAATTTTTATGTAAAAAAAATCTATATTGACGAAGAAGAAGGAAAAATAAAAAATTGAGTCTCTTTTTCTTCTTCTTTGCCACAATAAAAAACATAGTTGAAAATTGCTATAAAACATTGGCGATGCTATTCTAAAGATCACTGATAGTTTTTATCTTTGAAATGTTGAAAATTGTGGGAGAGAGTCCTAGCAAAAACAGGATACGGCTACGATATTATGTATTGTGTATATTATGTACTAGCTGTACCCGCAACTTCGTTTGCATGAAGTTGAAAATAAGACGCCTCTGCCTGAGTCGCTGAATATTGCATTAAAATTTAACCATAACAATATTGTTTACAGAGTTTCTCTGCAAACAATGTTGTTAGTTACATTTTCTGGAGCGTCCACAAATAAATTTGCCGCATCGCTGACGCCACCTACAGCTGGCCGTGACTGAAGATGCTGGTGGAGAGGTCCACGCTCGCGGTGTGTAGCGTCAGTCCTTGTGCCTTGTTGATTGTCATGGCAACTGCACACGCTTGAAGCGGAACGGGAAAATGTTGGGTATTAGCGGTATTCGAGAGATAAATACGCGTTACTCGGCGCCACTCCCCGTTAAGACCTCTGCTTCAATCACGTTTCGGTGTAGAGCCGTAACCTTAAGTCAGGTATATCATTGCACAACTTCGGTGAGCTCAAGTTGCGCAACAGTATGATGGAAACTCGGATTTAATGTTGTGCGCGAGAAGCCCAGGACCGGATAATAACTTTAAAAATTCAACCGGATATGATGTCACCTAATCTTCATCCATAACCCTGTTCGTGGCGCTGTGTTCAACGGTCTCACCCAAGACACGCGTTAACAAAGCGCTGTTAATGGCAGCTGCCTGGTCGTTCCGTAGGGTCAGTATGGCTTTTTCACAAAGCCAAGGGTTCTCTTTATTTGATACTCTTTCTATGTCATCTAAGAAACGCGAAAGAAGCTCCTCGGAAGAAGACACTGTTTTGAGTACTAATAGTAATGTAGTAGCCATTCAAGATATAGTTTTATCTATCGGTAGAAATTCTCTATCGAGTTATGTTTTGCGTGTACCCTCGCATCATCAACATGATCACCAGCGTGGCAACAGGGAGTATACAGCTGAGACAACTCATGACCTGAATGAAATGATGGGATACAGCTGAGACAACTCATGACATGAATGAAATGATGGGCTTCCTGCGCACAACATCAAATTAAAAATCGGAGTTCCCATCATACTGTTGCGCAACATGAACCCACCAAAGTTGTGCAATGGCATACTTAAGGTTACGGCTCTACAGTGAAACGTGATTGAAGCAGGTCTTAACGGTGAGTGGCGCCGGGGAACGCGTATTATTTATCCCTCAGATACCGCTAATACCCCACAACTTCCCGATCCGCTTCAAGCGTGTGCATTTGCCAGTGAGTCGTAGTTTTGCCATGACAATCAGCAAGGCACAAGGACTGACGCTGCACACTGCGGGCGTGGACCTCTCCACCAGATGCTTCAGTCACGGCCAGCTGTACGTAGCCATGTCAAGAGTTAGCGATGCGGTAAAGTTATATGTGCACGCTCCAGAAAATGTAACTAACAACATTGTTTACAGAGAAGTATTGTAAGTATATTTATGAACAATATTGTTATAGTTGAATTTTAATGCAATATCCAGCGACTCCGCCTGCAGAGGCAGAGGCGACTTATTTTAAAAATCACGCAAACGAAGTTGCGGGTATAGCTAGTTAAATATAGAGTTTACTAAAAAAAAAACTCAATACAAACTTGAACTCCAAATTTCACCTCTTTAGGGGTTGATTTATCAAAAACTGTTAAACAAGTGATAAATATTTTCTGTTTATTGATAATTTGCAAAGTTTCATAACAAAAGCTTCACAAACTTTACCAACTCTTTTCACCCCTTTCGGGGATGAAATTCGGAATCAAAAGTATTCTTTATGTTAGTCCGTGAAATAAGCAATAGGTACCTATACCAAGTTTCATTAAAATCCATCTGGTAGTTTTAGCGTGATGTGGTAACAAAGGGACAGACATACAGACAGACAAACAAAAAAAAAACTGTTTTGGCATCTATCTCCCTCATGTGACTTCCCACAGGCAAAACTTTCAAAAAATATTTACTGTACAGATTTAGCTCGGCTACAGTTTTATTATATGTATAGATATATAGAAGATAAATAGATAGATAGACAAGTTTGTCTTGTTTTTGCATGACATCAAGTAGATACAATTTTGTCGCGCAGCGCTTGCTAGGCCTGCTGGAAGAGGAAGCCAATCAACGTTTGAGGGCCATAATGTCGTGGAGGGACTAAATAAATAAATTAAAAATGAATAATAATATTTCAAATTTAAATAACAGTATGAGCAGCAAGAAATACAAATGTTTAAAAAGAACGGAGCGGAAATAATGAAATGCAATATAATTATTATTACCTGGCGCAGAATGAGTAATGAAATATAGTACAGCAATTACCCTGCATAGAAAGAATAATGAAATCCAGCACATCATTATTACCCTGTGTAGAAAGAATAATGAAATCTAGCACTACGTTATTAGCCTGCGCAGAAGGAAGAATGAAATCCAATATATTATTACCCTGCACAGAAGTAATAATGAAATCTAGTACAACATTATTACCCTGTGCATGAAGGAAGAATGAAATCCAGTACAACGTTACCCTGCCTTTCGCAGAAGTAATGAAATCCGGTACAACACTATTTCTCTGCGCTTGAGGAATAATGAAATGCAAGTACCTTCAACATTATTTTCCGGCTCAACCCCAGGGCTTTACTGACTTACTTTAGATCAGGTTTGCGTGATACATAATTGGCCATTGTGGAGCAGGTGTTGTTCATATTATTTTTTCTGTTGGTCACTATAATGTTTTAACGGCTTAAAAAAAAAAATTAAAATAAAAGCAAAATAAATATTAGAAAAGAGTTAAAAGAAAACTTGTTTCGTGGTTATTCCGACCATAATTTCGAGACAAAAACAAGACGAGACGAGGCAATAAAAGGTTGCACTTGAGTCATGCAGCTTACAACACACCTTGAAAAAGATCACCGACTATGATCGAAACTGTAGTCGAAATAGCCAACCGTGTCCAAACTGACAGTTTATTATTCTTACATTGCAGATGGCCGTTTCATGTATAGCAGGTATGTTTTTTTTTTTTTAATAAGCTTATGATAATACTAATTGTTAATCGCGACTTCGTTCGCGCGGACCTACAAAGAAAAAGTTACATATTTGAGCCGTTTCGAGAAGAGTCGTTGGGCCCCCGGGGACCGGGAGCTTATCTTATTTTCAAAAACTTAACAGAGCGCCTGGTTGACGCGACGCGTGACCAAAATGCTGGCATTTATTTGGCTCAACGCATAAGCATTGCCATTCAGCGTGGTAATGCCGCCAGGATGCTGGGTACGCTGCCAACTGGTAGTGGGCTTGAACATTTGGATTATATATAGACCTTTAATGGTGTCTGGATAAACCAACTGTTATTTTTATGTAGTAGGCTAAGTAGTTTAGGTAATTGCAGTTTGTATGTATTTTGCTTAGTTAATAAAGGTATACGCCCGTTATAAAAAAAAAAAGTAGACTATGTCCGTCTCCTACCCTTCAGCTATATCTATGCAAAAATTCAGCTCGATCCGTGCAGCCGTTTAGCCGTGATAACGTGACAAACACCCAGACAGACAGACAAAGAGACAGGGTTACATCCGCATTAGTAATATTAGTTAGGATAAATTTAGATTGTGAATTCAGAGGCATTCCCGCTTTGTCTAGCCTGATTTTACGGATATGTACTCTGTCGCTCGCACAACATACATATTTTTTATTAGTAAATTACTGAGGCCGGTATCCAAAAATGTTTCATTTACATTTTCTTTACTATAACTTGGTATAACAGTTAACGTTTGAGTTAAACTAATATTATTATACCATAATAACTTAGCAAAAGAGAAAACACCTTTCATCCCAACTTTTCGATAAACGAGGCTTTACTCTGGTATTTACCAGGCTGCCCATGAAGAAGGGTTTTTGGGGAATATGTGTGTATGAAATCTTGTAAGTATGTACGTTTGTGTGTTCCTTTTCTACACGGCTTGAGAATGGTTTCAAAAGTAAAATAATAGTGTTATTATAAGGTGCAACGTTTCGCTCAGCGCGCTAAATACAAATTTTCTTGCATTACAACATTTACAACTCAATTACTCATCGTAGGTTCGTAAAAACTAATTTTAGGCCAATAAATAGTTTATATCCAGAAATTACACCGACCAAAAAATCAAGATAGATAAACTCTTTATTGCGTATTTATTCTTTATTGTGTAGTTTTTATATTCAGTTTTAGTTGATAAAATATTTGTAAAATTTGATAAATGGCACGGACCGCGGAGCCCGTGGAGCAATATTGTAAAATATAAAAAAAAAAAAAACTTTATTGCTTACTCAAAGAAAAAACATTGAAAACGAGGCTTAAAAACTAGCGTAACAGCTGGCGGCCTTATCGCTGAAAGCGATCTCTTCCAGGCAACTTTACGATGGACAGGATTCATAGAAGAGGTAGAAGACGAGTTGTGCAATGATAGACATTGTGTGATATTTATACTAGAATAAACTGGTATAATATAATAGAACGAGTATAATATAGCCATACAAACTAATAATACATACATACTAATACAAACTTAAATTATTTATGAAAAAAATATCAAAGTGATAGCTAGTATACACTTCTAACTTTAGCTGATTTTCAAATGAAAAATGAATGAAAATCAGCTTATTGAGATTCGTAGCTAAACCAATATTACCTAGGTGATCATTTCAGCCGTAATTTCTTGACACAACCTAATTATGTATTGGCGCAAATTTGGGTCCAATAAATCCACGATGAGTAATTATGGTAATAGAAAAAAAGCGCAAGAAAATTTGAATTTAGCGCTTATTAAATGTTGCACCGGAGCTGATTCGAGACAAAGCTAGCGCTAAGTTATACACTTTCGCTTGCTGGTGAAAAGAGATGGCGTTAGCGCGAGCTAAGGAAAAAAACCCAATAATCGCTAACTACAACTAAACCGGGAAATCAATCTAAATTCTGTGCCTTGCAATCGTAGATATTATTATTACCTGACTATTAGTGTAATAATCACTTGAATATACACTAGGCGTTCGCATACAAACATATAAACATACATACAACTGCCGGTTTGCTCCCGTAGTCTCTGAGACCTTCGCTTAGCTCGGTCAGTTATTAGAAGATATAACCAAAAAAGATTTATCTCCACATAAGATCCCTTAACTACATAACCAAGGTGCGCGAAATAAAAAAAAAACAATGTTAATACTTTATCTTCATAATATCTTGTTTCTAAACATTGGTGTAATACACAGAGATTTTCTTTTTCCATTAGACATAACTTCTCAGGTTCCAGCCAAAAATCCAAAATAGTTTGGTTATTACTAGGGTTGCAGTATGTGTGTTATATAACAAGTTTATCAGTTTTGGTCCCAATATTAAAGCAAAATTAGTTTTTTTTCTCTTTTCTGCTATATATAAGTACATTAGTATTATACTAAGTACGTTTCTACTGTGTACAGGTGCAGCCACGGTGCCTAGAAGTAGTGGCGGTGGTGGCAATTCAGGTTGGTTATTATTCTCGAGTACTAAGTACGTACCTACATTTTAGTGTTATAATTTGTACTAAATATTGGTGTACTACACCACCGTGCTATTACGGCGCCTCCAATTCAGGTCGGTTCATAATCTCACTTCCTAGGCACAGATGTTTTAGTGTTATATATAAGGCGCAACGTTTCGCTCAGCGCGCCAAATACAAATTTTCTTGCATTACAACATTTACAACTCAATTACTCATCGTAGGTTCGTAAAAACTAATTTTAGGCCAATAAATAGTTTATATCCAGAAATTACACCAACCAAAAAATCAAGATAGATAAACTCTTTATTGCGGATTTATTATTTATTGTGTAGTTTTTATATTCAGTTTTAGTTGATAAAATATTTGTAAAATTTGATAAATGGCACGGACCCCGGAGTCCGTGGAGCAATATTGTAAAATATTTAAAAAAAATAACTTTATTGCTTACTCAAAGAAAAAACATTAAAAACGAGGCTTAAAAACTAGCGTAACAGCTGGCGGCCTTATCGCTGAAAGCGATCTCTTCCAGGCAACCTTACGATGGACAGGATTCATAGAAGAGGTAGAAGACGAGTTGTGCAATGATAGACATTGTGTGATATTTATACTAGAATAAACTGGTATAATATAATAGAACGAGTATAATATAGCCATACAAACTAATAATACATACATACTAATACAAACTTAAATTATTTATGAAAAAAATATCAAAGTGATAGCTAGTATACACTTCTAACTTTAGCTGATTTTCAAATGAAAAATGAATGAAAATCAGCTTATTGAGATTCGTAGCTAAACCAATATTACCTAGGTGATCATTTCAGCCTTAATTTCTTGACACAACCTAATTATGTATTGGCGCAAATTTGGCTCCAATAAATCCACGATGAGTAATTATGGTAATAGAAAAAAAGCGCAAGAAAATTTGAATTTAGCGCTTATTAAATGTTGCACCGGAGCTGATTCGAGACAAAGCTAGCGCTAAGTTATACACTTTCGCTTGCTGGTGAAAAGAGATGGCGTTAGCGCGAGCTAAGGAAAAAAACCCAATAATCGCTAACTACAACTAAACCGGGAAATCAATCTAAATTCTGTGCCTTGCAATCGTAGATATTATTATTACCTGACTATTAGTGTAATAATCACTTGAATATACACTAGGCGTTCGCATACAAACATATAAACATACATACAACTGCCGGTTTGCTCCCGTAGTCTCTGAGACCTTCGCTTAGCTCGGTCAGTTATTAGAAGATATAACCAAAAAAGATTTATCTCCACATAAGATCCCTTAACTACATAACCAAGGTGCGCGAAATAAAAAAAAAACAATGTTAATACTTTATCTTCATAATATCTTGTTTCTAAACATTGGTGTAATACACAGCGATTTTCTTTTTCCATTAGACATAACTTCTCAGGTTCCAGCCAAAAATCCAAAATAGTTTGGTTATTACTAGGGTTGCAGTATGTGTGTTATATAACAAGTTTATCAGTTTTGGTCCCAATATTAAAGCAAAATTAGTTTTTTTTCTCTTTTCTGCTATATATAAGTACATTAGTATTATACTAAGTACGTTTCTACTGTGTACAGGTGCAGCCACGGTGCCTAGAAGTAGTGGCGGTGGTGGCAATTCAGGTTGGTTATTATTCTCGAGTACTAAGTACGTACCTACATTTTAGTGTTATAATTTGTACTAAATATTGGTGTACTACACCACCGTGCTATTACGGCGCCTCCAATTCAGGTCGGTTCATAATCTCACTTCCTAGGCACAGATGTTTTAGTGTTATATATAAGGCGCAACGTTTCGCTCAGCGCGCCAAATACAAATTTTCTTGCATTACAACATTTACAACTCAATTTCTCATCGTAGGTTCGTAAAAACTAATTTTAGGCCAATAAATAGTTTATATCCAGAAATTACACCAACCAAAAAATCAAGATAGATAAACTCTTTATTGCGGATTTATTATTTATTGTGTAGTTTTTATATTCAGTTTTAGTTGATAAAATATTTGTAAAATTTGATAAATGGCACGGACCCCGGAGTCCGTGGAGCAATATTGTAAAATATTTAAAAAAAATAACTTTATTGCTTACTCAAAGAAAAAACATTAAAAACGAGGCTTAAAAACTAGCGTAACAGCTGGCGGCCTTATCGCTGAAAGCGATCTCTTCCAGGCAACCTTACGATGGACAGGATTCATAGAAGAGGTAGAAGACGAGTTGTGCAATGATAGACATTGTGTGATATTTATACTAGAATAAACTGGTATAATATAATAGAACGAGTATAATATAGGCATACAAAGTAATAATACATACATACTAATACAAACTTAAATTATTTATGAAAAAATTATCAAACTTAGCTAGTATACACTTCTAATTTTAGCTGATTTTCAAATGAAAAATGAATGAAAATCAGCTTATTGAGATTCGTAGCTAAACATAATATTAACTAGGTGATCATTTCAGCTGTAATTTCTCGACACAACCTAAGTATGTATTGGCGCAAATTTGGCTCCAATAAATCCACGATGAGTAATTATGGGGTAATTGAAAAAAAAGCACAAGAAAATTTGAATTTAGCGCGCTGAGCAAAATGTTGCACCGGAGCTGATTCGAGACAAAGCTAGCGCTAAGTAATACACTTTAGCTTGCTGTTGAATAGAGATGGCATGAGCGATAGCTAAGAAAAAAACTCAATAATCGCTAACTACAACTAAACCGGGAAATCAATCAAAATTCTGTGCCTTGCAATCGTAGATATTATTATTACCTGACTATTAGTGTAATAATCACTTGAATATACACTAGGCGTTCGCATACAAACATATGAACATACATACAACTGCCGGTTTGCTCCCGTAGTCTCTGAGACCTTCGCTTAGCTCGGTCAGTTATTAGAAGATATAACCAAAAAAGATTTATCTCCACATAAGATCCCTTAACTACATAACCAAGGTGCGCGAAATAGAAAAAAAACAATGTTTGTACTTTATCTTCATAATATCTTGTTTCTAAACATTGGTGTAATACACAGCGATTTTCTATTTCCATTAGACATAAGTATGATACTAAATATTTGTCTTCTGTTTACAGCCTCAGCAGCAAGTGCAAGTAGCGGCTCTTCGGGTTCAGGTTGGTTCAGGTTCAGTCCTTTTAGGGCTTTTTAGGGTTAGGGCTAACTAATATAGTGTTATATCTGACTGCCGTTTAAAAGTGTACAGACTGTACCAAATTGAAATAAATGATTGAATTGAATTGAAAAGGGCGACAACTTCTCAGGTTCCAGCCAAAAATCCAAAATAGGTTGGTTATTACTAGGGTTGCAGTATGTGTGTTATAAAACAAGTTTATCAGTTTTGGGCCCGTACTGTGACGTACTTATTGCGATGATTGTTAGGTTCAGCCGCCGTCGCTGGACCTCACAATAGGTACTACTGACAATTCTGCCCTAGCGCGATTCTGTCCGAGCCTGCTTCTTTCATGTCGGCTGCCTCATTCGCTCATTTAGAACATTTTAAAAGATTATAATTATTATCATTAATTGGAAATCTGGAGTTTTGGCGGGAACGTGAAAAGGTCATGTCGTGTCATTGAATTATGTTCCTAATCTTGTATTATTTTCGAGTGTTAATGTGTAAACATGCTGGATTTTTATCCGTTAAGTGTTCGTGAACGTGCACGAGTGCTGGTGAATAGTAAAAGTTTATTCATGTGAAACGTGACTATTCGTGCTGTTTCCGTAGTGGTGGCATGACGTGGACTTGACCGTGACTTACTTTTCTTGACTTAAATTATGACTGACAGTTGTTTTAATTGTGAAATATTTGTCTTCTACAAGTAACCATAAGTTCGTCATAAAAACATATAAATACTTCAAACGTCCTACGCACTTACGGAACCCTACTAAGCATGGCCCGACATGCTCCTAACAAGTTATTTAGAAAACCGCATGTTAACCCGTCTCTTAATTCTACAAACTCTCAAGATAATAAAAAAATAAGCTTAAGCTGAGTCTCGTGCACTAAGGATCAGGTAGGTATGTTCCGTGGTTCAACTTGTAATAGACATCATTATATTTTTGTTTTAATAAAACGGAAATACGTTAAATTCAGTCGGTTAAAACAAAATGTGTCAAAACGTCAGGCTTCATAGTAAAATCCTAATATTTTCTTAAATTGTGTCGTAACTTCAACATTCCTGTACCGATTTTGATGAAACAAAGCCTATGTTATGCGCCGAAATCCACAGAACATATTTTAAAAACTGCATGTAAATCCGTGCCTTAGTTTCTGAGTTTATCCCGGACAGACAGACAAACAAAAATTTTGAAAACTATATTTTTGGGTTCTGTTGCTCCTATATACTCCTTAAGAATTTATCTTCAACAATATCTTCAAAAAAATTAAAGTAATGCCATCGTTAGTTTTATTATAAGCATAGATATATAGATAGAATAACCGCCACCGCCGCTGACTGCATCCGATGCCTCCGGAACGTTTCTCTAACAGCCGAATGTTTCACCAATTACTTCTCCGACAACTTAACTTAAAAACTTACGGAAGCCTACTATGAGCGTGTTACGATATGACACAATTGTATTGCAATTTTTTTAGAAATAAATTTTTATTAAATTTGTTTTGTGTGGTTGTGGGTTTTTGGGTCTGCAAGATCAATGCACATTCTCTGAGGTTTTCACCTTCACATGCGTGTTTCTTGAGGTAGCAGAGTAGTCTGGCAGTTTCAAAAAAGATAAATCCGCTAATAAGCGAAAGTTGCGTATTCTTTTATTTGCGAATTTAGAGGATTCTATTTCCATCGTAATAAATTAAAAATATAAACTTAACTTAACAATAATGTGGATGATTCAAAAAAAAAGGATAAAAGTCTATTTAAGAACCACTGTGATATAACCTAAATCACTCCAATCAAATTTTATTTACCCGACCAAATAGGGTAATCACTTTTTAATGGAAAACTTAAAATGTTAACTTAAAATGTTTTATGACCAAAAAGACTGTCAAAAATTATGCCCCATTTCAAAATCTTGTTTTGTATGGAGACTATCCTTCTGAACCTTATTTATAAGGAGAATTCTGTGGTTTTTGCATTGAAAACTTTTTTCTTTTAGAATATATTGTTCAATCAAGGAAAATAATCTATGGTCAACATACTTACAATTTAACTACAGATTATCTTGCATCGATAACTTGTAATAATATCATATCAAGTAATACTTTCTTAATACAAGAGAGAATATTTAGTTTGAAGAACATCATTTTACTAAATTCTTTGATTAAGTTATGGTACGATTTGTTTCAAGAATACACAATTTGCTTAGATTGATATATTCCAATAATGTTCAATGAAGAATGTTTTCTCGATTAAAGAAAATACATTAATGGTTTCAAAAAAATAATAATTTGAAAATCTACACATTTTTCTTAGATTAATAACTTTAAATAATCTTCAATTAAGAATCTTCTCTTGATTGAAGCAAGCTCTTGTATGGTTTCGAAACCAAAAGCATTTACTTCAAGTATACAGATTTTGATCAGATTGTTTGACTTGTTTTATTTTGCACTGGGGATTCGCCGGCACCACCAGATTACTACTACAACTACGAATATGGTAAGTTTTAATGCTTTTCTAGATTTTTTAGGGAGAAGTAATCAGAGGGCAAACGTAGCTATAATGGTGTCGGGTGGCCTGCCGTTGAATATGTTGATATAGGTGATTTGTAAAATTTTGGACCAATACCAAATATTGAACTAAAAATAGAAGGAGATATATATACTATATAATAACTTTTTTCGAAACCCATAGAAATCACATCAAAAAAAAAATATTCTCCTCATTAGAGCCAAAAGATATATATATATATATATATACAAAATATTTTACCTATTTGCATGAAATAGATACTTGCCTTCAAAATTGTATGAAGATAAATCAACGGTTCGCAAGTTATTGTCAGACAAATATACACACAAACATACAATACAAACACCGAATTGCAAGGAGTAGCTATACCTTCACCAGCAGGCCTAGCGCGGGCGCCGGGCTAAGGTTATGTCCACCCGTTTTGCCTTCGCGTCAACTTGACAAAGCTATATGGATACATCCGTCTCGTGTTCGCGGGATAAATATGGTGGACAAAATGTTATCCCGGCGCCCGTGCTAGGCCTACAGCTCAGATGCAGGCGGCGACCACAGAACATTGGATAGTTCACGAGTACAAACTTAGCAAAAGAGAAAACACCTTTCATCCCAACTTTTCGATAAACGAGGCTTTACTCTGGTATTTACCAGGCTGCCCATGAAGAAGGGTTTTTGGGGAATATGTGTGTATGAAATCTTGTAAGTATGTACGTTTGTGTGTTCCTTTTCTACACGGCTTGAGAATGGTTTCAAAAGTAAAATAATAGTGTTATTATAAGGTGCAACGTTTCGCTCAGCGCGCCAAATACAAATTTTCTTGCATTACAACATTTACAACTCAATTACTCATCGTAGGTTCGTAAAAACTAATTTTAGGCCAATAAATAGTTTATATCCAGAAATTACACCGACCAAAAAATCAAGATAGATAAACTCTTTATTGCGTATTTATTCTTTATTGTGTAGTTTTTATATTCAGTTTTAGTTGATAAAATATTTGTAAAATTTGATAAATGGCACGGACCGCGGAGCCCGTGGAGCAATATTGTAAAATATAAAAAAAAAAAAAACTTTATTGCTTACTCAAAGAAAAAACATTGAAAACGAGGCTTAAAAACTAGCGTAACAGCTGGCGGCCTTATCGCTGAAAGCGATCTCTTCCAGGCAACTTTACGATGGACAGGATTCATAGAAGAGGTAGAAGACGAGTTGTGCAATGATAGACATTGTGTGATATTTATACTAGAATAAACTGGTATAATATAATAGAACGAGTATAATATAGCCATACAAACTAATAATACATACATACTAATACAAACTTAAATTATTTATGAAAAAAATATCAAAGTGATAGCTAGTATACACTTCTAACTTTAGCTGATTTTCAAATGAAAAATGAATGAAAATCAGCTTATTGAGATTCGTAGCTAAACCAATATTACCTAGGTGATCATTTCAGCCGTAATTTCTTGACACAACCTAATTATGTATTGGCGCAAATTTGGGTCCAATAAATCCACGATGAGTAATTATGGTAATAGAAAAAAAGCGCAAGAAAATTTGAATTTAGCGCTTATTAAATGTTGCACCGGAGCTGATTCGAGACAAAGCTAGCGCTAAGTTATACACTTTCGCTTGCTGGTGAAAAGAGATGGCGTTAGCGCGAGCTAAGGAAAAAAACCCAATAATCGCTAACTACAACTAAACCGGGAAATCAATCTAAATTCTGTGCCTTGCAATCGTAGATATTATTATTACCTGACTATTAGTGTAATAATCACTTGAATATACACTAGGCGTTCGCATACAAACATATAAACATACATACAACTGCCGGTTTGCTCCCGTAGTCTCTGAGACCTTCGCTTAGCTCGGTCAGTTATTAGAAGATATAACCAAAAAAGATTTATCTCCACATAAGATCCCTTAACTACATAACCAAGGTGCGCGAAATAAAAAAAAAACAATGTTAATACTTTATCTTCATAATATCTTGTTTCTAAACATTGGTGTAATACACAGAGATTTTCTTTTTCCATTAGACATAACTTCTCAGGTTCCAGCCAAAAATCCAAAATAGTTTGGTTATTACTAGGGTTGCAGTATGTGTGTTATATAACAAGTTTATCAGTTTTGGTCCCAATATTAAAGCAAAATTAGTTTTTTTTCTCTTTTCTGCTATATATAAGTACATTAGTATTATACTAAGTACGTTTCTACTGTGTACAGGTGCAGCCACGGTGCCTAGAAGTAGTGGCGGTGGTGGCAATTCAGGTTGGTTATTATTCTCGAGTACTAAGTACGTACCTACATTTTAGTGTTATAATTTGTACTAAATATTGGTGTACTACACCACCGTGCTATTACGGCGCCTCCAATTCAGGTCGGTTCATAATCTCACTTCCTAGGCACAGATGTTTTAGTGTTATATATAAGGCGCAACGTTTCGCTCAGCGCGCCAAATACAAATTTTCTTGCATTACAACATTTACAACTCAATTACTCATCGTAGGTTCGTAAAAACTAATTTTAGGCCAATAAATAGTTTATATCCAGAAATTACACCAACCAAAAAATCAAGATAGATAAACTCTTTATTGCGGATTTATTATTTATTGTGTAGTTTTTATATTCAGTTTTAGTTGATAAAATATTTGTAAAATTTGATAAATGGCACGGACCCCGGAGTCCGTGGAGCAATATTGTAAAATATTTAAAAAAAATAACTTTATTGCTTACTCAAAGAAAAAACATTAAAAACGAGGCTTAAAAACTAGCGTAACAGCTGGCGGCCTTATCGCTGAAAGCGATCTCTTCCAGGCAACCTTACGATGGACAGGATTCATAGAAGAGGTAGAAGACGAGTTGTGCAATGATAGACATTGTGTGATATTTATACTAGAATAAACTGGTATAATATAATAGAACGAGTATAATATAGCCATACAAACTAATAATACATACATACTAATACAAACTTAAATTATTTATGAAAAAAATATCAAAGTGATAGCTAGTATACACTTCTAACTTTAGCTGATTTTCAAATGAAAAATGAATGAAAATCAGCTTATTGAGATTCGTAGCTAAACCAATATTACCTAGGTGATCATTTCAGCCTTAATTTCTTGACACAACCTAATTATGTATTGGCGCAAATTTGGCTCCAATAAATCCACGATGAGTAATTATGGTAATAGAAAAAAAGCGCAAGAAAATTTGAATTTAGCGCTTATTAAATGTTGCACCGGAGCTGATTCGAGACAAAGCTAGCGCTAAGTTATACACTTTCGCTTGCTGGTGAAAAGAGATGGCGTTAGCGCGAGCTAAGGAAAAAAACCCAATAATCGCTAACTACAACTAAACCGGGAAATCAATCTAAATTCTGTGCCTTGCAATCGTAGATATTATTATTACCTGACTATTAGTGTAATAATCACTTGAATATACACTAGGCGTTCGCATACAAACATATAAACATACATACAACTGCCGGTTTGCTCCCGTAGTCTCTGAGACCTTCGCTTAGCTCGGTCAGTTATTAGAAGATATAACCAAAAAAGATTTATCTCCACATAAGATCCCTTAACTACATAACCAAGGTGCGCGAAATAAAAAAAAAACAATGTTAATACTTTATCTTCATAATATCTTGTTTCTAAACATTGGTGTAATACACAGCGATTTTCTTTTTCCATTAGACATAACTTCTCAGGTTCCAGCCAAAAATCCAAAATAGTTTGGTTATTACTAGGGTTGCAGTATGTGTGTTATATAACAAGTTTATCAGTTTTGGTCCCAATATTAAAGCAAAATTAGTTTTTTTTCTCTTTTCTGCTATATATAAGTACATTAGTATTATACTAAGTACGTTTCTACTGTGTACAGGTGCAGCCACGGTGCCTAGAAGTAGTGGCGGTGGTGGCAATTCAGGTTGGTTATTATTCTCGAGTACTAAGTACGTACCTACATTTTAGTGTTATAATTTGTACTAAATATTGGTGTACTACACCACCGTGCTATTACGGCGCCTCCAATTCAGGTCGGTTCATAATCTCACTTCCTAGGCACAGATGTTTTAGTGTTATATATAAGGCGCAACGTTTCGCTCAGCGCGCCAAATACAAATTTTCTTGCATTACAACATTTACAACTCAATTTCTCATCGTAGGTTCGTAAAAACTAATTTTAGGCCAATAAATAGTTTATATCCAGAAATTACACCAACCAAAAAATCAAGATAGATAAACTCTTTATTGCGGATTTATTATTTATTGTGTAGTTTTTATATTCAGTTTTAGTTGATAAAATATTTGTAAAATTTGATAAATGGCACGGACCCCGGAGTCCGTGGAGCAATATTGTAAAATATTTAAAAAAAATAACTTTATTGCTTACTCAAAGAAAAAACATTAAAAACGAGGCTTAAAAACTAGCGTAACAGCTGGCGGCCTTATCGCTGAAAGCGATCTCTTCCAGGCAACCTTACGATGGACAGGATTCATAGAAGAGGTAGAAGACGAGTTGTGCAATGATAGACATTGTGTGATATTTATACTAGAATAAACTGGTATAATATAATAGAACGAGTATAATATAGGCATACAAAGTAATAATACATACATACTAATACAAACTTAAATTATTTATGAAAAAATTATCAAACTTAGCTAGTATACACTTCTAATTTTAGCTGATTTTCAAATGAAAAATGAATGAAAATCAGCTTATTGAGATTCGTAGCTAAACATAATATTAACTAGGTGATCATTTCAGCTGTAATTTCTCGACACAACCTAAGTATGTATTGGCGCAAATTTGGCTCCAATAAATCCACGATGAGTAATTATGGGGTAATTGAAAAAAAAGCACAAGAAAATTTGAATTTAGCGCGCTGAGCAAAATGTTGCACCGGAGCTGATTCGAGACAAAGCTAGCGCTAAGTAATACACTTTAGCTTGCTGTTGAATAGAGATGGCATGAGCGATAGCTAAGAAAAAAACTCAATAATCGCTAACTACAACTAAACCGGGAAATCAATCAAAATTCTGTGCCTTGCAATCGTAGATATTATTATTACCTGACTATTAGTGTAATAATCACTTGAATATACACTAGGCGTTCGCATACAAACATATGAACATACATACAACTGCCGGTTTGCTCCCGTAGTCTCTGAGACCTTCGCTTAGCTCGGTCAGTTATTAGAAGATATAACCAAAAAAGATTTATCTCCACATAAGATCCCTTAACTACATAACCAAGGTGCGCGAAATAGAAAAAAAACAATGTTTGTACTTTATCTTCATAATATCTTGTTTCTAAACATTGGTGTAATACACAGCGATTTTCTATTTCCATTAGACATAAGTATGATACTAAATATTTGTCTTCTGTTTACAGCCTCAGCAGCAAGTGCAAGTAGCGGCTCTTCGGGTTCAGGTTGGTTCAGGTTCAGTCCTTTTAGGGCTTTTTAGGGTTAGGGCTAACTAATATAGTGTTATATCTGACTGCCGTTTAAAAGTGTACAGACTGTACCAAATTGAAATAAATGATTGAATTGAATTGAAAAGGGCGACAACTTCTCAGGTTCCAGCCAAAAATCCAAAATAGGTTGGTTATTACTAGGGTTGCAGTATGTGTGTTATAAAACAAGTTTATCAGTTTTGGGCCCGTACTGTGACGTACTTATTGCGATGATTGTTAGGTTCAGCCGCCGTCGCTGGACCTCACAATAGGTACTACTGACAATTCTGCCCTAGCGCGATTCTGTCCGAGCCTGCTTCTTTCATGTCGGCTGCCTCATTCGCTCATTTAGAACATTTTAAAAGATTATAATTATTATCATTAATTGGAAATCTGGAGTTTTGGCGGGAACGTGAAAAGGTCATGTCGTGTCATTGAATTATGTTCCTAATCTTGTATTATTTTCGAGTGTTAATGTGTAAACATGCTGGATTTTTATCCGTTAAGTGTTCGTGAACGTGCACGAGTGCTGGTGAATAGTAAAAGTTTATTCATGTGAAACGTGACTATTCGTGCTGTTTCCGTAGTGGTGGCATGACGTGGACTTGACCGTGACTTACTTTTCTTGACTTAAATTATGACTGACAGTTGTTTTAATTGTGAAATATTTGTCTTCTACAAGTAACCATAAGTTCGTCATAAAAACATATAAATACTTCAAACGTCCTACGCACTTACGGAACCCTACTAAGCATGGCCCGACATGCTCCTAACAAGTTATTTAGAAAACCGCATGTTAACCCGTCTCTTAATTCTACAAACTCTCAAGATAATAAAAAAATAAGCTTAAGCTGAGTCTCGTGCACTAAGGATCAGGTAGGTATGTTCCGTGGTTCAACTTGTAATAGACATCATTATATTTTTGTTTTAATAAAACGGAAATACGTTAAATTCAGTCGGTTAAAACAAAATGTGTCAAAACGTCAGGCTTCATAGTAAAATCCTAATATTTTCTTAAATTGTGTCGTAACTTCAACATTCCTGTACCGATTTTGATGAAACAAAGCCTATGTTATGCGCCGAAATCCACAGAACATATTTTAAAAACTGCATGTAAATCCGTGCCTTAGTTTCTGAGTTTATCCCGGACAGACAGACAAACAAAAATTTTGAAAACTATATTTTTGGGTTCTGTTGCTCCTATATACTCCTTAAGAATTTATCTTCAACAATATCTTCAAAAAAATTAAAGTAATGCCATCGTTAGTTTTATTATAAGCATAGATATATAGATAGAATAACCGCCACCGCCGCTGACTGCATCCGATGCCTCCGGAACGTTTCTCTAACAGCCGAATGTTTCACCAATTACTTCTCCGACAACTTAACTTAAAAACTTACGGAAGCCTACTATGAGCGTGTTACGATATGACACAATTGTATTGCAATTTTTTTAGAAATAAATTTTTATTAAATTTGTTTTGTGTGGTTGTGGGTTTTTGGGTCTGCAAGATCAATGCACATTCTCTGAGGTTTTCACCTTCACATGCGTGTTTCTTGAGGTAGCAGAGTAGTCTGGCAGTTTCAAAAAAGATAAATCCGCTAATAAGCGAAAGTTGCGTATTCTTTTATTTGCGAATTTAGAGGATTCTATTTCCATCGTAATAAATTAAAAATATAAACTTAACTTAACAATAATGTGGATGATTCAAAAAAAAAGGATAAAAGTCTATTTAAGAACCACTGTGATATAACCTAAATCACTCCAATCAAATTTTATTTACCCGACCAAATAGGGTAATCACTTTTTAATGGAAAACTTAAAATGTTAACTTAAAATGTTTTATGACCAAAAAGACTGTCAAAAATTATGCCCCATTTCAAAATCTTGTTTTGTATGGAGACTATCCTTCTGAACCTTATTTATAAGGAGAATTCTGTGGTTTTTGCATTGAAAACTTTTTTCTTTTAGAATATATTGTTCAATCAAGGAAAATAATCTATGGTCAACATACTTACAATTTAACTACAGATTATCTTGCATCGATAACTTGTAATAATATCATATCAAGTAATACTTTCTTAATACAAGAGAGAATATTTAGTTTGAAGAACATCATTTTACTAAATTCTTTGATTAAGTTATGGTACGATTTGTTTCAAGAATACACAATTTGCTTAGATTGATATATTCCAATAATGTTCAATGAAGAATGTTTTCTCGATTAAAGAAAATACATTAATGGTTTCAAAAAAATAATAATTTGAAAATCTACACATTTTTCTTAGATTAATAACTTTAAATAATCTTCAATTAAGAATCTTCTCTTGATTGAAGCAAGCTCTTGTATGGTTTCGAAACCAAAAGCATTTACTTCAAGTATACAGATTTTGATCAGATTGTTTGACTTGTTTTATTTTGCACTGGGGATTCGCCGGCACCACCAGATTACTACTACAACTACGAATATGGTAAGTTTTAATGCTTTTCTAGATTTTTTAGGGAGAAGTAATCAGAGGGCAAACGTAGCTATAATGGTGTCGGGTGGCCTGCCGTTGAATATGTTGATATAGGTGATTTGTAAAATTTTGGACCAATACCAAATATTGAACTAAAAATAGAAGGAGATATATATACTATATAATAACTTTTTTCGAAACCCATAGAAATCACATCAAAAAAAAAATATTCTCCTCATTAGAGCCAAAAGATATATATATATATATATATACAAAATATTTTACCTATTTGCATGAAATAGATACTTGCCTTCAAAATTGTATGAAGATAAATCAACGGTTCGCAAGTTATTGTCAGACAAATATACACACAAACATACAATACAAACACCGAATTGCAAGGAGTAGCTATACCTTCACCAGCAGGCCTAGCGCGGGCGCCGGGCTAAGGTTATGTCCACCCGTTTTGCCTTCGCGTCAACTTGACAAAGCTATATGGATACATCCGTCTCGTGTTCGCGGGATAAATATGGTGGACAAAATGTTATCCCGGCGCCCGTGCTAGGCCTACAGCTCAGATGCAGGCGGCGACCACAGAACATTGGATAGTTCACGAGTACAAGGGCCTGCGCGCCCCGTCTTGCCCCACTAGGGCTCAACGCCTTTTGCGTTCGCCAAAGTCCGGTTATGGCTGTAGGTATAGCTTAGTAATTTATAAAATAAAATCTCGTCCCGTTTCCTCAAAATGTCTGTTAAGAACATAAAAATATAAAGCACATTGTGCTACTTCAAATATTATAAGAATTTTATTCCGTACTATAGCTGCGCCTCGCGGTTTTATCCGACCTGGGGCCGTACCGTGAGGTGCTTATTGCGATGATTGTTTGGCTCAGCCGACGACGCTGCGCGACCGTACACCTTATCGCGCGGCGATACGGTTCGTGGTCGCATCGTCATCGGTTGAACCAAACAATAATCGCAATAAGCACCTCACGGTACGGCCCCTGGTTTCACTACATAAGCCGAATATTTTTCCGGAATAAAAAGTAACTTATATGTTAATAAAGTGTATAAGCTACCTTCATACCAAATTTCAATCAAATCCGTTCAGCCATTACGGAGTTAAACTGGAACTAACACACTTACATACTTACCTACTTACATACACACTTACAAACTTTCTCATTTATAATATTAGTGTGATCTACGACCGACAGGCTCACATAAAAGAGAAAGAATTAAAGAATGTTTCTCTTCCGTGAGCAGGCTAGACAATAGGAAGCCGAAAACAAAGCCCAAATGCTTTTAGGCATAGAACATGACCAGCGGCCTTGAGCCATTATGGTCTGGCGGTGGCCGTTTTGGAGACACTCTACACGGATGGAATATAACGATTATGGTTTAATTGTAGTATTGTATTGTTTATGGCTTTTCTGATTGCAAGAGCATGCCATCTCGCTCGAACCAACTTAGCCGCACTATGCGCGGTCCCGCTCGCACAACTCTCGCTGTCGCTTTCAGAGTTACGGGTTAAGACCACAGCCCCGAGTTCCATAAAGCTAACGTTTTGTGTAAGTTCGTAAAATTAGGTCAAAAAACTATATTTTGTACCACACTAATATTATAAATGCGAAACTTTGTGTGTAAGTATGTATGTATGTAAGAAGGTACTTATGTAAGTGTGTTTGTTCCCTTTCAACTCTGTAACGGCTGATCGGATTTGAGTGAAATTTGGTATGGAGGTAGCTTACACACTGGATTAACACATAGGCTACTTTTTATCCCGGGAAAATATTAGGTTTCTGTAGAATAGCGGGTGAAACCACGGGGCGCAGCTAGTATTTAGAGATAATGAAAATCGGGTCGCCTGCCGTTGTTGAAATTGAAAAAAAAAGTTGAATTAGTTTGACTTGTTTTATTTTTTACAGGAGAGTTGTCGAAACAAGAACTTTAAGTAGTTAACTTTAGCCGATATAGGTGATATGTAAAATTTTGGACCAATTTGGCGCAGCTAGTTTGTGTATATAATTGTTTGTGTCCTGTTCTGACTTACATGGCGACGTGGTCTCTGAGCGACACAGATAAAATTTGGGCTGAGCAACAAACCCTTATAAATAAAATAAAAATTAAACGACACTGACTTGTTGTTGTAAAGTGTGTAACAGTCGCGTCGAAACTGTGAAACAGTCACGTCGCTCGGGCAATTAGTGTAGGTAATACTTCTAACGTTTTGTTCTGTATCAGATGATAGCACGGATAACGACTACAATGGCATCAACAACAACCAGCGACCAATTCAAGCCAATTCAGGCCAAGGTTTGTTTATCAACCCTATTTTGATGTAAGTCGAGACACTGACTTGTCGCTGTAAACTGTGAAACAGTCGTGTCGCTCGGGCAATTAGTGTAGCTAATACTTATAACGTTTTGTACTCTGTGTAGGATCACAGAGAAGAAGGGATCAACAATATAAGAGCAACGGATCAAACGAACTCTTGCAAATAATCGACAACAAACAAGGATCAGCCAGTTCATCCACAGGTTTGTTTATTAACCCTATTTTAGTATTAAAGGGACTAGGTGTAAGGCGAGACACTGACTTGTTGTTGTAAACTGTGAAACAGTCGCGTCGCTCGGGCAATGAGGCGTTTTCCAAAAAAAAAAAAAACCTGGTAATAAAAGTACCCAATAGATGGCGTTAGATGTACCTTGAGTTTTTTCTGTCACTGTCAAGACATGAAAGACAAAAAAAATGTACGTGTGCCTTTTTTTTTCTCGTGTTTTATGGCTCCACATGTGTATTTAGACAATTTCAAGTAATGTAACTATGTATTTGACTTCATTTGAAATATTACAATAGTTGAAACTGGCTAAATACACAACGTCTGGAGCCAAAATTTACGATTTAAAAAATAAACATAAAATATTTCGACAGAAATTACAATGACAGGTAAAACGATAGGTCTATTACGCCATCTAGTAAGTATTTTAGAACAATTTTTTTTTTTTTTTTTAAAACTCCTCATTAGTGTAGGTAATACATGTATTCTTCTGTGTGTAGGACCAGATTATTACAACAACGGATCAAACAAAAACTTGCAAAACTCCGACAGCAATCACGGACCACCCATTTCATCCCAGATTTCTTTATTATTCCTATTTTGGGGTACTTCTCGCTCGTTAAAACTCCTTCGTCCACACTGTTGACGATCGGGAGAAAAAAGTTCCGTTCTTTTCTATTTTTTCCCGTTCGTTCACACTTCGGATACTTCCCGCTCGGTAACATCTTTATGTTTTAAATGCGACTTTCATAGCAAAAAATCAAGTGTTAAAGATCTTCAATTACCAGTATTGTAGCATTATTATTCAACAGTGTGGACAAACGGGTGTTACCGAGTGGGAAGTACCCCTATTTTGGCCTTCAACAGAAAAATAGCGCTACAACCTTTCGCGTGCAGATGCAATATACATTTCGAGTTCTTATAATTATTATTAGTGTGGTGGTGTTTTTTTTACCCGACTGCCCAAGAAGAAGAGTAATAATTTTAGTGTGTATGTAAATAATTATGTATGTGTGTTCCTAATTTCCTATAATACTACCTCCTGTAGCCTAAGCGGCTTGACCGATTTTGATGAGTGAGGTGTCGTTAGATTCCTCTTCATGCCTCGACCCTCGAGTATATGTTACAGTACGGTGTCTTGTCTTTATTTTTTTTGTATCACGATATATCTCATCCACACAATGTATTAAGCCAGCGTCAAGTTTTATAATTTTTAAAATTTACTTAAGGTTTAGTATTGGTTGTAGTTGGTAGGTTTACAATCAAAACATATCTCAGTCATAGTCAAAGTCAAGAATTGCAGTCACTGTCCGTGTCCAGTTCAGGTTATGCCTCAGTAACGTGGTTGAAGCTTTACTGAAAGCTTCTAAGGAGTTTTGGAAATAGAACGAAGCGTGAGTCAAAGGGCGGCGAGATAGATAGAGACAAACTTCTGGAACGGCAAAAGACGTAAAAGAGATGAATAGCGCGAGTAGAGCAGTGTGTGGCCTCAAGAATAATCGCGGCTACGCGAGGAGCAACGCAAGGAGCAGTGCGAGGAGCATAGTGTAGCTGCAGCTCACATTCACGCGCATTGACAGCAAGTTTCATTAATGTGCATGTTTGTGGGCAAATCGTATAAAGTGGTGAATCGTTTCTTTTCGTGTTGTTTCCAAATAGGAGCTTCCAGTAAAGCTTCCACCTCTTAACTGAAGCATGACTTGGACTGGGCAGTGTCTGAATTTGTTGACTTAGACTATGACTGAGACTTATTTTTATTGTAAAATACTGTTTTTAAATTACCAAACTGATACTGGCTAAATAAATGATACCAATGTATGGGCCCAAATTATAGGATAAAAAAAACTTTGTCCTTCTAATTCCAGGCGTTGGATCAGTTCCGAGACAGAACCAGGCTAATAAAGAAAATTTGCTGACAGCATTTTTACTGGCTTTGGAGAAACAAGTGCAAGGTCTAGGGTGCTCCTATTCCACGTCCGCTGTAATACCAAGAAAATGCAAAAGAACTTAACAACACTGATAAACGACTACAACTCTCTACACATGATCAGCCCCCTATTACGGATGTCCCTGATTGTCATAGTGATCGTGCACAAGTGGGTTATCGTGCGATCGCGAACGTACGTAATAGGGTGCAGATCTGATATTATGTGAAAGGGATAGCTAGATATGAATCTTGTGGGAGTGAAAGGGACAAACTATGACCTTACTAAGTAGTAAGGTGTAGTTACCTCACTCTACAATTGAAATCTAGCTATCCTTTTCGTACAAATCAGATCAGGTCTGTGTTGAGGCTATGACAACATTTAGCAAACGATGATAAGATAATATTTTATGAGCTCTGGTACGGCATATTACTTTAGCTATCACTCGCAATCGTATCTCGCTTGCAAGAAATGTGTAATTCACAAATGTGACTTGTGTGTCGTGACATGCGTCACTTAATTACTCTATGCTAATGCTTTAAATCTACTCCCGCCAGTACCAAAACTACATAACGACCACGGCCGCTCTCTCAATAGCGTGGCGACCATGAAGAGTAACTAAATGAGGCGTGTAGCACGCGGGTCTTATACTACGTGCCAAAAGCTTCTTAAATTACAGACCACGTAATACCACGTTGCTTAGAATAGGCACCGCGACTTTAATAGCACCGGCAGAATGGTACCTTTCCGATTGCTATTGATAGCTAGCGTAATCAGGAAGCTGATTAATAAACAACAGGTATCAAACAAATAATTTCAATCAATCATGTTAAAGTAATTAAAAATAGTCCGTCCGTTTTGTTGTAAAATAATCTACCTATATTATCAAGAAAAGTATCAAAAGATTTCCTAGAGTTCTACAATTTTACCCGTTTTGTAGGATTTTACTTCTTGGATTGTACATAGGACCTACCTAAGATCTAAGTTAATGGTCTACGAATTCTACGATAAAAGACATCAGGCTGTATGTATGGACAGGCTGTATAACGCATGCAGTCCATGAGCATTGCGACATATTGCACGCTGCGTATTGCTTTAACTACCCACTTCCCTTAGGCCGTCTTGTTCGCGCATTTTCAACATTTTTGAAGATAAAACTCATATCTCTGAATGAGAAATATATCTTATAATAATATCTTTAGAATATCAATGGTAGGTAAAGTTTTAAATCAATTTTTATATTTACAGTTTGTATTTCTACAAGGAAGGGAAATAATTAATTTTGGTATTTTTTTACTCCTTCGCCAAATTAAAAAATTATAAAATGAAAATTGCTGTACTTAAAACATTTTCAATGTAATTCTAAAGATAAAAAACTCTTTCTTTTTTATTTCCTACTCAATGATCTTTAATCTTCAATGTTTAAAACGTGTGAAAAAGATAGCTTTGACCGGGAGCTGCCTTATCTAATAGAATTTCATGAATTAATAATATGAAGTCCATGTACTGGACCCGCAACGGAAAATGACTGCAACTAGATTTAGTGTAGCTGGGCTTCTAAGTAAAACCCTGACTTATTTTTATTTATCTTTGTGTATTTGTGTAAAAGATAATAAATATGTATTTTAGTGGCATTATGACGTGTTTTATTTTACCATCGCATTAGTTTTTTTTAGGTAGGTAATTGTTTTATATAACAGAAAAAAATAAATCTTTGAAACAGCTGGCAAAGAAAAATGGCGAACTCCCATACATGGTTTTATGTCAGTTAAATAAACGGCGTCTTTAGATCAAAAATATCGCTAGTAATTCAGAAGCATTTCCTGAAATCGTGAGTCTAAAATATTTTTGTCGAGGAGGCCAGGAAAAATTGTTATTATTGGCTTCGAAGTTTTGTAGGTTATGTTACTGTTATCAACTGAATGAAAACTGAAACCAGCACGAAATCGTTAGCTAATAAGCAAAATCGGAATCCTTGGGCACACAGTAGTCATACAGAAGAAAAGTAATATCCGTAGAGTTTAAAAGCAGTCCAGGAATGTATGGAAATAAAAGGAAATCTAAGAGAAGACTATTAGAGATAAGTGTGGAGCCAAAAAATAAGAAGTTGATAAATTAAATGCATTTGACGTCCGAACCAGGAACGTCTTCGTATTATCCTTTCTTGTTTTTTGAGCGCGCGTCAAAGGATAAATATAATTTTTACCCAACTACCCAAGAAAGAGAGTAACGTTTTGGATATAGATATGTTAGTTTATAAGTATGTTTGTTCGTGTAAAACATCACCGACCGGGGTCTGCGGCTTTTGCTTAAAAATGCACAAGTTGGTTGCTCCCATCACTGGAACGATACACATAAATACGAGCTTCAGCCTCTCGACTCCCTACAGAAGCGGGCCACTAGAAATGATAACGACCCCTAGCTCACCAACAAGCTGGACCCATACAGCCTCCATAGAGACGTAGGTTCCCTCTGTATCTTTTACCGCTTGTTTTTCGGGGATAATGCGCTGAAGAGCTTTTTGACCTTGTTCCTGTGTCTTAGTTTCACCACCGCACATCCCAACATCTTTATAAGGCCTACTTCCACATATTGCAAACCTGGAAACCCCACACAGTCCGTTTTATAGATCCTTTCTCCCGTGGACTTGCAAGATGTGGAATGCTCTTCCCCCGATGATCTTTCCACATAGATACATCATGCAGCGCCTTAAAAATAGGGTCTTCAAACACCTCTCTGGGCTCACAACGTCTCGGCAACACCGTTAGTTCTGCAGGTATTCACAGGTGTCCTTAAAGAAACTCAACAAGTGTCCAATACTGTGGTCCAGTACCACAACATCTGACGAAAAAGGAGTGAAATACGTATGCCAGCGACTCAAGGCCGTGCTCCGTTATTTTAAGGAGCTCGGCTGGTTTTGGGTAGGCTGGCAGCGAGGTTAACAAGTATAAACAGTTGGAGGTTAATGCACAAAATACCCCAAGCGGGACGTCAGTGCAGGTTTTGATCACCCCCAGTTAGAATTAGAATTAGGTGTCCACAGGCCGCGGTTTCCTTATCATCACGCGAACCGTCAGCTTGTTTTACGCTCTTTTTATATATTTAAAAAAAACTTGAAAGATCATGATCTCTCTTTTCTGGGATAGTAAAGGGGTGTTCATAATAGAATATCACGACAATGGAGCTCTCTCTGTTACGGTCTCTTTGTTTTCAGAACAAATAAAAAAAATGCGTAACGAAATTCGCTAGTGTGGTCTACACCTCAGAAATGGTCAGAATTAAACGACTTCACATCTCATTTAGAACGTTTATTAACAAATCATCGGGTCACAAATCTACACAAATTCAAAGTAAACCAAAATACGGTACTAACCTGTCCGCTCACGATGGTGGCTCGTTCAAAAGTGCTATTCGATAAGATGGCCGACCGGAGTGAAGTTAATCAACCAGAACTGACACCGAGCAAGTTTCATGTTGACTTTGACATTTGCCTGAGGCTTTGATGTAAATTGAATAGCGAAAAATGTATATGTAGTTCTTGGTCTATAAGTCTAGTCGCGTAACAGTCGGCCATCCTATAAGAACGAGTCCCTTCGTTCTAATCAGATTCAATTTATAATAATATAATAAGATTATCACTAAAGAATCACATGTTTCACTAACAGTTTTATCGTAAACTAGCATCTTAAAGTATAAGGTAATCGATAAATTATTATAATAATTACTAGTAGTTCGCCCCGAACTGAGACCTCGCGATGTTCTGTTTTACAAGATTTTATTTCATTTACCTACATAATGTACACTGTTCATAATGTATAGAAAGTCATGTCGCGTCATTGTAACATTTACCAAAACTTGAAATAGTGTTTTTTTTTTATCCAATTAAGTGTTCGACAACGTTCACTAGTGTTGGTAAATAGTACAATGTCGCGAAACGTGACTCTTCGTGTCGTTTCAAAACTTCATAGAAACCTCTAGTAGTCTCTACCACTTTACTGGGGCATGACTTTGACTTGGCCGTGACTTACTTTACTTGACTTAGACTTATTTTAATTATAAAATATTTGACTTCACTAGAAATATTACAATACTTGACACTGGCTAAATACATAACGTGGGAGCCAAAACAGAAGAGAAATAAAATAAAAGCTCGCGCCCATGTACAACATCTTCATCACAATCAGGTGCAAAAGCATATGTATTTTCTAACCGTCACCTCGCATGCTCTGCGGCGAACACGTCTTTACCATCATTATTCTTCTATCATAGAATGCTCATCCAAAAGCACCTCACTCATTCACTAACTATGGTTGAGCTATGTGAGGGCTACTTCCTTCACACTCACAAAGCCAACCTCGGTACTTCGAGCCACTCATGGGCGGCGAGTTCATACGCCAATCCTGCCCGGCAACGAAAGTACCCCTCACTGTTCACTGCTATGGCTGTGCGATGAGAGGGTTACTTCCTTCGCCCTCACTCCGCGCAACCGCAATGTCAAGGGCCACTCATGGGCAACGAGTTCGTACGTTAATCACGCCCGGCCCAATGACATTCTCACTAGATCATATATTACATATTATATCATATATTTCACTCTCATTTCACTACTAATATTAATCTTCATATTCAATATTCCGTAACGTATATCGCAAAAATTGATTTGAATGCCTAATAAAGTTGTATATATATATTTTTAAATGTAGTTTCATTTAATTTCACTCAGACTAATGGATTCGAGATCAGTTATCCTATTATTGCCTTAATTACGTAATAACAATTAATCATCTTAGTTTTTATCGCTTTCATTATCGTTATCTTGACTTGAGGAGCAAGCAGCAGTATCGAAGGCAAGCCAAGGGAATAATTTATCTATCGTTACGACTGTTTCATACCTCGCCCCCTTTCTGGTAAGTTGTGTATCCTCTACAAGGAACCTATCATTAGGCAAAACTTTCTTAATCCGATAAGGTGCCTTACACTTAGCCTCTTACCTCTTAGACTGACCTGGTCCTGTCACTATAGCCCTAACTATCCTTACTAAATCACCCTCCGCATAAGCTCTACTACCTTTTCTTCGTTTGTTGAATTGTGCTTTCATTGTTTCCTGCTTCCGTTTTATTCTTTCACTAGCGTTATCTTATTATCTTTATTCGTGTTATCCTTGGTCTTGACGCATTGGGATGACTCATGGCCTATGAGATTACAAAGGGTGCATTTCACTATCGCTTTCGGGCACTTAAAGCTAGGATGTCCTACGTTTTGGCAATTGAAGCATCTGATTGGACCCTTAAAGTTATTATTATTATTGATCTTAGCCGCGTTAGTATCAGTTTCTCTTATTTGGTTACTTTCCGATAGGGTATTACTGGGACGCCTGTCCCGATTTAAATCTCTATTATAATCCATCTGATTACGGTTTTGCGATTTAATAGTCTTGAAAAATTCCAGTACATCCTCGGGCCTATCAAACTTAGCCGCTTGAGCGCCCACGCGAACCCCTCTATCATCGACCCCATACAGTAAGCAGTCTACTGCTTGCTTCCCAAATATTTTACATCTATTTAATAGATTAATTTTCGCAAAATAATATATTTCTAATGATTCTCCAGGGCGTGCTCGTCTGTTAAGCATTTCAGTGAGCAACTCCGCGTACTTCTCAGTCGCTGGGAATGATTCTCTCAACATCGCTTTCCATTCTGCCCAAGTATGCTTAATAGAGGGCAGGCCCTGGTACCACGTCTTCGCAAGTCCAGTAAGTTTAGGGAGGGCGTAGTGAACCGTTTGCTTGTCGCTCCAATTATAAATCTCAGTACATTCATCGACTTTGTCCAGCCAGATATTTATCGTTTGTTCTTTAAGCATTGGATCGAATTCGGGGATTACATTATTCAGAGTTGAGGCATGAAACGATTCACTACTCCCCGACTTAGATTTTAACACATTAAGAAGTTCCTCGAAAAGGTCAGCCGACGCCGTAAGCTTTTTTTTAATATATTCCTTGTCGTGGTCGTTGGATCGTCGCTTTTTAGCGGGAGTCACCAGTGAGCGATCGCGCGACCTACAAGGCTTCTCACGACCGCTAAGTTCGGCTTAAGTTTTCAGATTTTTTTGGGATGCCCTGGCATCTAATCGCTCACGCTCCCTGCGTACCTCTTTTTCGAACAACTTAAGTCGCTCCCGTTCATAGGATAACTCACGTTCTCGCTGTCGTACTGACCGTACTATGCTGGGGCTCCTGCTCCGTCGGCGGCTGCGGCGGGACTCCCTTTCATGGCTCCGGCTTCGCGTCTGTCGTCGCGGTGTCTCGTCGCCACGATGTGTGCGGCTCCGACTGCGTCGGGAGCTCGCTCGTCGGTCGTCGTGGTGTAGTCTGTCTGCAGCGCAAGTCAGACTACGGTCGCGCCAGGTCTCGCCCGCGTTGCGATCGCTCATTCTCTGAAACTCATAAAGTACGTGTCAAATATTCTCTAGTACTTGCCAAAGGTACCTGTAAATGATTGTGAATTGCCAAAACTCAATCCAAATCGTATCTGCACTTAGAAAATTTGCAAAAAAGACACTTCGCAGTGGGACATCTAGTAACGACGAGCTCGATTACATATAAGCACAATCACAGGGCGAGTAAAAGTGGATTTAGGAAAGAAAGAAGAAAAAAAAATATGTTTGAATAAATAACTAGAACGTGAGTTCAGTAATAAATCCATTTACATCCCGAAAATTACTCGAGATATTATGACTTTATATTTTTGTATTGAATGTTCATTATGATTGATCGAAACGGCACGTATATTTATTTCCGTAAGCTAAGTTTATGCGCAATCCAAAATCATCCGTGTAATGCCCAATGAATTCGAAAAAGTAAAGATCCAAATACACTCACATGGGGTTATTTTATCCGTTTAGCCATGTATTTTTCCAAAATAAAGCATTTCACGCTATTTAAATGTCACTGAGAGTGTTAAGGTGTGATCGAGCACGTGGGGTGGTACGCGACGTGAAATCTGAATTTCACGGTCCGATCCCACTTCTGAGATGTGGTCTACACCTCAGAAATGGTCAGAATTAAACGACTTCACATCTCATTTAGAACGTTTATTAACAAATCATCGGGTCACAAATCTACACAAATTCAAAGTAAACCAAAATACGGTACTAACCTGTCCGCTCACGATGGTGGCTCGTTCAAAAGTGCTATTCGATAAGATGGCCGACCGGAGTGAAGTTAATCAACCAGAACTGACACCGAGCAAGTTTCATGTTGACTTTGACATTTGCCTGAGGCTTTGATGTAAATTGAATAGCGAAAAATGTATATGTAGTTCTTGGTCTATAAGTCTAGTCGCGTAACACTAGAAAAGGCGAGGCAAACTAGCAAAACTTGTTTTGTTCTATCAAAATAATACCCCCGGATCACAGGTCCGCCGTTGCTATTCTAGATTCTATAGCTGCAATTCTAGATGCCAGCTGCGAAATACATCCTCCATATTCACCCGACATTGTCCATTTTGATTTCTAGCTATTTCCAAGATTGAAGGTGTCTCTTAGAGAACAGAGATTCGAAAATGATGAAGCTGTAGTCGCTGCAGTACAGGAATGCTTAGATGCTCAGGATGAATAGTTTTTTTTAAGAAAGAAATTTAAGCTTAGAAAGAAGATATTTCAAGTAGGTATTATACTAAAAGGCGACGATAAAGAAGTAACATTTAATAAAAGTTACCGGCAACATACTCATTCTCACTTTTGATTGAACGTTTTTTTTTCATGTATGGTCATAACTATCATCAAAGGCATCCACTACTGAAGTAAGGCCTCCCTTGGATGGGGCATATCTAATCCAAATCACAGAATGATCCCAATGCTTGTCAGGCGGCTTGGAACAAAAAACCCGATTAACTAAGAAGACGCTGCTGCCCACTGGTGATTCTGGTTACTGTTTTAGAACATACCCGTAGTCCCGTAGGTCCCATAGTTCCCGTTACCACATCGACACATTAACTCGGTATGCAGGTTCTACAATATCATAGATTTTTTGTCGTCGGCGATTTTTTATTGGCGGTTTATTGCCCCCAAAAAGGGGACGTGTGTGTGATTTGCTGCAGCGCCACTTACCCGCCGATTTTGATAATATTTGGCAGAAACATTTGGTAACCAATTCTGAACAAGATTTTGAATACGGCAAAATCGGTCAAGAAGTTGTCAAGATACTTAAATAAATAAAAAAAACGTTTACTGCATAAATTTCAGTTGTGGTAATACCACAACACACAAAAATTGATAAATTACTTAATTATTAATTGATTGATAACAATGAATTGATAAATTACACTCTTAATAAATTAAAAATTAAATTAAATATCAACATACAATTGATTTAGACTGAATAATGTATAATTCATTTTTAGAATAGCTATTAAATAATTATGTACCTGGGTAGAAACTCTGTTTCTCAGATTATAAATACCTGTATCCTGAGGTCACAGCGATTCACCCCTGAGACATGATTAGACACCAACAAGGTGTTTAGTACTTTCTAGCGTGGATTACTTAACTTACTGAATTACTATTCATAACAATTGTCACAATGAAAAAAAGAAAACACTAGAAGCTATTTCGATTGCCATAACCATAGAAAGATTGTATAAATTTCTATCCCATAAGTATGTGAGGCAACGATAATGAGACAAGTGAATTACACTCACACGGGATGTGTGAGATCACACATCCTGTGTGTTTGGCTATCTATTTTTTTGAAAATGAAAATGTATTTATTGCAGCAAACATGGTCCTTAAGATGTTACAGAGAATAGCGCCTCACGTTTGGACGTTGCAAGCACGTCATACAATATTAGTAGGTTAATAATTATACCTAGATATTTTATTAAACTATGATTTTAAACAATGTAAAAAAAATATATTATTAAGTATAATTGCAATGTATATAATAATTATAATTATATTGTTATTAAATTGAATTATTTTTAATTGGATTTTCAATTATGTCTAAAGAATTCCTGTAAGTTATAAAAACATTTTTCAATAAGCCAGTTATGTAATGTATATCTAAATTTTTTAATTAGCAATTCCCTGATAACTTTAGGAATATTGTTATATACGCTTATACACATTATTTGGCGATTTCGCTTTCGTAAAGCAGTCTTGTGAGAGGGGGGTTGACAATATCTTGAGATTTTTTCTTCTTGATTTACAACACTTGACATTTGCTCGACTCTTAAATAAATTAGGATGGTCCTTTACAAAAATTCCGATTTGCATTATATTATAGGTCAAGGTTAAAAGTTTAATTTTTTTAAATAATGGTCTCTATGAGTCATACGAACCTTTATTACATATAGCTTTGATACATTTCTTTTGCACCAGCTAAGCTTTCTTAAGGTGAAACTTTTCACTCATCGCGCGAAATTCAAATTTTCTTGCGTTTTTTGTCAATTACAGCTTAATTACTCATCGTGGATTTATTGAAACCAATTTTGCGCCAATAAATAAGTTGTTTTAAGAAATTACGGGTAAAATGATCACCTAAATAACATCGGTTTAGCTACAAATCTCAATAAGCTGATTTTCATCTTGGTTTTTGGTTTAGCGAGACATGTACTTATACCAGCTTTCAACTTGAATTTTTGGTTGGTGTAATTTCTTGAAACAATCTATTTATCATCGCAAAATTAGTTTTCATGAACGTACGATGAGTAATTAACCTGTAATTGACAGAAAACGCAAGAAAATTTGCGTCTGCGCTGAGCGAAACGTTGCACCTTAATGCCAGTAGAGTTGCCCCAGAGTAAAAGTCCATACCTCAGGACAGAAGCGACGTAGCCATGGTAGGCAGTGAGGGCAGCAGTTACACTGAATGTGTGTCGTAGTCGTTTTAAAGCAAACACAAAGCGGTTAAGTTTAGAGCACAGGTGTTCTATTTGAGTTTTCCAGTTACAGTATTGGTCCACATGAACACCGAGAAACTTATATACTTCTGTCTTCCCTATTGGTTGACCTCTGCATTCTACATCAAAACTTTCTAGTCTCGAGTTATAATTACGAAATTGAATATATTTGGTTTTTGAAATGTTGGCATGTAGGTAATTGTCATCTTACCATTTTACTACTGATTCAGCTACCAAGTCGAATAAATTGTACGACTTTTAATTGTAATTATATTTTTGCTGGACACGAGGATTGACACATCATCAGCAAAAATTACACATTTGTGTTTTACAGGTAGCGGCAAGTCATTTATATATATATATTAGAAACAGGAGGGGACCTAATATACTACCCTGCACACCACTTCTGTTTACTTGGTATGCGTATCCCGACAGAGTAAGAACCTGGGTTTCGTCAAGGAATGCCACTTCTACACATTGCATACGATCCGTGAGGTAGCACCTAAGCCATTCAAGAGCTGGTCCTCTCATACCATACATTTCACATTTACTGATGAGCAATTTATGTTTGACTAAATCGAAGGCTTTGCTCATATCAAAGAAAACCACAGATACAGGTATCCATTTGTCGAGTTGTTCTATCACTTCACCGACAAGACTGTAAGCAGCCAATGTAGTAGACTTTCCCTTTTGAAAACCATTTTGCTCATCAGCAATAAGGTTGAATTTTTCAATATAAGCAGTTAAACGATGACGCATAACCTTCTCAATTTTTTTTGAAAATATTGGGATTAATGTTATGAGCCTATGGTTGTTTATATTGCGTTTATCATCTTTTTTATGTAAAGGGCGAATTATAGACTGTTTGAGCCTTTTCGGGAAAGCCCCTTCTACGAATGAAAGTTCTATAAGGTGTTGAAGGATTGAAGAGACTATCAATATGCATGCTTTTATGACTCTAGTACAGACACCATCAAACCCGACCATGTGTGTCGTTAAGTGATATAATAATTTTTCTAACTTCGTCTACACTACACGGCTTCAGGAACATACTATTGTTTGAAATTGGTAGTGTATCCGCTCTGTTAACTGGATTGCTAGTGTATTTTGATGTAAAAATTATTGAAAGCCTCAACAATTCCTACCGGGTCACCTACAATACCACTATCAACCGATACAGAATCAATCATTGTATATGTCTAATCTGATTCAGCTTTATTTTGAATGATTTGATTTTTTGCATTTATTTTCTTATCAGTCATAGCTTCAATATTCCTGCACCGATTTTGATAAAACAAAGCCTTTGCTATGCGCCGGAATCAACAGAACATATTTTAAAAACTGCATGTAAATCCGTGCCTTACTTTCTGAGTTTATCCCGGACAGACAGACAGACAGGCAAACATTTTAAAAACTATATTTTTCGGCTCTGATGCAACTTAAAAAAAAAAATTTTCAAAAATATCTTCAATGTACAGTAATCCCCTCGTTACAGTTTTATTATAAGTATAGATAGATAGATATAGACTAGCTGTACCCGCAACTTCATTTGCATGAATTTTCAAAAATAAGCCGCCTCTGCCTTTGCAGACGGACTCTAATGCCTGATGGAAAAACTGCGCACTCTATGTTCAAAATACCTATACAATCGGATACATCCGAAACCTCAGTTTGCGACATTTCGCGAAATAGTGACAAAGCGCAAGTGTTACGCGACTGTTGTCTGATTGTATGGGACGAGTGTACGATGGCACACCGCAAGGCAGTAGAGGCTGTAAATAGGACGAAGCAAGACATACGGCAAAACGAACAGCCTATGGTATTACTATGCTGTGCTATGGGATATTACTGTGCTATTTAGTGAAGACTTCAGGCAGACGCTGCCTGTAGTACGTCAAGGCACTAGAGCCGATGAAGTCAATGCGTGCCTCAAAAATTCCAGCCTCTGGCCTATCATAACGAGGCTGTACATAACCACCAACATGCGTACACAGAGGTGAAAATCCAAACGCGCAAGAGTTCTCTGATTAGTTACTTAAAATCGGCGATGACACATTCCCCAAGGAAGAAAATAAATTTAAACTGCTTTTTAATTTGTGCAAAACAGTATCTTCTTCCGAGGAGCTTCTTTTGCATGTCTTCGGTGACATAGAAAGAGTATCAAGTAAAGAGAACCCTTGGCTCTGTGAAAGAGCCATACTGACCCTAAGGAACGACCAGGCAGCTACCATTCACAGCGCTTTGTTAACGCGTGTCTTGGGTGAGACCGTTGAATACAGCGCCATCAACAGGGTTATGGATGAAGACGAGGCGACTTCATAACACATTACATGAATACACATTGATTACACAATATTGTTATGGTTGAATTTTAATCCAATATCTAGCGACTCCGTCTGCAGAGGCAGAGGCGGCTTATTTTAAAATTCACGCAAACGAAGTTGCAGGTACAGCTAGTATATTATATACCTCGACGTTTCGGCCATGTTACAAGAGCCGTGGTCACGAGCGTCAGCTCGTGCTCGACCAGCTCGACCAGCTCGACCAGCTTCAGTCATGAAGAATGCGGGTCGTCAACCGATACTCAGTGTGATGAGAGATGTACATTGCCGCGCAGGGTTTTTTTTTAATAGTTAGTTTTTTAGTAGTAACGAAACGAGCAAGTCGCTCACCTGATGTTAAGCGTTATGCTTGCCCATAAAAAATCAGTGCCAATTGAATTTTGAACTTCAACAGTTCATAATCCTGCGTGGCAAAGCACTGCGCTCGTCGCCCTAAGCGTCGCGCTTCAATCTGGAACACAGTAATGTTTGCACACTACTGTTTGGCGATTGAATAACTGGCAAAGATGTGATACTTCCCCGGCGGTCTCTGCAGAAGAGCCCTACCTCTACTGATTTTTGAACTGTTACAATTGTGTGTGGTATTCAACTGTTAGCGGCAAGCATGACGCCTACCATCAGGTGAGACACTTGCTCGTCTCGTCATTCAGATGCATAAATAACGGGCCATGCTCTGGTAGGGTTCCGTAGGCGCGTAGGACGTTTGAAGTATTTATCAGTTTTTACCGCATATCTCAAAAAGTCATTATCACATGGTGCCCGAAATAATTTTAAAATAAAGTTTTTACTAAGATCTATTAACATAGAAGGTAACAAGTTTCTGAGATGCATAGCTTAAAAATGGCAGGGGGGGGGGGGCGACACCAAAATCGTGTAGCAAGCCTTAACTTTATTTTAAAAGACCTATTGAACGATTCCCCAAATTATGGGGTACCAGCGTTATTATTTTTTTACCTTCTCTTTACATATTGTATAGGAGTTACCCTTATTTAAAAAAAAAAGGATTTTTATTTTTTGAAACTGTAGGCTAACTTAAACTATCGTTGTGCAATGCAATCGTTGCATATCATGCATGTGTAAGTTTATAACTTTGGAAGTTATATGACTATAAAGAATTCAGACAGACAGACAGACAGACATGACGAACTTATAATGGTTCATTTTAGTATTACGGAACCCTAAAAAGCAACCGCGTAAATTGTGAAAAAGGCTTACGTGTCGTAAAAGTATAACTGCGATACGCATTTAGCGGTTAGGTATTCATTATTCATTACTCGGCCAAACACATGTTTGGAAAGAATACAAAATCAATAACATAATTATTTCCGCTAAAACTTTGTAAAATTCTTAACACAGGATGACTCCATTATTTGTCCAGATGGACTTATCATTATCATCAGCCAGAAGACGTCCACTGCTGAACATAGGCCTCCCCCTTAGACCGCCACACCGACCGACAATGTGCCACTTGCATCCACCGGTTGTCCGAGACTTTCACAATGTCGTCGGTCCACCTAGTGGGAGGCCTGCCTACGCTTCGTCTTCCGGTTCGTAGTCGCCACTCAAGAACCTTTCTTCCCCATCGGTTATCGGTTCTTCGAGTGATGTGGCCTGCCCATTGCCACTTCAGCTTGCAAACTCTGAGAGCTATATCGGTGACTTTGGTTCTTCGGCGAATATCCTCGTGTCGAATTCTTCGTTACGGTTTCAGAATGATTACCGTTTCCTAAAAGGACGCTGCTGCCCGTCCTCCGTTGGTTCTGGTCACAGTTTACTAAGCGGACGCGTCTGCCCGCCCTCTGGTGGTTCTGCTCGCAGTTTTTTAAGAGCTAGGACGCTGCCGCCCGTCCTCAAGTGGTTCTGCACGGTTATTTCGAGGCTTTGAGAGGCGTAGATTTCTTCTTTTTGTGTGGTTGGATATTTCAAACTATACATTTTTAAATGGAGCTCGTTATGCGTGCTTTGAATTACCAGAAGACAGGAGAAACTCGTTCTAGACCACGCCATACGGGATCTTTCGGAACCATTTCAAGACCTAACTTTCGCATGCTCTACTGGGTCTCTCCGGACACGACGATAAGAAATAATAGACGAAATTAAGGACTTTTATCAGAAAGTTTCGTAAAGTAGCACAATACCGGTGGGCTTATCCCGTAACTCTGAAAGCGATAGCGAGAGTAGCGCGAGCGGGACCGCGCAAAGTGCGACTAACTTGGTACGAGCGAGATGGCATGCTCTCGCAATCAGAATCACGAACGTTTCAAAGTTAGAGGTTAAGCCCGCTGGTCATGCAAAAGTAACTACCTCGCTTTTAACTTTAAAGGGGACAGAACATTTGTGGCATATCCACATGCCGCCTTTTTTTAAATTTTCCGCGCACTATTGAATAATAGACGAAATTGAATATATGGGTAGAAGACACTTAAACCAACAAAATATGTTCTGTATCATAGTGTCCTAAAGTGTTACGTTCCCGAGATATTTGAAGGTAAAAATCGCTATATGAGAACAGTGAAGTCCTTACCATCAAATATCTCGGGAACGTAACACTTTAGGACACTATGATACACAACATATTTTGTTCGTTTAAGTGCTCTCTACCCACAAGGTTTTTACATTGCGCGGAAACTTCGAAAACAAAAAAAAAGCAGCGGGTGGATATGCCACTTTCATATAAAAATGTTCGAACCCCTTTGCAACTAAATGAATAATTAATCACTTTTGTTAGTAATATTATACTATTACTATTAGTATATGTAATATCATCATTCATTTATTACGTAATACAATTTTAACTGACAGACTATCCATAAGAGTATTTTTAATACCTATTTGGAAATAAAGATGAATTGCTGAATTGCAGTCGGGTAAAATGGCGATGGTGGCTCCATGAGGCTCTACATTATTAGTTCACATTCCGATAACGTTTTAGTTTTTAATTATTTAGTCCCTTTATTTGGTCACCTGTCCAAATAATTATGTCAAACTGTGTTAGGTACGTTATCACTGTAACGAATTCTGCGTCAATCTGTAAAGCGAGCACCTCATAAGGAGCGAAGCTATAGCATGATTCTTGGAGTTATGAAAATCATATTTTTTTTTTTATGAAACTTAGTGATGAGACGAGCATGTCGCTCGCCTGATGGTTAGCGTCAGGATTGCCTATAACAAATATTCAGTGCCACCAACAATTTTTAAAGAAAAAAAAAAAATATTTAAAAAATGCCAAAAATTGATGTAGCAGCTGAAAACACTGGTACATGCATCGTGTGATGTTTCTACTTTTAGCTTGTGACCGTGGCTTCGCTCCCATGGAAGTTACACTACAAAATAATCTAAAACTAATCTATATACATGTTTTGAACTTAGAATATTATCCAGTGAGGTCAAAATGACCTCACTGGACACCCATGCACTCTCACCCCTCTCTCTCTGGCTTCTACTTTACTGGTAACTTGTAAAAAATCAAAAACTCTACAAAACGAATATATAAATTCCCAGTTTCTCTAGAGCAGTTTCTGGTAAAAAATATTAACATTTCAACGAACAGGCCATCTAAGGAGTAGTTTTTTTTTACTTCTATACAAACTTCGGGGGTACATTTCGCCCCTTTAGAGATAGAATTTTGCGAAATCTGTGCTTATTGTCCACCTAGACCATTTGAGGAGTATTGGGTACAAATTTTACGTCTCTCTGGGTTAATTCTGTGTGTTGATTTCTGGAAAAAGGCTTGATCTTTACATACTTATATAGATTATATAGATTAGAGGACGATTTTCGAAAAGTCCTGAGACATGCCTTTCTTTATGTTTTGTGCTCAGTACACGAACCGCGAGTTTCATCGGTGTAGGATGTTTTTTTATTTATTTTCATTCTTACTTTTTTTTTTTTTTTTTCTTTTTTTAAAGTGCTTTTTCGCTTTGCGCTAAAAATGTCGCACTATTATTACTTTTTTTTTTTTTTAATTGGTCACATTATTGTTGTCCGTTTGGCTAAACCGATTTTGACCATGTCTATTATATCTTTTGTCGTGTCTGCCGTTGAATGAGCCAGGTACGAGTTGCATAATCCAATGGAACTGTCGTGGAAAATTATACGTCTAGGTGCTTCGTTCCGGACACATTCCATCAAGATATGATAAGCATCTTCCACTCTCAGGCAGATTCTTACTTCGGGTGTTCATTATTTTACATCATACTTTTTTCTAGAGCCTAGTATTTTCAGGCAAATATTATTATTGTGACAATAAACAGGACAGGGGGTAGATGTGTAATTTTGCAAAATCCGTTCCTATTGTTCACCTAAACTATTTGAGGAGTATTGGGTCCAAATTTCATGTTACTATCATAAGCGGTTTGGTCTGTGCGTTGATTCTTAGAAAAGAGCTTGTTCTTTAATAAGTATAGATAGATTAGCAGCGCCCCGCTGCTTTCACCGCTGTCCTTTGGTATCGGGAACCAAGATCCATGTCGGGAACCGTAAATTTTTCTGGGATAACAAGGGTAGCCTATATGTTGCTGTTTTTCTTACTTGACCCTATTATTATAGTATTATTATTAGTGAGTTTTTTATTTGTATACGTATGATACTATTTTTATGTATGTTTCATGTGACGTGTAAATGATTTGACTGAACAATTGAATGTTATTTTATTTTTATGTTTTTTTAAACTATTTACTTTTTGACATGTAACTAATTGTTATGAATAAATACTATGAACTATGTTAATCCAGGGTAAAAAACCACCTCCATGATGTGATGTTCCAAAACTTGTGTTTTTACCGTACATAAGGGCTCGCTCCCCTAATTCGGCTATCTCTAAAGCACTTAAAGATTCAAATGAAATTTGGAAATTTAGAAAAATAAACAATCAGTTTTCTTTATCGTACCATGGCCAATGTTTTATAATCATTTTTTGGGGGCAACATTTTGGAAACAATTATCATAGGTAGTCTTTTGGATTAGTTTATACTAATTAAGATATAATTTGTTTTTGTGACCACTCTAATAGTATAAAAAATGCGAAAGATTGTGTGTAAGTGTGTAGTAAACAAGCCTTTTCTAGGAATCAACGTACAGACCAAACCGGTCTTGATGGAGGCTTTAAATTTGAACAATATCCTTCAAGTGGTCTAGATGGACAATAATATAAGAACGGATTTTGCGAAATTCCACATCTACCCCCAAAGTTTGTATGGAATCAAATATTTTTTCATTGGGGATTCAAGCTTGTTTTAAGCATTTTAACCTCATTTATGTCCCGTTTATTGTCACATTAATAATATTTTCCTGAAAATACCAGGCTCTAGAGTATGAATTTATGTTTGTTTCGTAGTGTAATTGATTTATTGTTATCGTACCAGTTCATTTTGACCTCACTGGTCAATATTTTAAGTTCAAAACAGGTATAAGGATTCGTTATACGTTATCAACACGAGCTAAGACGCGGGCATAAGCTAGTTGTTTATATTTACATACATTTTTATCTTATTTTTTTTTTTAATTTGGCGAAGAGGGAAAATACTAAAAAATGCCTTCTTTTGCCTCAGAATGGAAAATCACACTAATATTATAATTGCGAAAGTGTATATGTAAGTAGGTAAGTATGTATGTATATAGGTACGTAAGTATGTAAGTGTGTTTGTTCCCGTTCAACTCAGTAAACTCTGCACAGATTGAGTATGGAGGTAGCTTACACCCTGGCTTAACTCGAAGGCTATTTTTATATCCTGGAAAAATATTCGGTTTCTGTAGAACAGCGGGTGAAACCGCGGGGCGAAGCCAGCGTTCACATAAAAATTGCTCTGAAACATTGGCACAAAACGAGTGAAGCGATGCTTTGGCTTGCGACGGATGTGAAATCATGGCTTAGCTTGAGTTGTGACTTGGACATAAAGAAAAGAAAAAATATTCCACGAATCAAAATTGAAAGTAATAATATTAGCAAATTAAAATATTTTCACGCTTCCTAAAATTTAGCGTAAAATAAATATATTTATGCCAAATTCAGCAAACTGAACAAATTAAATTTTATTTAACAAGTGCCAATATTAATGAAATATGGTTATTCTTTTGTTAGGATTTGATATAAAAAGCTTGATTTTCTTTCCGATTTTACTTGTACCGACATTCAGGCATCGAGACTCAACATGAAGATAGCAATCGCCTTATACCTCGGCTTTGTGAGTATTACATTTCTTATAATATTTTCTATTTAACGTGTATGATGTACAGGGTTATAAGGAAAGGGTACGCTAAGCCGAAACGAGTTCATAATACTCATTATTGTGAACAAAATTACTATGGGACTAACACCGAAAACGAGAAAACAGCTATTCCATACATTTTCTGTATGGAAAAAAAAAAAAAAATAATAATAGAAAGTTTAAAAAAAAAACAGCTATTCCATACATTTTCTGTATGGAAAAAAAAAAAAAAAAATAGAAAGTTTAAAAAAAAATCGGCTATTCCATACAGTTTGTGTCATTGACATTTTTGTATGGATTAGCTGATTAGTTTTTCTCGATTTCAGATTTGGTCCCATAGTAAAAGTTGTTCATAATTATGAGTATATGAGCCCTTTTCGACTTAGCATACCATTTCCTTATATCCCTGTATTTGACCTTTTAAAACAATATTAATGAAACTTACAAATATTATAAGAACTATATATTATAATCTAAACTTAAATACACAAAATAAAACTACAGACAAAATTAAAATAATGACAAATAAATTAAATCTAAAATGTCTACAAATAAAAAACCGCATTTAGGTCTACGGGGAAGGTGCTCAAAAAGCTGGCGACATTTCCCCGTTGAATTGACAAACTCACCCTTCGACCGAGGTAAGCGCCAGCTCTTTGGTCACCTGTCAGTTCGACGAGGCGCCTGGACAGCAATATGATTTACCGCATTTTTTTAATTCGTTTGTATTATATACGACATATTATTTACGACGTTATTTGGAAGTAGTATATTATAACAAAAAATAATATATTTTTCAAGTGTATGTTTTTTTTAGTTTTTTTATTTTTATTTTTTTAGACTCAAAAGTTTCGTGAAAATTAGTCGCTAGTTAAGTGCTATACACTTTCGCGTGCATACGAAAAGTGATGACTCTAGCGGGCGCCAGTCAAAAAATCACATCAAACTGCTAATTTCAACTAAATCAGGAAATCAATCAAATTCTCTTTTAAGCTATCCTAGATATTTTTATTATTAGAGTTCGATTAGAGTAATCATTTGAATATACACCTAGAGGTTCGGAGATCTACCGAAAAATGCGTGTAAATCGAGGTTTTTAATATATATTTTTTTTATCGACAAAATGTCGTGTTAAAAATAACCTAATATTTTCCCTAAAAGCTATACGAGAACCTAAAAAAACATTGATATTTTTATCTCAATAAAAGATCTTTAATGTATATAACTAATGAGGCGCACGAAATACAAAAACTTTTTTCTGTTTAGCTTTTTAACTATGTAACTACTTGCTTATCAAATTTTATGAAGAACGAAGCCACGGCTTGCAAGTTATCGTCAGACAAATGAATATTAAATAACAAACATACAAACACCGTTTTTTTTTTGTTCACTCCACGTCCCCGTTTCCATTATTTTAAATTATATTATATTTAACTTTATAGTTTAGTACTAGATTGCCCGCACACGACTTCGCTCGCTTTTGCTACGAAATTTCGACACCCTATTTCACCGCTTTAGGCTATGCTTTTCGAAAAATCCTGAGACATACCTATAGTGCATTCCTACAAAAGAGATGCTAACAAAATTAAAAAAAAATGTTTAAAAGAAAGTTTAAAAGATGTTTGTATTGTGTACAGTGTTATAATATTAGTTACACGTGCATGGACAAAGTCGTGGGGTCAAATAAATTAATAAACCTGTAAATCACAGTGTCCCATTTAGATTATAAGCGTCAAAGTGTGACGTAACAAGTACATTAGGGTTGTGGGCATGCCCATCGTGCCCAAAACGGTGGATCCGCGCTTGTGTTAAACATATATTAAAACTAACTAATAACTTTTCTTTTTTTACAGTTGGCCGCTTCGTGTGTTGCAGGTATGTTTTTAATATATTGTGTGCTTTCAATATATATTATGTGTATTAGAACACGAGAGGACCAAACTTTCCTGGCATAAATAAATAACACTTCATTCATAGCTTTGGGGATGCCGTGGAAATCATATATATCTACACTTTTGTTTTATTACACATTAGTTACCACGTGTCCTTTTCGCTCTTTTCGAAATTAGAACGCGATTGAAAAAGACAGAAGACTGAGTAACTGCTCCAAGGCTTATCCGCGTTTATCGATAAGGGGGCTAGAGCTATGGCGGGAACATGAAGAAGTCATTTCGCGTCATTGTATCATTTTCCAAAACTAGTTAGGTACCTATTTCGAGTGTTCGATAATGTGTAAAAACGCTGGATTATATCCACTAAGTGTTCGTGAACGTGCACCGTGACTTTTCGTGTTGTTGCTAAAACTCCATAGAAATATCTAGTAGAGTCTCCAGCACTTACTGAGGCATGGTATGGACTTGACCGTGACTTACTACTTTGTTTGACTTAGACTGTGACCGAGGCTTGTTTAAATTGTAATTTAATTTACTTCACTTGTAGTATTACAATTTTTTGTAGTGGTAGGGCTCTCTTGCAGAGTCCGCCTGGGGAAGTACCACACCGTTGCCACTTATTCAACCGCCAAGCAGTAGTGTGCAAGCATTACTGTGTTTCGGATTGAAGGGCAATGTTTCCAGCGTAATTACTGGGCATACAGAGATTTAACATCTAACATCTCTGGGTGACGAGCGCATTACATTGCCGCGCATAGTTTTGAACTGTTGGAAGTCAAAATTCTGGGTGGCACTGAACTGTTATGGGCAAGCGTGACGCTTAATGTGAGCGACTTGCTCATCTAGTCACCGAGTAACATAAAAAAAAAAAACTTTTCACTTACTAGATAATACACGACTTAGTAACTACACGATCTAAAAACTCTTTAATCCATGGTAAATATACCTAATAAAAAAAAATGCCAGGTATGTCACTTCACCATCGATAATGGATAACACCTGCCATTTTTACACAAACATTATGAACACTCAAAATACTTAACAAAAGTTTTTGAAAATTCTTAATGCAATGACGCAAAAGCCTTTTTCACTTTCCTGCCAAAACTGTAAATGGGTTTGAGGACGATGCTATATTGTGACATGTAGGGATTCAGTTATGTGATTGTTTATAATTGTGAAAGCACAAAATAAATAGAAGAAGAACATGCTTCCGGCCGATCATGAGTTTAAGGCGAGGTCCAATCGCAAAACAACAAAAAGTCATATAATTTTCTGCGGTAACTACAAATTTTCTTTTACAAATTAAATATCCAGGCTAGTGGTTTATACGGCGAACCAGGTAGTTATTTTATTTGATTTGTATATCCGATAATCGGATATACAAATCCAATGTACAATGTTTGTATTAAAAGTAATGAAAAACTACAATTTACCGTTTTCTCGTCAAGTGGGATTTTCAACTTTAAACCTTAGAACTTTGAGCGGGACAGTACTCATTTCAAATTACGATCGGTCTGCTCAATCTTGGCGCTAGTGCTGACAATATTGTGTGAAATGCTTAGATTTAAGAACAATCTAAACTTATACTGATAAAATAATCAACTTTATATAATACTAGCTGTTACCCGCGACTTCGTTCGCCTGGAGCAATAAAAAAATGGCCTATGTCCGTCTCCTACCTTTAAGCTATATCTATGCAAAAATTCAGGTCGATCCAGCCATTTGGCCGTGTTAACGCGACAAACACGGACAGAGAAACAGAGAGATAGACAGATTGATAGACAGGTAGAGAGACAGAGCTACATTCGCATTTACGATATAATATTAGTTAGGAAGTTAGGATAATAATATTGTTATTATACTTATACATATTTTTGGAATTGGTGTGGGCCAGTTAATTTTTAACGTTTTCTTTTAATAAAATGGGAATATTCACGTTAAATAGAGTCGGTTATTCCAAGTGGGCTACAGGTTATTATGTTTCACTGCAAGGCAAGACGAGGTCACGCTTATAGCATTCCTTAATAAATGTCACCGAATGTGACGTCCAAATCACGTCAGTTTTCATAGTAAAATGTAATTACATATTTTGTACACCTATATCATCATTTACAATATAAAATCTTGCTGTTCCGAAAATATACTTAGCTACCCCATTTGCTAGAATATCAGTGCAATTTATTTTAAGCATTTGTAAGTGTATTTAATCAACTAAATAAAGGTACAACGTTTCTGATATGACCGTTAATTAATCCTAACTAATATTTTAATTCAGAGGAATATAACCGCAGTCGTATCAGAACCAATAAAGCTTCGAGGTATAAAAATGAATACGTTCGTCTCGAGAAAAAACTTCGATTGCGCGATTCAGAACTCCCTACATTACAACTGTCAGTCCATACAAAATGTCTAAAAAACTTGTTAAGAGAATGTCAGGCCATGCTTAATATGGTTCCGTAGGCGCGTATAGGACGTTTGAAATATTAATCCGTTTTTTCAGCTTATCTCAAAAAGTTATTATCAGATGTTGCCCGAAATAATTTTAAAATAAAGTTTTTACTAAGATCTATCAACATGAAAGATAACAAGTTTCTAAGATGTATAGTTTAGAAATGGCAGGGGGGGACACATTGCAAGCAACTTTGCCGGCCCGTATTTTGCAAGCGGTACGTCTGATAAAAAATAGTATAGGAAACCTTACCATCATTTTAAAAGACCTATTTAATGATACCCCACATGTGGGAGACACGTTAAATTGAGTCGGAATAACCGACTCAATTTAACGTGAGTATTCCCGTTTTATTAAAACAAAAATATAGGAAGTAGCTTTGTTTCTCTGTCTGAATGTTTGTCGCATTATCACGGCTAAACGGCTGGATATTGATAAAATTTTATAAGGAGTTACTTTATGTCATAAAGACGGACATATATAGGATACTTTTTTATTTCAACGCGATCGAAGTCGCGGTTAGCAACTAGTTCATTTTAAGTAAAAGTAAATTATCACAAGTGTCACCTACAACATATTATTATTACATGCATTGCCAAAGCCCGGCCACTCGCAACTCGCGTTACTTGATTCGAAATTGTACGGATCTATGTGCGCCTGTTTCTGATAACGCTCTTTGTATGAAGCCGGCCTTCTGTACGTATTTACTTTGAGGTCCTAATGTGTTTCTCTGTTCCACAGCTCCTGCACCCGATGCACCGGATGCTCAACCAGGTTAGACTGAACATATATTCATCATCATTTAAATTTGTTGCGATGAAAATGAATCGTACACTGCGCAGGTATTCTTAAGGTGCATCGTTTCGTTCAGCGCGCCAAATTCAATTTTTCTTTTGTTTCTTTTCAATTGCAGCGTACTCATCGTGGATTTATTGAAACCAATTTCAGGTTATAGGTTATCCAAGCCATTGACACCAAAAACAAAAAGATTTTTTAAGGATTTAAGGGATGATAACAGACTAACCCCGCAACGCTGATTTCATAAATTTCATTTGACTATTTTGGGAGGCTCTGGGATCAACAATTTAGTTGTAATTTTTGTAATGCCCAAAAGTTAGGAAAATTCACTAACTCTCTATCGCACGCACGAGTAACAGAGTGACAGCTATACAATTTCAAATATCGATTACGCCGAAACCTCGCGGCAGGACTAACCTCTTATTACGAAGTCGCGGGCATCAGTTCGTGACTAACAGATGCGCGCTAGTAACTAACTGATGCCTGCCCGAAACACCGAAGGACAGGTAGCAGCGTCCTCTTAGCAAACGTTGAACGTTCTGCGATCCCCAAGCTTCGTGCCAAGCGTGGGAATTATGACAACCCCAAAACACCTCCGACCCCCACACACAATGATAGATACAACTAAACCACGTCCCCCAGTCCCCGGCAGCTCCTCTATTCCGTGCCCAGGTAACGGAGGAGCAGGGGGAGCCAAGAATCTCCGGCAGATGCCCCGCTACCACCACCAACGGACTTTGCCCTGGGGAGACACAATAAGATTGTTAAGCTGGAGGAAGAATTGAGCAAGATGCAACGGGACATCATAGGACTATCTGAAATCCAACGAAAGGGACATCATACGATAGTCTTAGATTCCGGCAACAAGCTCTTCTACCGAGAAGGCGAACAAAAATCCCAGGGTGGTGTTGGGTTTCTCGCCCGTAGGTCCCTTCATCAACAACGTAGTTAAGGTCGATAATGTATCATGCAGGATAGCATACCGTAGCTCAGAATCACCGATCGGTATTCGTTGAAGGTCATACAGGTATATGCGCTGACCACGACACGCCCGAACGATGAAGTAGAGGCTTTGTATGAGGTGATATCCGAGGCGATACATACCTCCGATACACACATTAAAATTGATATGGGGGATTTTAACGCGTAGGTGGGCGCTCACGGAACGTCTATGAGTTGAGAGTTGGATTTTACGGGTACGGGCAGTGAAATCGGAGGGGCCAGCGTTTGGTCGACTTCATGGAAAAGGAGGGTCTCTATTTGATTAACTGTTTTTTCCAGAAGTGACCATCCAGGAAGTGGACGTGGATAAGCCCCGATTGTTCAACCAGAAATTAGATTGACTTTATCATGCCAAGAAGCGAATATTTAATGATGTCTTCGTGATCGCCAAGGTGAAAACCGGTAGCGATCACCGCATTTTCAAAGGCACAGTGAATATCAGTGTCAAGCTTAAAAGGTCACGTCTGGTGAAGTCTACGCTCCGTCCTGCCCAAATCCAGAACCCCAAAAACTTTCAGTCAGTTTCAGTTCTTCAATTCGAAATACATAATCACTTCCAGAGTTTAGCTGAATGCCAGACTGTGGACGAGTTAAACAGTAGAGTTGGTGGAAACCCCCACGCCGGAAAAAATCCTCAAAAGATCTCAGACAGAACCATTAAGTTAATGGAAGACTGGACTGAGATGAGACTGCAATCTTCAGCTGGCTGTCGGAATATGGTGAATCTCGAAGTCAATGCGACACGACTTGCTATCCTATAATACAAGTTGTATTAAGGACGCAGTTGAGCGGAACCAGGGCTTCAAAGTGTTCGCAAAGTATTGGTCTATCGGGAAAAGCCAAATATGAAAGCCGAAGGCCAAGGACGGCAGTATCATTTCATCGAAAACGGAGATTTTGAGAGAGCTCGAGAGGCTTTACGGGCACCCATTGTCAGTAGAGCTCAAGACTCTAGAGCCGAACTGACCCCACACTATACAGAGGACATCCCAGACATCAGCCTGCACGAGATTAGAATGGCTTTCGAGCAGCATAAAGGTAACAAGGCACCGGGTGATGACGGAATAACGACAGAACTTCTGAGGGCCGATGGAAAACCGGTACTTTTAGTCCTCCAGAAGTTATTTAATTCTGCCGTACTCGAAGGTACTATGCCAAAAGCATGGGACAGGAGTGTGGTGGTGCTGTTCTTTAAAAAAAGTTGATAACTTTTTTTGAGAACCTCCCGAACAAGCCGGCTTCTGTAAATCCTGTATCACCGTGGACCACATACACACGCTTCGACAGATTATACAGAAGACTGAAGAGTATAATCGGCCATTATGCCTGGCGTTTGTGGTCTATGAAATTGCCTTCTATTCCACCGAGACCTGGGTGGTATTGCAGTCCCTTCAACGATGTCATATCCACTATAGGTATATCGAGGTGATGATGTATTTTTATAGAAACGCCACCATGTCAATCCGATTGCAGGATTGGAGAGCACGAAGCCAATTCAATTGCAGAAGGGCGTGAGACAGGGAGATGCTATTTCTCCGAAAACGTTCACGAACGCATTGGAAGACGTTTTCAAGCTCTTGAATTGGAACGAATCGTCATCAACATTAATGGCGAATACATCACTTACCTTCTTCTTGCTAATGATATAGTAATCACGGCAGAGTCGCTAGAGGACTTCAAGAATATGCTCAAAGACCTCAGTAGCATTTCTCAACAGGTGGGTCTTAAAATTAACATGGACAAGACGCAATTTTACTCAGTAAAATTTCACTCAGTAATTTTTATATCAAAAAATGTTGAAAAACAAACGAACGAAATTGCTCAATTAGGGGAGCAAGCCCTTAAATCCGATTTACTGTAAGCAATTTGTCGTCGACAGAAATATGCCCACGAACTTACCCAAAACATACAAACGCTGTTTTGTCCCCGTATACTATCAGACTATCGCTTCGCTGGGTCGATGAAGAGTGATTTGAGATTTTGCTATTCATTTAAATATAACCTTTTTTTTCATTTCAGGGCACGTTAACGTCCTTGAAATTCCAACCAGGGATGGTAAGTTATAATAATTTTAAAATGTTAGGCACTGTTATTTCGTTGTAATAAAAAATAAGTTAAAAAACTATAACCCCCTCCGTAAAAGTATGAAACATGAAAATATTAATCGAAATTAAAAATTGCATTATGCCGTATTGGGTTTGGGTATCAAATGTTTGCACATTTCAAATATATATATTATGTATAGTTAGCTGTTTTTTTGTTACGTAGTGGGGTTTTAGTTTTTCAACCTTTATCTTGTTCACCTCGAAGTTTTTCACGTTTTAATAGCAGTGGTCAGGGCCCTTACTCTTTATCTTTGATCTTTAACTCGTAACACAGCCGCGGCAAGTGAACTTCGTAGAATCCGCATGGAATGGTATACTTTACGGCATACACAATACCATTCCATGGGAATTCCACGGAGTGATGACTTAACGCAGATGCGTTACGAGTTTGAACGAAGATAGAGAATACCTGCCCGGAGCTGACTGGAGAATGTGGGTCGTCTCGTGAGGGTGTTGAGATCTACCCCCATTTGGATTTTAGGTTCAGCGGCGGAAGCTGCGCGACCTTAAACCATATCGCGCGGCGATTGTTATGCCTGTCACAGACTTGGCCGAATACCGAATGCTCGCGCAACGAGGCGATAGCACGGTAGAGTTTTGGCGGGAACTTCAAGAAGTCATGTCGCGTCATTGTATTATTTTCCAAAGCTTGTGTTATTTCGAGTGTTAATGTGTGTTCTTGAACGTCCACAACTATGACTGATACTTATTTTAATTGTGAAATATTTGACTTCACTTGATATATTACAATACTTGACACTGGCTAAATACACAAAGTGTGGAGCCAAAAAACAAGAAAGAAAACAATACCCATAAAAAGTAAGTACTGCAAGTCTGGGAGAGGCAAAACAATCATCGCAAAAAAGAATGTGTGGTACGGGCCCAGTTAACGGTGGTTAAAATGCCGACAGCATTGCCAAGCTAAATAGAAATTTATGTTTAGGTTTGTAAATATATGTAATGTTAATGTATTTACTTTGTAAATTCATGTATAGACTAGTTAAAGTTAGTTAAGACTAGGCAGTACCAGTTTATCCTAGAGTATACTGTACAAATTCATATTAGGACTAGCGGCTTGCGCACGTTGAGCTAGAGGGCGCGGCCGCGAGTGCGGGCGCGATTTCGTGTTCACATTTGGCCGCCAGCTGTTTGTGCGGTGGCTTATTGAAACTTCGAACAAACACAAAAAACTGCACACGTTTGATACCGGCACGAGCGACATTCCCGAGCTTGCTCGCTACTTCAACTGCACCTGCTTTTTGTACGTGAGCACATGCCCGCGCCCGCACCCGCGCCCGCTTGTTAATATGGGTAAGCCCTTACCTATCCGGCCTACGCGAAACTAGTTTGCCCTATTAAGAATTTGATAAACTAGTTTGACCTAGGCTTCACTGGTGTGTCCTATCGCGCGTGGGAAAGCGCGAAGATATTGTTAATCCTAGGATAAACTAGTTTGTCCGAAAATCGTGTTTAGAAGATAAAAAAGTTATACTCGTTATGCCAAAACACTCTTGTAACAAAGATATTTTTTAAATTTTCAGGCACGATTCTGAACATTGTGGAGACAGAATCTTATGATAAAGACGGAAATCTCGTGGTAACCCTTGACTTAAACAGAAATGGTAAGCTTACATCTATTAAATCGTATCAGTTACGGCAAACACGTTGCGTTTGCTTGCTTGATTGCTTGAGTTTTAGGTCTCTGGCGGATGAAGGTTGCGCGTGGAGATTTCAATGTACTTGTATATGCGCCAACATTTACCCCACTACGCCGCTTTTTGCCGGTCATTGCACTTGAAATGCGTTTGGAAACACGAAGGAAAACTCGTAGAAATAATGTGGCCACGCTACTTGTCCTGCCGTTCGTCATGCCTTGTCTATCGCTCCCGATATTGTCGATTTTTGCGCGCGAGTTAAAGGACCGTAGAGATAGATAAAGACAGAGCGATGGCAAGGTCAAAGACGTGTTTTAAAAGGGAATAATAGCGCGAGGAGCATGGTGTAGCCGCAGGGTAACATCTCCAAATAACAGTGTAAAAAAATAATATGACAGATTTATACAACGAAGATAGGTATTTTTTTGCATCTTTCTCTTCTCTGTGGTCAACACATTAAACTTATTTACTCACTTGACGCCCGCCATTTTTCTCGCAAACAAGATAAAACGGTTTATACATGTATTTATAATCGTTTGTATTTTTCTCTCTTCTTATTACTATAATTTATAAAGAGAGAAAAATTTAAGCCCTTTTCTAGGAATCAACGCACAGACCAAACCGCTTATGATAAGACGTGTTTGAAACTAATACTCCTCCCTCAAATGGTATAGCTGAACAATTAGAACGGATATTAGTAATTTCCACTTCTAAAGGGGTAAAGGGGACAAATGAGCTTAGGACATTACGCAAGTGGCGTAGTGGAGAAACCTTCAAAAATGCGTTGCTGTTACTAGGCCGAAATGTCCTGACCTCTTATGTAAGTACGTGAACGTAAAACATCCCCGAGACCCGGGGTGTGTCCAAAAACTGCAACTAGAATGGACCAGAACCACTGAAGAGCGGGCATTAGTATCTTTCAAGTAAACGGTGAGCGTTCTGCGATCTCCGAGCCGCCTGCCAGGCGTAGGGATAATGGCCTTTCTAGTACAGTCCAGGACGTTATGGCTGATGATAATGATGATGATAAGATAAATATAAATCGCAGCGATCATCGCATTAGTTACCAAATATCTATGTTACCCAATAAGTCTGACATAACAGCCATCTAAATGTTTCTTCTTCCAGCAGGAATGGGAGTTATACCAGTTATAATAAGCACAGATAGTGAGTCCATTTTTTTTAATTTAATTTATAAGTACTATATAAATATAAGAGAACTAAAATATCATTATAAATATTATAGCCGTCGCCTGCAATTTCACTCGCTTTGAAAAAAAAAACGCGCTCCGTCGTTTTTCGCTCTCGTCATTCATCGGTCCAACTCCGATCCCGATACAATCCCTCGCCTATCTAAATTCCCCCATTCCCATACCGCTACTATTTCTGCTCCCATCTAGACCCTGCTCCTCTGCTAATCCGCTCCCATCACGCTCCAATCCCAAATAGTTTATTTTGTGTAACGTTCATACTACCGCCCCCAATTACACCCCCTTAATCCACCTGTGACGTCAAAGACTGAATAATTTTTACAGCTCTGTGAAACTACCTGATTCCCAATTGTAACTTTCGACTGAATAATCTAACACCATTTTACCTCCTTTCCTCCATACACGAACACCATTTTACCTCGCGATGTTCTATTTTATAAGATTTTATTTCACTTACCTACCTAATGTTCACTGTTCATAAAGTATAGATACCTAAATGATATGTTGTTCTTCTAAATCAAAATTGTAATTGATTTTTCGACCACTTTCAACAGTTTCGATCGAATTGACATTTAACAAAGTATATAACAGATAGGTAATATGGACTTCCTATGACAGTAAATGATGATGATGATACTGGTTTTTTTTTTGTTACCTACCTACTACGAACTAGAACGCTAGGAAAAAAACCTTATTCGATTAAATATACATATATTATGCTCAGGTTGTCTCGTAGTAGGTAGATACATACCCCGGCCAAATAATATAACACAACGCATGGTCACAAAGCAAGCTCTACTATACCTATATAGGTGACTGACAAGAAGTGAAGCAGGTTCGCTTCTAGTACTTTTTACGACTAAACGAATGACACAACAGAGTGCCTAGTGTGGGTTTTTCCAAATGCGCTTACTTTCTCGATGACGCTAACGTTAACTATAATTTGAAATATGAAATAAGACTGTTCTTACTTCTTACAAATCATAGTTGACGAAAACGTCATCGAGTATGTTTGTAAACGCATTTGGAAAAACTCGCACTATATAGACACTAATCGACACCAATGAACGTAGAACGTAAACCGCATAGTGAGTGTATAGCGACATAATATTTATATTTCTGTACTTTTTGCAGGACATGAAAATATTACAATAATAGAAGACGGTAAGACCAAATATTTTAAACATTTTTTTTATTATACTTAATATTATACAAAAGAACTGTTATATTAAAATCATTATACTGTATGAAGCCTGTGACTTCTTTCGCGTGAAAAAACAAAACAAATCCTACCCGAAAAACACTGTAAAAAAAATCTTCGTACAAAAATATAAATAATAGTATAAGTAATTGATTTTCGACCTTTCAAACGGCGCGGAATATGTTCAATAGCACAGTGAGCTCACCGTTTTTGTGTCCTTTTGCATGTAACGGTTAGTAAAGACTTTGATTAAAAGTATATATTTTTAGTACATAAATGCCTTAAACGTAAATCGCAGTGACCCTTGGAGTAGATAGCCAATAAACCTGAAAGTGCACACCCGGCATATCATGTGTCTGTTCTTCGTGCAGGAGCAGGACAAGTACATGTTTGTAGTGGTAGGACCCTCTTGCAGAGTCCGCCTGGGGAAGTACCACACCTTTGGCAGTTATTCAACCACCAAGCAGTAGTGTGCAAGCATTACTGTGTTCCGGATTGAAGGGCAATGTTTCCGGCGTAATTACTGGGCATACAGAGATTTCACATCTAACATCTCAGGGTGAAGAGCGCAGTGCATTGCCACGCATAGTTTTGAACTGTTGAAACGCATAGTTTTGTTATAATCAACAAAATAATTAAAATATTACTAATATTACTAACTAGCTGTTATCCGCGACTTCGTTCACGTGGACCTACAAAAAAAAACCCTACATTTTCCCTATTCTTTTCAAATGTTTCAAAACGGGCAATATGCAGCAATCACCGCTTGTTACAACTGTCATTTTCATATGTGAGTTATTATTTTTTCCGTTGTTGGAATCTCGGAATGATTAATTATTTTCTTTGATTCATCTTTACCTATAAAAGGTTTGGACCTGACTGACTGCCCTACAGACAAAGTACAGCCTAAGCCAATGGACGTAGAGACTTGAAATTTGGAGGGTACGTTTATTGAGAGGTGTAAACGCACAGTAAGGAAGAATTTTTCGAAAATCAACTTCAAAGGGGTTATATGGGGTGTTAAAGTTTGTATGAAACTTTTTATACTCTGGTTCGATTGATACCAAGCTTGATACGGATTCCTTACAAGAAAAATAAAAAGATACGGGTATCACAGTTTTTTCAAAATCAGCTCCCGATAGTATCAAAAAAATTATATAAAATTTTGGTTTTAGTATGTTTGTTTCTCTCCATTTCTATTACACAGTTTATTTAGTATGCATTTCTTTTAGTATTGATATTAATATTCTTCCTTCTAGGGTTCTTACTACGTATTAGTATAATAATGTGTGGTGCGATGTTACTACTAAGTTTAAACGTAAACGGTTCTATGTACCTTAGAGGAACAACGCAGTGAACGTAACAGTAGCTAGCCAATAATCCCGAGGGTGCTCAGCTGACATTACATATGTTTATTCTTCGTGCAGGAGAAGGAGGACAAGGTGGGCAATACATACAAGGGGGACAAGGAAATGGAGGAAATTACGGTAAGGAGTATTATTTCTGAATGAATCATATTTGCTGAGCAGCAGTGAAATATCAGATATTTGCTCAGCTCAGCTCACCCAATAAATATGACGGTATATGCTGGATTTTGACTCCTCGGCATACATGAGGATCTCGTCGTGTGGGATGGGGATGTCGACGAGCACTACCCGCCGCCCGGATAGGTCGACCACCAGGTCGTCAGACTTATTGGCGACAATATAACTATCCGTGACGATGTAGTTATTGATCAGACGTACCGCTTGCGAAATATGGGCTGACAAAGTTGCTTGCAATGTGTCCGCACGCCTAGCGCTCGTGACTCAAACTTGGCCTTTGGCCTCGCTAGCTTTTCTAGTTTTTCTTACCACAAAATTCTAATTAGGACTTTTAAGGGTTTCGTACTAATTAAAGGAACACTTATAAGTTCGTCATGTCCGTCGTCTGTCTGTCTGAATCCTTTACAGCGTTATAACTTCTAGCGTAGGACGTTTGAAGTAATTATCCGTTTTTTCAGCTTATCTCAAAAATTTATTATCAGATGTGGCCCGAAATAATTTTGAATGAAAGTTTTTACTAAGATCTATTAACGAGGAAGACAACAAGCTTCTGAGATGCATAGTTTAGAAATGGCATGCTGTTTTTTTGCAAATGCATGCAATTTTGCACAACGGTGGTCTAGGTATAGACCTACGGTTAAAAAAAATACAATAAAACTTTAACTTTAACTTTTTTTTTTAAATAAGGGTAGCTCCCATACATGTAAAGAGGGGGTAAAAAAAAATTTCGCTGCACCCCATTATGTTGGGTGTCGTTGAACAGGTCTTTGTAAGGAGACTATTTTGAAAGAATAAAAAAATAATAATTTTATATTAATTAGGTGGTTAGTAAGACATTCAAAATAGGGTTAAAAAAATGTTTTTCGCCTGCTTCCACATGTGGGGTATCATTGAATATATCTTTTAAAGTGATGTTAAAATTTCCAACACCATTTTTTTAACAGACGTACCGCTTGCGATATTTGTGCCGACAAAGTTGCTTGCAATGTGTTATCTTCCACGTTGATAGATCTTAGTAAAAACTTTCTATTAAAATTATTTCGGGCAACATCTGATAATAACTTTTTGAGATAAGCTGTAAATGCGGATAATTACTTCAAACGTCCTACGCGCCTACGGAACCCTACTAAGCATGGCCAGACATGCTCTTAGCAAGTTATTTCTTGTGCATTTCTATTACACAGTTTATTTATTATGCATTACATTACATTACATATGTTTATTCTTCGTGCAGGACAAGGAGGACAAGGAGGACAATACAGACAAGGGGGACAAGGAAATGGAGTAAATAACGGTAAGGAGTATTATTTCTGAATGAATCATATTTGCTGAGCAGCAGTGAAATATCAGATATTTGCTCAGCATTTATGTTTCACCCAATAAATATGACGGTATATGCTGGATTTTGACTCCTCGGCATACATGAGGATCTCGTCGTGTGGGATGGGGATGTTGACGAGCACTACCCGCCGCCCGGATAGGTCGACCACCAGGTCATCAGACTTATTGGCGACAATATAACTATCCGTGACGATGTAGTTATTGATCAGACGTACCGCTTGCGAAATATGGGCCGACAAAGTCGCTTGCAATGTGTTATCTTCCACGCTGATAGATCTTAGTAAAATCTTTCTTTTAAAATTATTTCGGCCAACATCTGATAATAACTTTTTGAGATAAGCTGTAAATGCGGATAATTACTTCAAACGTCCTACGCGCCTACAGAACCCTACTAAGCATGGCCAGACATGCTCTTAGCAAGTTATTTCTTTTGCATTTCTATTACACAGTTTATTTATTATGCATTACATTACATTACATTACATATGTTTATTCTTCGTGCAGGACAAGGAGGACAAGGAGGACAATACAGACAAGGGGGACAAGGAAATGGAGTAAATAACGGTAAGGAGTATTATTTCTGAATGAATCATATTTGCTGAGCAGCAGTGAAATATCAGATATTTGCTCAGCATTTATTTTTCACCCAATAAATATGACGGTATATGCTGGATTTTGACTCCCCGGCATACATGAGGATCTCGTCGTGTGGGATGGGGATGTCGACGAGCACTACCCGCCGCCCGGATAGGTCGACCACCACGTCGTCAGACTTATTGGCGACAATATAACGACGACAATATAACATCTGTGACGATGTAGTTATTGATCAGACGTACCGCTTGCGAAATATGGGCCGACAAAGTTGCTTGCAATGTGTCCGCACGCCTAGCGCTCGTGACCCAAACTTGGCCTTTGGCCTCGCTAACTTTCTAGTTTTCTTACCACAAAATTCTAATTAGGACTTTTTAGGGTTTTGTACTATTTAAAGGAACCCTTATAAGTTCGTCATGTCCGTCTGTCTGTCTGTCTCAATCCTTTACATCGTTATAACTTCTAAAGTTACAAACGTACGTGTATGAAATTTTGCACAACGATAGTGTAAAATAACTCGTTAAGATCATGTCAGGCCATGCTTAATAGGGTTCCGTAGGCGCGTAGGACGTTTGAAGTAATTATCCGTTTTTTCAGCTTATCTCAAAAAGTTATTATCAGATGTGGCCCGAAATAATTTTGAAAGAAAGTTTTTACTAAGATCTATTAACGAGGAAGACAACAAGCTTCTGAGATGCATAGTTTAGAAATGGCATGTTTTTTTTTTGCAAGTGCATGAAATTTTGCACAATGGTAGTCTAGGTATAGGCTTAAAAAAATACAAAAAAACTTTAACTTTAACTTTTTTTTTTAATAAGTTTAGCTCCCATACATGTAAAGAGGGGGTAAAAAAAATTTTCGCTGCACCCCATCATGTTGGGTGTCGTTGATTAAATCTTTGTAAGGAGACAAGTTTAAAAGAATAAAAAAAACATAATTTTATATTAATGGGGTGGCTGTCATACATGCAAAGTAGGGTTAAAAAAATGATTTTCGCCTGCACCCACATGTGGGATATCATTGAATAGATCTTTTAAAGTGATATTAAGATTTCCAATACCATTTTTTTATCAGACGTACCGCTTGCGAAATATGGGCTGACAAAGTCGCTTGCAATGTGTTATCTTCCACGTTGAAAGATCTTAGTAAATTCTTTCTTTTAAAATTATTGCGGCCAACATCTGATAATAACTTTTTGAGATAAGCTGTAAATGCGGATAATTACTTCAAACGTCCTACGCGCCTACAGAACCCTACTAAGCATGGCCAGACATGCTCTTAGCAAGTTATTTCTTTTGCATTCCTATTACACAGTTTATTTATTATGCATTACATTACATTACATATGTTTATTCTTCGTGCAGGACAAGGAGGACAAGGAGGACAATACAGACAAGGGGGACAAGGAAATGGAGTAAATAACGGTAAGGAGTATTATTTCTGAATGAATCATATTTGCTGAGCAGCAGTGAAATATCAGATATTTGCTCAGCATTTATTTTTCACCCAATAAATATTACGGTATATGCTGGATTTTGACTCCTCGGTATACATTAGGATCTCGCCGTGTGGGATGGGGATGTCGACGAGCACTACCCGCCGCCCGGATAGGTCGACCACCACGTCGTCAGACTTATTGGCGACAATATAACGACGACAATATAACATCTGTGACGATGTAGTTATTGATCAGACGTACCGCTTGCGAAATATGGGCCGACAAAGTTGCTTGCAATGTGTCCGCACGCCTAGGGCTCAAACTTGGCCTTTGGCCTCGCTAACTTTCTAGTTTTCTTACCACAAAATTCTAATTAGGACCGTTTAGGGTTTCGACCTATTTAAAGAAACTCTTATAAGTTCGTCATGTTCGTCTATCTGTCTGTCTGTCTGAATCCTTACAGCGTTATAACTTCTAAAGTTACAAACGTACGTGTATGAAATTTTGCACAACGATAGTGTAAAATAACTCGTTAAAAGCATGTCAGGCCATGCTCAGTAGGGTTCCGTAGGCGCGTAGAACGTTTGAAGTAATTATCCGTTTTTTCAGCTTATCTCAAAAAGTTATTATCAGATGTTGCCCTAAATAATTTTGAAATAATGTTTTTACTAAGATCTATCAACGAGCAAGATAAAAAATTTCTGAGATGCATAGTTTAGAAATGGCATGTTTTTTTTTTTGCAAATACATGAAATTTTACACAACGGTAGTCTAGGTATAGTTACGGTTTTAAAAAATACAATAAAACTTTAACTTTAACTTTTTTTTTTAAATAAGCAAGAACCTACTAAGCATGGCCAGACATGCTCTTAGCAAGTTATTTCTTGTGCATTTCTATTAGCATTGATATTAATAGTCTTCCTTCTACGGTTCTTACTACGTATTAGTATAATAATGTGTGGTGGTTGTTACTACTAAGTTTAAACGTAAACGGTTCTATGTACCTTAGAGAAACAACGCAGTGATCGTAACAGTAGCTAACCAATAATCCCGAGGGTGCTCAGCTGACATTACATATGTTTATTCTTGGTGCAGGACAAGGAGGACAAGGAGGGCAATACAGACAAGGGGGACAAGGAAATGGAGTAAATAACGGTAAGGAGTATTATTTCTGAATGAATCATATTTGCTGAGCAGCAGTGAAATATCAGATATTTGCTCAGCATTTATTTTTCACCCAATAAATATGACGGTATATGCTGGATTTTGACTCCTCGGCATACATGAGGATCTCGTCGTGTGGGATGGGGATGTCGACGAGCTCTACCCGCCGCCCGGATAGGTCGACCACCACGTCGTCAGACTTATTGGCGACAATATAACGACGACAATATAACATCTGTGACGATGTAGTTATTGATCAGACCTACCGCTTGCGAAATATGGGCCGACAAAGTTGCTTGCAAATGCAATGTGTCCGCACGCCTAGCGCTCGTGACCCAAACTTGGCCTTTGGCCTCGCTAACTTTCTAGTTTTCTTACCACAAAATTCTAATTAGGACTTTTTAGGGTTTTGTCCTGTTTAAAGTAATAGAAAAACGTTGTTTTATGCGTAGCACTTTTATTACACATATTCAATTTGAACCAAAAGGAAAGAAGAGAAAAACAACCTTATAAAATTAACGGAAGCCGCTTCAAAGGCTTTAAATATCTAAGAATTCGCTTAGCATAATTCCAATGGACATTAGTATGACATTTATTAAATTGGCTCATGAAACTTACAGAATATGAGATGTCTGGTCTGGTTAAAACAGATAAATACATGAGACTGCCAATTAATTGTTGATAAGGAATGTTTACATCTGAAACTTCACCAGCATCTACATCTAATTTAAATTCCATTGGAGTTCTAGCAGTTTCAAGTTTCAATCTAACATATTAAATTTTCTCAGCAATTGTTCAATATAATGCTCCTGATCCAACTTTACAACATTCAAATCTTTATCTATTTTTACTCTCATACCCAGACATTGCTGTACTTGTCCCAGATTTTTAATTTTGAACTTTGAACTAAGAACGGAAACTAATTTTTCAGTCTCAGCAGCATTATTTGAATAAACGAAGAAATCATCAACATACAATGCGACAATAATCTTTACATCATCATTCATTTTAGTGAAAACACATGGCTCTAATTGGCTTTTCTTGAATTCTAGACCGCATAAACATTGATCAACCCTCTCGTACCACGATCTTGAAGACTGTTTCAAAACATAAATGGCTTTTTTTAATTTTACTATACAGTTTTTACTGTTGTTACAAACATTTGGCTGAGCCATGTAAATATCCTCTTTAAGAAAGCCATTTAAAAAAGCAGTCTTCACATCTAAGTGTGTTACATCTAGATTTAATTGTACTGACAATGCAAATAGCATTCTGAGAGTTGAATGTCTAACTACAGGTGAAAAAGTCTCTTCATAGTCAATTCCTGGTCTCTGCGTGAAACCTTTAGCCACTAAATGCGCTCTGTAACGGACACTATTATCACTATCAACCTTTTTTTTAAACACTTACTTACACTGCACTAATGTTTTATTTGGAGGAAGCTCGCTGACAACAGCCCATGCATCATTCTCCTCAAATGCTTGGAGTTCATCTCTCATTGCCCGAGTCCAATTTTCCTTGTCAGGGCTGCTGAGAGCTTCTTGGACAGTAGCAGGATCACTGGCCAACTCCTCGCTTGCCACTGTGCATAAATGTGTAACTTGAAAACGTTCAGGGGGTCGCCTTATTCTCTTTGGTAATGTTGAGTCCTCTGAATCTGGACCTGTGGTCTCGCTGTGGTTGCTATGGTCGCTGTGGTCAGAGTTCTGTAATGTACAATCAAGATCACTTTCAGCATTTAAATATTCCGAATTTAAAGAATGGTTTAAATCGGTGCTGTCTTCAAATTCCGTTGTTTCCTCATCTTCACTCGCACGATCACTTAACTTCGGACTATAACTTTGAGTCTTATCAGCTCGCGAACTATCCCCCACTGAAACTGACACATTTGAATCCATCATAATGTTCTTTTCAGTGTTTTCATGGATTATCACATCTCTACTGGTGGATATACATCTCTTTTGAATGTCATAAACTCTATATCCTTTAATATTATCTGCATATCCTACCAACAGATGCTCCTTAGATTCATTATCCCACTTAAGCCTTTTTTCTTTTGGGATATGAACCATCACCAGACTACCAAATACTCGAACATGGCTTAAATCTGGTTTTTTATTTGTCCAGAGCTCAAAAGGTGTTCTATTATTCAAACCTGATGCTATAGATCTGTTCCTCAGATAAACTGCAGTATGCGCTGCCTCTGCCCAGAACTTCTTATCTAACCCTGCATCAAATAACATACAACGAGCTCGTTCGACAATTGTGCGATTAATTCGTTCACTCATTCCATTTTGTTCAGCTGTGTATGTGTTAGTTTTTTGATGAATGATGCCTGCACCTGCATCTTTCAAGTAGTTTTCAAACTCATTACTACAAAACTCTAAGCCATTATCTGTTCGAAATATTTTTATCTTTTTATTCTGCTGGTTTTCTACGAGTGCTTTGAATTCTTTAAATGATCTGAACACCTCACTCTTTGCCTTCAGAAAATAGATAAACGCCATCCGGCTAAAATCATCAACAAGAATTAGAAAATACCTTGAGCCACCGATGGATGCTTGTTCCATTGGGCCACAGACATCAGCATGGACGGTATGCAAAGTCTCGGAGCTCCTCGTACCCGTGTTGTTGAATGGTAAACGCGACTGCTTTCCTTCACAACATACCGTGCATGTACCCTATCAATACATTTCTTGTCAGTATAGGATACACCTGTAACTGCACCATCTTTCATTTTGATCATGTCATTCCAATTCAAGTGGCCTAATCTTCTATGCTACAATTCACTATTGACACTCGACGACAATGTAAACAAACATTGGTTAAATTCTATGTTCAACTTGTAAACACCGTCAAGCTGGTCTGCCACAGCCACTAATTCATTCTGTTTGTTGTAAATATTGCAGATTTTCTCATGAAAATCAACTCGATTGCCATTCTTAATCAACTGACTAATGGAAATCAAACTTGTAGCTAAGTCAGGCACGCACAACATATCTTTCAGCGTCACTTCATATCGACATTTCGGAGTCAAAGTGACGATGTCAACATCACCTGTGCACAAAACTGGCATGACACTTTTATTTGCTGCTACTATCTGCTTTATATTCAACTGCGTAGACGCATTCTGAATAATTTCTTCATTTGGCGTCATGTGACAGCTCGCGAAAAAGTGATTGGTATCCAGATACCAATCACTTTTTTGAAAATTTCCACTTAGAAATACTGCGGAAAACGCGTGTGTCTTCTTTGTTTCTCGTGCTTTATTCTGCGGGCACTGATTTTTATAATGTCCTTTTTGTTTGCAGGAATAACATGTTATTTGGTTCTTCCTATCCATTTTAGGACCAGAACCGCCATTAACATTATTTTTGACATTTGTGTCACTGCTGCCAACTTTATAAAAATTATTACGCTGGTGTTGCCCTTTATTGAAAAAAGCACTGCTCGGCTCGCTTTCGCTTCCTGCCATATCCAATAACTTGGTTTTGATGACGTCAGCCGTTATCGCTATACCCGAATGTTCAATGGCCATTAACATAGGATAATACCTATCGGGTAATCCTGCCAACAACAAGCTGCCGATCCATTCATCATTGACGTTGAATCCCGTTCCACACAATTTTTGGCCCGTTTCAATGATTTGAGTGATGTAGCTCGTCATTGATTCGCTAGATTCTAGGCGTATCGAAATTAAATTCCGCAACAATGATATCCGTCTAGAGAATCCAGAGTCATCAAACATCTGTCTCAATTTAATCCACAAATTTTTGAAGTGGCAGCTTCATTGACGTGGACATACAGGGTTGGATCGATCGTGAGAATTAGTTTCGCTTTAGCTTTTGCGTCATCTGCGCTGCTCGCACCTTTCGTCTTGATGCATTCTATGCCGTCCAAAATTAACAAATTTTCCATGGCAAAGGCCCATTCACTGTAGTTTGATCGGCCTCGCAACTTAGGCACACTTGCTAATAGCGTATTTGAATGCGACGTATTCGACGCCATTACGACAATCACACTCGTAATGCACGCGGTGACTGCGATGCAATAAAAAACCTGTGTCTCCCCCCGCACAACGATATTGTCATGGAAAAACCTTAGCTAGCTAAGAAATCTTTTTTAAACTAACTAAAGGCCATAACTGGGCCCATAACCTAATAAAAAAACGTAGTTTTATGCGTAGCACTTTTATTACACATGTTCAATTTGAACCAAGAGGAAACAAGAGAAAAACAACCTTATAAAATTAACGGAAGCCACTTCAAAGGCATTCATAGACAATATATTTGATGTAATGACTTTTTTTTTTTAACATAAAGGAACCCTTATAAGTTCGTCATGTCTGTCTGTCTGTCTCAATCCTTTACAGCGTTATAACTTCTAAAGTTACAAACGTACATGTATGAAATTTTGCACAACGATAGTGTAAAATAACTCGCTAAGAGCATCTCAGGCCATGCTTAGTAGAGTTCCGTAGGCGCGTAGGACGTTTGAAGTAATTATCGGTTTTTTCAGCTTATCTCAGAAAGTTATTATCTGATGTGGCCCGAAAAAATTTCAAAAGAAAGTTTTTACTAAGATCTATTAACGAGGAAGACAACAAGCTTCTGAGATGCATAGTTTAGAAATGGCATGTTTTTTTTTTGCAAATGCATGAAATTTTGCACAACGGTGGTCTAGGTTACGGTTTCAAAAAATACAATAAAACTTTAACTTTAACTTTTTTTTTTAAATAAGGGTAACTCCCATACATGTCAAGAGGGGTTACAAACATTTTCACTGCACCCCATCATGTTGGGTGTCACTGAACAGGTCTTTGTAAGGAGACTATTTTGAAAGAATAAAAAAATAATAATTTTATATTAATTGGGTGGTTAGTAAGACATTCAAAGAAGGGTTAAAAAAATGTTTTTCGTCTGCACCCACATGTGGGGTATCATTTAATATATCTTTTAAAATGATGTTAAAATTTCCAATACCATTTTTTTAACAGACGTACCGCTTGCGAAATATCGGCCGACAAAGTCGCTTGCAATGTGTTATCTTCCACGTTGATAGATCTTAGTAAAAACTTTCTTTTAAAATTATTTCGGGCAACATCTGATAATAACTTTTTGAGATAAGCTGTAAATGCGGATAATTACTTCAAAAGTCCTACGCGCCTACGGAACCCTACTAAGCATGGCCAGACATGCTCTTAGCAAGTAATTTCTTGTGCATTTCTATTACACAGTTTATTTATTATGCATTACATTACATTACATATGTTTATTCTTCGTGCAGGACAAGGAGGACAAGGAGGACAATACAGACAAGGGGGACAAGGAAATGGAGTAAATAACGGTAAGGAATATTATTTCTGAATGAATCATATTTGCTGAGCAGCAGTGAAATATCAGATATTTGCTCAGCATTTATTTTTCACCCAATAAATACGACGGTATATGCTGGATTTTGACTCCTCGGCATACATGAGGATCTCGTCGTGTGGGATGGGGATGTTGACGAGCACTACCCGCCGCCCGGATAGGTCGACCATCAGGTCGTCAGACTTATTGGCGACAATATAACTATCCGTGACGATGTAGTTATTGATCAGACGTACCGCTTGCGAAATATGGGCCGACAAAGTCGCTTGCAATGTGTTATCTTACACGTTGATAGATCTTAGTAAAATCTTTCTTTTAAAATTATTTCGGCCAACATCTGATAATAACTTTTTGAGATAAGCTGTAAATGCGGGTAATTACTTCAAACGTCCTACGCGCCTGCGGAACCCTACTAAGCATGGCCAGACATGCTCTTAGCAAGTTATTTCTTGTGTATTTCTATTACACAGTTTATTTATTATGCATTACATTACATTATTTGGTGCCCCGGTGGCTCAGTTGGTAGTGAACCTACCTTCTGTGTTTGGGGGCGTGGGTTCGATTCCCATCTAGGACAGACATTTATGTGATAAATATTTGTGTTTGTTCTATGCCTGGGTGTTAATATCTATATAAGTATGTATTTAAAAATATCTATGTACGTATATCAGTCTCTGGCAGCCATATTACAAGCTCTGCTTAGTTTGGGGTCAGATGACCGTGTGTGTGCAAAAATGTCCCAGATATTTATTTATTTATTTATTTATTACATATGTTTATTCTTCGTGCAGGACAAGGAGGACAAGGAGGACAATACAGACAAGGGGGACAAGGAAATGGAGTAAATAACGGTAAGGAGTATTATTTCTGAATGAATCATATTTGCTGAGCAGCAGTGAAATATCAGATATTTGCTCAGCATTTATTTTTCACCCAATAAATATGACGGTATATGCTGGATTTTGACTCCCCGGCATACATGAGGATCTCGTCGTGTGGGATGGGGATGTCGACGAGCACTACCCGCCGTCCGGATAGGTCGACCACCAGGTCGTCAGACTTATTGGCGACAATATAACTATCCGTGATGATGTAGTTATTGATCAGACGTACCGCTTGCGAAATATGGGCCGACAAAGTTGCTTGCAATGTGTCCGCACGCCTAGCGCTCGTGACCCAAACTTGGCCTTTGGCCTCGCTAACTTTCTAGTTTTCTTACCACAAAATTCTAATTAGGACTTTTTAGGGTTTTGTACTATTTAAAGGAACCCTTATAAGTTCGTCAGGTCCGTCTGTCTGTCTGTCTCAATCCTTTACATCGTTATAACTTCTAAAGTTACAAACGTACATGTATGAAATTTTGCACAACGATAGTGTTAAATAACTCGTTAAGAGCATGTCAGGCCATGCTTAGTAGGCTTCCGTAGGCGCGTAGGACGTTTGAAGTAATTATCCGTTTTTTCAGCTTATCTCAAAAAGTTATTATCAGATGTGGCCCGAAATAATTGTGAAAGAAAGTTTTTACTAAGATCTATTAACGAGGAAGACAACAAGCTTCTGAGATGCATAGTTTAGAAATGGCATGTTTTTTTTTGCAAATGCATGAAATTTTGCACAATGGTAGTCTAGGTATAGACCTACAGTTTAAAAAAATACAAAAAAACTTTAACTTTAACTTTTTTTTTTAATAAGTTTAGCTCCCATACATGTAAAGAGGGGGTACAAAAATTTTTCGCTGCACCCCATCATGTTGGGTGTCGTTGATTAGATCTTTGTAAGGAGACAAGTTTAAAAGAATAAAAAAAAACATAATTTTATATTAATGGGGTGGCTGTCATACATGCAAAGTAGGGTTAAAAAAATGATTTTCGCCTGCACCTACATGTGGGATATCGTTGAATAGATCTTTTAAAGTGATATTAAGATTTCCAATACCATTTTTTTATCAGACGTACCGCTTGCGAAATATGGGCCGACAAAGTCGCTTGCAATGTGTTATCTTCCACGTTGAAAGATCTCAGTAAAATCTTTCTTTTAAAATTATTGCGGCCAACATCTGATAATAACTTTTTGAGATAAGCTGTAAATGCGGGTAATTACTTCAAACGTCCTACGCGCCTATAGAACCCTACTAAGCGTGGCCAGACATGCTCTTAGCAAGTTATTTCTTTTGCATTCCTATTACACAGTTTATTTATTATGCATTACATTACATTACACATGTTTATTATTCGTGCAGGACAAGGAGGACAAGGAGGACAATACAGACAAGGGGGACAAGGAAATGGAGTAAATAACGGTAAGGAGTATTATTTCTGAATGAATCATATTTGCTGAGCAGCAGTGAAATATCAGATATTTGCTCAGCATTTATTTTTCACCCAATAAATATGACGGTATATGCTGGATTTTGACTCCCCGGCATACATGAGGATCTCGTCGTGTGGGATGCGGATGTCGACGAGCACTACCCGCCGCCCGGATAGGTCGACCACCAGGTCGTCAGACTTATTGGCGACAATATAACTATCCGTGATGATGTAGTTATTGACCAGACGTACCGCTTGCGAAATATGGGCCGACAAAGTCGCTTGCAATGTGTTATCTTCCACGTTGAAAGATCTCAGTAAAATCTTTCTTTTAAAATTATTGCGGCCAACATCTGATAATAACTTTTTGAGATAAGCTGTAAATGCGGGTAATTACTTCAAACGTCCTACGCGCCTACAGAACCCTACTAAGCATGGCCAGACATGCTCTTAGCAAGTTATTTCTTTTGCATTCCTATTACACAGTTTATTTATTATGCATTACATTACATTACACATGTTTATTCTTCGTGCAGGACAAGGAGGACAAGGAGGACAATACAGACAAGGGGGACAAGGAAATGGAGTAAATAACGGTAAGGAGTATTATTTCTGAATGAATCATATTTGCTGAGCAGCAGTGAAATATCAGATATTTGCTCAGCATTTATTTTTCACCCAATAAATATGACGGTATATGCTGGATTTTGACTCCCCGGCATACATGAGGATCTCGTCGTGTGGGATGGGGATGTCGACGAGCACTACCCGCCGCCCGGATAGGTCGACCACCAGGTCGCCAGACTTATTGGCGACAATATAACTATCCGTGATGATGTAGTTATTGATCAGACGTACCGCTTGCGAAATATGGGCCGACAAAGTTGCTTGCAATGTGTCCGCACGCCTAGGGCTCAAACTTGGCCTTTGGCCTCGCTAACTTTCTAGTTTTCTTACCACAAAATTCTAATTAGGACTTTTTAGGGTTTCGTACTATTTAAAGAAACTCTTATAAGTTCGTCATTTTCGTCTATCTGTCTGTCTGTCTGAATCCTTTACAGCGTTATAACTTCTAAAGTTACAAACGTACGTGTATGAAATTTTGCATAACGATAGTGTAAAATAACTCGTTAAGAGCATGTCAGGCCATGCTCAGTAGGGTTCCGTAGGCGCGTAGAACGTTTGAAGTAATTATCCGTTTTTTCAGCTTATCTCAAAAAGTTATTATCAGATGTTGCCCTAAATAATTTTGAAATAATGTTTTTACTAAGATCTATCAACGAGCAAGATAACAAATTTCTGAGATGCATAGTTTAGAAATGGCATGGTTTTTTTTTTTGCAAATACATGACATTTTACACAACGGTAGTCTAGGTATAGTTACGGTTTTAAAAAATACAATAAAACTTTAACTTTAACTTTTTTTTTTTAAATAAGCAAGAACCTACTAAGCATGGCCAGATATGCTCTTAGCAAGTTATTTCTTGTGCATTTCTATTAGCATTGATATTAATAGTCTTCCTTCTACGGTTCTTACTACGTATTAGTATAATAATGTGTGGTGGTTGTTACTACTAAGTTTAAACGTAAACGGTTCTATGTACCTTAGAGGAACAACGCAGTGATCGTAACAGTAGCTAGCCAATAATCCCGAGGGTGCTCAGCTGACATTACATATGTTTATTCTTCGTGCAGGACAAGGAGGACAAGGAGGGCAATACAGACAAGGGGGACAAGGAAATAGAGTAAATAACGGTAAGGAGTATTATTTCTGAATGAATCATATTTGCTGAGCAGCAGTGAAATATCAGATATTTGCTCAGCATTTATTTTTCACCCAATAAATATGACGGTATATGCTGGATTTTGACTCCTCGGCATACATGAGGATCCCGTCGTGTGAGATGGGGATGTCGACGAGCACTACCCGCCGCCCGGATAGGTCTACCACCACGTCGTCAGACTTATTGGCGACAATATAACGACGACAATATAACATCTGTGACGATGTAGTTATTGATCAGACCTACCGCTTGCGAAATATGGGCCGACAAAGTTGCTTGCAATGTGTCCGCACGCCTAGCGCTCGTGACCCAAACTTGGCCTTTGGCCTCGCTAACTTTCTAATTTTCTTACCACAAAATTCTAATTAGGACTTTTTAGGGTTTTGTATTATTTAAAGGAACCCTTATAAGTTCGTCATGTCCGTCTGTCTGTCTGTCTCAATCCTTTACAGCGTTATAACTTCTCAAGTTACAAACGTACATGTATGAAATTCAGCACAACGATAGTGTAAAATAACTCGTTAAGAGCATGTCAGGCCATGCTTAGTAGGGTTCCGTAGGCGCGTAGGACGTTTGAAGTAATTATGCGTTTTTTCAGCTTATCTCAAAAAGTTATTATCAGATGTGACCCGAAATACTTTTGAAAGAAAGTTTTTACTAAGATCTATTAACGAGGAAGACAACAAGCTTCTGAGATGCATAGTTTAGAAATGGCATGTTTTTTTTTTTCAAATGCATGAAATTTTGCACAATAGTAGTCTAGGTATAGACCTTCGGTTTAAAAAAATACAAAAAAACTTTAACTTTAACTTTTTTTTTAATAAGTTTAGCTCCCATACATGTAAAGAGGGGTGTCGCGTCTGACTAATATAATTTGAAATAATATACCCAAAAAAAGCTCACCTGCCGCCACGCCGGCCGGCGTTTTTGTTTTTATATATTTGTCCTCCACACACGTATTCGCTTTAGTATATAGGCACTTCACGATCACCTCTTGTCTATTATGTATAAATTGTAGTCTTTTCATGTATTTTAGTAATAATATTCAGCGTAATTTAAAACGATGCACCCGCCATTGATGCGTACAAACGAGAGTCCAGTTTTTGTGCACCGCCGTCGCTCGTTGCAGTAAAAGCGGCTCGCACAGATTTTGCGGGTACTTTGACATGTTTAGGTCCCTACATTTCCCCCCACCGAAATCCGTCTGTCCGGATTTCCCAGTTACAAGCCAGCAGTGTTTTATCTGATAAGTGTATAACAATGAGGATATAGATGTAACTGAGATAATGGTTGAAAAGGCAACCTATGGAATGGAATTGAATGTTGTAACAATTTTTTTTGGCACAACAAAAGTTGAGTTGTGGTAGACTGTGGACTGTATAAATAAAAAATGAAAATATACAGTGTATATTGCTAGAATAATATATAATTATTATCAGAGAGTGGACTGTAAATAAAAATAAAAAACTTAATGCTAAGGATTTATGTGACTTTTTGCTACCTTAATCATTAATTGGAAGAATCCTCGTCAATGGGTAGAGGACTTAATTTGACCACGGGTCGTACGAATTCGCCAGTTTTAGTGCGTATCGTAACGACCCGTGTGACATTGTCAGGTCCGGTATGTAGTTTAGTGACTCTTCCTAACGGCCACTGAAGGGGAGGTGCATCGGAATGTATAAGTACGAGATCTCCGACCTTCAGGTTTCGACATCCACTGAACCACTTCTGACGTTCTTGAAGTGTGTGGAGGAAGTTTTTACGCCACTGACGTCAAAAATGTTGAGCCATCTGTTGCACGGCTTGCCAACGACTAAGCCTGTTTGTAGGGATACTAGTTAGGTCATATTCTGGAACTTCTAAAAGTTCGCGGCTTATAAGAAAGTGAGCTGGTGTTAGAACCTCGAACTCACTAGGGTCTGTTGACAAGGCACAAAGAGGTCTCGAATTCAAAACTGCTTCAACTCGTGCGAATAAAGTGGTTAATTCTTCGAAAGTCAAAGTTCTATTCGCGGTAGTTCTCTTTAGAATATCTTTGCTGGAACGGATTGCAGCCTCGTATAGGCCGCCAAAATGACTGCCTGTCGGTGGATTTCTCTTCCACTCTACTTGTCGTTTTGTGAGCCCGCGAGACAGCTCGTCTGCATTCGTTTGAAGAAACTGAGATACTTCTGCTAACTGTCTGCCGGCTGACACAAAATTAGTAGCATTGTCAGATATGATCGTGTGACAAAGGCCTCTTCTGGCAGTAAAGCGATCAAATGATGCTAAAAAATATTCAGTGCTCAGTGATGTCAAAGTGTCCAGGTGCAGGGCACGACTGGAGCAGCACACGTAAACGATTAAATAAGACTTATATACGCAAGCATTCCTGCGAGTAGACTCTTTAGTATGGTATGGCCCTCCTATGTCAAGGGCCACCGAATGGAAGGTGTGTACGTCCTGTATACGGAACTTTGGTAGTTGTCCCATAGGAGGTTGCCTAACTGACGGACGAGCTTTGAAGCAGGCCATGCATTTACGGGTGCGCAGTCGTATAACGTTACGTGCAGACACGATCCAATACTTCTGACTCAGTATGCTTTGGAGTGTACGTGGACCGACGTGCAAGTAGAGCACGTGATGATAATCAATCAGACAATTGGTGAAATTACATTTCTTGGGTAGCAATACTGGATGTTTCTTGTCAAAGGATAACTCAGACAGGGAGAGCCTACCCCCCACCCTCAGGAAACCATTCGCATCCATAAAGGGACTGAGTTTTATCAAAGACTGTTGAGGCCTAAGCCCTTTGGAAATAGCAGAAATATCTTCAGCAAAGTGTTGTTGCTGAACAAATTTTATAATTATCTCACGCGCTAGTTTTAAATCACTAAGAGAGAGTTTGGTACGCTCGTGCTTAGGAGTGCGACAGTTTTTTATAAATTTCTGAATCCAAGCTACTACATTGACCAATTTAGAATAATTGGAATAATTTTCAGTGAGTTCATAAATAATATTTGATGGTTCCTTCGTGGAAGCCATCACCTTTGATTCGTTCGAAGGTTTCAGTTCCGGGACATTCTCCTCTTTAAATTCATGAATTGAGCGAACTGGCCAGTGTTCACTGGACAACCAGCTCGGGCCGTTGAGCTATTCTGGCATGGCAAGCAACGCTGATGGAGAAGCTCCTCGTGAGAGGACGTCTGCACAGGAATTATTCTCGCCGCTGACGTGAGAAAAGCTCTCACTGGGAACTGTGTCCAGAATTTTAGTCACGCGCGTGGCTACGAAAGTCTTGAGCTTGTAACTTGGTGTATTTAGCCAAGCCAGCACCACGGATGAATCAGTGAACAGCAGCTGCTCATTGACTGTTATGGATCGCTCCTGCAATATAGGTACGACATATTTAAATAGTTTAGCTAGTAAATGAGCCGCCATCAGCTCGAGACGAGGTACAGATATCGTTTTCAATGGTGCTACCTTAGACTTTGCGATAAGCAAACTGACCTTGCTTTCTTCATAATCGTTTCTGGTGTAGAGGTACACCACTGCTGCATACCCGAGAGTAGATGCATCAGCAAAACCTAAAATGCGACAGTAGGTACTTTGTGGTACCGTGACATGTCGCTCGTGTCGAAATTCAGACAGCAGGGCCAGTTCCTTAATGAAAGCCAGCCACTCTGCCTCCAGATTGGTGGGCAAACTTGTGTCCCACCCAAGCTGAGGTACCGTCCATAATCTCTGCATAAAACATTTTGCGTAAAAAATACATGGTGAGACGAAACCCAGTGGATCGAACAAGCGGCCGATAAGCGAAAGCACGGTTCGCTTAGTGACGGTCTGACCAGCGGGAACACATTTGAATGTGAAGCTGTCACTTGCAGGTTGCCACTGAAGTCCGAGTACCTTGAGCGCCAGGTCATCTTCGAATTCAATAGGAGTCTCTCGGTGATCTTCTGGAACGGCTTCTAAAACTGGTCGACAGTTGCTTGACCACTTGCGTAGGTCAAACCCAGCACTTTCGAGTAAGGTCCGTAAATCTTTTTGCAATTGGAGCGCCGCCTCGATACTAGGCTCGGACCATAGTAAATCATCCATGAAAAACCCAGTTTTCAGCACCCTAGCAGCCACAGGATACGTATGAGCCTGACTGTCCGCTAAAGTGTGAAGTACTTTTATCGCTAAGTAGGGGCTGCTTGCTACACCGTACGTTATTGTGTTGAGCTCGTATACCTTGATCGGTTGATCAGTTGAGTCTCGCCACAGTATGTGCTGATAAGGTCGTTGATCTTTGTGTATTAAAGTTTGTCGATAGCACTTGCAAATGTCAGCCGACAAGCATACAGCATGAAGTCGAAAGTTAATTAAAATTAAATTAATATCTGCTTGTAGCTTAGGCCCTGTTAGGCATACGTCGTTCAGCGACTTCTGGTTAGAGGTACAACTTGAAGCGTCAAAGACGCACCTATACTTCGTGCTTGTACTCGACGGTTTAACGATGCAAAAGTGCGGGATCAAATATTTGGAATCCACGTTTTGCATGTCCCCTAAACACGTCATGTGCCCTAGCGATTCGTATTCAGCCATGAATTTGTTATATTCCGATTTTAAATGAGGATCGCGATTAAGTCTCGTTTCTAAATTAGTTAGCCTACGTAACGCCATCTGTTTAGAGTCGCCGAGACTATGATCGGACCGCAAGGGATACTTAACGATATACCTACCCGTTGCTGGATCGCGGCTGTGATCGCGCGCGAACATGTTTTCAGCCAGTACATCGTCAGGCTTTAGCTGTTGCACCGTCGGTATATTTTCTATTTCCCAGAACGAATTCATCACCTGATCTAAGTCAGTGGAACTTGAAAACCCGGAAAAAGCCGTGCCGCTGGGGGCATTGACCTTTTCTCGCAGTTGATCCAAGTCGACCTGACCAGTGATAACATAGCCGAAAATGGATCTTAATGCCACAGGCATCCCTGGCCGTTCGGGAATTATTTTATCTCCGCAGTAGATATACGGAAATAAATCGCCTGCTATTAGCATATGCACAGGAGCGCAGTTATGAAACGCAGGGTCCGCGAGGTCAAGGTGCTGATATTTATGTAATATCTCGGCAGGTAAAGATGTCGTAGGTAGATTTCCGGCGATGTTCGCAACGATAACAGCGTCCGTAGACAGAATCGGTGATGCACAGTGAAGCGGTTTTATCTTACAAGTCGTTAACCCGAAGTTTTGAACTTGGTTTCCGCCTAAACCGATAGGCCTAAAATTACACTTGCGACGAGATAAACCTAATATCTTAGCGCAATCTTGCGTAATATAACTTGACATTGCGCCGCTGTCAATTAGCGCTCGCATGGGATGGAATCGGCCCCAAACATCCTGAACGTGAATGACAGCGGTGCCAAGCAGGACGGTTTGTTCGGTAGAACACGTAAGCGCAACTACGTTCTCTTGACTCGCAGGCGGAGTCATGTGCAGGCTGCTATGGTGCCGGTCCTTGCACACTGTACATGTAAACTTTGACGTACACTCAGCGCTGGTGTGAGTGTCACGTAAGCAATTCCCACACAAACGAAGCTGTTTGACTTTATCAGTGCGAAGCTGAGGTGTGAGAGCATTGTATATGGGACATCGGTAGACCGCGTGTGGCTTTTGACAACACGGACAAGCGTTGGATTTCGGACGTTCGACAACGGCGTTGTCCCCGCTGGCCATAGCGGCTGACGCAAATGTCGGCTTTGATTTGAATGGTTTGGCAGTGTCATTCGATTTATTGTACTGCTTATTTGTAATAGACAATTCCAGGACACGTGATTGCTTTTCGACAAAGTCAAGTAATTCCCGTACCGTGGGTATTTCACCCGGAGGCTTCGTCTGTTCGTCAAATCGCGTCAATAATGCATTCCATACTATCAGGTAATTATCGGCTGTGACCGGCATTGATTTTGCAATAACTAAAGCTGGGCCACTGGTGACGGATGCAATAAGATAATAGAATTTCTCAATGCTACTAAGAAATGTATTAAAGTGAATCAAGCTTAAAAATGTATCGCGGAAAGTGATCCAATTTTCGAGTTTAATATCAAATTTTGGTATTTGTAACTCGGGCAGTTTGACTCGTCGTTTAGTTTTACCACAATCTTCATGTATGCCGAGTTCCGTGTTAAACGAAGTATCCGGCTTCAGGCTGTGTGCAGCCGTGCGGATGGCATAATAAAGTCCATCAAAGGCCTCGATTTCACTGTACTTAGGGACGTAATTCGGTATATGCAGTTTACTGATTGAATTAACTTCCTTCACACATTGATCATATTCTTTACGCAGACTAGGTACATCTTGAAGTCTAGCATTAAATTCTGGCTCCATTGTTGGATTGGAAAGTACCTGTTTCGATATTTCGTATAACTTTTGCATACGTAAAAAACACATCTCTTTCGAAGTCAGAAATGGCTGCAATAAGCTGTCTACATCCACAACAGATTCCGGATCTAGCAATGTAGCCATCTCTTTCTTTTTACTACGTTCAGTCATTGTGAAAGGTCACTAAATGATTTTACCGAAATACTAAATGAATTAAGTAACTCAGTAGTAAACCAAAAATATTTATATACGCAACTAAATAAGTCAGTAGGTAAAAGTTCACATAAAACCCAAGTCCCGTTACGAAGCAATGAATTGTAAACTACGCCTTGAAATACTTGTGGCAATATGGCTGCCGTTTTCTTAGGAAAATTAATACAATAAATAGGTTATAAAAGGTGTGTGCCCCTAATAAAATGGGTATAATTTTGTAGGTGCTGGTTGTTACAGGGATATCCGTGTCGATAGGATCATTATGTCGCGTCTGACTAATATAATTTGAAATAATATACCCAAAAAAAGCTCACCTGCCGCCACGCCGGCCGGCGTTTTTGTTTTTATATATTTGTCCTCCACACACGTATTCGCTTTAGTATATAGGCACTTCACGATCACCTCTTGTCTATTATGTATAAATTGTAGTCTTTTCATGTATTTTAGTAATAATATTCAGCGTAATTTAAAACGATGCACCCGCCATTGATGCGTACAAACGAGAGTCCAGTTTTTGTGCACCGCCGTCGCTCGTTGCAGTAAAAGCGGCTCGCACAGATTTTGCGGGTACTTTGACATGTTTAGGTCCCTACAAGGGGTTACAAAAATTTTTCGCTGCACCCCATCATGTTGGGTGTCGTTGAATAGGTCTTTGTAAAGAGACAAGTTTGAAAGAATAAAAAAAACATAATTTTATATTAATGGGGTGGCTGTCATACATGCAAAGTAGGGTTAAAAAAATGATTTTCGCCTGCACCCACATGTGGGATATCATTGAATAGATCTTTTAAAGTGATATTAAGATTTCCAATACCATTTTTTTATCAGACGTACCGCTTGCGAAATATGGGCCAACAAAGTCGCTTGCAATGTGTTATCTTCCACGTTGAAAGATCTCAGTAAAATCTTTCTTTTAAAATTATTGCGGCCAACATCTGATAATAACTTTTTGAGATAAGCTGTAAATGCGGGTAATTACTTCAAACGTCCTACGCGCCTATAGAACCCTACTAAGCGTGGCCAGACATGCTCTTAGCAAGTTATTTCTTTTGCATTCCTATTACACAGTTTATTTATTATGCATTACATTACATTACACATGTTTATTCTTCGTGCAGGACAAGGAGGACAAGGAGGACAATACAGACAAGGGGGACAAGGAAATGGAGTAAATAACGGTAAGGAGTATTATTTCTGAATGAATCATATTTGCTGAGCAGCAGTGAAATATCAGATATTTGCTCAGCATTTATTTTTCACCCAATAAATATGACGGTATATGCTGGATTTTGACTCCCCGGCATACATGAGGATCTCGTCGTGTGGGATGGGGATGTCGACGAGCACTACCCGCCGCCCGGATAGGTCGACCACCAGGTCGTCAGACTTATTGGCGACAATATAACTATCCGTGATGATGTAGTTATTGACCAGACGTACCGCTTGCGAAATATGGGCCGACAAAGTCGCTTGCAATGTGTTATCTTCCACGTTGAAAGATCTCAGTAAAATCTTTCTTTTAAAATTATTGCGGCCAACATCTGATAATAACTTTTTGAGATAAGCTGTAAATGCGGGTAATTACTTCAAACGTCCTACGCGCCTACAGAACCCTACTAAGCATGGCCAGACATGCTCTTAGCAAGTTATTTCTTTTGCATTCCTATTACACAGTTTATTTATTATGCATTACATTACATTACATATGTTTATTCTTCGTGCAGGACAACGAGGACAAGGAGGACAATACAGACAAGGGGGACAAGGAAATGGAGTAAATAACGGTAAGGAGTATTATTTCTGAATAAATCATATTTGCTGAGCAGCAGTGAAATATCAGATATTTGCTCAGCATTTATTTTTCACCCAATAAATATGACGGTATATGCTGGATTTTGACTCCTCGGCATACATGAGGATCTCGTCGTGTGGGATGGGGATGTTGACGAGCACTACCCGCCGCCCGGATAGGTCGACCACCAGGTCGTCAGACTTATTGGCGACAATATAACTATCCGTGACGATGTAGTTATTGATCAGACGTACCGCTTGCGAAATATGGGCCGACAAAGTCGCTTGCAATGTGTTATCTTCCACGTTGAAAGATCTCAGTAAAATCTTTCTTTTAAAATTATTGCGGCCAACATCTGATAATAACTTTTTGAGATAAGCTGTAAATGCGGGTAATTACTTCAAACGTCCTACGCGCCTACAGAACCCTACTAAGCATGGCCAGACATGCTCTTAGCAAGTTATTTCTTTTGCATTCCTATTACACAGTTTATTTATTATGCATTACATTACATTACATATGTTTATTCTTCGTGCAGGACAAGGAGGACAAGGAGGACAATACAGACAAGGGGGACAAGGAAATGGAGTAAATAACGGTAAGGAGTATTATTTCTGAATGAATCATATTTGCTGAGCAGCAGTGAAATATCAGATATTTGCTCAGCATTTATTTTTCACCCAATAAATATGACGGTATATGCTGGATTTTGACTCCTCGGCATACATGAGGATCTCGTCGTGTGGGATGGGGATGTTGACGAGCACTACCCGCCGCCCGGATAGGTCGACCACCACGTCGTCAGACTTATTGTCGACAATATAACATCTGTGACGATGTAGTTATTGATCAGACGTACCGCTTGCGAAATATGGGCCGACAAAGTTGCTTGCAATGTGTCCGCACGCCTAGGGCTCAAACTTGGCCTTTGGCCTCGCTAACTTTCTAGTTTTCTTACCACAAAATTCTAATTAGGACTTTTTAGGGTTTCGTACTATTTAAAGAAACTCTTATAAGTTCGTCATTTTCGTCTATCTGTCTGTCTGTCTGAATCCTTTACAGCGTTATAACTTCTAAAGTTACAAACGTACGTGTATGAAATTTTGCATAACGATAGTGTAAAATAACTCGTTAAGAGCATGTCAGGCCATGCTCAGTAGGGTTCCGTAGGCGCGTAGAACGTTTGAAGTAATTATCCGTATTTTCAGCTTATCTCAAAAAGTTATTATCAGATGTTGCCCTAAATAATTTTGAAATAATGTTTTTACTAAGATCTATCAACGAGCAAGATAACAAATTTCTGAGATGCATAGTTTAGAAATGGCATGGTTTTTTTTTTTGCAAATACATGACATTTTACACAACGGTAGTCTAGGTATAGTTACGGTTTTAAAAAATACAATAAAACTTTAACTTTAACTTTTTTTTTTTAAATAAGCAAGAACCTACTAAGCATGGCCAGATATGCTCTTAGCAAGTTATTTCTTGTGCATTTCTATTAGCATTGATATTAATAGTCTTCCTTCTACGGTTCTTACTACGTATTAGTATAATAATGTGTGGTGGTTGTTACTACTAAGTTTAAACGTAAACGGTTCTATGTACCTTAGAGGAACAACGCAGTGATCGTAACAGTAGCTAGCCAATAATCCCGAGGGTGCTCAGCTGACATTACATATGTTTATTCTTCGTGCAGGACAAGGAGGACAAGGAGGGCAATACAGACAAGGGGGACAAGGAAATGGAGTAAATAACGGTAAGGAGTATTATTTCTGAAGGAATCATATTTGCTGAGCAGCAGTGAAATATCAGATATTTGCTCAGCATTTATTTTTCACCCAATAAATACGACGGTATATGCTGGATTTTGACTCCTCGGCATACATGAGGATCTCGTCGTGTGGGATGGGGATGTCGACGAGCACTACCCGCCGCCCGGATAGGTCGACCACCACGTCGTCAGACTTATTGGCGACAATATAACGACGACAATATAACATCTGTGACGATGTAGTTATTGATCAGACGTACCGCTTGCGAAATATGGGCCGACAAAGTTGCTTGCAATGTGTCCGCACGCCTAGCGCTCGTGACCCAAACTTGGCCTTTGGCCTCGCTAGCTTTTCTAGTTTTTCTTACCACAAAATTCTAATTCGGACTTTTTAGGGTTTCGTACTATTTAAAGGAGCACTTATAAGTTCGTCATGTCCTTCTGTCGGTCTGTCTGAATCTTTTACAGCGATATAACATCTAAAGTTACAAACATACATGTATGAAATTTTGCACAACGATAGTGTAAAATAACTCGTTAAGAGCATGTCAGGCCATGCTCAGTAGGGTTCCGTAGGCGCGTAGAACGTTTGAAGTAATTATCAGTTTTTTCAGCTTATCTCAAAAAGTTATTATCAGATGTTGCCTGAAATAGTTTTGAAAGAAAGTTTTTACTATCAACGGGGAAGATAACAAATATCTGAGATGCATAGTTTAGAAATGGCATGTTTTTTTTCTGGAAATGCATGAAATTTTGCACAACGGTAGTCTAGGTATAGACCTACGGCATAAAAAAAAATTAACTTTAAATTATTATTTTTTAAATAAGTGTAGCTCCCATACATGTAAGGAGGGGGTAAAAAATTTTTTCGCTGCACCCCAACATGTTGGATGTCGTTGAACAGGTCTTTGTAAGGAGACTATTTTGAAATAATAAAAAAATCATAATTTTGTATTAATGGGATGGCTATTATTAATACTTAATGTTTAATTCCTAACGCTTTTTGTATCTTAATTGTAATGTAGTTAGTGTAATTGGTTTAATACCGTACTAATGAAATAAATAAATAAAATAAATAAATACATGCAAAGTAGGGTTAAAAAAAAATGTTTTTCGCCTGCACCCACATGTGGGGTATCATTGAATAGATCTTTTAAAATGATGTTAAAATTTTCAATACCATTTTTTTATCAGACGTACCGCTTGCGAAATATGGGCCGACAAAGTCGCTTGCAATGTGTTATCTTCCACGTTGATAGATCTTAGCTAAAACTTTCTTTTAAAATTATTTCGGGCAACATCTGATAATAACTTTTTGAGATAAGCTCTAAATGCGAATAATTACTTCAAACGTCCTACGCGCCTACGGAACCCTACTAAGCATGGCCACACATGCTCTTAGCAAGTTATTTCTTGTGCATTTCTATTACACAGTTTATTTATTATGCATTTCTATTAGCATTGATATTACTATTCTTCCTTCTACGGTTCTTACTACGTATTAGTATAATAATGTGTGGTGCGTTGTTACTAATAAGTTTAAACGTAAACGTAAAATAATTTTGAAAGAAAGTTTTTACTAAGATCTATCAACAAGGAAGATAACATGAATGAATTTGTAATCAGAAATTCAAAATTCATGAGTTACTATGGTGATTAATAATTATACTTGTTAGAAAGAGACTATATTTTACCGGGATAAAATAGCTTATGTGCTACTATGCCATAAGCTAAGTTGTTCCGTCTTCATCCCAGCGTATCTCGTCCGCTACCCTGAAACCAAATTTAATCGAATAATTTGCAGCCGTTACAAAGTGAAAGAGAAACAAACATTCTACTATGAAAACTGACGTGTGGTTTTGTCACATTTTGTTTTAATACTATGACTAATGACTATATTTTCGATCACATTCGGCGGCCTTTATCAAGGACATTAAGGACCTTAGGGTTTTGTTAAGGGTCTTTATTTAACGTGAGTATTCCCGTTTTATTAAAACAAAATGAAACAAACATTCTATCACCAAAACCTTAAATAATTTTTTGTCATTTTTTTTTAATTTTTTGTCGGGAGCTAATTTTGGAAAAAAATGTGACACCGGTATTTTTTTATTTTTTTTGTAGAGTATTCATACCAAGTTTGGTATCAATCGAGCCAGAAAATAAAAAATTAAATACAAACTTTAACACCCCATTTCACCCCCTCAAGGGTTGATTTTCGAAAAATCCTTTTAAGTGTGTGTTTATACCCCTCAATAAACATACTCTCCAAATTTCAAGTCTCTGTGTCTAGGGGTTTAGGCTGTACGTTGTCTATAGGTCAGTCAGTCAGTCAGTCAGTCAGGACAAAGCCTTTAATAGGTATTAGCTCAAATGACGCAAAATAATCTTATGTTCATCTAGCAAGAATCTGTGTCTCACTCGATTTTTTCACATCAAAAAGAGTATTAGAAGATTGAAACAAACATTCAGCTAAAGGAATGAGTAAAGTTAAAACAAACGCGCATCAATTTCATATTGACAACAAGGAATTAAAATTACTTAATGACAGTATTATTAATACTACAATTATGTTTTTTGTCTTATATATGTACTACATAATCATTAGCTTTGTAAAGAAATACATTATCATCAAGATATTAATATCATAAATTTTGCTTTCTTAGTGACGCCTTTGAAAATCACAGCGATTGTACAGATTGTAAAATATATTTTTTAATAGAGTGGCACCACGCCCTTTTCTTGTGCGCCAAGCTTTATATCAGTTTTTAGCCCTCTCGTTACTATTATAATAATACTAGCTTGCCCAGATGACTCCGCTCACATAGGCAATTCAAAACCCCATTTTAGCCTCTTAGCGGTTTGATTTTTGAAAAATCTTGAGACATGTGTTTCTTTATTCCTTCTATTCTGTACACAAACCGATTTTTATTGGCGAAGTATGATAATTTTATAATTTAAAAAAAAAATGGGGGTCTATTTACCCCTTTGGAGGTAGAATTTCCGCAAAATCCTTTATTGTTATTCACCTAGACCATTTGAAGAGCATCGTGATCAAAATTCACGTCTCTATCATAAGCGGTTTGGTCTGTACGGTGATTCTATTAATTAATATACGTGTGTGAGGATTGAGAGCTCAAACTGGAATTCGCGAAATATATCTATCCAAGGTTTTAGTAAAAGTCTTAAAACGATTATAAAAAATAATTTTGGAATTTGTAAAATTAGGTAAATAGTTACAGACTTTTGAGTCCCTTAATCCTCCACCCCTGCTTGCGAGACCTCAGAAAGTACTTTAAAATTGTATTTATTGTAATCACCTTCTGATTGCACACCCTCTTCGTCAGATATGTAGATTCGACTTGAACTACGACGGTCCCGAATTCGTATATTCGTCATCTTTTCTTCCATTTTCCTTGAACAGCGCTTCTCGTCAGTTTCGTGACGTCGTCGTTTCGGCATATTTAAACGGTAGTATTTAAAAATGCGTGAAGTTCGCAGGAGACGCTTATGCAGGTTCCGCGCGTGGACAAGAATAAGTAGCAAACGGAGCGGCTAAACTAAGCCAGCGAGAGACAGAGACACCATGTCTTTTTTCTCTTTACTCTGAATGCTTGTGCGACACAATAGCGAAGCAGACCAAGGACTACATAATAAAATGTATAGGAAATCTCGTAGACGAAGACAAGATAATCTATGATTTAGGAATATTTTATTTAAACAGAGATTTAAGCAATTTTGGGGTAAAATTGAACATAAGGTGGTGTAACCCTATAGTTTATTAATACGTTATTATACTAGCTGCGCCCCGCGGTTTCACCCACTATTCTACAGAAACCGATTTTTTTATCCGGGCTAAAAAGTAGCACATGTGCTAATCCAGGGTGCCAGCTACCTCCATACCCAATTTCATTAAAATCTGTCCAATCGTTACAGAGTTGAACGGGTACAAATACTTATATACTTACAAACAAACTTTCGTATTTATAATATTAGTGTTATTTATGTGAATATAATTATATAGTTTACTTTTAACTACCCCACGATGTTTAGGTCTCCACGGTACAATGGCGAGATTTCTGCAGTGTAATGGCGAGGTCAAGTCAAACTGATGATGTGGTAATGAATGCACCATCATGCTATCCAGTTCCAAGTCTGCTGTCTCTATGACTTTGCAAAGTCGATGCAAAAACTTTATATGAAGGTCTTTTTTCATATTGGTCATTGCGCCAGATTTCAGTCAGGCCTACGAAGAGAATGACATAGGTTACTTTTATTCCTGGTATCTCTGTGACTTTTTAAAGTCAATGCGAATATTTTACAGTTTGTTCTCTTCCATGCAAACGGATGTGCTTATTTCAGACCATAAATTATCATAATTATTGCACCTATGTTACAGGTTCATCCTCGTCAAGTGCCGCATCAGCATCATCAAGCTCAGGCTCAGGTTATTAATGCGTTTGATTATCTACATCATAAATTCGCTTCCACCCACTGCAAGTGGGTACTGCAAGACTTGAGCTTCCTTCTTTAAACGAGTTACCAGAGTATTTTCAGTGTATTCCTTTACAAAACGTAGGAGGCAGCGTTGCCTTGAAACGCTCACCTACGTTTTTGTTTTCCTTACTCTGCGATTTTCGATTTCGGTCATAGATTTAAAAAATTCCATCATCATCATCAGTCTTCTCCCTAACACATCGAGATTTCTTACCCATTTCCACAGCGATGGGGGGATTTCTACCCGTTCAACTGCAACCTTCATTTTCGGTCATCGATTTTAACCATAGTCATCATCATCATCAGCCAGATTACTACCGTATGGAGGTTTCTTACCCGTTTTCGTATTAAAGGGGGGTTTTCTACCCGGCCGACTGCGATTTTCGATTTCAGTCATAGATTTTAAAAAAAAACATCATCATCATCAGCCTTCTCCCTAACGTATCGAGATTTCTTTCCCGTTTCCACAGCGATGGGGGGATTTCTACCCGTTCAACTGCGACGTTCATTATCGGTCATAGATTTTAATCATAGTAATCATCATCATCAGCCAGATTACAACCGTATGGAGGTTTCTTACCCGTTTTCGTATTAAACGGGGATTTTCTACCCGGCCGACTGCGATGTCAACTCTCGGTCATATATTTTCAAAATCATCATCATCATCATCCGCCAAATTACTACTCTATGGAGGTTTCTTTCCCGTTTTCGCAGCAATGGGGGGTTTTCTATCCGGCCGACTGCGATGTTCGATTTAGGTCATAGATTTAAAAAATCCATCATCATCATCAGCCTTCTCCCTAACGTATCGAGGTTTCTTTCCCGTTTCCACAGCGATGGGGGGATTTCTACCGGTCAAACTGCGACTTTCATTATCGGTCATAGATTTTACTCATAATCATCATCAGCCAAATTACTACCGTATGGAGGTTTCTTACTCGTTTTCGCAGCAATGGGGGGTTTTCTACCCAGCCGACTGCGATGTTCGATTTTGGTCATAGTTTTAAAAAATTTCATCATCATCATCAGCCTTCTCCCTAACGTATCGAGATTTCTTTCCCGTTTTCACATTGATGGGGGGATTTCTACCGTTCAAACTGCGACGTTCAATATCGGTCATAGATTTTACTCATAATCATCCTCATCTTCAGCCAAATTACTACCGTATGGAGGTTTCTTACCCGTTTTCATCATGCTCCTCCTGTTTTTTCAACTTTTTAAGTCGCACTCAGTGATCCAGCCATACCCAACGGCAGGACCGCCACGCGGGCCGCTCGCGGCCCGCGCAGCCACGCGAAATACTAGTATCTAATATATCATTATAAGCATTCTAAAGAAATACATTATCATCAAGATATCAATACCATAATTCTTGCGTTCTTACTGACGGCCTAAATGAAAATCGCAGCGATCCTCAAAGTAGTTACGTAATAAGTCGGAGATTGTACAGCCATTGTACACTAAATGTGCTTAATGTAATGTTTGTTATGCAGGATCAGGATCAGGAGCAGGAGCAGCAGCAGCAGCAGGAGCAGGAGCAGGATCAGGATATGGACAAGGTTGGTACCTAACGTAAGGACTAAGAAGACGTCCAGTTTTGACCGAAACTGTCCCATTTTATAATACTCCATCCCGAAAACCCCGGGGAAAGCCTTGGGACAGGTTCTACGATTTTATAGAACTTTTTAGTCGTAGTCGACAAGGGCGACAATGACGTCAAGGAGGAAACGGTGGTAAGGCCAAGCATTATTACGGAAATAAGTAATATTATTTTTTTAGCAAACCATATTTTTTTCCACCGTGTTAAAAAATACCTTATTAATAATTACTACTTTATTACGATACTAGCTGATGCCCGCAACTTCGTACGTAGACCTAAGGCTCGGAACTGAGACTCGGATTCTGTGCTCTCAAAAATACAAAGTTTTCGCCCGGATAGTTCGACCACCAAGACGTCAGACGTATTGGCGACAATATAACTATGCGTGACGATGTAGTTATTAACAAAGTAGAGCAATTCGCGACCATTTTCGAGTACCCAAGCTGATGCGTACATTGTAGTACGAAACCTCAGGCTCGGGCACGTTACTGAATGCTTAAGTTGATAAAGTGGCTGATGGTTTATCCCAGCTACTCGATTGTGTGTGGGCTTAAGCATGTGACTGTAAGCAAAATGCAAACAAACGGAAATGATATGCCCTAATGACACACCGGGGCGGTTTCATATTCCAAAAAAATTTTGAACTTACCGCGCTTTAAGCAAAATTCAGATAATTATGATTAAGTGCTAGGCAAAATTAGGACGGGGTTAGGCTATCGTCCAGAGCTCAAACTTTATTAAGTCCTGCAGACCAGAGGCCGTATAAAACAAGTGCTGTCGAAGGGATGTGGTCCATTCTCTTATTCAAGCGCTTGTTCGGTATTGTATTTCCTAGTAATATTTTTATTCTATCTGTCTTTTGCATTTTTGTGTCATTATAGACTTTGATTAAATACATAAATGCAACAAAATGGAAATAGCATCAACCCTTAAAGTAGATAGCCAATATACCTGAAAGTGTCCAGTTGGCATTAGTTACATGTGTCTGTTCTTCCTGCAGGAGCAGGACAAGGAGGATACGGACAAGGAGGATACGGACAAGGAGGATACGGACAAGGAGGATATGGACAAGGAATTCAAGGACGAAACGGTGGTAAGACCAACCATTATTTTGGAAATAAGTAATAATATTTACTCAGCAATGCATTTTATGTTAGTGGTGTGCGACCGGTGAAAAACATAATCATAAATAATTAATACATACTAAATATTATTATTGAACGCGATAGTAAGAACAAGTAATATTTTTATATTTTATATTATGTATGAGTATTAGATTTATGATTAAATATTCAGCTAAAGGAATTAGCAAAGATAAAACAAACGCGCTTCAATTTCAGAATTGACAACAACGAATAAACATTGCTTAATGTCACGATCATTGGTACTACAATTATGTTTTTGGCCATGATAACTATAGGGATAAATATAATATAATATAATATAAAATTATTTCGGGCAACATCTGATAATAACTTTTTGAGATAAGCTCTAAATGCGGATAATTACTTCAAACGTCCTACGCGCCTACAGAACCCTACTAAGCATGGCCAGACATCATCTTAGCAAGTTATTTCTTGTGCACTTCTATTACACAGTTTATTTTTATGCATTTCTATTAGCATTGATATTAATAGACTTCCTTCTAGGGTTCAGTTATCGTAACAGTAGCTAGCCAATAATCCCGAGGGTGCTCAGCCGACATTACATATGTTTATTCTTCGTGCAGGACAAGGAGGACAAGGAGGACAATACAGACAAGGGGGACAAGGAAATGGAGTAAATTACGGTAAGGAGTATTATTTCTGAATGAATCATATTTGCTGAGCAGCTGTGAAATATCAGATATTTGCTCAGCATTTATTTTTCACCCAATAAATATGACGGTATATGCTGGATTTTGACTCCTCGGCACACATGAGGATCTCGTCGTGTCAGATGGGGATTTCGAAGAGCACTACCCGCCGCCAGGATAGGTCGACCACCAGGTCGTCAGACTTATTGGCGATAATATAACTATCCGTGACGTTGTAGTTATTGATCAGACGTACCGCTTGCGAAATATGGGCCGACAAAGTTGCTTACAATGTGTCCGCACGCCTAGGGCTCGTGACCCAAACTTGGCCTTTGAGCTCGCTAACTTTCTAGTTTTTCTTATCACAAAATTCTAATTAGGACGTTTTAGGGTTTCGTACTATTTAAAGAAACCCTTATAAGTTCGTCATGTCCGTCTGCCTGTCTGAATCCTTTACAGCGATAGATCTTAAAAAAAAAATTTTCATTCAACTTTACAGATAATAGGGTGGCATCACGCCCTTTTCTTGTGCGCTAAGCTTTCTATCAGTTCCTCACCTTCTCTTTTATATTATAATAATACTAGCTTGTCCGGATGGCTTCGCTCGCATGGGCAATTTAAACACCCCATTTTTAGCCTCCTAACGGGTAAATTTTTGAAAAATCTTTGCTATATGTGCGTTTATTTATTACTTCTACTCTGTACACAAACCGTGTTTCTTCAAACTAAATTTGGGGATCTATTTTACCCCTTTGGAGGTGGAATATCGAAATATCCGTTTGTGCTGTTCACCTAGACCATTTGGGGAGTACTGGGATCAAAATTCACGTCCCTATCATAAGCGGTTTGGTCTGTACGTTGATTCCGTTAATTAATATTATAAATGCGAACGTGTGTTTGTTGGTTTATTTTTTCCTCTCTCAAACAGTAACAGATCAATGAACCTGCTAGGTACTTTGCTTATAGTTTCAAGGCCTGCGAAGATAATTACATAGGCTACTTTTATTCCGAATAAACAACTACAATATTCTACTCGGAAACCGCAGGCCGCAGGTAGTTTTTAATAAAGCGACGGCTTTATTCTCATGTTATGTGTAGGTACTTTTTCATTGTGGTCATTGCGCCAGATTTCAGTCAGCCCCGCATAAACAAAAACCTTAATCGATTAAATATGCCCGACGTGTCTCGTACTTACATCACCCGAGCACATAACACAACAAAGCGCATGGTCACAAAGCAAACTCTACTGTGCGACTGACTGAAATGAAAGAATAAATAAATAAAGACATGCATCAATGCAACCTACGAAACAAAGAAAAGCTGTACAAGCCACGGACTAGGTTAGTTAAAGTTGAGAAACAGGGCCGTCACGCAAAAATATTAATGTACAATAAATTACCTGATTCCATAACCGAACTAAATCAAATCAGATTTAAAAAGGCTCTTAAGCATTTTTTTGAAAGCAATTCGTTCTACAATGTTAGTGAATACATGTCAATGGACTTCTCAGAATCCTCATTTTTGTACGGACAACAAACGGAGTAAAGCATAATAAGTACCCACCTGTCATGATATATTATTAAATTATTCAAATAATTAATAACTTAGTTTGCCTAGTTAAATTTAATTCTAAACTTAAGTATTTTTTTATAATAGTGACTTGCCTGTAATATTTAATGTTATTTATGGCCAATAAATATTTCTGATTTCTGATTTCTGATTTCATACATAATTAATTAATACTAAATATTATTATTGTACGCGATAGTAACAACAAGTAATATTATTATGTTTTATATTATGTATGAGTATTAGATTTATAATTAAATATTTAGCTAAAGGAATTAGTAAAGTTAAAACAAACGCGCTTCCATTTCATAATTGACAACAACGAATTAAAATTGCTTAATGTCACTATCTTTGATATTACAATTACGTTTTTGGCCATTAAACCTACTATTTAGTTATAGGCATTCTTAAGAAATACATCATCATCAAGATATTAATATCATAATTCTTGCGTAATAAGTCGGAGATTGTACAGCCGGCATTAAAAGTGCTTATGTTTGTTGTGCAGGAGCAGAATCAGGATCAGGATATGAACAAGGTTGGTACCTAACGTGAGAATTAAAAAGACGTCCAGTTTTGACCGAAAGTGTCCCATTTTATAGTACTCCATCCTAATTTTGGTGTCTGGTGTTTATGACTTTGCAAAGTCGATGCAAATACTTTACAGTTTATTCTCTTGTATGCAAACGTATAAGCTTATTTCTGAAAATCAATAAACATAATTATCGTTTTTTACAGATTCGGCCTCCGCAGCTTCAGCCTCGGCCGCAGCCTCAGGATCCTCAGGTTATTGATGCGTTTGTTTCTTGCCATAATTACCATCAGCTTACTTCCACCCACTGCCAGGCTTATGCCTCCTTCTTTCGCGCTATTCTGATGTTTCTTTCTATTTGGAACGGGTTTCTAATCAGTGTGGCTCCAATATCGTGTCCAGTACAATGCAAGCATGACTTTGCAAACAGTTATCCTAGACTCAATTTTATTGTTAACCAGCCGATGCCCGCGACTGCGTACGCGATGCAGCTCGGCTTTCGACTCGCTGGCCTAGGGCTCGTGACCCAAACTTGGCCTTTTGCCCCGCTAACTTTTCTAGTTTTTCTTTCTACAAAATTCTATTTCGGATTTTAGGGTTTTGTGGTACTAAAAGGAACCCTTATAAGTTCGTCATGTCCGTCTGTCTGTCTGTCTGTCTGAATCCTTTATTAAATTATTATTAATATATTATAATATATATCTATTAAAACGATAGTATTTACAAAAAAATATAGTATGCTTTATTATTTCTCAAGTAGATTATATTTTTTAAATATATTTTTTTGTTACCTCAACTCAGAATTCAGTCATGCATGATCCGATTTGGAAAATTATTTTTTAATTTGAACATTATTTTTAATGCTCAATGATGCGTATTTTGAAACATTCTACTTGAGCTTTTTTTCTAATGGTAAAAATAATAAAGCGTACTTTATTTTTTTGTAAAAGATATCCTTTTAAAATGTTTGTGCTATCGTTTTCAACGTTTTCAAGGACAATGCTCTTTGACAGAAAGCCGCAGAAAGCCTCAGTGTATTGAAAATGTAATTCAAAATATGGGGATATTGAACATTTTCGCGAAATATATTTTTGTTTTCTGACTTTGTTAGTAACATTTTGATAGTCTAAATTTTATTAGTATTATAACAATAAGTCATAGTGGCCCTGGGGTATCTGTGTTGTGGGCTTCCGGGTGATCTTTGAACCACCTTTGAATATTTGTATGAAAGACCTATGTTTTTAATGTCGGGAACTTGAAATGTGGTATTTAGATTAATAGCTTAAAATTAATAAACAATGAAATAAGGTTTACACGAAAGGGATGAATTAAGGGGGTGAAATGAGGGCTGGAATGTTATATTGAAAGTTCTATGTTTTTGATGACAAGGATGTCAAATTTGATATTTAAGTTCATGACTTAAAATAAATAAACATTATTTTAAACATTATAAAAATATTTTTTACAAAAAGGGATGAATTAAGGAGTTTAAATGGGGGTTGGGCGCTTAAATGAAAAGTAATTGTTCCGAGGTTAAGTTTTGTGCAGTTTTTACCTTGTTGAACTCTGGTTTAAGGTTTCCTAAATGCCCCGAAGCCGGAACCTTCTGGTCATGAGGCAGATGCACTACTATTGAGCCGGACATCTCAGGCACAGAAAAATAAAAGTTCTAGTAGATAGACAGATAGATAAATCTCTATATATTAAACTAACTAGATAACTCTTTTTTTTCTTTCTCACAAAGTATTGGAAAACAGATACAGTTTGCGAGTAGACTTCTAATTGGCGGCCTTATGGCTCAAAGCGATCTCTTTCAGGCTAGCAGTTTAGTTTTCAGTATTTTTATTTTAAAACATTACCCTCCTTTTTGGGCAGTCGGGTAAAAAATACTTTCAAATTTCAAACCCCTAGGTCCAGCGGTTAATGCTGTGCGTTGTCTATAGGTAGGTCAGTCAGTCAGTCAGGACAAAGCCTTTTATAGGTATAGATAGATGTACCTATTAATATATATATTATTGTGTAGCGAAGATGCCGCGCGCGACTTGACTACTAAGTTGTTTTTTATTTTTTCTGTTTTTGCATTTAACAGTTAGTAAAGGCTTTGATATTTTGAGGCCTTTCGTTCGATTCGCTCACTCGGTCAACGAAGAAAATAAGTACAAGCGCGCCTCAAACGTAGATCGCAGCGATTGTAGATGTAGTTAGCTAAATAGCCCGAGAGTAGTCAGCAGGCATTACATGTGTTTGCTCTCCGTGCAAGAAAACACAGGACAAGGATGTAAGACCAAATATTATCTTCGTACCATTTTTTTTATCTAGTATTTAGTTAATTTGTACTTGAATTATGTCAATGGCAAAACAATCAATTTCGACGTGATTTCGACATTTGGGACTAAGGAAAAAATATTTTCGGAACGTGCACTCTTCTGAGCGTCGTCGGCTCCGCCCTAAAACAAGGACGGACCAACCAAAGTATCTATAAAGTTTGTAAAACTATGGGTTTAAAAGTTATCTACGAATTACTATCATTACATATTGTTTAGTTTCATTATTTTAGACAAATTATTCATTTTTGCAAATATTTCTGTCTTATTATACCTAGATTAATTTATATGAAACATGAAATATTTGTCGCTATCTTTTTTCCTATTGCGAAATGTATATAACAAATCTGCCATAATATTATATTTGGCGTGACGTCATAATATTAATTATGACACGCGGAGTACCTCCGATAGACATCTCATATGCTAAATTGTAATTAGCGATTTTAGAGCTATGAGGGAACTATACGGAACGTGATAATACGCACAAATATGCATATAGATATACCATGCATACATTTATTTATCCATAAAATTTATTAATTATGCACTTTATCTTAAAAAATATATTTTAATTCAACTTTACAGATAATAGAGTGGCACCACGCCATTTTCTTGTGCGCCAAGCTTTATATCAGTTCCTCGTCCTCTCGTTACTATTACAATAATACTAGCTTGCCCGGATGACTTCGCTCGCATAGGCAATTTAAAACCAGATTTAAGCCTCTTTACGGGTTGATTTTTGAAAAATCTTAAGACGAGTTTCTTTATTCCTTCTACTCTGTACACAAACCGATTTTTATTGGCGAAGTATGACATGTTTTTTTATTTTTAAACAAAATTTGGGGGTCTATTTACCCCTTTGGAGGTAGAATTTCCGCAAAATCCTTTATTGTTATTCACCTAGACCATTTGAAGAGCATCGTGATCAAAATTCACGTCTCTATCATAAGCGGTTTGGTCTGTACGTTGATTATATTAATTAATTTACGTGTGTGAGGATTGAGAGCCCAAACTGGAATTCGCGAAATATATATATCCAAGGTTTTAGTAAAAGTCTTAAAACGATTGTAAAAAATAATTTTGGAATTTGTAAAATTAGGTAAATAGTTACAGACTTTTGAGTCCCTTAATCCTCCACCCCTGCTTGCGAGACCTCAGAAAGTACTTTAAAATTGTATTTATTGTAATCACCTTCTGATTGCACACCCTCTTCGTCAGATATGTAGATGGTCATAGATTTTACTCATAATCATCATCAGCCAAATTACTACCGTATGGAGGTTTCTTACTCGTTTTCGCAGCAATGGGGGGTTTTCTACCCGGCCGACTGCGATGTCAACTCTCGGTCATATATTTTCAAAATCATCATCATCATCATCAGCCAAATTACTACTCTATGGAGGATTCTTACCCGTTTACGCAGCAATGGGGGGTTTTCACCCGTCCGACTGCGATGTTCGATTTTGGTCATAGTTTAAAAAAATTCCATCATCATCATCAGCCTTCTCCCTAACGTATCGAGATTTCTTTCCCGTTTTCACATTGATGGGGGGATTTCTACCGGTCAAACTGCGACGTTCAATATCGGTCATAGATTTTACTCATAATCATCCTCATCTTCAGCCAAATTACTACCGTATGGAGGTTTCTTACCCGATTTCATCATGCTCCTCCTGTTTTTTCAACTTTTTAAGTCGCACTCAGTGATCCAGCCATACCCAACGGCAGGACCGCCACGCGGGCCGCTCGCGGCCCGCGCAGCCACGCGAAATACTAGTATCTAATATATCATTATAAGCATTCTAAAGAAATACATTATCATCAAGATATTAATATCATAATTCTTGCGTTCTTACTGACGGCCTAAATGAAAATCGCAGCGATCCTCAAAGTAGTTACGTAATAAGTCGGAGATTGTACAGCCATTGTACATTAAATGTGCTTAATGTAATGTTTGTTGTGCAGGATCAGGATCAGGAGCAGGAGCAGCAGCAGCAGCAGGAGCAGGAGCAGGATCAGGATATGGACAAGGTTGGTACCTAACGTAAGGACTAAGAAGACGTCCAGTTTTGACCGAAACTGTCCCATTTTATAATACTCCATCCCGAAGACCCCGGGGAAAGCCTTGGGACAGGTTCTACGATTTTATAGAACTTTTTAGTCGTAGTCGACAAGGGCGACAATGAGGTCAAGGAGGAAACGGTGGTAAGGCCAAGCATTATTACGGAAATAAGTAATATTATTTTTTTAGCAAACCATATTTTTTTCCACCGTGTTAAAAAATACCTTATTAATAATTACTACTTTATTACGATACTAGCTGATGCCCGCAACTTCGTACGTAGACCTAAGGCTCGGAACTGAGACTCGGATTCTGTGCTCTCAAAAATACAAAGTTTTCGCCCGGATAGTTCGACCACCAACACAGTAGAGCAAATCGCGACCATTTTCGAGTACCCAAGCTGATGCGTACATTGTAGTACGAAACCTCAGGCTCGGGCACGTTACTGAATGCTTAAATAATATAATAAAATGATAAAGTGGTTGATGGTTTATCCCAGCTACTGGATTGTGTGTGGGCTTAAGCATGTGACTGTAAGCAAAATGCAAACAACCGGAAATGATATGCCCTAATAACACTCCGGGGCGGTTTCATATTCCAAAGAAATTTTGACCTTACCGCGCTTTAAGCAAAATTCAGATAATTATGATTAAGTGCTAGGCAAAATTAGGACGGAGTTAGGCTATCGTCCAGAGCTCAAACTTTATTAAGTCCTGCAGACCAGAGGCCGTATAAAACAAGTGCAAGTGATGTGGTCCATTCTCTCATTCAAGCGCTTGTTCGGTATTGTATTTCCTAGTAATATTTTTATTCTATCTGTCTTTTGCATTTTTGTGTCATTATAGACTTTGATTAAATACATAAATGCAACAAAATGGAAATAGCATCAACCCTTAAAGTAGATAGCCACTATACCTGAAAGTGTACAGCCGGCATTAGGTACATGTGTCTGTTCTTCCTGCAGGAGCAGGACAAGGAGGATACGGACAAGGAGGATATGGACAAGGAATTCAAGGACGAAACGGTGGTAAGACCAAGCATTATTTTGGAAATAAGTAATAATATTTACTCAGCAATGCATTTTATGTTAGTGGTGTGCGACCGGTGAAAAACATAATCATAAATAATTAATACATACTAAATATTATTATTGAACGCGATAGTAAGAACAAGTAATATTTTTATATTTTATATTATGTATGAGTATTAGATTTATGATTAAATATTCAGCTAAAGGAATTAGCAAAGATAAAACAAACGCGCTTCAATTTCAGAATTGACAACAACGAATAAACATTGCTTAATGTCACGATCATTGATACTACAATTATGTTTTTGGCCATGATAACTATAGGGATAAATATAATATAATTAAGTTTATATAATATAATATAATATAAAATTATTTCGGGCAACATCTGATAATAACTTTTTGAGATAAGCTCTAAATGCGGATAATTACTTCAAACGTCCTACGCGCCTACAGAACCCTACTAAGCATGGCCAGACATCATCTTAGCAAGTTATTTCTTGTGCACTTCTATTACACAGTTTATTTTTATGCATTTCTATTAGCATTGATATTAATAGACTTCCTTCTAGGGTTCAGTGATCGTAACAGTAGCTAGCCAATAATCCCGAGGGTGCTCAGCCGACATTACATATGTTTATTCTTCGTGCAGGACAAGGAGGACAAGGAGGACAATACAGACAAGGGGGACAAGGAAATGGAGTAAATTACGGTAAGGAGTATTATTTCTGAATGAATCATATTTGCTGAGCAGCTGTGAAATATCAGATATTTGCTCAGCATTTATTTTTCACCCAATAAATATGACGGTATATGCTGGATTTTGACTCCTCGGCACACATGAGGATCTCGTCGTGTCGGATGGGGATTTCGAAGAGCACTACCCGCCGCCCGGATAGGTCGACCACCAGGTCGTCAGACTTATTGGCGATAATATAACTATCCGTGACGTTGTAGTTATTGATCAGACGTACCGCTTGCGAAATATGGGCCGACAAAGTTGCTTACAATGTGTCCGCACGCCTAGGGCTCGTGACCCCAACTTGGCCTTTGAGCTCGCTAACTTTCTAGTTTTTCTTATCACAAAATTCTAATTAGGACGTTTTAGGGTTTCGTACTATTTAAAGAAACCCTTATAAGTTCGTCATGTCCGTCTGCCTGTCTGAATCCTTTACAGCGATAGATCTTAAAAAAAATATTTTCATTCAACTTTACAGATAATAGGGTGGCATCACGCCCTTTTCTTGTGCGCTAAGCTTTCTATCAGTTCCTCGCCTTCTCTTTTATATTATAATAATACTAGCTTGTCCGGATGGCTTCGCTCGCATGGGCAATTTAAACACCCCATTTTTAGCCTCCTAACGGGTAAATTTTTGAAAAATCTTTGCTATATGTGCGTTTATTTATTACTTCTACTCTGTACACAAACCGTGTTTCTTCAAACTAAATTTGGGGATCTATTTTACCCCTTTGGAGGTGGAATATCGAAATATCCGTTTGTGCTGTTCACCTAGACCATTTGGGGAGTACTGGGATCAAAATTCACGTCCCTATCATAAGCGGTTTGGTCTGTACGTTGATTCCGTTAATTAATATTATAAATGCGAACGTGTGTTTGTTGGTTTATTTATTCCTCTCTCAAACAGTAACAAATCAATGAACCTGCGAGGTAGTTTGCTTATAGTTTCAAGGCCTGCGAAGATAATTACATAGGCTACTTTTATTCCGAATAAACAACTACAATATTCTACTCGGAAACCGCAGGCCGCAGGTAGTTTTTAATAAAGCGACGGCTTTATTCTCATGTTATGTGTAGGTACTTTTTCATTGTGGTCATTGCGCCAGATTTCAGTCAGCCCCGCATAAACAAAAACCTTAATCGATTAAATATGCCCGACGTGTCTCGTACCTACATCACCCGAGCACATAACACAACAAAGCGCATGGTCACAAAGCAAACTCTACTGTGCGACTGACTGAAATGAAAGAATAAATAAATAAAGACATGCATCAATGCAACCTACAAAACAAAGAAAAGCTGTACAAGCCAATATCCAATATCCAATATCAATATCGGCTCCAATATCGTGTCCAGTACAATGCAAGCATGACTTTGCAAACAGTTATCCTAGACTCAATTTTATTGTTAACCAGTCGATGCCCGCGACTGCGTACGCGATGCAGCTCGGCTTTCGACTCGCTGGCCTAGGGCTCGTGACCCAAACTTGGCCTTTTGCCCCGCTAACTTTTCTAGTTTTTCTTTCTACAAAATTCTATTTCGGATTTTAGGGTTTTGTGATACTAAAAGGAACCCTTATAAGTTCGTCATGTCCGTCTGTCTGTCTGTCTGTCTGAATCCTTTACAGCGTTATAACTTCCAAAGTTACAAACGTACATGTACGAAATTTTGCACAACAATAGTCTAAAATAACTCGTTAAGAACATGTCAGGCCATGCTTAGTAGGGTTCCATAGGCGCGTAAGACGCTTGAAGTAATTATCTGTTTTTCAGCTTATCTCAAAAAGTTTTTTTTCAGATACTGCCCGAAATAATTTTAAAAGTTTTTTTTTTTACTAAGATCTATCAACAAGGAAGATATTCGACTACCAAGATGTCAGACTTATTGGCGACAATATAACTATCCGTGACGATGTAGTTATCAACAAAGTAAAGCAAATCGCGACCATTTTCGAGTACCCAAGCTGATGCGTACATTGTAGTACGAAACCTCAGGCTCGGGCACGTTACTGAATGCTTCAAGTTGATAAAGTGGCTGATGGTTTATCCCAGCTACTCGATTGTATGTGGGCTTAAGCATGTGACTGTAAGCAAAATGCAAACAACCGGAAATGATATGCTCTAATGACACTCCGGGGCGGTTTCATATTCCAAAAAAATTTTGACCTTACCGCGCTTTAAGCAAAATTCAGATAATTATGATTAAGTGCTAGCTAGGCAAAATTAGGACGGGGTTAGGCTATCGTCCAGAGCTCAAACTTTATTAAGTCCTGCAGACCAGAGGCCGTATAAAACAAGTGCTGTCGAAAGGATGTGGTCCATTCTCTTATTCAAGCGCTTGTACGGTATTGTATTTCCTAGTAATATTTTTATTCTATCTGTCTTTTGCATTTTTGTGTCATTATAGACTTTGATTAAATACATAAATGCAACAAAATGGAAATATCAGCAACCCTTAAAGTAGATAGCCAATATACCTGAAAGTGTACAGCCGGCATTAGTTACATGTGTCTGTTCTTCCTGCAGGAGCAGAACAAGGAGGATACGGACAAGGAGGATACGGACAAGGAGGATACGGACAAGGAGGATACGGACAAGGAGGATACGGACAAGGAGGATACGGACAAGGAGGATATGGACAAGGAATTCAAGGACGAAACGGTGGTAAGACCAAGCATTATTTTGGAAATAAGTAATAATATTTACTCAGCAATGCGTTTTTTGTTAGTGGTGTACGACCGGTGAAAAACATAATCATAAATAATTAATACATACTAAATATTATTATTGAACGCGATAGTAAGAACAAGTAATATTTTTATATTTTATATTATGTATGAGTATTAGATTTATGATTAAATATTCAGCTAAAGGAATTAGCAAAGATAAAACAAACGCGCTTCAATTTCAGAATTGACAACAACGAATAAACATTGCTTAATGTCACGATCATTGATACTACAATTATGTTTTTGGCCATGATAACTATAGGGATAAATATAATATAATATAATATAAAATTATTTCGGGCAACATCTGATAATAACTTTTTGAGATAAGCTCTAAATGCGGATAATTACTTCAAACGTCCTACGCGCCTACAGAACCCTACTAAGCATGGCCAGATATGCTCTTAGCAAGTTATTTCTTGTGCATTTCTATTACACAGTTTAATTATTATGCATTTCTATTAGCATTGATATTAATAGTCTTCCTTCTACGGTTCTTACTACGTATTATTATAATAATGTGTGGTGCGTTGTTACTACTAAGTTTAAACGTAAACGGTTCTATGTACCTTAGAGGAATAACGCAGTGATCGTAACAGTAGCTAGCCAATAATCCCGAGGGTGCTCAGCCGACATTACATATGTTTATTCTTCTTGCAGGACAAGGAGGACAAGGAGGGCAATACAGACAAGGAGGACAAGGAAATGGAGTAAATAACGGTAAGGAGTATTATTTCTGAATGAATCATATTTGCTGAGCAGCAGTGAAATATCAGATATTTGCTCAGCATTTATTTTTCACCCAATAAATATGACGGTACATGCTGGATTTTGACTCCTCGGCACACATGAGGATCTCGTCGTGTCGGATGGGGATTTCGAAGAGCACTACCTGCCGCCAGGATAGGTCGAGCACCAGGTCGTCAGACTTATTGGCGACAATATAACTATCCGTAACGATGTAGTTATTGATCAGACGTACCGCTTGCCAATTATGGGCCAACAAAATTGCTTGCAATGTGTCCGCACGCCTAGGGCTCGTGACCCAAACTTGACCTTTGGCCTCGCTAACTTTCTAGTTTTTCTTACCACAAAATTCGAATTAGGACTTTTTAGGGTTTCGTACTATTTAAAGGAACCCTTATAAGTTCGTCATGTCCGTCTGTCTGTCTGTCTCAATCCTTTACAGCGTTTTTTATAACTTCTAAAGTTACAAACGTACATGTATGAAATTTTGCACAACGATAGTATAAAGTAACTCGTTAAGAGCATGTCAGGCCATGCTTATTGATATATCTTAAAAAATATATTTTCATTCAACTTTACAGATAATAGGGTGGCATCACGCCCTTTTCTTGTGCGCTAAGCTTTCTATCAGTTCCTCGCCTTCTCTTTTATATTATAATAATACTAGCTTGTCCGGATGGCTTCGCTCGCATGGGCAATTTAAACACCCCATTTTTAGCCTCCTAACGGGTAAATTTTTGAAAAATCTTTGCTATATGTGCGTTTATTTATTACTTCTACTCTGTACACAAACCGTGTTTCTTCAAACTAAATTTGGGGATCTATTTTACCCCTTTGGAGGTGGAATATCGAAATATCCGTTTGTGCTGTTTACCTAGACCATTTGAGGAGTACTGGGATCAAAATTCACGTCCCTATCATAAGCGGTTTGGTCTGTACGTTGATTCCGTTAATTAATATTATAAATTCGAACGTGTGTTTGTTGGTTTATTTTTTCCTCTCTCAAACAGTAACAGATCAATGAACCTGCTAGGTACTTTGCTTATAGTTTCAAGGCCTGCGAAGATAATTACATAGGCTACTTTTATTCCGAATAAACAACTACAATATTCTACTCGGAAACCGCAGGCCGCAGGTAGTTTTTAATAAAGCGACGGCTTTATTCTCATGTTATGTGTAGGTACTTTTTCATTGTGGTCATTGCGCCAGATTTCAGTCAGCCCCGCATAAACAAAAACCTTAATCGATTAAATATGCCCGACGTGTCTCGTACCTACATCACCCGAGCACATAACACAACAAAGCGCATGGTCACAAAGCAAACTCTACTGTGCGACTGACTGAAATGAAAGAATAAATAAATAAAGACATGCATCAATGCAACCTACGAAACAAAGAAAAGCTGTACAAGCCACGGACTAGGTTAGTTAAAGTTGAGAAACAGGGCCGTCACGCCAAAATATTAATGTACAATAAATTACCTGATTCCATAACCGAACTAAATCAAATCAGATTTAAAAAGGCTCTTAAGCATTTTTTTGAAAGCAATCCGTTCTACAATGTTAGTGAATACATGTCAATGGACTTCTCAGAATCCTCATTTTTGTACGGACAACAAACGGAGTAAAGCATAATAAGTACCCACCTGTCATGATATATTATTAAATTATTCAAATAATTAATAACTTAGTTTGCCTAGTTAAATTTAATTCTAAACTTAAGTATTTTTTTATAATAGTGACTTGCCTGTAATATTTAATGTTATTTATGGCCAATAAATATTTCTGATTTCTGATTTCTGATTTCATACATAATTAATTAATACTAAATATTATTATTGTACGCGATAGTAACAACAAGTAATATTATTATGTTTTATATTATGTATGAGTATTAGATTTATAATTAAATATTTAGCTAAAGGAATTAGTAAAGTTAAAACAAACGCGCTTCCATTTCATAATTGACAACAACGAATTAAAATTGCTTAATGTCACTATCTTTGATATTACAATTACGTTTTTGGCCATTAAACCTACTATTTAGTTATAGGCATTCTTAAGAAATACATCATCATCAAGATATTAATATCATAATTCTTGCGTAATAAGTCGGAGATTGTACAGCCGGCATTAAAAGTGCTTATGTTTGTTGTGCAGGAGCAGAATCAGGATCAGGATATGAACAAGGTTGGTACCTAACGTGAGAATTAAGAAGACGTCCAGTTTTGACCGAAAGTGTCCCATTTTATAGTACTCCATCCCAATTTTGGTGTCTGGTGTTTATGACTTTGCAAAGTCGATGCAAATACTTTACAGTTTATTCTCTTGTATGCAAACGTATAAGCTTATTTCTGAAAATCAATAAACATAATTATCGTTTTTTACAGATTCGGCCTCCGCAGCTTCAGCCTCGGCCGCAGCTTCAGCCTCGGCCGCAGCCTCAGGATCCTCAGGTTATTGATGCGTTTGTTTCTTGCCATAATTACCATCAGCTTACTTCCACCCACTGCCAGGCTTATGCCTCCTTCTTTCGCGCTATTCTGATGTTTCTTTCTATTTGGAACGGGTTTCTAATCAGTGTGGCTCCAATATCGTGTCCAGTACAATGCAAGCATGACTTTGCAAACAGTTATCCTAGACTCAATTTTATTGTTAACCAGCCGATGCCCGCGACTGCGTACGCGATGCAGCTCGGCTTTCGACTCGCTGGCCTAGGGCTCGTGACCCAAACTTGGCCTTTTGCCCCGCTAACTTTTCTAGTTTTTCTTTCTACAAAATTCTATTTCGGATTTTAGGGTTTTGTGGTACTAAAAGGAACCCTTATAAGTTCGTCATGTCCGTCTGTCTGTCTGTCTGTCTGAATCCTTTATTAAATTATTATTAATATATTATAATATATATCTATTAAAACGATAGTATTTACAAAAAAATATAGTATGCTTTATTATTTCTCAAGTAGATTATATTTTTTAAATATATTTTTTTGTTACCTCAACTCAGAATTCAGTCATGCATGATCCGATTTGGAAAATTATTTTTTAATTTGAACATTATTTTTAATGCTCAATGATGCGTATTTTGAAACATTCTACTTGAGCTTTTTTTCTAATGGTAAAAATAATAAAGCGTACTTTATTTTTTTGTAAAAGATATCCTTTTAAAATGTTTGTGCTATCGTTTTCAACGTTTTCAAGGACAATGCTCTTTGACAGAAAGCCGCAGAAAGCCTCAGTGTATTGAAAATGTAATTCAAAATATGGGGATATTGAACATTTTCGCGAAATATATTTTTGTTTTCTGACTTTGTTAGTAACATTTTGATAGTCTAAATTTTATTAGTATTATAACAATAAGTCATAGTGGCCCTGGGGTATCTGTGTTGTGGGCTTCCGGGTGATCTTTGAACCACCTTTGAATATTTGTATGAAAGACCTATGTTTTTAATGTCGGGAACTTGAAATGTGGTATTTAGATTAATAGCTTAAAATTAATAAACAATGAAATAAGGTTTACACGAAAGGGATGAATTAAGGGGGTGAAATGAGGGCTGGAATGTTATATTGAAAGTTCTATGTTTTTGATGACAAGGATGTCAAATTTGATATTTAAGTTCATGACTTAAAATAAATAAACATTATTTTAAACATTATAAAAATATTTTTTACAAAAAGGGATGAATTAAGGAGTTTAAATGGGGGTTGGGCGCTTAAATGAAAAGTAATTGTTCCGAGGTTAAGTTTTGTGCAGTTTTTACCTTGTTGAACTCTGGTTTAAGGTTTCCTAAATGCCCCGAAGCCGGAACCTTCTGGTCATGAGGCAGATGCACTACTATTGAGCCGGACATCTCAGGCACAGAAAAATAAAAGTTCTAGTAGATAGACAGATAGATAAATCTCTATATATTAAACTAACTAGATAACTCTTTTTTTTCTTTCTCACAAAGTATTGGAAAACAGATACAGTTTGCGAGTAGACTTCTAATTGGCGGCCTTATGGCTCAAAGCGATCTCTTTCAGGCTAGCAGTTTAGTTTTCAGTATTTTTATTTTAAAACATTACCCTCCTTTTTGGGCAGTCGGGTAAAAAATACTTTCAAATTTCAAACCCCTAGGTCCAGCGGTTAATGCTGTGCGTTGTCTATAGGTAGGTCAGTCAGTCAGTCAGGACAAAGCCTTTTATAGGTATAGATAGATGTACCTATTAATATATATATTATTGTGTAGCGAAGATGCCGCGCGCGACTTGACTACTAAGTTGTTTTTTATTTTTTCTGTTTTTGCATTTAACAGTTAGTAAAGGCTTTGATATTTTGAGGCCTTTCGTTCGATTCGCTCACTCGGTCAACGAAGAAAATAAGTACAAGCGCGCCTCAAACGTAGATCGCAGCGATTGTAGATGTAGTTAGCTAAATAGCCCGAGAGTAGTCAGCAGGCATTACATGTGTTTGCTCTCCGTGCAAGAAAACACAGGACAAGGATGTAAGACCAAATATTATCTTCGTACCATTTTTTTTATCTAGTATTTAGTTAATTTGTACTTGAATTATGTCAATGGCAAAACAATCAATTTCGACGTGATTTCGACATTTGGGACTAAGGAAAAAATATTTTCGGAACGTGCACTCTTCTGAGCGTCGTCGGCTCCGCCCTAAAACAAGGACGGACCAACCAAAGTATCTATAAAGTTTGTAAAACTATGGGTTTAAAAGTTATCTACGAATTACTATCATTACATATTGTTTAGTTTCATTATTTTAGACAAATTATTCATTTTTGCAAATATTTCTGTCTTATTATACCTAGATTAATTTATATGAAACATGAAATATTTGTCGCTATCTTTTTTCCTATTGCGAAATGTATATAACAAATCTGCCATAATATTATATTTGGCGTGACGTCATAATATTAATTATGACACGCGGAGTACCTCCGATAGACATCTCATATGCTAAATTGTAATTAGCGATTTTAGAGCTATGAGGGAACTATACGGAACGTGATAATACGCACAAATATGCATATAGATATACCATGCATACATTTATTTATCCATAAAATTTATTAATTATGCACTTTATCTTAAAAAATATATTTTAATTCAACTTTACAGATAATAGAGTGGCACCACGCCATTTTCTTGTGCGCCAAGCTTTATATCAGTTCCTCGTCCTCTCGTTACTATTACAATAATACTAGCTTGCCCGGATGACTTCGCTCGCATAGGCAATTTAAAACCAGATTTAAGCCTCTTTACGGGTTGATTTTTGAAAAATCTTAAGACGAGTTTCTTTATTCCTTCTACTCTGTACACAAACCGATTTTTATTGGCGAAGTATGACATGTTTTTTTATTTTTAAACAAAATTTGGGGGTCTATTTACCCCTTTGGAGGTAGAATTTCGTAAAATCCGTTATTGTTACTCACCTGGACCATTTAAAAAGCATCGGGATCAAAATTCTATTAATTAATATACGTGTGTGAGGATTGAGAGCTCAAACTGGAATTCGCGAAATATATCTATCCAAGGTCTTAGTAAAAGTCTTAAAACGATTATAAAAAATAATTTTGGAATTTGTAAAATTAGGTAAATAGTTACAGACTTTTGAGTCCCTTAATCCTCCACCCCTGCTTGCGAGACCTCAGAAAGTACTTTAAAATTGTATTTATTGTAATCACCTTCTGATTGCACACCCTCTTCGTCAGATATGTAGATTCGACTTGAACTACGACGGTCCCGAATTCGTATATTCGTCATCTTTTCTTCCATTTTCCTTGAACAGCGCTTCTCGTCAGTTTCGTGACGTCGTCGTTTCGGCATATTTAAACGGTAGTATTTAAAAATGCGTGAAGTTCGCAGGAGACGCTTATGCAGGTTCCGCGCGTGGACAAGAATAAGTAGCAAACGGAGCGGCTAAACTAAGCCAGCGAGAGACAGAGACACCATGTCTTTTTTCTCTTTACTCTGAATGCTTGTGCGACACAATAGCGAAGCAGACCAAGGACTACATAATAAAATGTATAGGAAATCTCGTAGACGAAGACAAGATAATCTATGATTTGGGGATATTTTATTTAAACAGAGATTTAAGCAATTTTGGGGTAAAATTGAACATAAGGTGGTGTAACCCTATAGTTTATTAATATGTTATTATACTAGCTGCGCCCCGCGGTTTCACCCACTATTCTACAGAAACCGATTTTTTTATCCGGGCTAAAAAGTAGCACATGTGCTAATCCAGGGTGCCAGCTACCTCCATACCCAATTTCATTAAAATCTGTCCAATCGTTACAGAGTTGAACGGGTACAAATACTTATATACTTACAAACAAACTTTCGTATTTATAATATTAGTGTTATTTATGTGAATATAATTATATAGTTTACTTTTAACTACCCCACGATGTTTAGGTCTCCACGGTACAATGGCGAGATTTATGCACTGTAATGGCGAGGTCAAGTCAAACTGATGATGTGGTAATGAATGCACCATCATGCTATCCAGTTCCAAGTCTGCTGTCTCTATGACTTTGCAAAGTCGATGCAAAAACTTTATGTGAAGGTCTTTTTTCATATTGGTCATTGCGCCAGATTTCAGTCAGGCCTACGAAGAGAATGACATAGGTTACTTTTATTCCTGGTATCTCTGTGACTTTTTAAAGTCAATGCGAATATTTTACAGTTTGTTCTCTTCCATGCAAACGGATGTGCTTATTTCAGACCATAAATTATCATAATTATTGCACCTATGTTACAGGTTCATCCTCGTCAAGTGCCGCATCAGCATCATCAAGCTCAGGCTCAGGTTATTAATGCGTTTGATTATCTACATCATAAATTCGCTTCCACCCACTGCAAGTGGGTACTGCAAGACTTGAGCTTCCTTCTTTAAACGAGTTACCAGAGTATTTTCAGTGTATTCCTTTACAAAACGTAGGAGACAGCGTTGCCTTGAAACGCTCACCTACGTTTTTGTTTTCCTTACTCTGCGATTTTCGATTTCGGTCATAGATTTAAAAAATTCCATCATCATCATCAGTCTTCTCCCTAACACATCGAGATTTCTTACCCATTTCCACAGCAATGGGGGGATTTCTACCCCCAACCTTCATGCAACCTTCATTTTCGGTCATCGATTTTAACCATAGTCATCATCATCATCAGCCAGATTACTACCGTATGGAGGTTTCTTACCCGTTTTCGTATTAAAGGGGGGTTTTCTACCCGGCCGACTGTGATTTTCGATTTCAGTCATAGATTTAAAAAAAACATCATCATCATCAGCCTTCTCCCTAACGTATCGAGATTTCTTTCCCGTTTCCACAGCGATGGGGGGATTTCTACCCGTTCAACTGCGACTTTCATTATCGGTCATAGATTTTACTCATAATCATCATCAGCCAAATTACTACCGTATGGACGTTTCTTACTCGTTTTCGCAGCAATGGGGGGTCTTGTACCCAGCCGACTGCGATGTCAACTCTCGGTCATATATTTTCAAAATCATCATCATCATCATCAGCCAAATTACTACTCTATGGAGGATTCTTACCCGTTTACGCAGCAATGGGGGGTTTTCACCCGTCCGACTGCGATGTTCGATTTTGGTCATAGTTTTAAAAAATTCCATCATCATCATCAGCCTTCTCCCTAACGTATCGAGATTTCTTTCCCGTTTTCACATTGATGGGGGGATTTCTACCGGTCAAACTGCGACGTTCAATATCGGTCATAGATTTTACTCATAATCATCCTCATCTTCAGCCAAATTACTACCGTATGGAGGTTTCTTACCCGTTTTCATCATGCTCCTCCTGTTTTTTCAACTTTTTAAGTCGCACTCAGTGATCCAGCCATACCCAACGGCAGGACCGCCACGCGGGCCGCTCGCGGCCCGCGCAGCCACGCGAAATACTAGTATCTAATATATCATTATAAGCATTCTAAAGAAATACATTATCATCAAGATATTAACATCATAATTCTTGCGTTCTTACTGACGACCTAAATGAAAATCGCAGCGATCCTCAAAGTAGTTACGTAATAAGTCGGAGATTGTACAGCCATTGTACATTAAATGTGCTTAATGTAATGTTTGTTGTGCAGGATCAGGATCAGGAGCAGGAGCAGCAGCAGCAGCAGGAGCAGGAGCAGGATCAGGATATGGACAAGGTTGGTACCTAACGTAAGGACTAAGAAGTCGTCCAGTTTTGACCGAAACTGTCCCATTTTATAATACTCCATCCCGAAGACCCCGGGGAAAGCCTTGGGACAGGTTCTACGATTTTATAGAATTTTTTAATCGTCGTCGACAAGGGAGACAATTAGGTCAAGGAGGAAACGGTGGTAAGGCCAAGCATTATTACGGAAATAACTAATATTATTTTCTTAGCAATTCATTTTTTGTTAGTGGTGTTTGATGAGCGAGTAACATAAACATACATAATTAATAAATACTAAATAGTATTATAGTACGCGATAGTAAGAACAAGTAATATGTTTATATTATGTATGAGTATTAGATTTGTGATTAAATATTCTGCTATAGGAATTAGCAAAGATAAAACAAACGCGCTTCAATTTCAGAATTGACAACAACGAATAAACATTGCTTAATGTCACGATCATTGATACTACAATTACGTTTTTAGCCATGATTATAACTAATATGTAATTATTAGCATTCTTAAGACATATATTATCATCAAGATATTATTATCATAATTTTTGCGTTCTTACTGACGCCCTAAATGAAAATCGCAGCGATCCTCAAAGTAGTTACGTAATAAGTCGGAGATTGTACAGCCATTGTACATTAAATGTGCTTGTGTTTGTTGTCCAGGATCAGAAGCAGGAGCAGCAGCAGCAGCAGGAGCAGGATCAGGATATGGACAAGGTTGGTACCTAACGTAAGAACTAAGAAGTCGTCCAGTTTTGAGCGAAACTGTCCCATTTTATAATACTCCATCCCGAAGACCCCGGGGAAAGCCTTGGGACAGGTTCTACGATTTTATAGAATTTTTTAATCGTCGTCGACAAGGGAGACAATTAGGTCAAGGAGAAAACGGTGGTAAGGCCAAGCATTATTACGGAAATAACTAATATTATTTTCTTAGCAATTCATTTCTTGTTAGTGGTGTTTGATGAGCGAGTAACATAAACATACATTATTAATAAATACTAAATAGTATTATAGTACGCGATAGTGACAACAAGTAATATTTTATATCTTATATTATGAATGAGTATTAGATTTATGATTAAATATTCAATTAAAGGAATAAGCAAAGATAAAACAAACGCGCTTCAATTTCAGAATTAACAACAACGAATAAACATTGCTTAATGTCACGATCATTGATACTACAATTATGTTTTTGGCCATGATAACTAACATATAATTATTTGCATTCTAAAGACATATATTATCATCAAGATATTAATATCATAATTTTTGCGTTCTTACTGACGCCCTAAATGAAAATCGCAGCGATCCTGAAAGGAGTTACGTAATAAGTCGGAGATTGTACAGCCATTGTACATTAAATGTGCTTGTGTTTGTTGTCCAGGATCAGGATCAGGAGCAGGAGCAGCAGGAGCAGCATCAGGATATGGACAAGGTTGGTACCTAACGTAAGAACTAAGAAGTCGTCCAGTTTTGACCGAAACTGTCCCATTTTATAATACTCCATCCCGGAGACCCCGGTAAAAGCCTTGGGACAGGTTCTGCGATTTTATAGAATTTTTTAGTCCTAGTCGACAAGGGGGACTATGAGATCAAGGAGGAAACGGTTGTAAGGACAAGCATTATTACGGAAATAACTAATATTATTTTCTTAGCAATGCATTTTTTGTTAGTTGTGTTTGACCAGCGAGTAACATAAACATACATAATTAATAAATACTAAATAGTATTATAGTACTCGATAGTAAGAACAAGTAATATGTTTATATTTTGTATGAGTATTAGATTTATGATTAAATATTCAGCTATAGGAATTAGTAAAGATAAAACAAACGCGCTTCAATTTCATAATTGACAACAACGAATAAACATTAATCAATGTCACGATCATTGATACTACAATTACGTTTTTGGCCATTATATCTAATATATCATTATAAGCATTCTAAAGAAATACATTATCATCAAGATATTAATATCATAATTCTTGCGTTCTTACTGACGCCCTAAATGAAAATCGCAGCGATCCTCAAAGTAGTTACGTAATAAGTCGGAGATTGTACAGCCATTGTACATTAAATGTGCTTGTGTTTGTTGTGCAGGATCAGGATCAGGAGCAGGATATGGACAAGGTTGGTACCTAACGTAAGGACTAAGAAGACGTCCAGTTTTGACCGAAACTGTCCCATTTTATAATACTCCATCCCGAAGACCCCGGGGAAAGCCTTGGGACAGGTTCTACGATTTTATAGAATTTTTTAGTCGTCGTCGACAAGGGCGACAATGAGGTCAAGGAGGAAACGGTGGTAAGGCCAAGCATTATTACGGAAATAAGTAATATTATTTTCTTAGCAAACCATAATTTTTTCCATCGTGTTAAAAAATACCTTATTAATAATTACTACTTTATTACGACACTAGCTGATGCCCGCAACTTCGTACGCAGACCTAAGGCTCGGAACTGAGACTCGGATTCTGTGCTCTCAAAAATACAAAGTATTCGCCCGGATAGTTCGACCACCAAGACGTCAGACTTATTGGCGACAATATAACTATCCGTGACGATGTAGTTATCAACAAAGTAGAGCAAATCGCGACCATTTTCGAGTACCCAAGCTGATGCGTACATTGTAGTACGAAACCTCAGGCTCGGGCACGTTACTGAATGCTTAAGTTGATAAAGTGGCTGATGGTTTATCCGAGCTACTCGATTGTGTGTGGGCTTAAGCATGTGACTGTAAGCAAAATGCAAACAACCGGAAATGATATGCCCTAATGACACTCCGGGGCGGTTTCATATTCCAAAAAAAGTATGACCTTACCGCGCCAGAGCTGCGCCGCGCCGCGCCGCGCTATCGTCCAGAGCTCAAACTTTATTAAGTCCTGCAGACCAGAGGCCGTATAAAACAAGTGCTGTCGAAGGGATGTGGTCCATTCTCTCATTCAAGCGCTTGTTCGGTATTGTATTTCCTAGTAATATTTTTATTCTATCTGTCTTTTGCATTTTTGTGTCATTATAGACTTTGATTAAATACATAAATACAACAAAATAGAAATTGCAGCAACCCTTAAAGTAGATAGCCAATATACCTGAAAGTGTACAGCCGGCATTAGGTACATGTGTCTGTTCTTCCTGCAGGAGCTGGACAAGGAGGATACGGACAAGGAGGATACGGACAAGGAGGATATGGACAAGGAATTCGAAGACAAAACGGTGGTAAGACCAAGCATTATTTCGGAAATAAGTAATAATATTTACTCAGCAATGCATTTTTTGTTAGTGGCGTGCGACCGGTGAAAAACAGAATCATAAATAATTAATACATACTAAATATTATTATTGAACGCGATAGTAAGAACAAGTAATATTTTTATATTTTATATTATGTATGAGTATTAGATTTATGATTAAATATTCAGCTAAAGGAATTAGCAAAGATAAAACAAACGCGCTTCAATTTCAGAATTGACAACAACGAATAAACATTGCTTAATGTCACGATCATTGATACTACAATTATGTTTTTGGCCATGATAACTAATATATAATTATTTGCATTCTAAAGACATACATTATCATCAAGATATTAATATCATAATTCTTGCGTTCTTACTGACGTCCTAAATGAAAATCGCAGCGATCCTCAAAGTAGTTACGTAATAAGTCGGAGATTGTACAGCCGCCATTAAATGTGCATGTGTTTGTTGTCCAGGATCAGGATCAGGAGCAGGATATGGACAAGGTTGGTACCTAACGTAAGGACTAAGAAGTCGCCCAGTTTTGACCGAAACTGTCCCATTTTATAATACTCCATCCCGAAGACCCCGGGGAAAGCCTTGGGACAGGTTCTACGATTTTATAGAATTTTTTAGTCGTCGTCGACAAGGGCGACAATGAGGTCAAGGAGGAAACGGTGGTAAGGCCAAGCATTATTACGGAAATAAGTAATATTATTTTCTTAGCAAACCATAATTTTTTCCATCGTGTTAAAAAATACCTTATTAATAATTACTACTTTATTACGACACTAGCTGATGCCCGCAACTTCGTACGCAGACCTAAGGCTCGGAACTGAGACTCGGATTCTGTGCTCTCAAAAATACAAAGTATTCGCCCGGATAGTTCGACCACCAAGACGTCAGACTTATTGGCGACAATATAACTATCCGTGACGATGTAGTTATCAACAAAGTAGAGCAAATCGCGACCATTTTCGAGTACCCAAGCTGATGCGTACATTGTAGTACGAAACCTCAGGCTCGGGCACGTTACTGAATGCTTAAGTTGATAAAGTGGCTGATGGTTTATCCGAGCTACTCGATTGTGTGTGGGCTTAAGCATGTGACTGTAAGCAAAATGCAAACAACCGGAAATGATATGCCCTAATGACACTCCGGGGCGGTTTCATATTCCAAAAAAAGTATGACCTTACCGCGCCAGAGCTGCGCCGCGCCGCGCCGCGCTATCGTCCAGAGCTCAAACTTTATTAATTCCTGTAGACCAGAGGCCATATAAAACAAGTGCTGTCGAAGAGATGTGGTCCATTCTCTCATTCAAGCGCTTGTTCGGTATTGTATTTCCTAGTAATATTTTTATTCTATCTGTCTTTTGCATTTTTGTGTCATTATAGACTTTGATTAAATACATAAATGCAACAAAATAGAAATTGCAGCAACCCTTAGAGTAGATAGCCAATATACCTGAAAGTGTACAGCCGGCATTAGGTACATGTGTCTGTTCTTCCTGCAGGAGCAGGACAAGGAGGATACGGACAAGGAAGATATGGACAAGGAATTCGAGGACAAAACGGTGGTAAGACCAAGCATTATTTTGGAAATAATTAATAATATATACTCAGCAATGCATTTTTTGTTAGTGGTGTGCGACCGGTGAAAAACATAATCATAAATAATCCATACATACTAAATATTATTATTGAACGCGATAGTAAGATCAAGTAATATTTTTATATTTTATATTATGTATGAGTATTAGATTTATGAATAAATATTCAGCTAAAGGAATTAGCAAAGATAAAACAAACGCGCTTCAATTTCAGAATTGACAACAACGATACTTCAATTATGTTTTTGACCATGATAACTAATATATAATTATTTGCATTCTTTTTTTTTTTTTTTTTTTTTAATCTATTTTTTTTTATTAGGGCTTTAGTCGCCAAGCGATTATGCCAGCCCTGTTTTACCACAATTTTGGTATCACTCAAAAGGGACTGGAGTCCCTACGCTGAATTAGTATGTCCGAGACCTTGGCATACAAGGACGTCGCTGCACCACAGGTGGGTGCAGCCAGGATTCCCTGAAACATGCCAACATCTCGGGGGTTTAAGCCAAACTCATACAACATCTGGGATCTCATAGTCTCGCTCCGTCCACACTCGACCAGAAGATGGAAAACATCTTCTAGGGTTCCGCAGAGTGAGCAGGCAGGAGATTCAACCCTGCCCATTAAATGCTCAAAGTTGTTAAGAGGCATGTGGCCGGAGCGAAGTCTATGTGCTATTACAATAAGGCATCGTCTGATGTTGCTATTTGCACACCAAGGTATTCGAGGAGGTTCGGCCTGCAAAGTTCTATACCAAGTACCTTTTTCCAAAGATATGGTACTGTATCTAAGTTTCCATTTTTCATATATCTTATACTTGTATTTTACTAGAATGTCTGTACTTTCTGGTAAAATGTATACTTGAGAACCAGTTAATGTAGCGTCTTTTGCAAGTTGGTCAGCGACTTCATTACCTTGAATACCAGTGTGCGAAGGAATCCACTGCAGTCTCAGATTCACACCCTTATTTAAAAGAAATAACGCTTTCTTTATGATTGCATAAGCTACGGTAGTGCTTCTGGCACCAGAAGCACATCGAGAGATATGCTGTAAAGCACTCCGACTGTCAGTTAAAATGACAACCTGTGATATATCCGGCGAGGATATAATATAGGACAGTGCTTCTGACACTGCAAATAGCTCCACGGACATAATACAATTAGTATTCGATACAATTTTGAATTTCTCCTCTACATTGCGACTGGGAACGTAAAATGCTGCACCGCAACCTTCAGTTGCCTTTGAGCCGTCTGTATACAGTTTGTAAAAGTCCTTATATTTTGAATTCAACATGTGTAGGGAATTCGTTCTGAGAATTGTAGAATCATATTGTTTTTTTGATATTTCAATACCCTTTACTGTTGTTTCAATAAAACCTGTATTGATATTCGACATCCACGTATCTAGTGTAAACATGTTCAAAGGTTCACTGGAATGCATAATTTCCGTTTTAGTTTCATTTAATACTGCACTAAGAAGTGGTTTTTTCTTTTTCTGCCAATATCTTAAACTACATAGATCTGAGAGTTTATCTAGTGTGGAAACTGTTAATTTATCGGATAAAGATTGAACCTTTAAGCAATATTTAGTAGCTAGATATTGACGTCTTAGACAAAGAGGCTGTATACACAACTCGCACTCCATTACGTGTATGGGTGTGGTTCGGATAAAACCGCCTATTACACGCATTGCAGCATTTTGAATTTTATCAAGTTTATCCAAATGCGATTTTGCTGCAGTATCATAAATAAAGCTACTATAATCAATTCTACTGCGAATCAAAGCAATGTACAGCCGTCTAAGATGTTTGGGGTGTAAACCCCACGAAGTACCAGCTAATATTTTCAAAATATTCAACATTTTCATTGTCTTGATTTGAGTTTCGTTGATATGTGTTTTCCATAAGAGACACTTATCCAACCAAACGCCTAGATATTTAAACGTTTCAACAGACTTGATTTGGCAGTTATTAATACTTAAAACAATTGGAAGTGCTCCCCTGCCCCTTTGAAAACCACACCATTGTGTTTTTGTTGGCGAAGCTTGTAGTCCCAATAAATTTAATCTGCATACCATCGAGTTCAAAGTGTTTTGAATATACAATACGCTCCGATCAATGTTTTTATTTTGAGTAAAGAAAACAAAATCATCAGCGTATTGCAGTGCTGATACGTTTTGAAGGCCTAGACATAACCTGTGCGTAATTATATTAAATAATATAGGAGACATGGGATCACCCTGTGCTAATCCTCTGCCAGTCCATCTAATCAGAATGTCATCCTCAACGCAATCTTGAATTTTAAGACATCTTCGACTTAAGAAAGACCACAAATAATTACAGAACTGTGATCCAACATTTAAATTATCCAATATAGCCACTAGTACGTCTACAAGTACTTCATTGTAAGCATTTTGCACATCCAGAAACACAGCTAATGTTGTCATTTTATTAGAAAAACCTATTTGTATTTTTGAAACTAATCGTACTACACAGTCTACACAAGATTGACATTTCCTAAAGCCGCTTGTGATCGGAGGTATAATTTTATTCGACTCAACAAACCATTCTATTCGCTTACACAGCATCGAATGAAATATTTTACATATACACGATATTAAAGAAATTGGCCTAAATTTAGATGGTTCATTATTACTATTAGGTTTAGGAATGGGCACTACCTTTATGTTACGCCACTGATCAGGCACCAAAGAATATTTAAAAATAGTGTTGAACATCTGAAGTAAAAACAACTTACCGTCGGGAGGTAAGTAATATATCATTGAATAAGTGATTTGATCTTCCCCTGGTGCAGTGTCCTTCTTTTTAAGACAGTTGTGTAGCTCTTGTATAGAAAAACCGCTTTCTAATTTAGTATTTTGTGAGTTAAATGAAGGCATTTGTGGTTGAACAAAATCGGGAGCTAAACTGTGTAACAATTCATCTTTTTGACCTTTAGAAGCAGTTACGTTATTTCGTTTTAAACCTTTCATCCAGCGCATACGACGCCACATATCCGATGAATTTACCGTTTCACTTATGTTACTGCAAAATTGTTGCCAACTAGTTGAACGCGCTTTTCGGTGTATTCGTTGTGCCTCAGCAATTTTGGTATTAAGAATGTCTAAATTATTTGGTGTAGGATTACGTCTGAATTTCTTGAGCGCTAGCCGGCGTTCAGCAATTGCTTCAGATAAAACTGGAGACCAATAAGGCTTAGGCTGAAAGGTTTGTGTTGGCTCTGTACAAATTTTAATCATAGGTATACTTTTACTTGCCGCATAGTCTAATTTATTGATGAAAAAATCGTAAGTCGGCTGGAGATTGTTTTCATCTAATAATAAAAAATCAAAATTATTTTTAAGTGAATTTGTGTATAGTTTCCAATTAGCTAACTTGAAATTTCGGCGTTTTGAAAAACTACGAGTGCTCTGAAATTGCATAGAATATTTGATGATCAGGTGATCACTACCTAAAGTTTCTCGAGTTACTTGCCATTTAAAATATACAGCAATGTCTGAACTCACAAAAGTGATGTCTGGTGACGTCTCTTGTAAGATTCCATTGACTAATTTAGCTCTTGTAACTTCGCCTGTGTTAAGGGATACAAAATTATGTTCCAAGGAAGCATCGAGTAACTTTTGGCCTCTGCTGTCATTTTTACATGACCAATTAGTATGGTGAGCATTAAAATCACCAGCTATTATAGTTTTTGCAGTAAAATTCGAAAATATGTTTTCCCAGTCGCATTGTGTGGTTCTCACCGGAGATGTACAATATACCGATACTACATACTCTAAATGCTTGCAGTTTAAAACCTTGATACACAAAACCTCAATTCCAGTATTATTTACATTCATTGGACACCTCTGTATTTTAATAGATTTGTGTGCAATTATAGCTACTCCACCCCACGAATCTGATCTATCATGCCTAAATATGTTGTAATTACTTATTCTTATGTTTGTGTCGCAATTATCAAACCATGTTTCACTAACTATGCATATACCTATCTTTTCTTGAGCCAAAAATAGTTCCAGGTCAAGTCTCTTCTGTGGCGCCAGACTCTGCGCGTTCCACTGAGCAATGCTTAAGCATTGCTCAGAAGAACTTACAGAGCCTGGCGCCGTCCTAACGTTGACATTTTGGTTGTATCTATCCATTATGAAAGAGACCTACTAGTCTAGTGAGCACTTCTCCGTGATTGACTGACTTTACAATAAAGGATATAAATTCCTGAAAAAGTAAATTTAACACCTGTTGCACTTTCTCTTCAAAACTCTTCTCCGAAAAAACAATTTCCTTTGACTTCCGCAGAATTCTACTAAATCTGTTCTTCTTATTTTTTTCCCCATCATCATCTTTTTCACACAATGGAACGTTTTCCTTTGTCTTTTCCTGGTCAACTTGAGTCTTATCTTTCTTCTTTTGCTTTTTCTTCTTAATTTTTCTACGTTTTGTTTGTCCTATTTCTAATATACTTTCAATGGACGGCTCACTACTATTCTCCTCGGTGATTTCCTTTTCCTGGTGTATAAAAGCCTCGGTTTGTATAACTTTCGCCCCTACGCTTTGGCTATACGACAACGAACTATGAACTACATCTTCGTTCATTCTTCTCTGTTGTGGTCTTTGTATAAAGTGTTCGTAATTTTCTATCCGCTTATTTTGTAATATTTTCGATAGGGCAATTTTATATGCGCAATTATATTGGCACATTATCGAGCGTATTTTACTCTCCCTCGCATATATCGGGCACGATTTATCAAGTGCCATATGCGTGCCTTTACAGTTTACACATCGATAATATGTGGTTTCACAGTTGGCATGAGCTTCGGCACATTTAGGACAAACTACTTTAGATGGGCAGGTACGAGTCGTATGTCCGAATTTCCAGCAAGAAGAACATTGGGTAACGGGAAAAGTGTAAGGCTCAACTTTAAATTTGCATTCGTATCCAACAACGTATTCTGGAAGTGCGGGACCCTTGGAGCCAAAACGTACAGTCTCACTTTTAACCCATTCACCTGATACTTCTAAACGCTTTAGTCTTCGCACCGATACAATGCGCTGTTCGCATTGAAACGCTTTCAGAATCTCCTCCTCCTCAATTTCGAGTTCTATATATTTCACTAGCCCGTAAGATATGCCAACTTCGCTCGTCAAATGACAACGAAATCCCATATTTATGAGATTCTCATTTTGTAGTAACTTTTCTGCATCTCCTCTTTTTTCAAACACAATTAACACCCTGTATGGGGTTTTATATTTTATTTGTATAGCATCATCTATCTTTTCTGATTTAAGTAGTTTTGCCAACCCTATCTGTTTCGGCAATAGATTGTAAGACGATATACTAACTTCGAATTTATCATCCATAATCTTGCTTCTATTGTCTTGTTTCCGATTTCTTTGAACTAAGGTAAATCCATCGCCGTCAACACAATTGTCGCTTCTCAGACGCTTGCGCAACTTCGGCCGATTGATAAGGATAGCCGAGCGAGGAGACTCGGGGCCGTCCCTTAGTTCGTCACATAACAAAATTTGTTGCTCCGGTTGAGCCAAAATATTTCTATCAACTGAAATCTCTTCCTCACTCATGTCACTAATGGGCCGAGGTCCTTGCCGGACCTCGTCCATTGTTAATATCGCCGCACGGACCGTAATACAAAAGATAAGGCGTAACCGATAAGGATTAGAATAATACGTGCACTCGCTATGCAGCGCCGCGCGCGACTGTTATTTGCATTCTAAAGACATACATTATCATCAAGATATTAATATCATAATTCTTGCGTTCTTACTGACGTCCTAAATGAAAATCGCAGCGATCCTCAAAGTAGTTACGTAATAAGTCGGAGATTGTACAGCCGCCATTAAATGTGCATGTGTTTGTTGTCCAGGATCAGGATCAGGAACAGGAGCAAGAGCAGCATCAGGATATGGACAAGGTTGGTACCTAACGTAAGAACTAAGAAGTCGTCCAGTTTTGACCGAAACTGTCCCATTTTATAATACTCCATCCCGAAGACCCCGGTAAAAGCCTTGGGACAGGTTCTGCGATTTTATAGATTTTTTTAGTCCTCGTCGACAAGGGGGACTATGTGGTCAAGGAGGAAACGGTTGTAAGGACAAGCATTATAAACGGAAATAACTAATATTATTTTCTTAGCAATGCATTTTTTGTTAGTGGTGTTTGACCAGCGAGTAACATAAACATACATAATTAATAAATACTAAATAGTATTATAGTACTCGATAGTAAGAACAAGTAATATGTTTATATTATGTATGAGTATTAGATTTATGATTAAATATTCAGCTATAGGAATTAGTAAAGATAAAACAAACGCGCTTCAATTTCATAATTGACAACAACGAATAAACATTAATCAATGTGACGATCATTGATACTACAATTACATTTTTGGCCATTATATCTAATATATCATTATAAGCATTCTCTGACGCCCTAAATGAAAATCGCAGCGATCCTCAAAGTAGTTACGTAATAAGTCGGAGATTGTACAGCCATTGTACATTAAATGTGCTTGTGTTGGTTGTCCAGGATTAGGATCAGGATCAGGAGCAGGAGCAGCAGCAGCAGCAGCAGGAGCAGGAGCAGGATCAGGATATGGACAAGGTTGGTACCTAACGTAAGAACTAAGAAGTCGTCCAGTTTTGACCGAAACTGTCCCATTTTATAATACTCCATCCCGAAGACCCCGGTAAAAGCCTTGGGACAGGTTCTGCGATTTTATAGATTTTTTTAGTCCTCGTCGACAAGGGGGACTATGTGGTCAAGGAGGAAACGGTTGTAAGGACAAGCATTATAAACGGAAATAACTAATATTATTTTCTTAGCAATGCATTTTTTGTTAGTGGTGTTTGACCAGCGAGTAACATAAACATACATAATTAATAAATACTAAATAGTATTATAGTACTCGATAGTAAGAACAAGTAATATGTTTATATTATGTATGAGTATTAGATTTATGATTAAATATTCAGCTATAGGAATTAGTAAAGATAAAACAAACGCGCTTCAATTTCATAATTGACAACAACGAATAAACATTAATCAATGTGACGATCATTGATACTACAATTACATTTTTGGCCATTATATCTAATATATCATTATAAGCATTCTCTGACGCCCTAAATGAAAATCGCAGCGATCCTCAAAGTAGTTACGTAATAAGTCGGAGATTGTACAGCCATTGTACATTAAATGTGCTTGTGTTGGTTGTCCAGGATTAGGATCAGGATCAGGAGCAGGAGCAGCAGCAGCAGCAGGAGCAGGAGCAGGATCAGGATATGGACAAGGTTGGTACCTAACGTAAGAAATAAAAAGTCGTCCAGTTTTGACCGAAACTGTCCCATTTTATAATACTCCATCCCGAAGACCCCGGTAAAAGCCTTGGGACAGGTTCTGCGATTTTATAGAATTTTTTAGTCCTCGTCGACAAGGGGGACTATGAGGTCAAGGAGTAAAGGGTTGTAAGGACAAGCATTATAAACGGAAATAACTAATATTATTTTCTTAGCAATGCATTTTTTGTTAGTGGTGTTTGACCAGCGAGTAACATAAACATACATAATTAATAAATACTAAATAGTATTATAGTACTCGATAGTAAGAACAAGTAATATGTTTATATTATGTATGAGTATTAGATTTATGATTTAATGTTCAGCTATAGGAATTAGTAAAGATAAAACAAACGCGCTTCAATTTCATAATTGACAACAACGAATAAACATTAATCAATGTGACGATCATTGATACTACAATTACATTTTTGGCCATTATATCTAATATATCATTATAAGCATTCTCTGACGCCCTAAATGAAAATCGCAGCGATCCTCAAAGTAGTTACGTAATAAGTCGGAGATTGTACAGCCATTGTACATTAAATGTGCTTGTGTTGGTTGTCCAGGATTAGGATCAGGATCAGGAGCAGGAGCAGCAGCAGCAGCAGGAGCAGGAGCAGGATCAGGATATGGACAAGGTTGGTACCTAACGTAAGAAATAAAAAGTCGTCCAGTTTTGACCGAAACTGTCCCATTTTATAATACTCCATCCCGAAGACCCCGGTAAAAGCCTTGGGACAGGTTCTGCGATTTTATAGAATTTTTTAGTCCTCGTCGACAAGGGGGACTATGAGGTCAAGGAGTAAAGGGTTGTAAGGACAAGCATTATAAACGGAAATAACTAATATTATTTTCTTAGCAATGCATTTTTTGTTAGTGGTGTTTGACCAGCGAGTAACATAAACATACATAATTAATAAATACTAAATAGTATTATAGTACTCGATAGTAAGAACAAGTAATATGTTTATATTATGTATGAGTATTAGATTTATGATTTAATGTTCAGCTATAGGAATTAGTAAAGATAAAACAAACGCGCTTCAATTTCATAATTGACAACAACGAATAAACATTAATCAATGTGACGATCATTGATACTACAATTACATTTTTGGCCATTATATCTAATATATCATTATAAGCATTCTCTGACGCCCTAAATGAAAATCGCAGCGATCCTCAAAGTAGTTACGTAATAAGTCGGAGATTGTACAGCCATTGTACATTAAATGTGCTTGTGTTGGTTGTCCAGGATTAGGATCAGGATCAGGAGCAGGAGCAGCAGCAGCAGCAGGAGCAGGAGCAGGATCAGGATATGGACAAGGTTGGTACCTAACGTAAGAAATAAAAAGTCGTCCAGTTTTGACCGAAACTGTCCCATTTTATAATACTCCATCCCGAAGACCCCGGTAAAAGCCTTGGGACAGGTTCTGCGATTTTATAGAATTTTTTAGTCCTCGTCGACAAGGGGGACTATGAGGTCAAGGAGTAAAGGGTTGTAAGGACAAGCATTATAAACGGAAATAACTAATATTATTTTCTTAGCAATGCATTTTTTGTTAGTGGTGTTTGACCAGCGAGTAACATAAACATACATAATTAATAAATACTAAATAGTATTATAGTACTCGATAGTAAGAACAAGTAATATGTTTATATTATGTATGAGTATTAGATTTATGATTTAATGTTCAGCTATAGGAATTAGTAAAGATAAAACAAACGCGCTTCAATTTCATAATTGACAACAACGAATAAACATTAATCAATGTGACGATCATTGATACTACAATTACATTTTTGGCCATTATATCTAATATATCATTATAAGCATTCTCTGACGCCCTAAATGAAAATCGCAGCGATCCTCAAAGTAGTTACGTAATAAGTCGGAGATTGTACAGCCATTGTACATTAAATGTGCTTGTGTTGGTTGTCCAGGATTAGGATCAGGATCAGGAGCAGGAGCAGCAGCAGCAGCAGGAGCAGGAGCAGGATCAGGATATGGACAAGGTTGGTACCTAACGTAAGAAATAAAAAGTCGTCCAGTTTTGACCGAAACTGTCCCATTTTATAATACTCCATCCCGAAGACCCCGGTAAAAGCCTTGGGACAGGTTCTGCGATTTTATAGAATTTTTTAGTCCTCGTCGACAAGGGGGACTATGAGGTCAAGGAGTAAAGGGTTGTAAGGACAAGCATTATAAACGGAAATAACTAATATTATTTTCTTAGCAATGCATTTTTTGTTAGTGGTGTTTGACCAGCGAGTAACATAAACATACATAATTAATAAATACTAAATAGTATTATAGTACTCGATAGTAAGAACAAGTAATATGTTTATATTATGTATGAGTATTAGATTTATGATTTAATGTTCAGCTATAGGAATTAGTAAAGATAAAACAAACGCGCTTCAATTTCATAATTGACAACAACGAATAAACATTAATCAATGTGACGATCATTGATACTACAATTACATTTTTGGCCATTATATCTAATATATCATTATAAGCATTCTCTGACGCCCTAAATGAAAATCGCAGCGATCCTCAAAGTAGTTACGTAATAAGTCGGAGATTGTACAGCCATTGTACATTAAATGTGCTTGTGTTGGTTGTCCAGGATTAGGATCAGGATCAGGATCAGGAGCAGGAGCAGCAGCAGCAGCAGCAGGAGCAGGAGCAGGATCAGGATATGGACAAGGTTGGTACCTAACGTAAGAACTAAGAAGTCGTCCAGTTTTGACCGAAACTGTCCCATTTTATAATACTCCATCCCGAAGACCCCGGTAAAAGCCTTGGGACAGGTTCTGCGATTTTATAGATTTTTTTAGTCCTCGTCGACAAGGGGGACTATGTGGTCAAGGAGGAAACGGTTGTAAGGACAAGCATTATAAACGGAAATAACTAATATTATTTTCTTAGCAATGCATTTTTTGTTAGTGGTGTTTGACCAGCGAGTAACATAAACATACATAATTAATAAATACTAAATAGTATTATAGTACTCGATAGTAAGAACAAGTAATATGTTTATATTATGTATGAGTATTAGATTTATGATTTAATGTTCAGCTATAGGAATTAGTAAAGATAAAACAAACGCGCTTCAATTTCATAATTGACAACAACGAATAAACATTAATCAATGTGACGATCATTGATACTACAATTACATTTTTGGCCATTATATCTAATATATCATTATAAGCATTCTAAAGAAATACATATCATCAAGATATTAATATCATAATTCTTGCGTTCTTACTGACGCCCTAAATGAAAATCGCAGCGATCCTCAAAGTAGTTACGTAATAAGTCGGAGATTGTACAGCCATTGTACATTAAATGTGCTTGTGTTTGTTGTGCAGGATCAGGATCAGGAGCAGGAGCAGCAGCAGCAGCAGGAGCAGGAGCAGGATCAGGATATGGACAAGGTTGGTACCTAACGTAAGGACTAAGAAATCGTCCAGTTTTGACCGAAACTGTCCCATTTTATAATACTCCGTCCCGAAGACCCCGGGGAAAGCCTTGGGACAGGTTCTACGATTTTATAGAATTTTTTAGTCGTCGTCGACAAGGGCGACAATGAGGTCAAGGAGGAAACGGTGGTAAGGCCAAGCATTATTACGGAAATAAGTAATATTATTTTCTTAGCTACTTTATTACGACACTAGCTGATGCCCGCAACTTCGTACGCAGACCTAAGGCTCGGAACTGAGACTCGGATTCTGTGCTCTCAAAAATACAAAGTATTCGCCCGGATAGTTCGACCACCAAGACGTCAGACTTATTGGCGACAATATAACTATCCGTGACGATGTAGTTATCAACAAAGTAGAGCAAATCGCGACCATTTTCGAGTACCCAAGCTGATGCGTACATTGTAGTACGAAACCTCAGGCTAGGGCACGTTACTGAATGCTTAAGTTGATAAAGTGGCTGATGGTTTATCCCAGCTACTCGATTGTGTGTGGGCTTAAGCATGTGACTGTAAGCAAAATGCAAACAACCGGAAATGATATGCCCTAATGACACTCCGGGGCGGTTTCATATTCCAAACAAATTTTGACCTTACCGCGCCAGAGCCGCGCCGCGCCGCGCCGCGCTATCGTCCAGAGCTCAAACTTTATTAAGTCCTGCAGACCAGAGGCCGTATAAAACAAGTGCTGTCGAAGGGATGTGGTCCATTCTCTCATTCAAGCGCTTGTTCGGTGTTGTATTTCCTAGTAATATTTTTATTCTATCTGTCTTTTGCATTTTTGTGTCATTATAGACTTTGATTAAATATATAAATGCAACAAAATAGAAATTGCAGCAACCCTTAAAGTAGATAGCCAATATACCTGAAAGTCTACAGCCGGCATTAGGTACATGTGTCTGTTCTTCCTGCAGGAGCAGGACAAGGAGGATACGGACAAGGAGGATATGGACAAGGAATTCGAAGACAAAACGGTGGTAAGACCAAGCATTATTTTGGAAATAAGTAATAATATTTACTCAGCAATGCATTTTTTGTTAGTGGCGTGCGACCGGTGAAAAACATAATCATAAATAATTAATACATACTAAATATTATTATTGAACGCGATAGTAAGAACAAGTAATATTTTTATATTTTATATTATGTATGAGTATTAGATTTATGATTAAATATTCAGCTAAAGGAATTAGCAAAGATAAAACAAACGCGCTTCAATTTCAGAATTGACAACAACGAATAAACATTGCTTAATGTCACGATCATTGATACTACAATTACGTTTTTGGCCATGATTATAACTAATATATAATTATTAGCATTCTAAAGACATACATTATCATCAAGATATTAATATCATAATTCTTGCGTTCTTACTGACGCCCTAAATGAAAATCGCAGCGATCTTCAAAGTAGTTACGTAATAAGTCGGAGATTGTACAGCTATTGTACATTAAATGTGCTTAATGAAACTGTCCCATTTTATAATACTCCATCCCGAAGACCCCGGTAAAAGCCTTGGGACAGGTTCTGCGATTTTATAGAATTTTTAGTCCTCGTCGACAAGGGGGACTATGAGGTCAAGGAGGAGACGGTTGTAAGGACAAGCATTATTAACGGAAATAACTAATATTATTTTCTTAGCAATGCATTTTTTATTAGTGGTGTTTGACCAGCGAGTAACATAAACATACATAATTAATAAATACTAAATAGTATTATAGTACGCGATAGTGACAACAAGTAATATTTTTATATCTTATATTATGAATGAGTATTAGATTTATGATTAAATATTCAATTAAAGGAATAAGCAAAGATAAAACAAACGCGCTTCAATTTCAGAATTGACAACAACGAATAAACATTGCTTAATGTCACGATCATTGATACTACAATTATGTTTTTGGCCATGATAACTAATATATAATTATTTGCATTGTAAAGACATATATTATCATCAAGATATTAATATCATAATTCTTGCGTTCTTACTGACGCCCTAAATGAAAATCGCAGCGATCCTCAAAGTAGTTACGTAATTAGTCGGAGATTGTACAGCCATTGTACATAGCAAACATAGCGCAAATAGAGACGATATTGCAAAATGTACAATTTCAGTATGTTCCAGATAAGCATTTTGTTTAAATACTTATTGTATTAATATGAGTTCCAGTTCAAATTCTGGTGTCTCTATGACCTTGCAAAGTCGATGCAAATACTTTACAGTTTATTCTCATGTATGCAAACGTATAAGCTTATTTCTGACAATAGATAAACATAATTATCGTTTTTTACAGGTTCGGCCTCCGCAGCTTCAGCCTCGGCCTCAGCCTCAGGATCCTCAGGTTATTGATGCGTTTGTTTCTTGTCATAATTACCATCAGCTTACTTCCACCCACTGCCAGGCTTATGCCTCCTTCTTTTGCGCTATTCTGATGCTTGTTTCTATTTGGAACGAGTTTCTAATCAGTGTGGCTCCAATATCGTATCCAGTACAATGCAAGCATGACTTTGCAAACAGTTATCCTAGACTCAATTTTATTGTTAACCAGCCGATGCCCGCGACTGCGTACGCGATGCAGCTATGCTTTCGACTCGCTGGCCTAGGGCTCGTGACCCAAACTTGGCCTTTTGCCCCGCTAACTTTTCTAGTTTTTCTTTCTACAAAATTCTAATTCGGATTTTAGGGTTTTGTGGTACTAAAAGGAACCCTTATAAGTTCGTCATGTCCGTCTGTCTGTCTGTCTGTCTGAATCCTTTACAGCGTTATAACTTCCAAAGTTACAAACGTACATGTACGAAATTTTGCACAACGATAGTCTAAAATAACTCGTTAAGAGCATGTCGGGACATGTTCAGTAGGGTTCCGTAGGCGCGTAGGACGTTTGGAGTAGTTATCCGTTTTTTCAGCTTATCTCAAAAAGTAATTATCCGATGTTGCCCGAAATAATTTTGAAAAAAAAGGTTTTTACTAAGATCTATCAATAAGGAAGAAAAAAAAAACTGAGATGCAAAGTTTAGAAATGGCAGGTTGCACAAGTTGCTTTCAATGTGTATCCCACACATTGCAAGCAACTTTGTCGGCCCATATTTCGCGCGCAGTACGTCTAATTAAAAAATTGTTTAGGAAACTTTAACATAATTTTAAAAGACCTATTCAATGATACCCCACATGTGGGGGACAGGCGAAGAAAATGTTTTATCCCCACATTACAGCCTCCCTATGATATAAAATAATGTTTTTTTTTATTCTTTCAAAATTGTCACCTTACAAAGACCTGTTCAACGATACCCAACATGATGGGCTGCAGCGAAATTATTATTTTTTACCTCCTCTTTACATGTATGGGAGCTACCCTTATTTTACAAAAAAGCTTTTTTTAACCGTATACCTAGACTATCGTTCTGCAATATTTCATGTATATATAAGTTTATAACTTTGGAAGTTATAAGGCTGTAAAGGATTAAGAAAGACAGACAAACAGGCAGACAGACAGACGGACAGACGGACATGATGAACTTATGAGGGTTCCTTGTTGTACCACGGAACCCAAAAAAGACCTCCAGTCTTATTATCGTCGTCGACGACTCACTGTCGTGCTTACGGTCGTCATCTGAAATAGACTCTACATTACATTACATTATCAGCCAGAAGACGTCCACTGCTGAACATAGGCCTCCCCCTTAGACCGCCACACCGACCGACAATGTGCCACTTGCATCCACCGGTTGCTCTAACTAACGCAAATAGAGACGATATTGCAAAATGTACAATTTAAGTATGTTCCAGATAAGCATTTTGTTTAAATACTTATTGTATTAATATGAGAGGTTGGTTCCACAATTCTGTACCGGAAAAAAGCCTGTTACTAATTAATTCGCGTCAGACACTAAATTGACTGGGATAGACGATCAGTATTGCCGATCGCAACAAAACGAATATGGTAAAAAATAAAATCGGAATATCGAATGTTTTTCCTATATACAACATAAACGCTAATAAATTCAGGCCAAGTAATAGTTTTTTGGACTGCAGAAAGTTTTGTTGTTCAAGTCCTTACAAAAATGTTTCGTAACCAATAAATTAAAACAATTACGTTAAAATGTTGTGAACGTTGTTTGTGTAACGAAAGAAGACGGGATGAATGTTATAGTACTCCATCCCGATGAAGCCGAGGAAAGCCTTGGGACGCATTTGTCTCGGCTTACGTTTTATTATGATAATGATGACCTTATTACGTAACTTATTGACCGATCGAAGCGAAGGTCTCAGAGTTTACTGGGACAAATCGGCATTTGTATGTATGTTTGTATGTTTGTGTGTATATTTGTCCGACGATAACTTGCGAACCGTTGATCCGATCTTCATGAAATTTTGTAGGCAATTAGTTCATTTCAATACAATTTTTAAGTTCGAATATGAGCTGAATCGGTCCAGGGGTTGTGAAGATATGGTCGCGAGGTCTCAGTTCGGCGCGAACTAGTCTGGTAATAGTCTTCGCTTCCACGAATGCCAGACTGATGAAATCATGTCTGGGCTTCGTAAAGCCATGTCTTGCTTTCATATAACCCAGTGTTGGTTACTTGAAAGCAAGGACCAGAGATGTTACATTAAGGCCGATGATGTTTTGTTAAAGCAGGTAACAGGATGGTTTTGTTATCATAAACAGTTTTATCACATGAAATGGCTAGCGAAATGATGATTTTAATAAACCTGCTTTTTGTCATGTGATAAAGAAAACTGCTTTTTAGGTTTCCGTAGTACTTACAAGGAACCCTTACAAGTTCGTCATGTCCGTCTGTCTGTTTGTCTGTCTGTCTGCTTGTCTGTCTGTCTGTCTATCTGTCTGTCTGTCTGAATCCTTTACAGCCTCATAACTTCCAAAGTTATAAGGTTACATGCATGACATTTTGCAAAACGATAGTCTAAACTAAACAAAAAGTCTAGACCTAATAAAATAACTTTATTTTTGTAAATTAAGGGTAGCTCCCATACATGTAAAGAGGGGGTAAAAAAAAATTTCGCTGCACCCCATCATGTTGGGTGTCGTTGGAAAGGTCTTTGTAAGGTGACAATTTTGAAAGAATAAAAAAATCATAATTTTATAATACTAACCCCAGCCTGCCATTTCTAAACTATGCATCTCAGAAACTTGTTATCTTCCACGTTGATAGATCTTAGTAAAAACTTTATTTTAAAATTATTTCGGGCAACATCTTAATACCTTTTTGAGATAAGCTGAAAAAGCGGATAATTACTTCAAACGTCCTACGCGCCTACGGAACCCTACTAAGCATGGCCTGATATGCTCTTAACAAGTTATTTTTTGTGCATTTTTATTAGCATTGATATTACTATTCTTCTTTCTACGGTTCTTACTACGTATTAGTATAATAATATATGGTGCGTTGTTACTACTAAGTTTAAACGTAAACGGTTCTATGTACCTTAGAGGAACAACGCAGTGATCGTAACAGTAGCTAGCCAATAATCCCGAGGGTGCTCAGCCGACATTACATATGTTTATTCTTCGTGCAGGACAAGGAGGACAAGGAGAGCAAAACATACAAGGGGGACAAGGAAATGGAGATAACGGTAAGGAGCATTATTTTTGAATGAATCATATTTGCTGAGCAGCAGTGAAATATCAGATATTTGCTCAGCAAATATTTTGAAAATAAGTGATATAATTTACTCAGCAGTGCATGTTTTGTTAGTGGTGTGCGACCAGTGAGGAACTCCTACCACTAAATATTATTAGGCGATAGTACCAACAAGTGATAATATTATTATATTATGTATGTCCGCCAGAACTAAGCTGTTGTAAAGTACTAAGTTATCGCAGATATAATAATTCAAATCTAACATTGTACACGGCTTTACACAATAAACTAAATTAGAAAAGAATTCTAATCTATCTCGGAAAAGAAAACGGAAACGGAAAAGAAACATTTCCCGGCTAAGACTCTCTTTTGATACTTGTACTCCAAGGTCCAAAAAATGCGCGATCTCCAAAAAAGTAATTATTTTCCGTTTAACACTTTGCCATAAAATTTGATCAAAAAACCGCGTGACCTCGGAAAAGATAACTTTCGCATGAAACATTTGCTCGTTGAATTTAAAGTAGCCTTTGTATTAATACATCTACCCAATAACCTATGCACCTAAGTAAGTTATTCTTCTCCGTGTAATACTACGAAAAATCTTTTCTTAGTGTGCGTTTACACACCTCATAAACATATCCTCCAAATTTCAATTCTCTACGTCCTGCGCTTTAGGCTGTACGTTGTCTATAGATCAGTCAGTCAGTCAGGACAAAGCCCTTTATAGGTATAGAGATTCAAATGACGCAAAATAATCTTATGTTCATCTAGCAAGAATCTGTGTCTCACTCGATTTTTTCACATCAAAAAGAGTATTAGAAGATTGAAACAAACATTCAGCTAAAGGAATGAGTAAATTTAAAACAAACGCGCATCAATTTCATAATTGACAACAAGGAATTAAAATTACTTATTGTCAGTATTATTGATACTACAATTATGTTTTTTGTCACATACGTACTACATAATCATTAGCATTCTAAAGAAATACATTATCCGATAAGTTTCGCTGGAATTTTTCACATCAGGAAGAGAATTAGATTTATGATTAAATATTAGTAAAAGTATTAATAAAGGAATTAGTAAAGTTAAAACAAACATGTTGATGATGATGATGATAATGATGAGTATAGATACCGACGACATTGTCAAAGTCGCGACCGACCGGTGGATGCTAGTGGCACGTTGCTGGTTGGTGCGCTTTAAGGTGCAACGTTTCGCTCGGCGCGCGAAATTCAAATTTTCTTGCGTTTTATGTCAATTACAGCTTAATTACTCATCGTAGGTTCATGAAAACTAATTTTGCGATAATAAATAGATTGTTTCAAGAAATTACACCAACCAGAAATTCAAGTTGAAAGCTAGTATAAGTACATTTCCCACTAAACCAAAAACCAAGATGAAAATCAGCTTATTGAAATTTGTAGCTAAACCAATGTTATCTTGGTAATCATTTTACCTGTAATGTCTTAAAACAACTTATTTATTGGCGCAAAATTGCTTTCGATAAATCCACGACGAGTAATTAAGCTGTAATTGACAAAAATTTGAATTTCGCGCGATGAGTGAAACTTTGCACCTTAAGGGGGAGGCCTATGTCCACCAGTGGACGTCTTCTGGCTGATAATGATGATGACCATATTACGTAATTTATCTGCTAATAGCCTTCGTTGAACATCTCTATTACACAGTTTAAAGGATTGATATTCTGTCCTAAGATATAAGTATTTTTCATTCTGCCATTCTTGCTACGTACTAGTACGATAATATTGTTTTGTGCGTTGTAACTATCAACTTAAAACGTTAACATATCCGTGTACCTCAAACGTAGAACGCAGGAATCGTAGCAGTAGTAAGCCAATAATCCCGAAAGTACTCAGCTGGCATTACATGTATTTTTTCTGCGTTCAGGACAAGGAGGAGAAGGAAATCAAGGATATGGAGAAAATTATGGTAAGGGTCGTTATTTCAGACTGAATAATATTTGCTCAGCAGCAGATGGAGTGATAATGTCGACGGGCACTGCCCGCCGCCGGGATAGGCGGGACCACTATTCTCAAAAGCTGAGATTCAATCTCACCTCAAAAAAAATTTGGAACTTCGAGATTTCTTATTCTCAACGCTATCTTTCGAGATATTCACGATGGCTAGCGTTAGAGATACATCGAGTGGTCAGGGGCAATCGAGACGAGAGACGATCGAGATTGGAATCTCGAAATCGACATCAATTTGTCATATCTCCCTGAACGTCAGACGTATTGGCGATGGCGACAATATCTATTTGTGGTGATGTAGTTATCAAAGTAGAGCAAATCACGAGAAATGATGCTGGTGCGTACTTTATAGTACGAAATCTCGGGCTCGGTCGACAAAATCGGTGGTGCAGTGGTACTGGTCGCAGTTATAGGAACTACCCGGGTCGAATAGCTGTAATGTAAATATGTATTTACGAACCGTTGATCCGATCCTTCGCTTCGCTCGGTCGATGATAATTCCCCTTCTAATTCTAACTCGAATTGTGGATGGTAAGACCTGCACCGACGTCCTGCTCGGGGTGCTTAAGGTGCTTTGTGCATTCCCCCGCAGCCAGCCCAAAAAGAACGGCCTTGGCCTCGCTGGCATGCCTGTTCCACTCCTGTTTCATCAAATGTTGTGATATGGAGACGTGTTGTTGTTTTTGTTGATAATTAATTTCTTTGCTAACAGGAGATGTATCTTCGGGACAAGGTGGAGAACCGGACCAGACCTCAGATTTGACATCTTTGTTGGTGGAACTGCTCCAGGCCTTTAACTTACCGGTCCCTACTGGGTGCCCCTGTGCTAACACAAGTGTTGGATACATATAGGAGCCAAAATTGTAAACGGCCCTACCCTCTTTAGAAAACTAGTATAAGACCTAAAAACAATTAAATAACAAACGATGGAAAGAGATTAAAATAATTATCAAAAAAAAAAACTCCGAGCTCTGTCCAGCAGCCTGATTACTTTAGCTATCACTCGCAACCTTATTCCGCTCGAATGGCGCGAGTAGATTTGACGAAAAACTCTTAGTTTTTGCTTGCTTTTATGTGCACCGTGGGCTAGTTGAACGACTCATGTGCTATTGTGATTGGTTATTTACGTAATCAGGCTGCTGATCAATAGCAAACGTAAACGTATGGGTACAATAGGAATGTAAGTCAAAACAAGTACTAAATGTCAAAATACGTACAGGATGTAATGAAACTCGTGTTCATAAAGATGACCCAGTAAAGATTATAACAGAAAACTGCATATAAATTTGAAATTATTTTCATCCCAAACTTTAAAATGTCCTCAAAAATTTGCCAACTATATAGTTAAACAGTAGTATAAACACAAAGCAAGCATTACGTGTCGCGTTTATTGGCTTTGATTCTGTTGAAACATATGTGAAAGTTCTAAAATAATTTGCTTATCTTTTTAATTTAATATTCTAGAAAGGGACAGCAATAATTTGAGAGCTGTCAAATTGGCGTCACGTTTTCTGATGTCAGTTGTTATTTCGCTTGTTTTCTCTATGTTAGTACCATGCATTTAGCTGAATTATTTAATAGATTTTTCTCGAAAGGTTTCATTCATAAATTTTATGCAAAAAGTTATATAATAGACTCACACAACGATATCCTCGCGGGTGTAACACGTTTTACGCTCCACTCTGTATAAATATATTTTTTTCATTTAGTTGCGCAAATTTACCTACCTCTTTTAAACGTGATTGTAAGAAAATCATAAGTTTGTGGTTTCGAGGGTTCTAGAATTTTACCAGTTAAAATTCTTAGATTTTTGTAGGATCCCAGGATTTTACTACCTATGTCCTAAACTAAAGGCTCCTACACACTGTATCGGCGGCACGGTCGCCGGCTTTTGCCACTGACTTTTGATATCTGCACCATGCCTTCGGCGGTTGCCGCTGCCATGCGGCTGACATGCGCCCGGAGGCTATGACGGTGTAACGTATTACCGCCGGTAATACGATGCCACCGGTATAGTGTAGGAGCCTTATGACTACACTGACCTTTCAAACTCTTTGATTAGCTTAAAGGGTATTAAATTACGCCATAGCTTTATCTCACTCACACATTTGCAAGTGGACATCACATCAGAAATATTTGAGAGAAATTTTTGTTTTTTCGAATACTAACCTATCGAAAAAAACCTTTTAAATATTTGTCTTCAATTGGTTTTTTTTCCGATCATATTTAAAGGTAAATAAGCGAGAATTTCTTTTATGTATTTTTTTTGTGTTTATCGAAAACAATTAAGTATTTTTTTTTGAAAATTTACTTAGTATTTTTTTTTTATGTTCAGTAATGTATAAATCCGCGAGCGAGAAAACTGTCTACTAAAAGTTTACAATGTACCTTTTACCTTTATAAATAGGTATATACCCTACACGTGTTACTTTGTTTGACAGAAAAATAAAATTAAGTAATTTGCATTCATGGCATGTGTTTTATTTTACCATTACATTGTTAGCTTCCTCCCAACGTCCCTCTATCGTGCTCACTAACGTCCCCACTTTGGTGCCTCCGCAGCCGGCGCCGGCAACTGGAACGATTGCCGGAGGTGGTCGGTCAAAACGCTAAAAAGTATTCCCTGAGTCGGATAACTGTAGATTAAGCCATTATTTTGATTTATGACAACAAAGAAAGTTAAGTTATTGCTGTCTTTTACTAAATAGAAACACAAGATAGAGATGGCATGAATTATAGTGCTGTCAAATTAGTCAGATCTTAGTTCTCCATACAAACCTAGACGAGACCGTAGCGGGTGCCGATTTAAAACAAGCTTTAAGTGTCGCTAGTGTACGTTTTTCGCCGCGGCTTTAATCGGTAAACTCGTTTGACAGAACTAAAAAGCATGCTATCTTTTTCTTGTGTTTCTATTAGTAAAAGACAGCAATAGCACTAAGTTTGGTTTATTTTCAGTGGAGGCACAGAAACAGGACAGGATACAGGACAGGAGGTGATATAGAAACACACAAACATATATACATACTTAAATACTGACATGCTTGCTTACACACTTAACTTTACACAATAAGTACTTACATACACCCAAAAAACATTACCCTTCTTCATGGGCAGATGGGTAAAAACAAAGAATTGGCTGAAAATAATATTATCTATCGCAGTTAGATACATAATAAATAATTATCTTGAAACAAAACAAATGCTTGAAAGGTTTCATTTGTAAGTCTGAGAAGGTATCTGTTTACATTCACTTAAGCGATAATTAATGTATTTGTTGATAATAAAGCTCTTTAAAACCTTAACCTAAAACAACATCTCAGTAATATTATAAATGCTTAAGTTTTTGTGTACGTAGGTATGTATGTAAGTGTGTTTGTTCCCGTTCAACTCTGTAACGGTTGAACGTATTTGAATGAAATAGTGTATGGAGGTAGCTTACATCCTGGATTAATAGATAGGCTACATAGGCTACTCTTGCTATCCCGGAAAAATATTCGGTTTCTGTAGAATAGCGGGAGAAACCTCGGGGCGCAGCTAGTAAGTATATAAGCGATATGATAAGTCCGTTTAGAATAATACGAATACATTGTGGCGTTTGGGTTTTAGTTAGGTACTGCCCACAGTTAGTAACTTAGTTAATTGAGCTAGACCTACCTACCTAGATTTAGGTGGCCTAGTGGGTTCGGAGTGAAAATACTAGTTACTCATAAATGGTAGAATTTATTGTTTTACTAGGCATAAGCATGGAATTTATTGTTGCTTGTATTACATCAGTTGCACCACCGCACACTCATTGATTTAGAATGGAGAGGTCACTGGCCTTAGCCCTACACACGCGTGAAGAGGCGCGTTCCCAGCTTCTGCAGGCTTATAGCATCTTCTGCCAGCGCAGGGGGTGCGAGAATGGCATAAGTCATAACTGCCGGCCGCAGATAAATGTCGCTTCTGGTAGTGGTTGGCCACTGCTGCCAGCTGCGGGCTGATGGACGCCAGTGGTTCAGAGCGTGCGAGCGAGAGAGTGCAGCGAAGAGAAGAGAAAGTGAGAGCGAGAGTGCGAGAGCAGGAGAAGAAACCGGCGTTAGCTTCTTGTTCAGATAGGAGCTGCTGTGCCATGCTGTGACTGAGAGCGAAGCGGGAGTGCGTGCGCATGTGGTAGGTACATCAGGCCCGCTACCAACTCGCTCAAGTAGGGATAGTTACATGACAGTCAGCAAGCAGAACAGCTTTACATGCGTTAGGTCTTACACAGAAGTACAATAGTGGTAGTTACACATCAGTAGAGAATTCAGACACTGGATAGATCTAGATATCGCAGCTAGAGTTTAGTTTTAAGACTGGAAGAAGTTCTAAGAATTTATAATGATAGCTCGCCCCAGCGGGACTCTCGTAGAAGAACTATTAGCACATTCGAGTTTACTTTATAGATATTATTATTTATCATCCACACTTTGTCGTTAAATTAAGGAAATGAGGAACCGCTTGTTTTTTTTTTTTTTTTTTGGATGACAGCTGTTGGCTTCTAACGGCCTCTACAGCTATAACCGGACTTTGGCGAACGCAAAAGGCGTTGAGCCCTAAAACTATTATTATGACGCGAGGGTGACTTGCGCAAGGGCACCGACTGCGGTACGACCTCGGCTTGGGCCGTCACCCGGGAGGGGGATATCAAACTGGCCCTGGCACCACGGAAGGGGTGTGCCCTGGTGCCCTAGCGGTTTGTATCTGTTTGATTATTTGGAGAGAAATTAATCGATCTTCGGACAGATCCTGGGATTCTTCGACCACGCCGGCGAGGTCGGTGTATGATTGCCTTTGGTAACCGGCGTCTATACCAAATACTGAATACTTCCTGTTTTCGGGAGCTGTCGGATCGGTGGAGCCGCTTGTAGCCGTCAGAGCCTTATATACCGCCCCTCTCTGGAGTATCGGTCAACGCAGGCTCTTAGGGATCCGTGCGTATTTGAGTTAAAGTTAGTTTGTCTCGCGATTCTGTAGATAATCCACGAAACGTCTTACAACGTTACAACATAATTATTATAAGAGATTTACAGGGCAGGTCTATAATTCCAAAAATACGTACTTACCTTATTAATTGTCCGAGCGAAGCGAAGGTCTCAGTTTCCTGGAACAAGTCAACATTTATATGTTAAGAGGGTATATTTTTCCGAACGTTGCGAACCGCTCGCGAACCCTTCATCGGCCCCCTTATTATGTAACTTATAACTCGCGATTTAGTCGCAAATTTATCAGTTCCACTATTATGGAACTATCAAATTTGCGACAATTTCGCAAGTTACATAATAAGGGAGCCGATCTTCGTGAAATTTTGGGGGAAAATACTTTTTTTAGTACGAATATGTGAGATCTTTCCAAGAATTGTGAAGTTTGCGTTGCGAGGTCGCAATTTGGCGCGAAGTACCTACTAGTATGTAGGTACCTATTATGCGCAATATTTGTGTGTGAGTGTTTGGTAAACTGACAGATTCATCTGTGGGTAAAATGTCTGTCATGGTATGGGGGTGGGGGCGATTTGCCATAATCCTCAAGCTGAAGTGGCTATGGGCAGGCCACATTAGGAGACTAGGTGACCGAAGACACTGTGAAAGCCGCGGACAACAGGTCGATGCAAAAAAATGGCACTCTACTTTGGCAATAACCACAAAACTCCTAAATAGCATGTCAAAACGATTTAATCGGTTTCAATACGTAATTAAACATAAGTATAGTACATTTGTCACAAAAAAGAGATAGCGAATATAATATCATAATATAACGTCATGGCCAAAGACATAATCTGTGGTCATGGCATATTTTTCGGATATTTGAATCGTTGAACGTACGTCTCGCACTTTTCGCAGACGAGAGCGACTGCAGCAAGGACTTCTTTTTTTATAAACATGTGGATGATTAAGCCGTTTTGGTCTCTAACGACCGCTGCAGCTATAATCGGACTTTGGCGAACGCAAAAGGCGTTCAGCCCTAAAACTTTCTATGGCGCGAGGGTGACTAGCGCATTGGCACCGACTGCGGTACCAACCTCGTCTTGGGCCGACAACCGTGAGGGGGATATCAAACTGGCCCTGGCACCCCGAAAGGGGTGTGCCCTGGGCCCCTGCCGGTTTGGTTATTATGTTTGATTATTTGGAGAGAAACTAATCGATCTTCGCACAGATCCTAGGCTTCTTCGACCACGCCGGCGAGGTCGGTGTACAATCATACACCGACCACGCTGGCGTGCCTTTGGTAACCGCGGCGCCTATACCAAATACTGAATACTTCCTGTTTGCGGGAACTGTCGGATCGGGACAAGTGAGGTGAGCGCTGGCGTTCACTTTAAAGTCTTCAAAATTATCTTACTTGGGCCCGTCCATTCATTTTACTACTTTGGTCGAAGTATACCTTTCTCAACATTCTCTAATGAGGTGCATGAGATAGAAACATCACATTTTTTCAGTTTTAGCAGAGTGAAGGCAATTTTAGAGAAAAAAATACATTTAATTTATGTCTATGACAAGGACAAGGAGAACTCTGCGGAGAATTTTTATGGTATGCAGATTTCACTTTTTTTTTTTAATTATAAATTGTAACATTTAAAATTCAAGTAAAATTTAAAGATTTTACTTGAGATACGTTTTTAGGACCCTTAAAATCGCTCTTTTATGACAGACTAGCTGCGCCCCGCGGTTTCACACGCCATGTGCTTATCCAACAACCAGCTGCTATGCTAGCTATGCTGCTAAGCTACCTCCATACCAAATTTCATCCAATTACATAGATGAACGGAAACAAACACACCTAGATACTTACATATTTACATACTTACACACTTAAAAACTTTCGCATTTATAATATTAGTGTGATTTCATTACATCTATCTCTTTTACTCTTTTACTTTTCGCATCTTCTTTTAAACTCTTTGGCGAAACTTGGTTGCTATGGTTACAATGAGTTGTAAACAGACTGCAGCGGAGCCGAATTCAAAGCGCCATTTTGAATGTAAATTACCTATCGTAAGTAGGTAAGATATCATTCGATTCCAAGATTTAGGTAAAAAATTATGGCGGATAGAGAAAAATCATGGATTGTTTATTAAAATTGAGGTTATATTCCTGGTAAAATAAAAAAAATATAAAGTCGATTATCTACGTAACATACCTGAGTCACACACTTGGTTTTTTCCTTTCGGATCAGGATTAAGGATTTAGTAAACATCACACACAGAATTCAACAACATTATCTATCAACACACCACACAACACAACAGTATCTATTACAAGGAGAATTAATTAAATACATGTTTTCCACACACCAACATAAGAAAACAAAACAAGACGGATTAAAAATGATGTGGTGAAAAATCGAAATTCAAATTGATTTAGATGAATCTTTTTTTTTTTTTCTTTTTCCTCCTAAGAGGATTTTGGCGTCGCACGTCTTATGCATTTGCCAGTGTCAAGTATACAAAGATGAATCTTTCTTAGCGGCTAGCGCCATCGGCGAAAACTATTGAAATGCGACCTACCTACTTCGAATTAGCAAAAAGGTTGTATGGAAAAACTTAAAAAATACTTTAATAGGAAAGAGATCCCTATACTAACTTATACTTATTTATGGGTATATATGATGTTTCGCCCAAGGGTATATCTATAAACCCTAACCCTTATGGAATGATGTATTTTAATTTTAGCTTAGTGGTTATCGCCTCCAGATCGCACGTCACAGGGCAATTGCTTCAAATTATTTAATAATCGTTAATTCAATTTAAGTATATAACAATAAAATAATAATATATCATTGTATAGTACCTATAGTTCTTTAACATAAAATATTTGCATAGATACACCGTGATACTAAAATGATTTATAACACCATTATTGACATGAATTATTGCAAATAAATGATTTGATTGATTGACTGTGGGTTTTTAAATCCCAACAATAAGTTTGTGCTACCGGTAAAGGGAACACCGTGAGGAAACCAGAGCACGCTTCTGGAACTGTGATATAAGCATACGTAAAAAAATGTATAGAGCCCACAGATCACAGAAACTAAACGATCTGTATCTTGGACGAAACATCATAATCTGTATGATAGAGCCTTAGACGAAGCATCATTACAAGATCCTTGGATAGAGCCCTATTGTGCGCGAGCTAGACTCGCATTTGTCTGGTTTTTATTCGTGTGAAAGACGTCTCCTATTGGGGCGTCAACTTTCTTTCAGAGGAGGGAGCAAAAGCTCCGCCTATGAGACGAAATTTTAAAAACTTGTTATGTCTCTTTCATTCCATACGACTTGAAAGCTACAGTTATACCCGCTGTACTACAAATATTAGGTAAGTTTTTCCGGGATAATGGGGGAGATGGCTAATCAAATATATTATGTGTCATAATATCTCTATGTGGGATTATACCCAATAAAAACCCCCGGTGGCCTGCCTTGGTGCCTGAACGAGGGCTCTGGGATCTCCAAGTTAAAAAAAAGGAAAAAGCACCATGCATAATATATATTCATTATCTCATTCATGATAACTACTGATTATTTTTTATTGTTCCTAAAAAACTGTCCATATTTAAATAGAAACGGTCAAAGAAAAATAAATTATTCTCATAAATAATAAAGTTATTTAATTTCATACCAAATAAACTATATTGAACAACGAATTTGCATGTAAAAGACAGAGCATCCGCTTTTTAGCTCCACCAAAAACATTAAGGGCTTAAATCACAGATCACACCTAAATTCTGCATTCAGGACGCTCGAAGCGCACCGCGCATCAGTCTAAATACACTTATAAGAAATTACTCTGAATGGTTGATTGTTAGGCGCGAGTAGGCGTAACCTTGAGATCGCCAATGAGAACGTTCGGTCGCACTCCCCGCGACCCGCGCCGCGCCTCAAACTTTGGTGACTTTTTGTAGGAACAACGAATCTCGTAATGCGGTATCTAGTGTGATCTGAGGTTTGAGTATAATCCGATTTAAATTATTTTGTATTTTTAATTAGTTTATTTCATTTTAAATAAACATTAGTCATATTGACTATTATCCTGGAAAAAATTACCTACAGTTTAAAAGTCGTAGAAAAAAAGAGACGTCGAGACATGGCAAGTATTTTTTCGTCTCAGAGGCGGAGCTTTTGCACCCTCCTCCGAAAGAAAGAGGACGCCCCTAAAGCGGCGTCTTGATTTGCTAATCGTTCCTACGAATAAAAACACCGACAAATACGAGTTTGATTTGCACACCGAGGGCTCTGTACACGGGCGTAGCCAGGTGGAGGGTTTGGGGGGGTTCAAAAGTGCCCCCAAAGTAGTGTAGTGCCTTTGTCTGGCACTAAGCAAATGACAAAGACAGCAATAGACTTAATCTGTCGTCAAAGTTAACAAACGTTTCAGTATTCGGGGGTTAAAAGATACTTTTTTTTATTCTCTATCCGTGGGTACAATCCATTCATTACGCCACGCCACATTCTGTATATTAAGATTGTTAAAATATGCATAAATGGCCGTATTTTTAAAAATATATGCTTGTGTTTGTGTAAATATATGCTTCTATGGAGGGACCGGTCATAATTCTTAACATAGATATAAAACTGTGTTTGATGTAATTTGCTGACGTAGAATCAATATAAAATTAAATTAAACAGTCTGGAGGTACGGAACATAGAAAAGGCATTTATGCTTGAGCCATAATACATTATCGACGCTGACGACTCACTGCCGTGCTTACGATCGTCATCTTAAATAGACTCTAACACAGCGCAAATAGAGACGATACTGTAAAATTTAACATTTGAGTCTGTTCCGGATACGCATTTTGTTTCGAGCATCGAGCATCCTGAATGCAGAATCAAGGGTGTGATCTGTGCTCCACACTGGGAAAAAAAAGGGTCGATTTATCGGCTATGCAAGGCCGTGTAAACCCGGTACTGCAGTTGCAGCCGTGTAAACACGGCAAGGGTTACCGTGTGGCGCTAACACGGCTACAGTGGACACACGGTTAAAACCGCACACGGCTAGGATGGTAAGGTTGGATCCGCACACGGTACTGCAGTTGCAGCCGTGTCAACTGGTCGACACGGTTATAATCATACACGGCTAGATCTGCACACGGTACTGCAGTTGCAGCCGTGTCAACTAGTCGACACGGTTCCGATTAGACACGGCTAAATCTGGACACGGTACTGCAGTTGCAGCCGTGTCAACTAGTTGACACGGTTATGATTTAGACACGGCTAAGTATATACGTGGCTGGCGTAACCATGTAATATATGCTGCGTTAACCACGTCAACACGGCTGTCCTAGCCGCTTTCCTACGACCTTGCACAGCTGGCGGAGCCGTGTGACGCGGTTGGAAGAAGCCGTGTAAAGCGGCTGCCTTGACCGCTTCAACACGGCTGTCCTAGCCGTTTTCCTACGACCCTGCACAGCTGGCGGAGCCGTGTAAATCGGCTGCATCAACCGCGTCAACACGGCTGTCCTAGCCGCTTTCCTACGACCCTACACAGCTGGCGGAGCCGTGTGACGCGGTTGAAGAAGCCGTGTAAAGCGGCTCCATCAACCGCGTCACCTACAAACCTACACAGCAGGCGGAGCCGTGTGACGCGTTTGAAAAAGCCGTGTAAAGCGGCTGCGTCAGCCGCGTCAACATGGCTGTCCTAGCCGCTTTCCTACAACACTGCACAATTGACGGAGCCGTGTGACGCGGTTGAAGAAGCCGTGTAAAGCGCCTGCGTCAACCGCGTCAACACGGCTGTCCTACGACCCTGCACAGCTGGCGAAACCATGTGACACGGTTGAAAAAGCCTTGTAAAGCGGCTGCGTTAACCGCGTCAACACGGCTGTCCTAGCCACTTTCCTACGACCCTGCTCAGCTGGCGGAGCCGTGTGACGCGGTTGAAGAAGCCGTGTAAAGCGGCTTTCTCAACCGCGTCACACAGCTTCGCCAGCTAAGCAGGGTCTTAAGAAGGGCGTTAGCATATCCGTGTTGACATGGCCAATGCAGCCGTTTTAATACGGCTCCTTTAAGCAGGTCTGCACGGGTATGCCGCCGTGTGTGACGCAGTTAAAGTAGCCGTGTAAAACGACTGCCTCAGCAAAGTCCAACACTTTTTTTGACCCGAATGTTTCAGGTTCGCCAGCTATGTAGGACCTGTAATAAAACATTTGAACGATTAAAAATAACGAAAATAACTAAAAAAACACTGCCCTCAAATCTACTGTCTAAATATTATGTTTGTAGGATTTGGTGATGGTTAATTTGTTGATTAAAAAAATACTTTAAGAAACAGAATTTTATTCAAAGATTTTTACATCACATAATAATATTAGATATTATAATAAGTAATAATTATACATTTCGTTTTCGTAATTTCTCATATTATAAATTCATAATGATGACTACGTGAAAATGTTAGGAAGTACTGCTTTCCAAGCGACCATGTTGCCTTCCAAGCTGTTTCTAAAATAGATGATGATTCCAGTCCCTGGTGCTTGGATATCGTGATAATGTCAGCATTCGCTAGAAAAATAATAATATTTAGAATGAAATTATTTAAAAAATAATCTACTGGATACTGTATATCACACAGCATGCTGCGGCTGATACATGGATGTTAATGAACTCAAGTAGGTATACTATGTCCGTCCTCGTGTGTTTTTCATTACCAAATTTTATCAAGATTGGTCCGGCTGCTTAGAACAAACAATTCACTGATAGGTAACAAACTGGCAGACAGAGAGGGAGCGGTACTTTCACATATTTAGCACAGAACATAGGTGTAATCCTCAGAATTCTCCTTATAAAAATGTCTTTGGTATAATCTATAAAAATAACATCAGCGTGATTAGTCACTTACGTTTCTGCACCAGTGTTCCCAATACGTTTTAAATTTGATGCGATGGACGATCTTGGGAATCAGTTCCGATTTGACCCAGACAAAAGCGGCAACGCATTTGCTGTTACAGCATTTTCTGGAAATAAAATTATTTACTTAGTTTAGTTCGTTATCCATCGAGCTACAATCCACTCACTGCACTAGTCAAATAAGATCACATCACGGAATAGGTAGATAATAGACCACAGCACGGGCGGCGGGGTTAATCGCTGTTAGCATCGTAGGGAGGCGGCTAGGACAGCCGTCTGACGCGGTTGAAGAAGCCGTATAAAGTGCCTGCGACTACCGCGTCGACACGGCTATCCTAGCCTCTTCCTACTGCCCTGCACAGTAACTCGAATGGCAGAGTGCAAAACAACAATTACATTTGCGAAAACGCATAGGCACCTGATGCGCCTAGCTCTTTTTCGTATTTACGCGTGGGAACAATATTATTACAAAAGAAAACGGTTGCACGGACAGTTTTTTTTTGGAATAATATTGTTCCCGCCGAAACACTGATTCACATGCAAAATTTACTCTTACTAAATAGGTAGGTACCAAAAATTTCGGGCATAATCACATGTTCTCACATTCGTTTCTCTCGCAAATCGTTTTGTATCAACTAATAACACAATTAATATAAAAAAAAAACACTAATTACGTAAGTACCTACTCGAACTGATACTAACCTTTAAATATAGCGATGTATTCTTCCATGCAACAGGATTTAAGTAATTTTTCAACAGTAGCTGCATCTTTTTCTTATTTGATAGCGTAATAAACGCCTGACATGTTATTTGTACATATGAAGTAGATACAAGCACACCAAACTCAACTCAAAACGAAAACGAATGGCTGGCCGCCCGCGTGCGCGCACTTTTATATATGCGCGGCTGCCAGATATGGCTATCGACATTTCCCCAGGTTCCACAAATATCTGAAGTCATTTACCTAGGAATAATATTTATGCATTTTAGTAAAAATAAGAAATAAGTTTAGTGCTTATCTAGTTTATCACACTAATATTATAATTGCGATAGTTTGTGTAAGCGATAAGTACGTAAGTATGTTTGTTTCCGTTCAACTCTGTAACGGCTGAACGGATTTGAATGAAATTTGGTACACAGGTAGCTTATTATCTGGCTTAACACAAAGGCTACTTTTTATTCCGGAAAAATATTCGTTTTCTGTAGAATAGCGGGTAGAACCGCGGGGCGCAGCTAGTAACATTTATGAATAATATTAAAATACACCATTACTATAGAGATAGACAAGATATATCAAAGTGTGGATGCATTATAATAAAATAATAGTCTTATTTTAAAATGGATTACACAAAAATATTATTCATACTCTCACACATACTTATTAGTAACACCCTTGACAGATTAACAACAAAGTTAATTGTGTTTTTTATTTAATAAGCTTAAAAATTTGTGTCTTAGATAATTTCAAATTCCTTACTTTAGTGGCAAACAGCAAGTCTATTTATGTGGCAATACAGCTTTTATGTTGATTATGCGGGTTTCATCTGTGACACGGCTTTCATAGTCAGGTTTCAGTTAGCACACGGTCTATCGTGTCGTATTTCAAACGGCTCCATCAACCTTGTAGCACTTGTGACACGGCTAACGTAGCCAGGTTTCGTTCAGTACACGGTATCATGTCGTGTCTAGAATGGGTCAGTCAACCATGTTTGTGCGGATTTCATTTATGAAATGGCTTACGTAGTTAGGTTTTTTAGCACACGGTGTATCGTGTCTTGTCTGAAACCGTTAACCACGATTCTGGGGTCCATTTGTGACAGGACTATCGTAGCCTGATTTCAGTACACGATCTCTGGTGTTGTTTCGGAAACGGTTCCGGCAACCATATTTGCGAGTTACATTTGTGACACGGCTATCAAAGCCAGGGTTCATTTACCACACGGTCTGTTGTGCCGTGTCTGAAACGGCTCCGGAAACACGGCACGGTTATCATAGCCAGGTTTTGTTAAGCACACAGTCTGTCGTGCCGTGTCTAAAACGATTCCGTTAACCATGTTTACGGACTCCATTTATGACACGGTTATCATAGCCAGGATTTTTCGTTTTGTTTTATTATTATTTATTCATAACGAAACATAAGTACATACTATTTATTATAATTATGTCAAACTGCATAGCAGTTTGTAGGCAGATGCTTACTCTCAATGTCTACATGCATGTGTTAGCTAAATATAAAAAATAGTGCAGTTAATGTTAAAATAATAGATGAAGGTAATTTCTTAGGTGTAACAATAGATGCTAATTTGAATTGGAAAACAAACATCTCTAAAATAAACAATAAAATAAATTAATATATCCATTCCCTATGTCATATTTTGCGGCAATTCAGTCGAATTAGGATCGAGATTCATATTACAAAAAAAATGTCTTCGTGCAATATTTAATATGAGTGGTCCTGATTCTCTCCGTAATATATTTACAGTTCAGAAGTTCTTAACGCTCACTTGTATATTTATTTACGAGATTTTCCTTATTGTGAAGCATAATCATAGTGTTTTATTTAACTCTTCAAGCAGAATTGAAGTCGGAAATCCATGTTATCGAGTTTGAATCGTGACATGGCTATTATAGCCAGGTTTTGTTAAGCACACGGTCTGTCGTGCCATGTCTGAAACGGCTCTGGCAACCATGTTTACGAGTTCATTGTTCATTGTGACTTGGCTAACGTAGCCAGGTTCTGTTTAGCACACGGCGTAAAGTGCCGTGTCTTGGACGTCTCCGTCAATTGTTTTCGGGTTCCATTTGCAATACTGCTATCATAGCCAGGTTTTGTTAAGCACACGGTCTTCCGTGCCGTGTCTGAAACGGTTTCGGAAACCGTGTTTACGAGTTTGAATTGTGACACGGCTATCATAGCCAGGATTTGTTGAGCACACGGTCTGTAGTGCCGTGTCTAGAACGGCTACGTCAACCATGTTTGCGGGTTCCATGTGTGACATGGCTATCGCAGCCTGATTTAGTTTGACACACGGCCTGTCATGCCGTGTCTGAAACGGCTCTGCCAACCATGTCTGCTAGTATCATTGGGACTTGGCTAACTTAGCCAGCTTTTGCTTAGCACAGGGCCTGTTGTGCCGTGTCTAAAACGGCTCAGCAGACCGTGTTTGCTTAACACACGGCCCGATGCGCTGTGTATACACCGCTTTTACAACCGTGTTAGAGTGTAGCCGTGCATTTTTGCACGGCTACGGTTTTTACACGGTTGGAAAATTATGAAACACGGTAAACGTGACCGTTTCTACCGGCTAACGAAGCCGTGTAAATGGCTACCATAGCCATGTAAAATCTCTAGCCGTGTACACGGCGCTTCACACGGCTGCCAAACCCGGCTGGCACAGCCATTTACATGGCTACAGAAAATGTAACCGTGTTCGAAAGCCGTGTATTTTTCCCAGTGCAGGGGAGGCCTATGTTCAGCAGTGGAAGTCTTCCGGCTGATGATGATGACAGAAACAAACAGTAAAATTAAGTACAAGGCCCATCCTCCTCATCCAGGCGCCTCCCACAGACACGCCTCTGCTGCATCAGACAACGCCAGTCAACATGTAAAAAGCTCAGTAGACTCAGTTGCGATTGGCGGGAACGGACGCCGCGCGTGTCATCCTGACATCTGTCAAAATAACCCATTGTAGACGCACTTTTTTAAACATCTAAATTATTTAAAATAAAATAATAATAGTACGCTATGTGTGTAGAAGCCAAAATATAAGAGATTAAAAAATGTGAAATTAAAAAAAAAAGATTTACGGCTTAGGATTTTTGCCTATTTATTCTAATAGGTATGGGTATGGGTATCAATAAAATCCAATCGAAGTGAAATTATCGTCTAGCTAGTCCATGCAAGAGGAATTATTTTCTACAGATTTTATGATTATGTGAAAGTTTTTGTGTGTTGTGTAAAAGAGTGAGTGTTAAAAAAAGTGATGTTCGTGCAATAGGTTTACTTTTTAGATGTTTTATTGAAAGAGGTAAGTAAGTTTATGTAGATACGCAAGAAATTATATTAGATGAGTTATGGCGGGATCGTGAAGAAGCATGTCGCGTCATTGTATATTATTTTACAAAAATCTAAATGCAAACAACACAAATGAATAATGTTCTGACTTTTTCTTTAATTGCGTATCTATATTATAAATTATGTGTATATACACATGTGTATTATTATTATTTTTAAGACCACGCTTTTAACGGTGAATGCTGTAAACACCTGTTACTGGTGTACATATCAGAATTGTATCTGATTTTCTGATTTAATAAGTGTTACCCCATAGATGATAATTAATATGTATACTGTTGGTGTTTCTTTAAATAAACAAATAAATAAATAAATACAAAAATTGTGCTATTTCGCGCGAGTGAATGTGTAAAAACGTTGGATTTTTATTCAATAAGTGTTCGTGAACGTTTACGAGTGCTGGTGAATTGTTAAAAGCAGTTAAATATGAATTTTCGTGTTGTTTTCAACGCAACCAATTTCGACATGAATTTTTCACGTTCCCGCCTAAGCTCGTTAAAAAGTTTTTTAGCTTTTATTATCCAAGTTTAAAACAAAGTTTATCAAGTAAATGCTTTACTCGGAACATCTGATAGTGTCAAAACCTTGTCATGACACAAAAATCTGTTTGTAACGACACGTGTTGAGCACATTTCAGTTTTTGATAAAGCTCTATCCCGACTGCGCCTCAATTTATATCGCATGAAGCTTGCTCGCGCAATTATTTTTCACCTCTTTCGCTCGGTTATATGGCTTTAGAAAGGGAGGAAACCTCTATTTTGTCCACTAGTTTTGAATTCAATAAAAAACCTCCATAAATTGCACCACGGCTATATATATCGATTTGTTTTTTTTTTTCTTCTATGCCAAATCTATCTTATCTAATACTAGTAGTTCGTGCCGAACTGAGACCTCGCGACCCCTATATCTTCACAACTCATGGACCGATTCAGCTCATATTAGAACTTAAAAATTGTATTGAAATTAACTACTTCCTACAAAATTTCATAAAGATTGGATCAACGGTTCGCAAGTTATCATCATACAAATGCCGATTTGTCCCAGTAAACACTGAGACCTTCGCTTCGCTCGGTCAATTATACATTCCAATGTAGCTCTGTCTATCTGTCTATATGTCTCTCTGAATTTCTGTCTGGGTGCTTGTCGCGTTATCACGGCTAAACGGCTGAACGGGATTTTCGCATAGATATAGCTTATGGGTCGGAGACGGTCATTGGCTACTATTTTTTGTAAGTCCACCCGAACGAAGCCGTGGGTATACCTAACAGTTAATATATATATCACACTAATATTATCATGCGAAAGTTTGTGTGGGAGTGTGTATGTGTGTTTGTTCCCATTCAACTCTGTAACGGTTCAACGGATTTAAATGAAATTTGGTGTGGAGGTAGCTTAATACACCCTGGACACATAAGTTACTTTTTATCCCGGAAAAATATTCGGTTTCTGTAGAATAGCAGATGAAAAACCGCGGAGCGTAGCTAGTATATATATCACACAAAATAAAGTTTCTTTCCGCGTCTGTCTGTAACAACCGTGCGAAGTCGGGGGGTCGCTAGTGTAGTATATTTTAGAATACAATTTATTTTATTTTGGAGAAGGAAATAACAAATTTTCAAGATTTTTTTCCTTCTCCTTTTTCAAAATAAAAATTGCTATAAAACAATGGTAACATTGTTCTAAAGATACTGAATGACCATTTTTTTTTAATTTCCTCTCTTTAATCACACTAATATTATAAATGCGAAAGTTTGTGTGTAAGAAGGTAAGTAAGTAAGTATATACTTACTTAAGTATTTTTATTCCCGTTCAACTCTGTAACGGCTGAACGAATTTGGATGAAATTTGGAATTTTTGTGTTAGTGTTTTTGTAGTAGCCTTTGTGTTATTCCAGGGATTAAATTTCCTATTCCCTGGAATAACACATAGCCTACTTTTATCCTGACTAATTTAAACCTTCCTGTAGAATAACGGGTGAAACCGTGGGTCGCAGCTAGTGTTTATATATAAAAATAATGTTGATAATGTGGGAATGAGATAGCGAGAATCAGGGATGCTCACAGAAGAGAGAAGTAAATAAAAAAAAATCCTCTTCTGTGGGGATGCTGGCCATGATTCTTGCTATCGCGATCAAATGGCAAACTATGATGGCCATCTATTATAGCATAGTCTGAACAGGCCTTAACGTTTATTACATTGTTTATACTATCGACATTATGCGGCACATTTTTAGATTTACCCGACTGCAGAAAAAGAAGGGTAATAGTATTTCAACGCTTTAACGAGTAGGTTAGGTTAGCCTACGTTTTAAAAGTATGCTTTTAGGGTTCCGTATTCGAACTATACTACTACGGAACCCTTAAAGCATAATTTAACTAGTCATCTTTGAAAAAAAGCTTAAAACATCCAGCAAAAGTTCAAAGTTCAGTAAAAAATAACATCTTTCAAGTAATAGGTGGGTATTATCTTTCACTGATACCTTTCCAAAATGGTCTCGTGTTTCTCAAACAGTAGCTCTTTATCTCTAAGACTTGGACAAAAAACTATGAGATGCAAGATTTTAAATACGGTGCTCCCTTAGATCAGACTCTAAGACTTGGACAAAAAACTATGAGATGCAAGATTTTAAATACGGTGCTCCCTTAGATCAGACTCTAAGACTTGGACAAAAAACTATGAGATGCAAGATTTTAAATACGGTGCTCCCTTAGATCAGACTCTAAGACTTGGACAAAAAAACTATGAGATGCAAGATTTTAAATACGGTGCTCCCTTAGATCAGACTCTAAGACTTGGACAAAAAAACTATGAGATGCAAGATTTTAAATACGGTGCTCCCTTAGATCAGACTCTAAGACTTGGACAAAAAACTATGAGATGCAAGATTTTAAATACGGTGCTCCCTTAGATCAGACTCTAAGACTTGGACAAAAAAACTATGAGATGCAAGATTTTAAATACGGTGCTCCCTTAGATCAGACTCTAAGACTTGGACAAAAAACTATGAGATGCAAGATTTTAAATACGGTGCTCCCTTAGATCAGACTCTGGTATTTGGGGAACAAGTTACATTACTAACAGCCCATTTCGTTAAAAATGTGTTTTTTCTATTTAATGCACCTCATTAGTTATGTAGATTAAAAACCTTATTTTGAGATATATGTTTTTTTTTGTTCTGTCATCTAGTGTTGCAAGAGGGAAAACATGATTACCTAAATTTTCTCGGTAAAAAAAATCTTTGAAAAGACCTCGTTTTTTTTTTTTTACCAGATTTTTGGTTGGCGCTGGCTGTTTTTCGGAACCCCTAGTGTCTATACAAGTGATTATTACACAAAGAAAAAAAAATATACCCAACTGCGAAATGTTACTCTGGACACACAGATACACCGCATTACGAGTTTTGTTGTTCCTACAAAAACACACCAAAGTTTGAGGAGGTCGCGGGAAGTGCGACCAAGCGTTCTCATTGGCTATTACGCCTGCTCGCGCCTAACAATCAACCAATCAGAGTAATTTCATTTAAGTGTATTTATACTGATGTGTGGTGCGCTTCGAGCGTCCTGATTGCAAAACCTAAGTTGTGATCTTTTTCTGGACATAAAGAGGAATCCATCGACACCTTACTCGTCAAAATCGGTAAAGCCGCTAAGCATGAATCTCACGAAGGATGATTGGGCCATATCCACCACGCTGGCCCAGTGCGGGTTGGCGGATTCACGTACGCCATCGAATTTCTTTTCGAAAATATGCAGGCTTCCTCACGACGTTTTCCTTCACCGAAAAGCCAGTGGTATATCCGTACGTAAGTTCCAAAAACATTGGTAGATACTACGGGCCCACCCGGGTTCGAACCCGCGAATGTCCCGCCTCGCGAACATGAGGCGAGCGTGCTCCTTTGAGCATACCATCGTAACTTCTTTCTACATACTTGGATCATGGAAATGCCTTTAGATACACGCATGTTCCTACTGCACGCGCAATGGACATGAACTACAATTGGGTTTGGTGTGGGCGGGCCATTAACTCTTAAGGATACTCATTACGAGATCTTTATTTTGAAAGACGCACCAAAGTAAGAAGAAATCGCGGATTGCGCGGACTGAGACCAACCGTTCCGATTCGCTATCTCAATGGTTACTCCTACTAGCTACTAGACTAGCGCCTAGAAATTAACCAATGAGATATTTTATAAATGTAATTAACAAGCGCGGATCCACCTTTGTGGGCACGATGGGAATATGCCCACAACCCTAAGTCTAAATATGACACTGCGATGTGCAAACAAACACATTCACTTATGTTATTTTCGTGAACGAACGAAGTAACATTTACAGTTTTATTACTTAGTGTTCACCCCACGGCTTTGCCCACGCACGTGGAACTATAAACTGTACAAAATCTTGGTCAGGGACCCTATTCGGAGAAATGACAATTTTATCTCTCTCTCACTCACTCCCATTAAATTTTAAATTAGAGAGACAGTCACCGAGATAATCTCGAGCGCACAGGAATAGGGTCCCTGGTCGTAATATATTTTGTAAGCATCTCCTTTATAGGAATACAGAATATTGATCATGAGCGAGTTCATACTCCGACTCGCACTTGGTCTATTTTCGGGTTCGGGCTGTGACCATGCACAACCTTTTTTGAGGGCTGGATCCGCGCCTGGTATTTAGAGCGTTGAACTAATGAGCTTCGATCGTCCTGAGTGCGGAGTGTGACCTGCGACCGGCTATTATAAACAAAAGGCATGTACCTACTAAATGGTCCATCACAAAAGGTAATAGTCGTGTTTGGCTTTGTTTCAGATGTCAAGTTACGGTAGCATGTCGCCGTCAGACGAAGGCTTCGACAGATATGAGCCACCGTTCTACTGCCAACCTTCGCATCAAGGTAACAAAAAACAAGTAATTTTACTGACCGAGTGAGCGAAGTTTTTGGAACAACTGGCAAAATTTGCTTTCAACTGTCCGTATGGATGTTACCTACAGGTCGTATTTTTCAAAAAATCTTGATGGACCTTGGTATACAAGTATTTCATAGTATTTTTTTGTCGTCGGCTAATTTTGTTTGGAGGGATATTTCCCTCGAAAAGGGGGGAAGGTTGCTGCGGCGCCATTTCCCGGTAGATTTTGATAATTTTTACGAAAATAATTCGGTACTGAATTCTAAAAAACAAATTAAAATATGAGCAAAATCGGTCAAGAGATTCAAATTCAAATTATTTAATTTCACAAAAAGTTGTTACAAAAATATTTCAGTTTGTAGCGCTACTCCCCAAACTGGGTGCATTTAAGCACCTGTATCTTGGGGGCAAGGCCTTCCCGTCTTGAAACAATAACAATACAAACAATACGATGCTATTTATACATACACTACATTTAAACACTGATTACAGAAAACAAAAAAAAAAATGATTACAGAAAAATTCAGATTGTCAAGATAATTATAATGACCGAATGACTGAACTGAGAAATTGAGATTGTGTGCAAAAAAGTTTGCATTCTGGTCATAAAGAGGAACAAAAAAAAGGTCAATACCTCACATGAACTCACAAACATACATACATACCAAAAATATTCGGTAATTGTTATATAAAATAACAAGTCTGTGTTTGTAAGTTTGTGTAATTGTGTATACACAAATATAGACGTATATGTTTCCGACGATAACCAATCGCTGATCGTGCGTTGATCCGACCTTCATGAAAATGTGTGAGCAAGTACATTGTAGAAGTACTTTTAATACAGTATTTTAATTTGAATGTGAACGTTATTTGATGTTTTTATATAACTAGTAGATCCTGCCGAACTGAGAAATTAATAATTTTACTTGTTCTGTTTCCGGTCACAGGTAGCCCGATGGACGGGGGGGTGTACTGGCCGGCTGCTAACGGGGAGGGTCATGAATTCGACTCCCAGGACTTGTATCACGACACCACGCACTACATAGGAAGAGGCTATGGTGAGTCTCTACCAGATTTCTTAAACTTTTTCAACGATTAAGTAGGTATAAGCATGACTATTGTATTTAAACTTAACGTGTTTGGTGATTTATTGACCATAAAAGATATTATTAAATTATACTTACAAGAACATATATAACAAATTAAAGGCACCTCTGCTACCAGAACCGGCAACGAAGAAATAATGGAACAGCTTCCGGAGGTACGTCCAACCTACTGTCAACAGGCTCAAATATGTTTCAAATAGGTTTCAGGGTTGTTGTGAAAAAACCTTTACCTCCTGTTATCCGACTCGTTTCTATAACATTTTTTATATTTACCTAAAACTACCGTTGTCTTGGTCGGTTATTACGCCAGAACAGTTTCCTTGTTGACATAAAACAAAATAATAGCTAATCTATAGATATCCAACTCGGGAATTACTTTTTAGCGTTTCGCCCGTCCACCTCTGGCCGTTCCGCCATTCCAGTTGCCGGCTCCGGCTGCGGAGCTGGCAGCTACTTTTAATTTATTTCTTACAACATTTTGTTGCTTATTTAGGTTACGACGAAATGCAGATATCCGGGAACGAGCCGTACGACACATACCACCACACCGTCCACCACGCGTTTGTGCCCAATAATGGAGGTAAGAATCCATCTCCAGGGGCCTTATTTTGTAAGTCTGGTAGCGATGATACTCGTTTGCTGTCCCACTCACTCGCGTGGCGCGAGTGGTATGGCACGCGATGACAAAAGAGTTTAAGGCCCCAGGTCTGATACAAGTATTATTATTAAAAGAAAACAAAAAATCGAGATTGAAAAATGTAGCCTGTCACTCCATCCAAAGAGGAATCTTACGACAAATCACTCATCAAAATCGGTTACGCCGCTTAGGCTACAGGAGTAATAAGGGAACACAAAAACATACATACTTACCAAGACGCCTGTCGAGTATGGCCCCTTTTAGGGGAAGGTCTTTGTTCAGCAGTCGACGTCTTCTTGCTGATGATTAAAATGATTATGTCCTTTCTGCAGGCGTAGACTGCGACATGCAGTCACTTCCACTGCGTTACGAACGCGCCGCGCCATCATTCGTGCGTGTCGTAAAACGTCGCACAACAGCCAACAAGAAGGAGCGACGTCGCACGCAAAGCATCAACACAGCATTCTCCGACCTGAGGGATTGCATACCTAATGTACCGCCAGATACTAAGCTCAGCAAGGTGATAACCCCTTTTTTTACTACGTTTGTGATTGACCACATCTTGCTTGATGGTAAGCAAATGAAGTGTTTTAAGATGGAGCACGCTTACTTAGAAGTTAGATTTCAAGAGGCCTCAGAAACAGAAAACAACAGAGATGTGGCAAAGGGGCGTGGCAGGTGTCTAAAACAGACCAGATACCTTCGTTTCTAATCGAACTTACCTTGGGGACGGCTTCACTTCTTTCGATTGACGAAATAGCTCGCTGTTCGGTGGTTGTTAGAAAAAATACGAGATGTACAAAATAGGGAGAATTCTATGCAGATGTGATGTAAATTACTTGAAAGGCGACATCTCAATTTCGCAAGTAATTACTAAGATAAATACAATAAATAAATATTGGTGGACGTTTTTCACACAGCGCCATCTAGCCCCAAACTAAGCAAGCTTGTACTATGGGAACAAGTTAACTGATAAAATACATATATATATTTTTTTGTAATTACATACATAGAATACAAACACCCATGTTCATCACACAAATGTTTGTTCTGGGTGGGAATCGAACCCACAACCTATAGATCAGAAGGTAGAAATCCACCCAGTGAGCCACAAGGCTGTCAAATAATATATATTATATAAAAAATTTAAAATTTAAAATATTATATATTATGATATATTGTTTTTCCGATAAAATTATGTGGGAGAAACGCGAAGACATTCGAACAGGAACCATAATAAAACATCTCAGTTGTTTTCTGATCTGAGGAAGACGTTCTTGTACTTTTCGGGAAACAGACTCTGGTAGACAGTTTCACATCTTCGCTGTGCGTGTAAGAAATGTGGAATAGAAGCGCTTGGTGCGTACGTGGGGAATGCCCACGTGCTTTGGTCGCGATTGTCTGGCGGTCTGATAATAAATCAATGATAATCAAGTTGTGCAATTCCAGGGCACACTGCTCAAAGTTCTGACTGTGACTGTATTTCTAACTATGGCTCTGATACGCTCTGACTGCGAATTTAACTATGACTTGGACTATGTTTGTGAGTTTGACTGTGATTATGGCTTCTAACTACGATTATGACCTAATTGAACCGCCGACTCACAAATAAGAAAGCTGACTCTGACTATGGTTAGATTTATTTATTTTTTATATAATTATAATGTCATGACGCATAGTTTTTTATTATTTTTTGTAATGGCAGAGGAACGAGTAGGCAAATACAATTTATTATTAATTTCAGCTTAGAAGTAAATATTAAACCTAAATTACTTTCTATTATTTACTTATGTACTTTGATTGTGATACCTCGTTTAAATTCCAATTTGATAAGAATGTCATATATTTATCTCACTCTCGCTTACACGCCCGCCAGATGGTGCGAAAGAGAACGCAGAACATCAACACTGCGTTTTCTACACTCAGGCAGTGCATTCCCCATGTCCTGCCAGACACTAAGATGACTAAGGTTAGGACTACATTTATTTTGCTAAAAACACTAAAAAAATAGATAGATAATTATATTGAGCTATTATGTACTACGTACTAGAGGTGACGCCGCAATGAATTCCAATGGTTTAGTGTTTAGTGTTTAGTGCCCCTCGTCGATCATTAGTCATGTCGATTTGATCTTATTTTGAGATATATGTTTTTTTTTGGTTCTGTCATATAGTATTGCATGGCGGGAAAACATGATTATATGACATTTTGTCGATAAAAAAAATCATTGAAAAGACCTCAATTTACACACATTTTTCGCCCGGAACCCCTTGTGATATTCAAGTGATTATTAAACTAATAGTTAGGTAATAATAATATCTAGATTTGCATGGTTGATGTCCTGGCTTAGATGTGACTAGCAATTATCTGGTTTGTAGACAAGCGCGCGCTAAATCCATCTCTTTTCATTTGCGCGCGAAAGTGTACAGCGCTATCTTTCTCTCAAAATACCCTCTTAAGGACACGTCTACGTAATGCACGCTCTCTCTTTCGCGAAATAAACATTTCTATTTATTTAAAATTACCGGGGGGCAGCATTTTTTTTTTTTAATGAATTTCTTTAATACATCAGTTAACAAATGTAACTTTTAAACTATCGCGATTTGAACACATAATTAGATGTCGTTGTAGTGTGATTAAGCGTCGAGGTTTAAATGAAATAGTTTTTAGCGTGGTTACGTCCTGAAAACAGACATTAAACAATCAGTTAACAAGTCTTCATTTAATTATTAATTCGATTTAAGCTTTAATAACTTAACAATATGTTAAAATAAATAAATGAAAATTTGGACAACACGAGAATTATTACAAGACATTATAAATGTTCTAATAATAAAATTACCAAAAAAAACATTTTTTTTAATATCAACTTCAGTAATTTTAAATAAGTAAAAATGTAAGCGCGTCTTTAAATCTGGACGCTTTGAAACTTCGGGCAAACATTTGTTAAAATATTTTTTTTCTACAGAAACCGAATATTTCTCCGGGATAAACATGTTAATCCAGGCCTATGTGTTAAACCAGGGTGTAAGCTACTTCCATTCCAAATTTCATTCAAATCCGTTCAGCCGTTAGAGTTGAACGGGAACAAACACACTTACACACAAACTTTCGCATTTATAATTTTAGTTAGATAGATAGATTAGATAAACGAAAAAAAAAAAAAACTCGAATAATAATAATAATAGCATAAAAGAATAAGAAAATATCCGACTGCAAAATGTAGCCTATGCACTCTTGACATAAAGAGGGATCCAACGACACGTCACTTGTCAAAAACTGCGCTGTCTGTCAAGTCAATAAACTACAAGAAGAATCTAAAACAGACACAAAAATACATACTTGTTGTATACTTACATACACACCAAAAACATTAACCTCCTTCTTGGGCAGTCGTGTAATAACAAAGTGTATTCGCAATAAACTATCCTGAAATGTGTAACAACACTTCACCCAACTGCCCACGTTACAAAGCTAATGTTTTTTTAGGTATGTTTTGTTTTTTTATGTCAAAATGTATATTTGTGTGTTTCAATATCATCACCTCCTGTAGCTTAAACGGCTTGATCGATTTTGACAAATGAGGTCTCGTTAGATTCCTCTTTACGTCCGGAGTGACTTAATCTACATTTTGCAGTCGGGTATTTTGTTTTTCTTTTAATTATAATACTTGAAAGCGAGCATCTAGCGAGTGACGTTGAGTAAAGTTGCTTTACCTAAATGAAACATTGCGGTGAAGTGTGGTAGACACTCTAGTACGTAGTACGTGACAACTCAATGTTTAATTACCTAATAGTTGTTTTTAATAAATTAATAATTTAATTTTTCATTAACTGCAGTGATTTTTATCGAATTTTATGCAGTGTTAGGCTAAAATTTATTTTAATATGTATCACTAAAGTACTAAATAAAATATATATTACAATATAAAAATAAGTAAAATATGTATGAATTTCACTTAAATAAGTCCCCCTGATTGTTCCCGCTGCAAAAAATATACAGCCAACTAAAATGTACTTTATACTAGAATAAAAAAAAACTATTGGCGTATATATTATTATTTATCCAAGCCATTGCCAAAATATTTTATAAGATTTAGGGGATGATAACAGTTTTCCCTCGAAACGCTAATTTCATCAAAAATTTAGGTAAATTCACTAACTCTACCGCAGGCACGGGGTACAGAGCGACAGCTATTCAATTTCAATTACCTACTGCGCCAAAACCTCGCGGCAGGGCGACCCAATTAATTCTGGCAGAAACCAATTTCAAGAATAGCTGATTTTAGTATTTTAAAATTTCTTTATCATCTTGGCGTGTATTATTTTTTAACCGACTCCAAAAAAGGAAGAGGTTCTTAATTCGTTTTTTTTTTGTATTTATTGGTGCGCCGTATATTTTAAAATGTTTAGTTCGCAAGGCCATAATATTCCAACCCGTTTCAAATTTTTATTTTAACTGCTCATGTCTGGTAAGTTTTTTTATGATAACGATTGTACCTTGTTACGTAAAATGTACCTGTGCCTTGAAAATGAGGCGTATTCAAAAAAAAGAAATCCTGGTAATAAAAGTACCCAATAGATGGCGTTAGATGTACCTTGAAGTTTTTCTGTCACTGTCAAGACATGAAAGACAAACAAATGTACGTGTGCTTTTTTTTTCTCGTGTTTTTTGGCTCCACATGTGTATTTAGACAATTTCAAGTAATGTAACTATGTATTTGACTTCATTTGAAATATTACAATAGTTGACACTGGCTAAATACACAACATGTGGAGCCAAAACTTACGATTAAAAAAATAAACAAAATATTTCGACAGAAATGACAATGACAGGTAAAACGATAGGACTATTACGCCATCTAGTAAGTATTTTAGAACAATATTATTTTTTTGGAAAACGCCTCATTACACAGAATTTTGACATTCAAAGGACATTGAGTAATTTTGTACGGGAAAGTGGCATAATTTTTATTATCTATTTAAATGTGAAAATATTTTTTTGATCTAAGAGATATTGGGGCCTCAGAATAAAATATGAGAAAGGAATATTTTTTCTACAATTTCGATTAAATACCGATTTTTACACCGACCTTATGAGTATCAGCTAAACAATCATCTCATCTTCATCACATCAGTTAAAATCTAGCTTATTTTAGACCTCTAAATATTTATAATGTGTGAGTGCGGGCGGAATATATCCTTCTATCCTTCTTTACGCCATTCCTGATTACCAAAAGAGTATACATTTATTATTCTCCCAGATAAAAACCCTGCGTTTGGCGACGTCATACATCTCGTACTTGCTGAAAGTTCTGGAGACCGACGGCGAACCGGCCGGCGGGTTCCGCGCTGACCTGCACCATGCACCCCCACGACGGCGGCACCACGACAACCAGGTAACAATACCCCAGAGACGAACCAGCGGCGTAACAAACCATCGAAATCGGATTACATTTAGGGGTGGAAAACAGTTGGCGCGTTTTATATGCACAAGTTTATATACAGGGTTATATGGTTAGCTAAGCCGAAAGGGGGTCATAGTACTCATGATTGTGAACAAGTTTTACTATGGGACCACCCCTGAAATCGAGAAAAAAATATCAGCTGATCCATAGAAAAATGTCAATGACATTCGACAAAATGTATGGAACAGCTTTTTTTTTCGTGATTTCAGGGTTGGTCCCATACTAAAAGTTGTTCATAATGATGAGTAATATGAACCCTTTTCGGCTTAGCATACCCTTTCCTTATAACCCTGTATATTTTTTTTAATGTAATTTGGTGACGAGACGAGCAAGTCGCTCACCTGATGTTAAGCTTCACGCTTGCCCATAACAGTTCAGTGCCACCCACAATTTTGAACCTCAACAGTTCAAAACCACGCGTGGCAATGCACTGCGCTTGTCACCCTGAGATATTAGATGCTAAATCTCTGTGCCCAGTAATTACGCTGGAAATATTGCCCTTCAATCCGGAACACAGTAATGTTTGCACACTACTGCTTGGAGGTTGAATAACTGGCAAAGGTGTGGTACTTCCCCAGGCGGACTCTGCAGAAGAGCCCTAACACTACCAAAAGGCTACAAATAGGCTACAAGTAGGCGGCTTACTGTTCAATTCAATTCATTTATTCGAACCCTGGGTTAGCCCAACACTTGGTAACGCCAAATACACAGTTTTCATTTGAAATTAATTAAATACAAATACATTATTATTGTTAATACATAATTATATTATTATTACATAATGTAATTCATAAGCAATCGTTTTCTTTTTCTTAATTTCGGTAGTACCTATTACTACCCGGCTGACTGCACCCTGCGCCTGCGCCGGCGCCGTCGAGTGCCAGTTATCTGCCACATGTAGCCAGACACGTTACTTTGAACGCAGCCGAGATTAGAGCGTTCCCGAGTGAAATGCACTTGAGAGCTCGCTTTAAACGGCTTTATTTCGTGACTCAAATTATATTTTTAGCCGATGTAAAACAAATAAGGGAGCTTCATAATAGGCATGATAACTGATAATTTTTTACTGCTTCAGCCTTTGAACATCCCACTGCTGGGATATCGGCCTACCCTCGAAGGGTGATTAGGACATATCCACCAGCCATATTTCGATGGCCCAGTGCGGGTTGGCGGATTCACATACGCCATCGAATTTCTTCTCCGGAAATATGCAGGTTTCCTCACGATGTTTTCCTTCACCGAAAAGCCAGTGGTATATCCGTACGTAAGTTCCAAAGAACTCATTAGTACGGGCCCGCCCAGGTTCGAACCCGCGACCCCGCGAATGAGAGGTGAGCGTGCACCCACTGAGCTACCACGGCTTCGGCTGTGAGTGTAGCCCATAAAACCCTACTAATATTATAGATGCGAAAGTGTTTGTTGGTTTGTTTGTTCCTCTTCGCGCAGCAACAGGGCAACGGATCGATCTGAATTTTTGCAAGGAAATAGCCGATTCTCACTGTCTCGTTCGCACTTTAAGAACTTTTTTAAATATAAATATTACTGTTGTGGAAATTTAAAAAAAAAGAAACACTCAATTTATTTAGAATAACAATGTCAATGTTTGAAAGCAATTTTTATATTTTAGCGAAGGAAATTGAAAAAAACTCGAAAAAAAATATTCATATTTTTATTCTTCATATTTCTCCATATTTTATGATATTTATTTATTTATAATTATAGTATGCGCTTGTTACTTAAAAAAACATTAGTTCTTTAATCTATTCTGTTCTAAGTCGTGGTTTGCTCAGTGGGAGCACGCTCGCCTTACATTCGTGGAGTCGCGGGTTCGTACCCGGGCGGGCCGTACCAATTCGGCCGGAGTTCTTTGGTACTTACGTACGGATATACCACTGGCTTTTCGGTGAAGGAAATCATCGTGATGGAACCTGCATATTTCCATTCGATGGCGTATGTGAATACCGCACTGGGCCAGCGTGGTGGATATAGCACAATCACCTTTCGAGGGTAATGCCGATATCCCAGCAGTGGGATGTTGAAGGGCTGATGCAGATGCAGGATGCAGAAGTTCAAAATTCTGGGTGACACTAAATTATTATGGGCAAGCGTGACGCTTACCATTCTCAAGTTATTGTTTAACAAAATATACTCACAAACATACAAAATTACAAATATACTCACAAACATACAAAATTACAAATATATTTACAAACATATATTCAAAGTTGTTTTGTTCCCGTAGACCCGCTTCGAGACCTTCGCTTCGCTCGGTCAAAAATATCACGGACACCTTACATTCTCCAGCCGTAGTATATTTATTTGCAGTTTTATAAATTAACTTTTATCTGCCAGATACGGGCCATCTGGTTTATCTAATTATACTGCTGTGACGCAAGTCATGAGCGACCGGTGTTTGGAAACGCCCACTTTTGTAAATACATTGTATGTTCAATCGCTAATTTTATTTTTTGTTCACACCCTATGTCCATTACGTACTTAAGACAAAAAGGCTTAAAAACTAGTGCAACAAAACTGGCGCCTTTATCGCTGAAAGCGATCTCTTCCACGGTCGTTATTCTGTATCTTCGGTCAAAATCGTAACGTGGCCGCGTTAAGTACGGTATAATGGCCAGGCAAGACGGGGTGTGTAAAGATGGAGATTACGTGATAATTATCCATAAGCACCTTCGCAACACACTTGTGAACCTGCGCTTAAAGATTAACCTAGCTACAAATTGACCAAGCCGTGTTGCTTCTGTTACGCGCTGGGTTTGTGGAAGCCTTTAGTATTTTCAAAGCTTAAATAAGAACAACTATAGTTCACTCGGAGGCCGCAACCGCGATACTTAACTAAGCGTGGTGCGGGGCTACTGTCAACTACAGCGCGAGTATCAGTTTTAATATATTAATCTTATACATAACTAGCTGTTACCCGCGACTTCGTTCGCGTGGACCTACAAAAAGAAGGAGTAGCCTATGTAGTATGTACGTCTCCTACCCTTAAGCTATATTTATGCAAAACTTCAGCTCGCTCCGTTCAGCCGCTAAGACGTGATAACGAGACAAACGCCCAGACAGAGAGACAGAGTTACTTTCGAATATAGAATATTAGTTAGGATAATCCACGGATAATCTTATTTGCGGATGTCTGTGTGCGTAAATACACGAACGCACACAGCGGCTCTAAATTCGTTTCTATGGAGCGCTATGGGAGTGAGCTAGCTGTTCTCATTCAAGCTGTGGTATTGATTGCGTTGGACGTGGCGTCATCGTCGTGAAGTAGGCGGATTGAAAAGATAACACATTTCTTCTTTTATGACTTGGACCAAACCTCGACGCTAGCAGACGCCCGCTAATATGATTACAGAAGATAGAAACATTTTTATTGGAAACCATAATGTTATATCCGGGGAAAGGTACTTGAAGCCAGCTTCCATTACACTCTCTGATCAGAAAACAAGGGAGATGTATATAATACTAGCTGCACCCCGCGGTTTCACCCGCTATTCTACAGAAACCGAATATTTTTCCGGGATAAAAATAAGCCTAGTTGTTAATCCAGGGTGAAAGGTACCCAGGGGATGCGCGAGCGATCCCGCGGCCCTGTTTGCGATTCCGATGCCGACGGAACATAATTTTTTTTTCTCTTTCCTCCTAAGAAGATTTTGGCGTCGCACGTCTTATGCATTTGCCAGTGTCAAGTATAGTTATATATATTCAAGTTTTGTGAAATATTATCATACAAGTCATAGTCACAGTCAAAAGCAAGCAAATCTAGTCACGGTCAAGTTCAATTCATGCCCCAGTAAAGTGGTGAAAACTTTACTGGAGCCTTCTAAGGAGTTTTGGAAACAACACGAAAATTCACGTTTCACGACATTATACCATTCACCAACACGCGTGCATGTTCACGAACACTTAACGGGTAAAAATTCACCATTTTTACACATTAACACTCGAAATAACACAAGTTTTGGAAAATAATAAAATGACGCGACATGTTCTTCACGTTCCCGCCAAAACTCCGAGTATTTGTCCCGACGGAACATCGTGGGGTTTTTAGTCGGTAGGGGCGTCGCCTTTTCCGTGACGTCGATTCCGACATAGCCCGTCCGTCCACCCAGCGGACGGGTATGCGTAAGTGCATTTTCCCCACGAACAAAAAAAAAAAGAAAAGTGTGAAAGGTACCTCAATACCAAATTTCATTCAAATCCGTTCAGCCGTTACAGAGTTGACCGGGAACCAACACACTTACATACTAACATACTTACACACAAACTTTCGCATTTATAATAGGTATTAGTTGTATATCCTCTAACTCCTAAGCCACGCAACGGATTTTGATGCAGTTTTCACCATCAGTTAGATTTTTTTTTTCACGGAATGTATATATCATCATCATCACATATAATTTTTCTAAATTACAACCGTGCGAAACCGGTGCGGATCGCTAGTAGCTGCGCGAGCCTCCCAAATCCAGACTTCCTGCACCTCGCTGGATGTTTACCCCATAATTATATATAATAAAAACAGCACGTGCCCGTCTGTTTATCATTAACTTTACAGCTTCCCCTGTTTGTGTTCACCTCGACCGTTCAGTGTAAAAATAGGATAAGGTGTAATAACCTAATTTTGTGGCATTTAACAAATTAGCTCAATTTACGAAGGCGCACCCAGCCTTTTTTTACCCTACTGCCTATAAAAGTAAGTATGTATGTTTACGTGTTTTTGACGAGTTAGGTTTCGTTGAATTTATTTTTGAGCCTGTGGTGACATAAGCTACATTTTGCAGTCGGGTATTATGTTTTACTGTTAATAATATTATACTTGTTTTGTTTTTGCTTACAGTACATAATCAATAAAAAAAAAAAAACTATAGAGTACTTATCTATTTTACACATTTACAACGTTTTAATAGGCACTGTTACACAAGGTGGTTTTTACCAGCGTAATTGCTGGGCATACAGAGATTAAACATCTGACATCTCAGGGTGACGAGCGCAGTGCATTGCCGCGCATTGTTTTGAACTGTTGAAGTTCAAAATTCTGGGTGGCACTGAACTGCTATGGGCAAGCGTGACGCTTAACATCAGGTGAGCGACTTGCTCGTCTCATTACCAAGTAATTTAAAAAAAAAAAAACAAGGTCAGTTTTTTTTTTATTATATAGGTAAAGAAAGTTAAAATATACATTTCTTTGAAAAAAAGTAACACTGTTATTATATTATATCTAAGTATGACTTAAAACATATATATATAAAGAAAAAAGTGTTTTTTTTTTTCTATTTGTAATAAGAGAAATGATTTATATAAGCCAGACACGCTACCAATATAGCTACGATGGATATAAAATAATTATTATCATTTTCGGCTGCTATTCTGTTCTGCCACTCGCTAAACAAAGGTAACCTGACAGGACTGTAATTATCTGCATCTCTTTTCATTTCATTATGTAAGGAAAGGATGGCAATAGTTTTAGAACTGTCCAATTTTGTTTTGTTTATAATATGTTGCAACTTACGACGCCTGTGCGCTAGAGATTATCTCGGTCACTCTCACTCCCATTAAATTCTAAATAAGAGAGATAGTGATGGAGATAATCTCGAGCGCACGGGAATAGGGTCCCAGTAGCTTATGCAGTAGTTCTATATCCTTGTCCCGCTATAGTTCAACGCCACGTGCAGAGAATTACAAGACACAGATACAAAATACGAACTATCGGCTGGGGAACGATAAAATAAGATAATAGTGATTTGTACTCTGTGGTAAGCCGCACAAAAAGTCTCAAGTGGCTACAGAGGCTCGTTGACTTGCTTTTTTCAGCAAAACAGGGAGCTGCTTTACACATTGACATCACACTCGTATTATAAACTAGCTGCGACCCGAGCTTTCGCCCGCTATTCTACAGGAACGGATATTCTAAATATATAATATTCTAAATTTTGAGGATAAAGCGATATAGAGAGATAGAGCCTATGTGTTATTCCAGGGAATAAGGTACCTTCATACCAAATTTCATTCAAATCCGTTCAGCCGTTACAGAGTTGAACGGGAACAAACACACTTACATACCTACACGCAAACTTTCGCATTTATAATATTAGTGTGATGTGATCATACTCATCATTATGAACAACTTTTACTATGGGACCAACCCTGAAATCGAGAAAAAAAGTCAGGTGTTCCATAGAAAAACGTCAATAACACTCGACAAAATGTATGGAACAGCTGATTATTTTTCCCGATATCGGGGTTTTTTTTTTTTTTCTTTCTTTCTTGGCATCGCACTCTGTGCATTCTGCCATTTTCTGCTAAGTCTGGTCCCAAAGATAATAATAATAAAATCATCACTACGTTTAAGAGAAAAAAAGAAAAAAAATAAAAAAGGCGATTACATGAAATTATTTCTAGTAGACGTTTCATACATGCTTCTTTTTTTTACTAAGCATTTGCGCCAGACTGGTTGGTCCCATAGTAAAAGTTGTTCACATAATGAGTACTATGAGCCCCTTTCGGCTTGGCATACCTTATAAGCCTGCTTTTGTTACAGACGACGTCAGCGGACAAGCGAGGAAAGGGGCGCACGGGATGGCCACAACATGTCTGGGCATTGGAGCTGAAGACTGAGCAGAATTTACAGACTTAATATAGCCCTACAGATCACCCATAATAGCCCAGTCAAGTACGGGACTGAGTATGGAGGACCCGGACGTAATTCAAAATATACATATTAAATTGTGTTTGGTACAGGGTTTGAAAAAATACGATTTTTATAATAAATATCAAAAATCAAAGGTCAACGTTTAAAAACTCAAAACCCGGAGAACGACCAACTTGGGGCATCCTCTAAAAAAAGGATGATAGGGTATTCATGCACCCGAAAATTACTAAAAAAGAAATTACTTCAGTCAAAGTTGGTGAGGAATACCTACCCGTGAAACAGGCGAAACGTAATGGGCTTTTTAATTGAATTGAGAAAAATACTTTTTTTAATTCTCAAAAATTGTGGGAAAATCACATTCACACACATTTAACAATAACAACAAACTTACAACTTAAACAAACAAAAAAATAAAACAAACTTTTCAATATGTCCGTAGAAGCGAGAAGTGGTCCCGTATTGGTAGAAATGCCGAAAAATCGGTATGTCGAGACAATGTTCCATAGGCCTAGGGCAGGTCTCAAATCCGACCCCAGGTCTAGTGTCTGTTTAATGTTTCTATAGTTTCTGCAGCGGAAAAACACTAGAGATTTCAATCAAATACCATGTCTTGTATTATGTAACATATACTATGAATGTAACTGTACTTATTGAAGTTAATTTAAGCATGTGTAAGTAGAGCAATATTAATTTTATGTGTAATAATTTATAGGTATGTTCTGCCTACAACTATAGTATAAGTAATTATGTAGATATTTACGTAAGATTTGATTTTAGAATTATTCACATTGCCAAAGATGATGCCAAAAATAAAATGTTTTGAAATAAATACTGCATTTCATTGAATATAATTTATTTGACATAATAATTACATACTTAAAGTCAAGTAAAATGTATTTCTAAATTAGCAAAGCATTGCAAAGACCCCATCGCATAGAGGTAAATAATTATGTAGAGCGGATTTAGTGGCGGTTCATCAAACTTGACGTGTACTGCTCTACAAAGGCAACCTGCACTGAACGTCACACTGAACGATGATTGGCGATTTGCCAGCGATTCTAAAGGCCTCGCTACATGGCCTGACCTGATCGTCTGTAAGAGATGGCTATATATAAGTTTCTGGGGGAGCGAAAGGGAGAAGCTATAACCTTAATAGTTTGTTTCTTTTGCTCCCGTGAAATTCAAATCTAGCTGTCCCTATCACCCGATTTGGGGTCAGGCCATGTGTAGACACCCTAACACGCATCGATATACACACCTCATCATCATCGACCAACAGACGTCCACTGCTGGTTAAATTGTTAAAGGCCTTCTTTTAGAAAAGGCAGGGGGGAGGCAAAATCTCTACGGTTGGCAGGCGGCTCGGAGATATCGCCGAACGCTCACCGTTTACTAAGAGGACGCTGTTGCCCGTCCGGTGGACATACTCACCCGGGTCAACACCTATCTTTCAAAACCTGATTACTTAAATAAGTACATAGTTGCTTAAGAGATTTTCACTGGATTTCTGGAAACATTGCCCTTCAATCCGGAACACAGCAAAGATACACACTACTGCTTGGCGGTTGAATAGTGGGCAAAGTTGCGGTACTTCCCCAGCGACCAAAAACATAGACTTTTAAAATCATAGCATTATTTTTCCCTTAGTGGGGCAAAAATTAACGAGCTTTTATTATTTTCCCCCCATCGTCGCCACCTTAATCCATGTCTGCTCTCGGCACAGGTTGTATTGTCTAATTCTGTTTGGCCGTTTCCGCCGAGGAAGACCAGACGTGGGCCATGTGGCGTGGCGTGGCTTGTGCTTCGCTATATTAACCATGTTTTGAGACTTTGCGAGACTAACATTCCTTACTGCATATAAGTACATAGCAAAGTTTACAAAATTTTCGGAAATAAATAATAAATATCTGGGACATTTTTTTTGCACACACGGTCATCTGACCCTAAACTAAGCAAAGCTTGTAAGATGGCTGCCAGAGACTGATATACGTACATAGATATTTTTAAATACATACTTATATAGATAGTAACACCCAGACGTAGAACAAACACAAATATTCATCACATGAATGTTTGTCCTAGGCGGGAATCGAACCCACGCCCACAAACACAGAAGGTAGGTTCACTATCAACTGAGCCACCGGGGCAGTCAAATAAATAAATATAATAATAAATAAGAAATAAATTATATTAATATAGTAGTATATATTTAAAAAAACTTAGTCATTTGTGTATTTTTTTGTGAAATGTTAAGTTTTTATTTTTGTGTAAGAACGTCATTAAAATTAATCAAACTCAACAAACAAACAAAAAATCAAACTCATTGCTACCCCAGCCAAAAATTCTGAAACTAAGTAATTTGTTTTATTGAGCTACAAAATTTTGTTTACTTCACACCTTTGATGTTAAACACGATCAATCGATACAACTATACACTTGATGGTCTAATTTTAGCACTAGCAGTTCGCCACGAACTCTGATTATCTTGGTGCGTACAGCATATATTCAATAAGTAATATAACTTTTAAGAAATACAATATTGCCGTCTGCAAAATGTAGCCTATGTCATTCCGGACGTGAAGAGATATCCAACGACACCTCACTCGTCAGAATCGGTAAAGCCGTTTATACTACAGGAGGTAATACAGGAACACACAAACATACATACTCTCATCTCGAAAACATTACCCTCATTCTTGGGTAATCGGGTCAAAAAAGTCGCTTGACGTACTGCGCTAGTTATTTGTTTTATTGTTTCAAGATTTAAACTGCAATGAAAAACATACCTACTCGAGGAAAAACTCTTTTTCGAGATCGAGTTGCAAAATGTTGACGGCCTAATTTTGTGTCATAGAGTAGGCTAATTATTATATGGAGAGATGCAAAGAGAGATGGCACAATACACAAAATGCTCTCATCCGGCCAAAGAAAAAAAAAAATGACTTTGAAATAAATTAGTTTAACGACAATGACATTGACGGCTAAAGTAAAAGAAAATGTTACCATTTGTGATAAAATTTTGCCTTTTGGCTATTTTTTGCCTACTTAATTTGCACTCCATTAAATCATGTTAACGTTTGAAGGTTTGGGAATATACATTACATAATTATTTTTCTAATATTTTTTTAAGTTTTTAGGTAGATTTTCCGCTTTCTTTCTGTCTATTTTTGTAAAGCTTACTCATGAAAGGCAAATATTTGATGGGCTATGGATGATAAGGTTCTTTACTGCTTAACTACTTGATCTGTAGCCGAAGCGGCAACACTGTGGCCTAGTGACCACTGCCGTGCGCGACTATCCATTACTGTAAACTTTTCAATTTTGGAGGAAATATTACGGCAAACAAAATTTTTGATTAGCAGAAAATGAGTGCCGTATTACCCGAAAGATCATCTTGCATATTCTGCAACATTGTTAACAAACTAGATAATACGGAATTACTTTTTGAAGACGAAGATGTATGTGTTTTTCGAGACATCAAACCTGCGAGCCGCTTCCACACATTAACTATACCGAAAAGACATATAGAAGACGCACGAAGCTTGACTACAGCTGATAAGGAATTAGGTGAGGTGTTGTCTTTTTTTTATGCTCGTGATCTATTCCGATTTTGATAAAATTCCTGTCACTTTTTGAAGGACAATAAAAAAAATATCTAAAAGTAGGCGTGGTAACTTTTATTTAATTGACACTGGATACAAAGTCCATAATGCCTACCTAAGTTTCTCTTAATTTTTCACTTTTTCTTTCTTAATTTTCACAATATATAATTATACCTATGTGTTAATAATCACTGTCACGGTCCAAGTCAATAACTTCAGTCGCTATCCAATTCAAATTTCACTATTATTATACATTACCATTTAAAAGAACTCAAGTTTTGGAAAATGATGTCAACGCTTTGTAACATGATTTTGTCATGTTAGCACCAAATCTCCAGGATTCCCTATTCTCAAAAGCTGAGATTAAATCTCGTGTCTAAAAAAATTTCATACTTCGAGATTTCTTATTCTCAACTCTATCTTTCGAGATATTCATAATGGCTAGCATGCGAGATACATGGAGTGATCAGAGGCAATCGAGACGAAAGACAGTCGAGATTGGAATCTCAAAATCGACATCAATTTGTCATATCTCCGAATAGGGGATGTTATTGAAACTTCTTATTGTGAAGTAACCTTTTTACACTTCACCATTCTAATATTGAAGATGATGTCTGTCTGTCATAGAACTCTGTTACTGAAAATATGTGATTGATCTCTTCAATGAATATTATATTCAATATTTATAAGGAGAATTCTGTGATTATATTATTGTAATTAATTTAAACAAATAAAAAGCAGCTTCTAATGTGATAAAACAATTTATTAAGACTTTACATCATATAGATCACCTATAGATGTCTGGTGTGGTGATCATGATAGAAAACGAAATCATATAGCCCCCTCTCCACACGCGCGCGAATCACGGGGTGAAATCCGCTCGGGCAAAACTGGCGCAAAGTTCCACATCCCTAGAGGTTCGCTCCTGGTACACATACTATCTGCAAACCTTTTGTCGAGGCTCAAGAAACCGACAAAATATGGGAATAGGGGTGAGCGTGATGCGAAGCCACCAAGAATATGCGAATTGGACCCACACTCATGGTTCACGGGTGGTTTGAGGCTTCACGCGTCATTCGTGCAGGAATGTGGAGCGGCCTTAAATTATCTTAATTTCTCCATTAATGCCCATTTTTTTTTCCAGTTTCTAAAATGCTTGCTGTAGCAAAAAATGTATTATCTGAAAACAATCTCTCTCTCAACGATGTGAGGTTCGGTTACCACTGGCCGCCATTCCGAAGTGTAAAGCATCTCCATTTACACTGCATAGCTCCAGAATCCGAGATGGGGCTTATTAGTAAAATGATATTCATGAAGGACTCTTACTGGTTTGTTTCAGTAAGTACTTTTTTCTCTTAAATTTTGGCTCCACACATAATAATTAAATCATCATTATCAGTCTCCAGAAGTCTTTTACTCTACTAAGCAGATTAAGTTAAAGTTAAATTACTTATTAGTCTCAAGGCTAGATTGTAATATTGATGAGGCACCATATTATAATATGGGACGTAATTTAAAAAAAAAAGATGTCCACTGATAGCATAGGCTTCCCCTCAGAGCACCACATCGATTGACAATGTGCCATTTGTATCCACCGGTTTCTCGCGACTTTCACAATGTCGTCGGTCCACCTAATGGGAGGCCTGCCTGGGAGTTACGCAATAAGTCTGAGACTGTACAGTCGGTATTACCGGAAGACGACAAAGACGATTGTTACAAGGAAAACAAAATACCCGACTGCGAAATGTGGCTACATTTATTGAGTGACTCATCGTTTACCTTACTTAAGTAATATTATTAAAAGATAAACAAATACTTAACTGCGTCATGTAGCTGATGACACTCCAGAGGTAAAGAGGAATCCAACAACACCTCACTTGTCAAAAGTAGTCAAGGCGTTTAGGCTACAGGAGGTAATATAGGATCACACAAACATACTTACACAAACACACTCTTTGTGTGCCTATGTGCGTGTGTGTGTTGGGTTAGCGCATGTGTGTCTTCTGTCTCTGTTCTCTTTGTTCATGTACAATGTTTTTTATTTTCTTGGGCAGTTGGGTAGAAACAACCTTGTTTGACGATCATCATCATCATCTCAGCCACAGGACGTCCACTGCTGGACATAGGCCTCCCCATTAGATTTCCACGAAGAGCGGATGGAAGCGGCTCGCATCCAGCGCGCTGCTTTTTGACAGCTGTTTGACGATAATAATTCTCATCTATATTTATTTTGTTTCAGCCTGAATATGTGGAATCAAAACTGTAACGAGATGAAATATACTAGATAAGAGTTCCTGTGCTCACAATTTAGTCTTTCGTGGTTGTTTTTTTTTAAATTAGTACCCTTTTTTTTACGGGTTTAGTTAAATAAGTATCTGGGTTAATATCCCGTGAGTACTAATTTAAATGTACCATTTAGTATTTATTATTTTTTCATTGTATAATATTATTTATGTGATGTTTTTGGGACTAACCTCAGGATTCCGAAACGCTTGTTAACTTTGACAACAGGTTAATTTTAATGCTGCCTTTGTCTGGCACTAAGCAAATGGCAAAGGCAGCAATAGATTATATCTGATGTCAAAGTTAACAAACGTTTCAGAATCCCGAGGAAAGTATTCTTCTTACGGGTGAGCTGAAGGCCTCACACACGGCCTCCTGGATTCCTATTCACAAAAGCGAACAAATGGCGAACTTCGAGATTTCTTATTCTCAACGCTATCCTTCGAGATATTCACGATGGCTACCGTGCGAGATAGTGATCGAAGGAAATAGAGACGATAGACAGTGGAGATTGGAATCTCGAAATCGACATCAATTTTTCATATCTCCGAATAGGGGCCGGACCATTATTGTGGATGTATAGTGTAGATGGCCATCGCGTGCAATCCCGCTTACGCCAACTTAATCGACTTTTCAAGAGGGACCGAGCGAGCGGTTCGTGTGTAGAGGCCTTGGAAACGGTTGATTCCATAATAGGTATTGTGCCTATTTATTGTGATAAAATAGTTTGCAAGTGTTATTTTACTTTTAAGTAGATAAATAATACCTATTATTACAAGAATAAAAAAATTCCATGTTATGTTTTTTTCTTCTTCTTGAGGTAAAGCCTCGTAAAGCGTAGACACGGTTCTAAAGACTGCCCTAGCTTTAGCCCATCGGACGAATATTGTTCAGTCCCTTTTGGAGCAATTCACAGATTAAAGAAAGTTCTATTCATCTGTGGTTCATTTTAATCCCTCCTTGTTCAGTCGGGTGAAAATATACTCTTAAGGCCTCGCTACATTACTCGACCTGACATCGTGTGAAAAAGATGGCTATATATGAGTTTCTGGGGAGTGAAAGGGGAAAGCTATAGCCTAGTTTGTTTCTTTTATTTATTATTTATTTTGCTCCCGGCAAATCTAACTATCCCTTTTGCACGATATCAGGTCAGGTAAGGGTGTCTATACATGGGTTGACCTGACATCGTGCTAAAGGGACAGCTAGACTTGAATTTCACGGGAGTAAAAGAAACAAACTATTAAGGTTATTATAGCTTCTCCCTTTCGCTCCCCCAGAAACTTATATGTAGCCATCTCTTTCACACGATGTCAGGTCAGGCCATGAATAGACACCCTAAGTCAAGCAAAGTAAGTCACGGTCAAGTCCAAGCTATGTTACAGTAAAGTGAGGGAGACTTTACTAGAGGTTTCACTTGTGTTATATCGAGTATTAAAGTATAAAAAAAGGTAGATTTTTATCCATTAAGTGTTCGTGAACGTGCACGAGTGTTGGTGAATAGTATAATGCTGTAAAACGTGACTCTTCGTGTTGTTTCTAAAACTCCATAGAAACCTCTAGTATTGTTTCCACCACTTTACTGGGGCATGACGTGGACTTGACCGTGACTTACTTTGCTTGACATAGACTATGACTGAGACTTATTTTAATCGTGTAATATTTGAGATCACTTGAAATATTATAATACTTGACACTGGCTAAATACACAACGTGTGGAGCCAAAACATAAGAGGAAAAAAAACGCTTGCAAAGCAGACAAATTTTGATTTTCATCAAAAGTTCGATCAAAACAATATTTTTAATTTAATTTAATAGTAGAACAACGCGAGCAATATTATTTTCCATAGAAAATGGAAGATACAGAACTAGACCCTTCTGAGCTGGGCACTCAATCTTACTGGCAAAAGGCGTATATCAAAGAAATTGCGAATTTTGAGGAGAATGGCGACCCCGGAGATGTTTGGTTCGGCGAAGATAGTGCTTACAGAGTTATTGAGTGGATTTGTGAGTGTGGAAAAGGCAACGAAACGTCTGTAGTCGATATAGGTACGTGTAGCGAGAAATAAAACAAGTTCGCCTTGAACTGGGACCTCGCGACTCCTTTAGTTTTACAACTGGTTTTACTCATATGGCATGAACTAGAACTAGTCTCAGAAGCTTGATGATCGAGAAACGGTACTCAAGTTATCGTCGGTCAATAAACACACCCAAATCCCAATTTGTTTTTGTAGGCTCACCGCCAGTTGGTCATTACCAGGGTTAGTTATTCAATACACATTGGATATATCATATTATATCATGTGCTCTAAAACGTCGCAAATATCGTCCTGTACTTGTGGAGTGTTTGTCCAAATTGTTAATTAAAATTTAGATTCTTCAATATTATGCTTATTTTTATAATAAGATCAATGAAAATATTTTTTTGTATTAATTATCAATTTTATCTGTAAATCCGCGTAAATTCCATTAGATTGCATTTCAAGCAAAAATATTTATAAAAAAGTAGTTGTAACACATGCTTAAAAAGTAATTGCTGTATAAATAAATAAATAAATTTTATCAAAATCCTATTAGCCATGAAGTATCCAGACAGAGGCAAAGTTACTTCTTATAGTTCGCTAGATGCCGTTGATCCATTTTGGTGCATTTTGTGATGTTTTCTATGGTGTTAGTTCTGAATCGCGCAACCGAAGTTTATTCCTCGAGATGAACTCGATTTTATCCTGCGCGGAAGCTTCGCGTTTGAAGCGTGATGCTTTTAAATCATGGTCCGAAGCTTTCGCCAGTGAAAACCCGCACACACCTGTCTTGAAGAAAAATCTTAACGCTGCCTCTAGGTCCAGTAAAAGGGTGATTGTCGAGGCCAAAGCTGCCCACGTCAGCAGAATTGGCGACCAACTTGCACGGTTCCCATCTGGAAGTCGAGCTTTTTGGTCACTTGCCAAGGCTGCTGAAGGCAACTTTTGTCGGTCCTCTCTACCTGCCATGCGTAGGCCGGATGACACATTGGCTCATAGCGCAAAGGAGAAAGCCGACATCCTTGGTACCCTCTTTGCCTCAAACTCGACTCTCGACGATGGGGGCGCAGCACCACCCACCATTCCGCGGTGTGCGAGTTCCATGCCAGAAGTACGCTTCTCTCAGAAAGCGGTACGGAAGGAACTCATGTCCCTTGATGTGCGAAAGTCGAGTGGGCCTGATGGCATTCCGGCCATCGTCCTTAAAACTTGTGCTCCCGAGTTGACTCCGGTCCTAACGCGTCTTTTCCTGCTTTCATATTCAACCGGATGTGTGCCTACTTCGTGGAGGATTGCCTTGGTCCACCCGATTCCTAAAAAAGGAGATCGGTCTGATCCGTCTAACTACAGGCCCATAGCTATTACCTCTCTACTCTGTAAGGTGATGGAGCGAGTGGTAAACACCCAGCTCCTTGGTTACTTGGAGGAGCACCAGCTCATCAGTGATCGTCAGTACGGTTTCCGTCATGGACGATCAGCTGGTGATCTTCTGGTATACCTCACTCACCGTTGGGCTGAAGCCGTTGAGAGTAGGGGGGAAGCGCTTGCAGTTAGTCTGGATATAGCCAAAGCCTTTGATCGGGTCTGGCACAGGGCACTCCTATCCAAGCTACCATCCTATGGACTTCCTGAGGGGTTATGTACATGGGTTGCCAGCTTCCTTGCTGATCGGAGTATCAAGGTCGTTGTAGACGGTTGCTGCTCCGACAGCATTTCTATCAATGCTGGCGTCCCGCAGGGTTCTGTGTTATCGCCGACGCTCTTTATTCTCCACATCAATGACATGTTGCAAACAAGCAACATGCATTGCTATGCGGATGACAGCACTGGCGATGCACAGTATACCGGTCGTGCTAACATACCTCGTGCCGTTGTTGAAGAAAGTAGGAACAAACTAGTGTCTGAAGTTGAGGCCTCTCTTGAGCAGGTCTCGGATTGGGGTGAACTGAATTTAGTCCAGTTTAACCCAACGAAGACACAGGTTTGCGCGTTCACCGCTAAAAAAATCCCATTTGTCGTCGCTCCTCGGTTTCAGAACGCTCCCCTCAAGGTTTCGGAGAGCATCGGGATCTTAGGTGTTGACATTTCTGCAAATGTACAGTTCCGTGGTCATATTGCAAGTAAGGCGAAACTTGCATCCAAGAAACTTGGTGTGCTCAACAAGGCGAAGCGGTACTTCACGTCGGGTCAAAGGCTTCTGCTTTACAAAGCCCAAGTCCGACCTCACGTGGAGTATTGCTCCCATCTGTGGAATGGAGCACCCAAGTATCAAGTTGAGCCCCTTGATGCATTACAGCGTAGAGCTGTCAGAATTGTCAACGATCCCAAACTCACCGAAAACCTAGAGCCGCTCAGCATGCGCAGAGACATTGGATCTCTCTCTATCTTTTATCGCATTTATAATGGGGAGTGTTCTGAAGAATTGTTCGACCTGGTACCGGCGTCGCGATTTCATTACCGCACCAGCCGCCACCGCTTAAAAGCTCATCCGCATGTGATAGATCTGTGGAAATCGCACACTGTGCGTTTTACGCGATCCTTTTTGCCTCACACCTGCAAATTGTGGAATGAGCTTCCACCAGCGGTTTTTCCGAGTAACTACAACATGGGGTTCTTCAAAAGGGCTGTTAATCGAGTCTTTAAAGGTCGGCAACGTATCTGTGATGCCCCTGGTGTTACAGGTATCCATAGGCGACGGTGATCGCTTACCATCAGGCGGCCCGTCTGCTTGTTTGCCACATATGGCATAAAAAAAAAAAAAAAAAAAAAAAACATAATATTCACATTTTGATACCTCTAAGCTTTATTGTTCCTGATACGACTGGGGCTATATTCCTCTGAATTATAATATTAGTTAGGATAATAATTTTTGTCACATGCTACCATATTCGTGAAATCTGCACAAATGTGTAGTCTGAAAGTTAAATATATATCAAAGTAAAAATCTATTGACATTTATCATGATACATATCCACTAATATATATATGCAAAACTTGTTAAATACTACTTCACACTTATAGCTAGGATTCCCTATGTCAGAGATGCCATGGAACACAAACAAAGACTGACAATTAACACCCTGTCATAAAACACTAACCTTATGTACTCTAATATTAACAACCTTAAGCTAAAACACTTACCTTATGTACTCTAATAAACACTTATAATTCGATATAATGTCGCCGTCTAAAGCTCATCTTCCATCTTTTGAGCATAGTTGTATGCTGAAAACCAGCCCTGTGTGACCCTTCGGGAGCACACAGCAAAGCGCTGATCGTACCCTTATTGCCAAACTTGATTTTTGCTTATGTTTCTGTATCCATTTTTTTTTGTTTTGTTTTTGGCAATAAATATATTCTTATTCCTAAAAAATATTTTATAACTTCTTAAAGCAAAAATGCAAAAATCCTTCTCTGAACATGTTCCAGGTTGCGGGAACGCTTACACCCTGAGGGAACTAGCTCGAGAAGGCTTTACGAACCTTCACGGTATTGATTATTGCAAGGAAGCTGTCACATTAGCCAGAAAGGTCTCTGAGAAAGAGTTTCCGGACATAATTTACAAGGTACGTTGACACTAATTTTTTTTGCTTCTGGGTGACCTATGACAGGTCATCATCACAACATTTTTAAACTTCATTAGTTCAATCAAAACAATATGAGCCATGAACTTCTCTCAGCACCTTGATATTGTAGATCACACTAATATTATAAATGCGAAAGTTTGTGTATAAGTAGGGAAGCCTGTGTGTTTGTTCCCGTTCAAATCTGTAACGGCTGAACGGATTTGGATAAAATTTGGTATGGTGGTGGCTTATTCCCTGGATTAACACATGCTTACTATCCCGGAAAAATTATTAGTTTCTGTAGAATAACAGTGCAAACACAGGGCGCAGCTGGTGTTCAATAATTTCACTGGAAAGATCCAGAATCCAGAATATCCGATGAGGCGAGCGTGCTACCACTGAGCTACCTCGAATTATTTTTGATGTAACTTTTATTGTGTTAACTTTATTAATTCTACATATTCCAGGTGTTCGACATCACAAATGATGATGTGACGATATTAGGTAAATTCGGCATCATTCACGACAAAGGGACCTATGATGCAATCAGTTTAAACCCGGATAACCCCAAGCATCACAGGGAAACTTATATTAAGCAAGTATCACAAATGCTTGATGATGAAGGTAAATACAAATACTATTGTCTATCCACTACAGGTGCGTTCGGATAACCCCTTCGTGGCTAAAATAACTGTTACAAACGCCAATAATGATCACATGTAGCGTTCGTTTTGGGAATGTGTGTGCAAAAGTTGCATTATTAAGTGCATTATTATTAGGTGCATCCCATCATTCATCGTTTTTTGTCAATTACAGCTTAATTACTCGTCGTAGATTTATTGGAACCAATTTTGCGCCAATAAATAAGTTGTTTTAAGAAATTACGGGTAAAATGATCACCTAGATAACATTGGTTTAGCTACAAATTTTCATCTTGGTTTTTGGTTTAGTGGGAAATGTACTTATACTAGCTTTCAACTTGAATTTTTGGTTGGTGTAATTTCTTGAAACAATCTATTTATTATCGCAAAATTAGTTTTCATGAACCAACGATGAGTAGTTAAGCTGTAATTGTCAAAAAACGCAACAAAATTTGAATTTCGCGCGCTGAGCGAAACGATGCACCTTAACTGTTTTCGCTCACCGTTCGGATAGGTCGAAAACAGCTAAAAATGCCATCGTAATCTGCCACTTTTGACCCACCTCGGGACATGGGATCGTTGTGGTCGTTTTTTGACATTAAGATTTTGACGTTTGTTTTTCGTGGTGTTTTGGTGTTTTGTTTGCGCGCGGCTGTAATTTGTTCGTTTGACGTCACTGCTGGTGTTGTAGCGTTCGTTTTGGGTAGGGATCGAAAGTGGTAAAAATTGCAAAATTCTCAAACTGAACGCTTTACATCAACGCCAATTTTGACAATGCTAAAAATGCCACCATAGGCTATCCGAACGTAATGTACGTTAATCGCTTTTTGACAGCGGCATGTCATAAAACAAGAATTGAATTGAATAAGGCGTTTTCCAAAAAAAAAAATACCTGGTTATAAAAGTACCCAATAGATGGCGTTAGTTGTACCTTGAGTTTTTCCTGTCACTGTCAAGACATGAAAGACAAAAAAATGTACGTGTGCCTTTTTTTTCTCGTGTTTTTTGGCTCGACATGTGTATTTAGACAATTTCAAGTAACGTAACTATGTATTTGACTTCATTTGAAATATTACAATAGTTGACACTGGCTAAATACACAACGTGTGGAGCCAAAATTTACGATTTAAAAAATAAACATAATATTTCGACAGAAATGACAATGACAGGTAAAACGATAGGTCTGTTACGCCATTTAGTAAGTATTTTAGAACTACTTTTTTTTTTTGAAAACGCCTCATAGTTGACACGCTAAATACACAACGTGTGGAGCCAAAATTTACGATTTAAAAAATAAACAAAATATTTCGACAGAAATGACAATGACAGGTAAAACGATAGGTCTGTTACGCCATCTAGTAAGTATTTTAGAACTACTTTTTTTTTTTAAACGCCTCATTGACAGCGGCATGTTTGGCATGTTGACTTTGTACAATATTCTTGCAAATTTTGTCTCATACAAAAAAATGCGTTCTAGTTATTATTACCTCTTTACAAGAATACATCAGTTTAATAAAAAGCAAAGGGTATGCTAAGCCGAAAGGGGCTTGAAGTACCTATGATGAGGCGTTTTCAAAAAAAAAAGAAATCCTGGTTATAAAAGTACCCAATAGATGGCGTTAGATGTACCTTGAGTTTTTTTCTGTCACTGTCGATACATGAAAGACAAAAAAAAGTACGTGTGCCTTTTTTTTTTCTCGTGTTTTTTTGCTCGACATGTGTATTTAAACAATTTCAAGTAACGTAACTATGTATTTGAGTTCATTTGAAATATTACAATAGTTGACACTGGCTAAATACACAACGTGTGGAGCCAAAATTTACGATTTTAAAAAATAAACATAAAATATTTCGACAGAAATGACAATGATAGGTAAAACGTTGGGTCTGTAACGCCATCTAGTAAGTATTTTAGAACTACTTTTTTTTTTTGGTATACGCCTCATTGTGAACAGCTTTTACTATGGGACCAACCATGAAATCGAGTTAAAAAATCAGCTGTTCCATACATTTTGTCGAGTGTCATTGCCATTTTTTCTATGGAACGGCAGTTTTTTCTCTCGAATACAGGGTTGGTCCCATTGTAAAAGTTGTTCATAATCATGAGTACTTCGAGCTTCTTTCGGCTTAGCATACCCTATGCTTATAGCCCTTTATTAACCATATTTTGATCCGCTTTTATAGCGGTTTGGACATTAGCCGACTAAATAGGTAGCGCCATCTAGTTTTATGTTGTTTTTCGGAGTCACAGATCACACCCTAGATTCTGCTTTCAGGACGCTCGAAGCGCACCACGCATCAGTCTAAATACACTTATAAGAAATTATTGTGATTGGTTGATTGTTAGGCGCGAGTAGCCGTAACCTTGAGATAGCCAATGACAACGCTCGGTCGTACTCCCCGCGACCCGCGCCGCGCCTCAAACTTTGGTGACTTTTTGTAGGAACACCGAATCTCGTAATGCGGTATCTAGTGTGATCTGTGTTCGGAGTACACTTCTTTGTATGAGATTTAACAGAACACATGTGCCTACTTCATTATTTCAGGTTTCTTCGTAATCACATCTTGCAACTGGACGAAGGAAGAACTCGTAAGCCAGTTTGAAGATAAAATGACATTGAAGTGTGTAATCCCCACACCGCAGTTCAAGTTTGGTGGGAAAGTTGGTAGTGTTGTTACGTCACTGGTGTTCGTTAATAAATAAATAATTAGGTATAATGATATTGTTTTTTTAAATGTTTTGTTACCTCAGAACTCCGTTATTTTTAAACCGATTTGGACAAATATTTTTGTATTTGAAAGGAGATACTTCCAGATTGGTTCCATTATTATCCAAATCTAGCTGTTTTGATAATGGGATCCATGAGGAATTCACCAATTATTATAGGCATACATATAGCGATTTTGGTATTTTCTTCAACAAAAGCATTTGCATTTATAAAGTATTATTTGGTGAAGTGGAACTGATGATGAAGACTACACAGGTGGCCACTGGAACTCCTCAATTACACGTATTTCACGGGCGGTGCCAATCTCGATTATGATAGTAACTAGCGACTAATGAAGCTAAAGGTTTCGATGAAGTCGGCATTTTTAAACGAAAGTAAATACGTGAAGTTGGATTGGTACCCGACTGCCCAAGAAGGAGGGTTTTGTTGACCTTAGGCCATGTATAGCCTGACCTGACACCGTGTGAAAGAGATTGCTGTTTATAAGTGTCTGAGGGAGCGAAAGGGAGAAGCTACTATAGCTTCATAGTTTGTTTTGTTCTGCCTTTCGCTCCCCAGAATCTCATATATTATAGCCATCTCTTTCATGCTAGGTAAGGTAATGTATCTTAACCAAGATCCTTGTAATGTATCGTCCTATAGTTACACGGCATTCGCAAGAACTACTTTTTTTTTCTTTTTCCTCCTAAGAGGATTTTGGCGTCGCACGTCTTATGCATTTGCCAGTGTCAAGTATACATATATATTCTCAAGTTTTGTTAGATATTATCAAATAAGTCATAGTCACGGTCAAAGTCGAGCAAAGCAAGTCACGGTCAAGTCCAAGTCATGCCCCAGTAAAGTGGTGAAAACTTTACTAGAGCCTTCTATGGAGTTTTGGAAAATTCGTTGGAAAATCGAAAATTCACGTTTTACGACATTATACCATTCACCAACACTCGTGCATGTTCACGAACACTTAACGGGTAGAAATTCAGCGTTTTTACACATTAACACTCGAAATAACACAAGTTTTGGAAAATAATAAAATGACACGACATGAATTCTTCACGTTCCCGCCAAAACTCCATTAGGAAATGAGAAGTTTTTTTTTTGTTTTATTACGTAGTATTAACATTTACATACTCTTTGGACGAGACTAGCAAGTCACTCGCCTAACGATAAGCGTCACGCTTGCTCATAAAAGTTCAGTGCCACCCAGATGTATGAACTCATCCATTCAAAACAAAGCGCGGCAACGAACTGCGCTCCTGAGATATTAAATCTCTTTATGCCCGGTAATATCGTTGGAAACACTGCCCTTCAATCCGGAACACAGTAATGTGAGCACACTACTGCTTGACGGTTGAATAACTGGCAATGGCGTGGTACTTTCCTAGGCGAATTCTGCAAAATATCACTATCACTATCGATATAAGTATATGTACTATGTAACTGACACAGATCACACTAGATACCGCATTACGTGATTCATTGTTCCTACAAAAAGTCACCAGTTTGAGGAGCGGCGCGGGTCGCGGGGAGTGCGACCGAGCGTTCTCATTGGCTATCTCAAGGTTACGCCTTCTCGCGCCTGACAATCAACCAATCAGAGTAATTTTTTATAAGTGTATTTAGACTGATGCGCTGTACGCTTCGAGCGTCCTGAATGCAGAGTCTAGGGTGTGATCTGTGGTAACTGATCAGACACTTTGCCTGTCAACTCTAAAAAGGTAGATATATGCTACAACTCGAAACGAAGCGTAGGTGTGAGAGTTGTAGTCAAACGCTTAGCCTGACATTGTAGCATATATCTACCTTTTTAGAGTTGACAGGCTAAGTGTTTGACTACAACTCGCCTGATCTTAACTGATGGTGTGGTGTTTAAACGCACATAGGGGAACTGGCGCTCAAGTGAGGCTGCAGGAACACTCCGAGGTGCTTGACGACATGTTCAACTCTCGTGTGGTAGCGTCGCCAGTAGATTCGAGGCGTGAAATCCGAACGCGCTATCCACAGCTCCACCGCTAGAAAAGTAGGTAGTTTTATTTTAAATCTTATGTTTTGGCTCCACACGTTGTGTATTTAGCCAGTGTCAAGTATTGTAATATTTCAAGTGATGTCAAATATTTCACAGTTAAAATAAGTCTCAGTCATAGTCTAACCCCCGAATACTGAAACGTTTGTTAACTTGGACGACAGATTAAGTTCATTGCTGTCTTTGTCATTTGCTTAGTGCCAGACAAAGGCAGTATTAGAATTAATCTTTTGTCAAAGTTAACAAACGTTTCAGTATTCGGGGGTAAGTCAAGCTAAGTAAGTCACGTTCAAGTCCACGTCATGCCCCGGTAAAGTCGTGGAGACTTTACTAGACGTTTCTATGGAGTTTTGGAAACAACACGAAGGGTCTCTTTTCACAACATTATACTATTCACCAACACTCGTGTACATTCACGAACACTTAATGGATAAAAATCCACCATTTTTATAAACTAACACTCGATATAACACAAGTTTTGGAAAATAATAGAATGACGCGACATGACTTCTTCACGTTCCCGCCAAAACTCAAAACTAGGTAGTTAAGTAAAACAAGTTTTGTGATGACAGTTATTATTTAACTTTACACGTCCCAAACACAACCCAACAATACATTTAATTTTGTTACTGAAGGCCTCGCTACATTACCCGACCTGATCTCGTGTGAAAGAGATGGATATAAATGAGTTTCTGGGGAGCGAAAGGGAAAAGCTATAACCTTAGTAGTTTATTTCTTATGCTCCCGTGAAATTCAAATCTAAAGGTCCCTTTCGCACGATGTCAGGTCAGCTAATGTATAGTCGTTAACGTTAACAATCTACCCTCATTTAGTAAACAAAAATAAATAAAACTTACCTACTCTAAAATAATTCGTTACAAATTCCATATTTGCCAGGCCTCAGTAAATTTGCCAAAAAAAAAAAAAACACTTCTGTACTACAGACAGACACTACATATTAAGGCCGCTCCACACTTGGTCTGCGAATGCACATTTTTAAGCCGTTTCGCATATAGGGTTCGAGCACATTAGGCCGGGCCGCAGCGGGGCGGAGCAAAATCAAAAACAAATCGCATTACAAAATGCTTGCATAGCACATTAGTGACGTGCCGTGTCGCAGCGCATTGACGGATTTTGAGTAGGTATAGTATGCTGCCGGTCGTTGTGCGTCATGGATATTTCTGACGAAGAGTTTTTTTTTTATTTGCCTATTATTTGAAGATGAAGTCATATAAAAAGAACGAAAAAAAAAAACAGGTGCGCTCGTGCGGTTAATTCCGCTTACCTACAAGCACTGCTGGCGGGCCGCATCACACTCGCCAAAATCCGCAGCGCATTTATCCGATCCGCTGCGTCCCGGCATAGTCGGTCTTTCTCCCGCGTCAAAGGGACCGCGAAACGCAAACGCGTATACACTCCATACTCGCGCTTTGTTCGCTCGCGATCCGCGCCGAAAGTCTGGATCGGCCTTTATATTAATCTACACGCTCACTCGCTCGCGCAATCAACATTTTTATTTTTATAAAATTACCGAGGTTGATATTGAAATATCTTTTGCAACATTTTCTTTATTTTATTACTTACTAGCTGTTACCCGCGACTTTAATTATTTTTCTGAGGTTCGCGTAGTCCTACAAAAAAAGAAGCCTATATCCGTCTCCGACACATAAGCTATATCTATTCTATGCAAAAATTCAGATCGATCCGTTCAGCCGTTCGTAACGCGACAAACACCGGCACAGAGAGACAGAGTTGCTTTCGCATTTATAATATTAGTTATGATAACATATTTTAAAATGTCTTACGTACAATAGGCGATCTCGACGCGAACGGGAAGCGGCGGAATAGCGAGCTTGTATAGCTATTATGTACGTATCTAAACGCGTCGTTAAAAGGAATGTGTAAGTTTAATTTTAGTAAGTCTTTTCCCAATCCCACAAATGCACATACATTTTGCTTCCAGCTACATTATAATCGACAATTTTAGTATAATCGAAACTTTAAGGACAAAACAGACTAGCCACTTTTTGCATCGGCGATCAGTGATTCAGTTGCTTTTCGGAAGCTTCATGCCGCGTCCGAACGCATCTATTCGCACTGATACTGATACTGTCACGCGTATACGTGGCACGGTCACGGAGTCATGTCACGGTGGAAGGTGGACCGAGGACGTTAATGGTCGGTTATTTCGCAATTTTTCAAGAAAAAACCACCGAAACTCCTTACGTGTCACCCGCGCCCGCTCCTGCCCGCATATGGAAATTCCGTACGGACCACACGTTTAGCTGTGAAATCAAGTATCAAATCAAAGTAGCTAGTCTGCTTAAGTCCTAAATAAATAATACATTTTCAAAATTTAGTTAATTACTTGCTAAATTTCTATAATATATATTAATTACTTTTGGTATAGACACTCATTTACTATACAATAGTTACAAGATATATATAAAGGTGACGTTTTTCCTGTACAAGATAAAATGAAACTTAATTCGGCAAAATATCTATTTTTACCCTATTAATTACATAATAAATACGAATATTTCCTTAACCCAACTCCCTTCTTTCAGTATTAAATGCCATTAGGATGCAGAATGACATCGGTTCTGATGCACCATTCTCAAAATGTAAATAATCTCACAGCACTATAATTATCGGTAAAGGATGCCACCATTTGTCGTGCTGTCAAGTTTAGAAATATTGTACTACAGAATGAATATCTAAATCCCAAAGAACATTGCGCCCTAAAAATTTAGCTCATCCTAAAATATTACAGTACACCCTGAAGAAAAACAATACTACTTAAAGATTTACAGTACACCTGAAAGATGTATAGTAACATCCTAAATATGTACTGTACACCTTAAAGACGAACAGAAAGACCTATAAATCCAGAGTATATCTGAAAGAAGTACAGTACACATGAAAAATAGACAGTATACCCTAAAAAAGCAAATTAAACATTAAAGGCGAACAGTACTTCGTAGTTTCACAGCGTACCTAAAAGATGTAAAGTACAAGAAAAAAAATTAAAATGCACCATAAAGATGTACAACACTTTAAAGACAAACTGTATTCCCCAAACATTCACAGTTTATGATGTAGAGTGAACCTCAAAAATGCACAGTATATCCAATAGAAATGCAGCAATCAAGGCTTTGTAAGATGATAATGAGACTACATATTGAAATGTTAAAAGTTTAAATAGCAAACGGAGAAATTTCTTGGTTCAAAATGTCTAAAATCTAAATGTTAAATGGTTTAAGATGTCGAAAGTCATTATGAACAAGATCAAATTAGCAAAATTTGATTTAACCTTTTTTTTTTTAACAACGGCTTTTAAACCATCTAACATTTATATTTTAGACATTTTGAACCTAGACTTTTAGCCGTTTGTTATTTATACTTTTAACATTTTAATGCGTACCCAATAAATGATGCTCTATGAAGAAATCTAAGCCTTATTAATCAAACAACAAGATGCATTTTCCCAACTTTACACCCCAACTCACAATATACGAAATACATAATAACATTTATAAATAACATTACAAAAAGATAAGAGCAGATGACAACGTCTATGTCCAGTGTGGTCTCTAAAACCACTAGGTTTAAAGGCTACATCCGCTCACAGTAACGTCCTTGCTCATTCGTGTTTTTATAAATAAGGTAAGCTAATAGCACAGTGACCCCAGTCATAAGGAGTGTTAGAAACTGAAATATCTTTAGCTTCTGTACCTGACTGTGTAACTTAGTATAATTATTCTGAAGGTTGGCCAAAGCATTAGATAAATTCTCGGGTTTGTCTTGAATCTTTTCAATGATTTTGCCGTTTTTGGCTTCTTCTTTTTCAGGAAAGTAACATTTTAAACGGTACTCGTCAACTTTGCTGCCAGTGGAGTTTGACCAGATATCAGAAAGCTCTTTCGGTGACAAGTCCGCTTTTGGTATTTGTACAGACATTACTAAGAACCTATCTTTTGTCACAGTCCGTATATGAAAACCGGGCTGGACAACGATCAGAACTGTCTGCGTAGCTCCGGGAGCCAAGGTACCAGAGCTTGGCCTTACACGGAACTTTTCCGGGGCAGTCGTCCTAATTTTGAACGATATTGTGCTTTCATCCATATTAGTTAAGACAAACTGACCGGACAGCTCCTCGTTTTCCTGTTTGAATATTATAGTATCGTTCGGGCTTATACGGAGCATTTCCCCCGGAGAGTGCTGGCTGTCTCCTTGTTCCGCAAAGGTTACTTTCTTTGGAGTACTTTCTAAATGACTCTTGTTTTCAGGAACAAACTCAAATTCATAGTCGTCAGTCCCGCCCCAGTTTTTCAAAGCTTGCTCAATTGACACAACATTTTTAATACTCTCTTTATTAACAAACTTCATACGTTCTATAGCTTTTGCTGGCAAGAGCGTCTTCACGACTTTGAATGCTGCATTCAGCACCCAGGGCATGTTGAATATCACTATGTAGTTGAGAAAATTAGGGTAATAATGCTTGAAAAGTGTGATCAAGTACTTAATTAGCTCCATGTCCATGTTGCTGAGACCAGCACCGTCCATGTCGAAAAACATAGTGATTTGATTACCATTCTCCTCTCGTTCTAGTCGATCAAACCAGTAGATCATTATTTTTTTTAGCTCGTCATAATCTTTCTGGCCTTTAACGTGCATTTTCGATTTTAGAATCAGCATCAAGCAGCCATCTACGTCTCGGCCTCGAGGGAAAAACATACCTTGTTTAACGTAGTCCATTCGGATGGTCGACTCGGTGATATCGCTTGCCCCGACGTTCTTACGCCATGTTAAGATGTCCCAGAGCATATCCGCCGCCTCTTTAGCATCTTTTTCGCAGTGTGTGAGCAATCTTTTTAAGTATTTCTCGTCCCTAGTTCGCTCAAGGTCCAAAGGGTGAAATAACTCCGTTGGGTTAGACGTCGACTCCTTCAGGCGAGCTTCAAATAGAGACCGCACGTCCGCTGGCGTCGCCATTTTCTTGTAAATTAGGAAATTCTATTTTATTTTCTTTTCATGGACTTGCGTACATGTATTTTTTGATTGGGATCGACAGAAATTCCAGATTCCAGAACAAATATTCAGAAAATAATCGGGCAAGGCCTATTAAGCCGCAACCACAGATTAAAAAATTACCACAGATAATAAAACTGAAATAAAATGTTCGTTCTCCACAGATTATAAAAACTAAGGTGCTGCCATAACAGGTACTCAAAAAGGGTCGATATTCTTACGATTGAAAAACCGTGAATGGGATCTTTATTGATCGTCATGATATTGTATGTCAATGTCAGTGTCAGTAAATCCATCATGTCAAATTCAAATGTGTGACCGGCATTAATTCTTAAATTCATAATTTTCAAATTAACACAAATCACAAATTTAAACAGAATTATTCTCCGTGATTTCCCTAAGTATTTGCAATTACTGTCCGTTTTGTCTACTCCGTCCAGATACAGAATTTCAATTTATTTATACCCGTTGAACGCAACAACGATCTATTCGATACGATTCAGACTAATTTGTTATTGAAGATCTTCAGGAACTCACTAATACAGGAACAGATATATTGAGGTGTGGTTATTGTTCCAGTTGTCTGAAATGTCTCTTGTACGCTGTCGATCTGAAGTTGTTCATTGAAGTAAAGTAAAGTAAAGTCTGGGGAGGACTGCCTGATGCTCCAGCGCGATGTTGAAAAGATGTCTATGCATGGAGTGTCGCAAACAAAATGGAAATTAATATATTGAAGTGCCATGCCATGCCCTTCACTCGCAAGTGGCACCCAGTAGAACACAAATATCAGTTGGACGGCCAGGAAATTACTAGATCTACTACAATAATAGATCTGAGTGTCAGTTTCGACCGAAACCTTACCTTCAATGACCACATAGCCACCATCGCCAAAGTGTCTTATCGAAGATTGGGATTTGTGATAAGGAACTCTAAAGACTTTCAAGGGACCTATGTCATTAGGCTACACTAATGCAGTGAAGCACTTATTCGGAGCAAACTCGAAGCCATGTGTGCTTGGAACCCACTTGAACAAACGTACACCGCAATCATCGAGGGTGCCTTCCACTGTTTTCTTTCCCCCCACGGCAAACTATATTGCTCACGCCAAATCCTCTATATAGCACACTCTCGCTGCGTTTAATCGCTTCTTGGCCAGGATGCCTGAATGTGATGTGCTTGCAGATTAATGGAAGAGTTTTCTGTTGATGTGTCTGATCTGGAGTACTGTGAGGAGGTGCGCAATGTGAACGATGAAGAAGATGAGGCTCTGAGATTTTTTATCATAACTATTATGACAATGATTTTGTAATTTATTTTGTTTGTAGTATGTAAGGTTTATTATTTTTATTAATATTGAAATTTTGTAAAATGATTACATTATTATTTTAATTTATTTATTTTTACCAGTGTGTGATATTTTAAACTTAATTTTTATAATAAAATTAACTAATGTTGTTGGTGATAACCGTTTTAGTTAATAAACTAATTATTCAGGCTAAAATCTTCAAAACCAGGCTCCATTCGAAGTCAAATCGAAGTACGTCCACTTATAAACATTTGCATTGATAAGAACTCTCTATAAATAGATTAGAGGCCTAAACAGCGGGCTTATTATCTAACTCTGAAACGTTCGTGATTTTGATTGCAAGAGCATGCCATCACGCTCATACCAACTTAGTCAGAGTAACTTAGTGATACTGCGCGGTCCAGCTCGCGCAGTCACTATTGCTTTCAGAGTTATGGGACAAGCCCGCGGGTCTTTGTTTGTACGATTGATGTGTTGCGGGACCAAGATGCTTGTGGGTACGGAAAGCAATCCAAAGAATCAAAGGGATTTTGTCTAGGAGAACCGTATTTAGAATGCAAATCATGTAACTTGTACCTTGTTCACTAAAAGCATAGAGAAATGAAATGACTTTGCTGCCAGCTATGCATTTAAGCAAGGTAAGCGAAGGGCGCACAGAGCAGACCCTCCATAATACGGAGTTTGGTGAGGCAGTATCATGAAAAAGGCAAAAAACAACTCAATCAATTCATTATGATATACAAGTATCTGATTTACACAATTCAAATGGGTTTATTGCTATTGTAGTATGTGGTGGTCCTGCTTAAATCTCTGCAGAGTCCTGCTTCATCCAAAACTTTTTTCTTATGTCTAGACTTAGATTTGTATACAAATATTGTGTGTACATGTATATTGGCATGCATGTGGTGTGCTATTGTTTTACATAAATTCTCCTTAAAAATGAGCATACATTGTAACTTATTTATAAGGAGAATTCTGTGATTGTAACAAATAAAATTAAATGTTTGTGTAATTCCGCCTCATAAATGCTGATTTTTACATTTATGATGCCCAATGATGCCGGTCCTAAGCCCATCAAACATTATTTTGTACAACTAACAGCAAGACTGTCTTATTTTAAAGGTTTTTCTAGCAAAGAGAATATAAATACTTTCTAGTTCCAAATAACTAGAGAATGCAATATGACACAAACTTGATTATGTAGGGTAGGGCAGTGTTGTTCCTAGTCGATTTTGGGGCTACCGTATCTAGACCTCAAAATTGCCGTATTTTGGGACAATATCAAAAAAAAATGCCACAAGGTCTAATTTTGACATTAATTTGTATACAAGACTATTATGTTTCTAAGCTTTTTTTTTATTGGTCGTGGTCGTGGTGGTAGTGTATAGATTTTGAATTGTGGTTAGAAGTTATGTCTCATTTTCACTTGGAAATGGTATCTCTTCTTCTCTTATCTTCCTCAGTATCGACATATTCACCCTTAGATTTCTAATTTTTCTGATCAATACATCACCGCTCACTAATCGTAACACTTTCTCTAAGCTCAGTGAAACGATGTTAACACAAACATCATTATCCAACATCTCTTTGACGTATTCATGGTGGGCGTTGTTTAACGGGGAATTCCGGGTACTCGGTGCTTAATTGTAATTGTGCTCGGTAATTATAATTGGCAGTTTATGATAACTCTTTCGTCGATTGCCGTATATTTCATACAAATATTATACGAAGTGCTGCCGTATGCCGTATATTTGAAGCACAACGTGTCTAAAAGCCGTATAATACGGCAATTGCCGTATGGAGAACAACACTAAGGTAGAGAGACGATAATGCATGGCCCAATAATTACCAAACCGATAATGTACAGCCCATATTGTAGAGCATGATAATTGGTGTACCAGTACAGGGAATATCCTTGGAGGAATGAAAAGGGAATATCGAACTGTGCATTATCGGGACGTGAAATATCATGCCATAATTAACGGCTTAATATCTAATAATTAATTTATTTTTTAATTATTAATTAATAATTAATAATATATCTGCACGGGCCTATAGGCCCGTGCAGATATTGTATTGATATTGACTGTGCGTTATAACGCACAGTCAATGTACAGCCTGGGACCCTATTCGGAGAAATGACATTTTATCTCGGTCACTCTCACTCCCATTAAATTCTAAATTAGAGAGACAGTGACCGAGATAAAATGTCATTTCTCCGAATAGGGTCCCTGGGACCCTATTCCTGTGCGCTCGAGATTATCTCGGTGACTGTCTCTCTAATTTAAAATTTAATGGGAGTGAGTGAGAGAGAGATAAAAATGTCATTTCTCCGAATAGGGGCCCTGATATTCCATCTACTGGTACATACATTATCAGGCTTGTGCATTATTGGGACGTGCAATATCGTGCCGTACATTATTGACACAGGCCGATAATTCACACCTGAATAATGTACAGCCTAATAAAAGGCAACCCATCCCTTATTGGCTGAGATACTCTGTGTTTGAGGTATCTATCGATTTCGTGCTTCGTTTCAAAGTGGCTATACATGACCTGACCTGACATCATGTGAAAGAGATGGTTATATATACATTTCTGGGGAGCGAAAGGGATAAACTATAACCTTATAAGTTTTTTTCTTTTGCACGATATCAGCGTGCTTATCCTCTAGCTTTGAAACGTTCGCGATTCTGATTGCGAGAGCATGCCATCTCGCTCGTACCAATGTAGTTGCACTATGCGCGGTCCCACTCGCGCAACTCTCGCTATCGCTTTCGGAGTTACGGGATAAGCCCACTGGTCAGGTAATGTACTTAGTGAGACCGAGAAAAAATAAAACATAGATTACAAATTTAAGAATTACCGTTAGTATGTTAAAGTATTTTTTAATGACAACTCGGAAATCTTTGCGGTGTCAAAACTGATTAGCTTATTAGGTTTTTTTTATAAAAGCCTGGAAACCTTCTGTTAAGCCTTAATGCCTTATTTGCATTATCGCGTCCAAACGAAGCATGGAATCAGAGGAGATCATACACACATCGATCAATAGGAGCAGAGTTATTCAGCCAATATCGGCTTGGTCGTCTTTTATCAGGCTGTGCACAAGAAGCATTACCTACAAGCTTCTTGGCTATACATGACCTGACTCGACATCGTGTGAAAAAGATGGCTATATATGAGTTTCCGCGGAGCGAAAAGGAGAACATATTTCACGCCCGATAATGCACAGCTTGATATTCCATGTACCGGTACACCAAGTATCAGGCTGTACATTATCGGGTCTTACCTTGGTCGCATGAAGGCCTCGCTACATGGCCTGACCTGACATCGTTTAAAAGAGATGGCTATATATAAGCGTCGGGGAGAGCGAAAGAGAGAAGCTATAACCTTAATAGTTTGTTTCTTTTGCTCCCGTGAAATTCAAATCTACCTGTCCCTTTCACACGATTTCAGGTCAGGTCATGTATAGCCACTTTTAAAAAGTGCCTGCCGGAGCCGGCAACAATGAAAGAATGGAACGGCTGCCAGGGGTTTAACTGGTTCGGCCAACCTATTGACATCCGACCCATATCTTTAACCGGAAGGGTTTCCGGGTTGATATAAAAGAAAAAAATAACGTGAACCTGCTGTTATCCGCCTCGTTTCTGTAACAGAAAGGGTTTTTTTTTAAACTATACCTACCATTATCTGACTGATCGGTTATATTCAGAATAAAAAGTAGCCCATGTGTCAACATTTTTATTAGATAAATGGAAAGTTTACGAAGAAATGTTATATGATATCACATAAAAAATTTATGTGATATCATATAACTCTAACTATAACCTTTGTCATAAAACGAAATAATAGCTCAAGTATAGTTTTCGGAATCGGACATTAAGTTAAAGCGTTACATCCGTCACCACCTCCACTCCGGTAACCGTTCCTTCCAAAATTATCCAGTCATCCGACTCATCCTCAGTATTTTTATCGGAAGGAATTCACTTTTTAATAGCGCTTCGCGGCTTCGCTCCTCAACCTGCGGCAGCCGTCACAGTTTCACCGGCTCTGGCAGCAAAGAAACTTTCCATTCAAAATATTTGAATAACCTTGTCGATTTCCGTACCTAGGAACGTAATCATATCTGTATACAGGGTCTCGTACACATAGCACACAATAAACATTACGACAAAACCACACGTTAATTCACTTGTCGCACGGCAAAATGTGCTCTTTGGTTACAGAAACAAGGATTATATACGCAGCATGTCATAAGGTGGTATTGCGTGAAAATAGAATAAACAAACCAGATTGAGTGACACTCAATACTCACACATACACAAAAACAACAACACATTCAAACATTGCCATACACACACCCAAATATATCAAACGCTATAATTGCCAGTGTAATCAAAAGTAACAGTTTATTTATTTAGTAACTTTGAGATCTTAGAGTAGCCATTGGAAAATCAGTTTTTAAAAATAGAAAATTAATTTAAAGCATTATAAAATAATTTCTGACCAGGGCAAAACATTTTCAAACACGATATCATTAATGAAAGACCTCAAAATTGAAATGGGAGTACCTTACAGGAAATTCCAATAAAGCTGATTATTCATGCACATTTATATTTTATTTTTTTCTTTCCTCTGAGAATATTTTGGCGTCGCACGTCTTGCGCATTTGCCAGTCTCAATAAGATAAAATATATTCAAGTTTTGGAAAATATTGTCACATAATGTCATAGTGACAGTCAAAGGCAAGCAAAGTATGTCACGGTTAAGTCCAACTCATGTCCCAGTAAAGCGGTGAACACTTTATTAGAGCTTTCTATGGAGTTTTGGAAACAACAAGAAAAGTCACGTTTCACTACATCATATGATCCACCAACACTCGTGCATGTTCATGAACACTAAACCTATAAAAAATCATCGTTTACTTATTTTAGTTTTCGATAAAAACACAATAACGCGATATGACTTCTTCACATTCCCGCCAAAACTCCAAAGCTCGTTCATTCAATTCGTTCAATATCCAAAAAATCGCTCACCTGCGTCTATAGTGACATAACTAAAAAACAGTAATTTTTCAACACACCAATTTTAAATTATGAAATTAATATAAAATTCATTGTACAGTTGGCTCTGGATTACTTGATGAGCTAACTGAGTATTAGCGATGAGGCGTATATACTAGAATAGGTGCAGAGATCACGTATATTTTGATACTAGGCCGCACCTAATCTCATCGACTTGATCCACCTATTCCACCTAGTATCATGAAAGACGCGCGCGCGCGCGCCTCGCAGACTTCGCTACGCCGCGTGGCACCATTCGGAGAAGTACATACGAAGTTTGTTTGTACCTAGCATGGAGGAAAAAACAGCACCTAGCAAACGTTGCGAGGCGCGTGGTGGTGCGGTTCACTGAACGTCGAAATTCACAAAACAGATGCCATCTTTCTCTAACGCACTAATACGTGCAATCTATCTATCTCAACTTAGGTCCGATACTTTAACAAAATACTTTGTAGCCTAGATACGCGACGAACTTCGTGGACTAGATACGCAATGTACTTCGTGGACTCGATGGACTGTTGCACGATATGATCTTGTCATCTTATTAAGTCAGTCGAGTACCGGCGATCTCTCGTAGCTATTTTTATATTATGTGTAGGTACTTACGCTTTGCTTTGTTTGATACTTCGACGATATTATTTTGATAAAACTATTGAATATTTATATTATTATTTCATATTTAATATTGAAAAATACTTACTGTTAGTATATATCAAAAACTTAGAATATAAAAATAAAAAATAGATAAGAAAAAAAATTGCAAATATCAATGGAAAATAATTTGTGAAAAGATGATTCTTATTGTAGTTTTTCACGGGTCGGCACCAAACAAAAAAACAAAAAAAAAAAAAAAAACATTTACATAAGTTGTACATTATTAGGATTAAGGAATATTAGGAGTACACATTATGAAAATAAAATGATATTTTAATAATAATAATAAGATGATCTTTTATGGTTTTTTTTAAGGGCCGAACCGTGATACGGTACAGAAAGTTACGAAGTATAAGTTATGCATACATTGTACTAACTAATACGCGAAGGAAGGATGATATGCCACAAGTACTTTGAAGTTTGAAACCGAGACTTTATTAATATTAGGTGGATTAGGTGGACTAGGTGGATTAGTTAATTTGATCAAGTATCTGCGTGGACTAGAAATAGGTGCATATAGTCCCAAATTTACCTAGTATAATTCACCACTACTGAGTATACTTTATCCCCTATATATTGTGCTTACTCCAACAGTTTAAATCTTGAAAAGCAGTTACATTATTTGTAATGAAGAACCCCGTCAAAGTGAGCAAACGCAATGTAAGAATGCAGAGCGTCACTACTCTCATTCTGTCATTTCCTGAGAAAATTAAATGATAAACTTGTACTTCGCGCAGAACTGAGAACTCGCGACTTCTATAACTTCATAACTCCTGAGCCAATTTGGCCATATTTGAATACATTAAGTATTAAAATTAAACATAACTGGATTAACGATTCACAAGTTATCGTCGGAGAAATATTATACATATATCCACAAAAGCCGATTTGTTATGGTTAGGGCTTCGCTGACCTAAACGCCTTCGCATTCGCTTTACTAGTTAAATAACTGGAAGCCAGAATGACACGGATATTGGTAGAATTGTGACACTTGTCGCAGAAGTTATAAACCCTAGAAATCAAGTCAACTCAAAATCGGTTATTTTTGAGTTATGGCACTGTTGTCACAGAGGAACGAAATGTCACTGTCAATTTTGACAGTTCTGTGCGTTGCGTCTAAATAACAGTTGCGAAATAATCGAGCAACGATGACAACGAACAATCCAATCAAAAGTGACAGTGACAGTTGACAGAAAAAGCAAAACAGCTGATTTTGACATTCGAACTTTTTGTTGCCATTGCTGCGTTCCAAAACAGGCAAAATTCCTCTAATCTGAAATCATGCGAACGAAAGAGATAGCTATCTATGAATTTCATGGGAAGAAAAGGGTCAAACTAAGAACTTAATAGTTTGTTTCGTATACTCCTGTGAAATTTAAGTACAGCGGGCTTATCCTCTAGCTTTAAAACGTTCGTGATTCTGATTGCGAGAGCATGCCATCCCGCTCGTACCAAGTTAGTCGTACTATGCGCGGTCCCGCTCGCGCACTATCGCTTTCAGAGTTACGGGATAAGCCCGCCTAAATCAGATCAGTAGCATGTGTAGATGATAATATTAAGTTTTGGCTCCAACAGTTTATCATAACGAACGTGCAATTAAAATTAAAACTACGGTGCACGTGCATACTCACGCTTTTTCAACAACGATGTGTCCGCGGACTTGCGGGAGATCTGTGCCAGCGCCCCTATTCGGAGAAATGACATTTTTATCTCGGTCACTCTCACTCCCATTAAATTCTAAATTAGAGAGACAGTGACCGAGATAATCTCGAGCGCACAGGAATAGGGTCCCTGATCTCGAGTACGGTTTAAAAACGCGCTCACAGTGCAAACACCACATACACTGCTAACGATCGGTTTAAATTGTTAGTACGCTCACAGTGCGCCAACAAATTAAACCGATCATAAGCGTGCTTATGTCAGATAGTTAAATTTTTCAGGTTATCGGCCTGTGTCTCATAATTTGATGGTCACAGTTTCATTTCTGTCTTCACAGAAGACTGTGGCCTGCTTTCAATCCATATTTTTCTATAAAAAACAGAGAATATCGGAATTCACAGATGACAATTTGAATTTGACATTAGCGCACACAGTGCACTACCTCATTCTTGTGAGCACCGTCAGCACGCTAAAATGACATCACTCATGACGTCATGTAGCTGACAGAGACCCTATTCGGAGAAATGACATTTTATCTCGGTCACTCTCACTCCCATTAAATTCTAAATTAGAGAGACAGTGACCGAGATAAAATGTCATTTTTCCGAATAGGGTCCCTGGAGCCTTTATATGCGCATTTTAAACCGACTGTTTGCACGCTGACAGTGCAAATCAAGGATCTTGTATCACACTGGATAGAGTGATTGCTTTGGCAGCGTGTCCACTTTCTGTTCGCGCGTTTAGTGATTAGGGAAGTGAAAACTAGTGCAGAATCTATCGATAAAAATGTACACAGTGTACAAAACTAAGAATTTGTAAATTAAGAACACAATGTTTGCAAAAATATGTACTTTATTGAACATCGAAACTCGTAATTGTTATGTAAATAGTACGAATATATATATTATATATAGTAACTATGAAAGTTAATAAGTATCTACACCGTCTCCTAGTTTCTTTTATTCTTCCTAGTTTTTTAATTGACAGCCCAGTCATAAAACTAGATTTTTCAAAATGTTTTCAACAAAGTCGAGAGTATTTAGGTGGCTCCCAGTTTTCGCGCCTCACAGCCTTTATCCACTGATTTCTGATTTCCGGACATTTTGGAAACCTATAACAAAATGTTTTATTTTAATTAATTGTTTAACCATGACACAACATGGTACAAATTGGTACAAATTATCATATATTTCAAGCCGCGAAAGCTTCAAAAAGATTAAAATTAATTATCGATAGAATACGTATCAAGCCGATTAAACGCGGAAAGGAATTAACAGTTCATATTTCACTTAATGTAGTATATGTAGGATATTACAAGAATATTATTAGATAAATATCGACCAAATATCGACAAAGTTTGAAACGTGCAGTGGTACTTCACTAGCAGGAAAACGTAAAACAATGCATTTATTTATCTTAAATTAATGCTTAAATTCATTACTAAATAACACTGCGTGATAGTTGTATGACTTCAAACATGTATATTCTTTAAGTGAAACGAATATTTAGCTTTGATTCTGGTTATTTTAGGTAAAAAACGCTAAAAAGACTTACGCATGAAATAATAATTCTGGATCTTTTACTCCCCCTTTCGTTGTTCTCGATGCACAATACACAGCACAACACGCCATAATGCCACTATGTATAACAATATTAAGTATTCACAGCGATATTTTGATCCAATTTGCTTTTTTAGTAAGACGGGTCGCAATGTTGTGACCGACTAGTCGGTCAAAGTGGACACAGAGTGCGAGGTTGCCAATCTTACAATAGCTCTCTCGCTTACTCTATGCGACGACCCGTGAAATAAAAAGAGAAACATGACAATGTGAACGTCGGAGCGGCAACGTCTCATGGGTCTGTCCAGTATGATGCTTCGTCTAAGGTGCAAATGGTAACTATGTGCACATTTTAAACCGCACTCCTCGATCGGACGTCCGAGAGTTCAAGATCGGCCCAAAGACACATTTGCGAATTAAGACCGAAGGTATGCACAGTATGGTCTAAATGTATTGTCCGCGTTATACGCGTCCGTAAGTCGCGATATAGTTCTAAGGTAAGGACGCGTCCGACCTTCGACCAAAGTATAATGAATGGACGGGCACTAACCACACAGCTTCCTTAAAAATAGCAAGTCAAAACAATCGAACCTGTGCTTTAATAAGTAATGAGGCGTTTTCCAAAAAAAAATAAAAGTTCTAAAATACTTACTAGATGGCGTAATAGTCCTATCGTTTTACCTGTCATTGTCATTTCTGTCGAAATATTTTATGTTAATTTTTTAAATCGTAAATTTTGGCTCCACACGTTTTGTATTTAGCCAGTGTCAACTATTGTAATATTTCAAATGAAGTCAAATACATAGTTACATTACTTGAAATTGTCTAAATACACATGTGGAGCGAAAAACCACGAGAAAAAAAAAAGAAACACGTACATTTTTTTGTCTTTCATGTCTTGACAGTGACAGCAAAAACCTCAAGGTACATCTAAGGCCATCTAGTGGGTACTTTTATTACCAGGATTTCTTTTTTTTTTTTTGGAAAACTCCTCATTAAAAGTTTGTACCTATACAATTGCCACAAAAAAGACTTAGCAGATAAATAATATCGTAATATATTGATTTTTATTTATTTTATACAATATGGATCCCCAACAGAAGTTAGATATTACATTAACATTATGAAACATAGACATCAAGCTGGGTGCATCGTCGTGCTCATGGAGGTTCGACTAGACTAAACTAAATTGAAATTTTTTTTTGCTGCTTATAGAGTACAAGTTATATATGAGTTTCTGGGGAGTGAAATGGAGAAGCTATAACCTCAGTAGTTTGTTTCATTTGCTCCCGTGAATTTAATTCTAGCTGTCCCTTAAGTCAACATACTTGATTACATTGACTGATCGTCTTGGGTACGCTGAAAAGTTACTCTCACTTAAGTTTGACATGGCAGCATCATGCCTTGAAGCTGTCATCTGTCAATGTCACCAATATGAAGCTGTCAAAACCAAGTTTTTTTCTCTCTTATGTTTTGGCTCCACAGGTTGTGTATTTAGCCAGTATTGTAATATTACAAGTGAAGTCAAATACTTCACAATTAAAATAAATCTCAGGCGTGGTCTAAGTCAAACAAAGTACGTCACGGTCAAGTCTACGTCATGCCCTAGTAAAGTGGAGACTTTACTAGAAGTTTATAATTATGGGATTTTGGAAACAACACGAAGAGTCACGTTTCACAATATTACACAATTCATCAACACTCGTGCACGACAAACAAATAACGGATAAAAATCCACCATTTTCAAATATTATTACTCGAAATAACACAAGTTTTGGAAAATAATACAATGACGTGACATGACTTCTTCACGTTCCCGCCGAAACTCCTAAACTAAGTTTTCATAGAACGGCCACTGACGGCAGTGCCACACACCGCAAGTAGGTCGAAACAGACATACGATCTTCATTAAGTTCTCTCTCAGTATTTTATTCAATTTACTTGTCTAGTCGTCCAATTAATATCATGTGACTGAGTGCGCGGCTACAAATAGATTTTCTGAATGTTAGCGGCCACTTACAACACTTTCCGAGCAAAGTAACGTTTAAAAAAAATAATGTTAAATTGTACTGGAATGTGTCAGCCGAAAGAACCGAAAGATCAATAAATCGAATCACCTTCAATATTCTGTATCGTTAAAAACATCTGTTACATTTATATTGAATATTGTTGTTTTGTTGATCATAAACAGTAATTAAAGCTGTTTAAATGTGCAGTGATTGCATATTATTGGGAAGTGCGTGTTTTATGTAAGAAACTTGTTTGCGGTGGTTGCGACAGTAGGTCAGTGGGCAAGTGATGTTTAATTGGTAATTCGGTAAGTAAATCTCCTTATATTTATGCTTATTTCTTCATAACATTGTGTTGAAGGTCTCAGGTGTGCCAACTTTTTATTAAAGCTGTGGTATTCACTTATAAAATAAAAAAGCTTTAGGTCATCTTAACAGGACTACATAGTTGTTTGCCCTGTACGAAAGACACAATCCTCGCCACCAAATATCTTCAAAATCACTTGATCAATTTTAATAATTAACATTTAAAAAAAAATTGTACTACTTGCCTTATAAATTTCATGACGTTCTGATCAACAATAAGCAAGTTACTATGAAATATGAAAAAGATCTACATGGACTCATAAAGATTCACTCACAGCCTTCTCTTCACATTTACGTATATTTTTTATCAACCCTCTAAGCAAATCTATCTGTCTATTGTAGTCAATGAGACAAAAGATCTTCATAAACTATAGATACAACATCTGCACGCCCAGAACGACAACAACCAGTTCACTCTTTGATGTCATTCAGCCATTTCTGTCTCAGCTGTCCTGTGCCCGTCTTCCAAAGAATTCTGCCCTAGAGGATTAACGGAAATTCATAAGGGGGATCTTCCTCGTATGTACGAGAGCCATTTACATGTGTTTACCATCTTCAACCACAGTGCCACTTAAAATCTGGTGGCCAAATGCCTAGACCAAAATAATTTTGTCGCCCATAAAAAATGAAATCCTTCTTTAAAATTAAATTAAATAAAAAAAAAACGATAAAATAAGGAAAAATTAAAAAACCGAAGTAAAAAATAAAATAAATAAAATAGAAATACTTATTATCAATGTAATGAATTCCTAATAATGAGTGTTTCCTCAAATTAATTTGTTAGTTGTTGATAAGATAAATTTTAATTAACTAGTTAACCAGCTTTTTTAAGAGCAGGAAACCGATTTTAGTAGCACATTCAATATTTTTAATGATTTAAAGTTATTATTTATTACCCAACTGCCAAAGAAGTAGTTAATGTTTTTTATTTATAGGCTGTCCTAACTAAGTAATGTAATAAATTCGAATGTAACTCTGTCTCTCTGTCTGTCTTGGTGTTTGACGCTACGGCTAAATGGCGGAACGGATCAAGCTGAATTTTTGCATAAATATAGCTTAAGGGTCAGAGACGGACATAGGCTACTTTTTCTTTGGTCCACGCGAACGAAGTCACCGGTTACAGCTAGTAAAAAATAATAGAGACAATAAGTGTTATTGGACACATTTTTAGTTATTAAGTTTACCTAGAATTACCTAGAAGTTTAAGGCTGGGTTACAGCATCTACAGTTAACTATAAACTACAGTCATAACTGCAGTTGAAACTCCCCTTAAGCAGAAATGTTTTGCACCATTTAACTTCTGGTCAAAATGATGTCATAACTTAACAGTAACATAAACTATGCAAGATCGGCAGGTTGAAGTAAATGTTATTAGTTAAAAACTGTCAAACAAAGCCTACTCAGTTAACTGTAACTATAACAATAAATATATGTTAAAAAAAAAAATTTAAAAAAAATAATATATAATATGTTGGTGCAACACATGCTGGCTACACTTCATGGTTAAGGTTGAAGTTGTAGTTAATTTAAACAATAACTGGGATAATGGTGCCACCCAGCCTTAGTTAGATTTAATAATTTTTTTAACCTGCCTGAAGCTAGATTGTAATTTTACTAAGAAATGCCTCTCTCAGCACTATTTTAATTACTTAAATAATGATTTGTCTACAAATAAATATTTTTAATTTTTAAATTTTATTTACTTAAATTTAAATTTTTAATAAATATTTAATTAATAATGATAAATGTAATATTTTGTTCCCTGAGGGCGTTATTTTGAATTTCATTATTACCCTCTGCGCAGGTCTATAATACAATTTATATAATATAATACAATACAATACAATATAGCTTTATTATACACCAAAAAGACTTAAAAATTAATGCACAATAATATAATAATTAATATTGTACTAAATTTCATTATTGCTGTGCTGCGTTTTTTTTTAAATGTTTGTATTTTTATTATTATGAATGCTTGCCCCACCTTAGTACATACGCAAGCGTACATCTGTATACGAACGCACACATGTAAATACCTCCCAGTGCAGTGCAGTTATAGATGCCTCCCGCTTCTAATACGCATAGAAAAAAAAAACTTGATATTTAAGTTTTGAGATTTCAAATCTAAAAACTCAAAATTTAAAATGAAATAAAATAAAATTAGTAATAAGTGCGAATTTCGCACATATATTATTATTATCCTTGTTTTTATTTTCTCGCAGGAGGTGTATTATTATTATTCCATTAATTTATTTTGTTTCTTAAATTTAGGTATTTTACGATATTAATATAAAAACATAAATGCTATAAAAACCTAAGCCTGGGTCCCGCCGGCAGCGAGACAGGGACCCTATTCTTGTGCGCTCGAGATTATCTCGGTGACTGTCTCTCTAATTTAAAATTTAATGGGAGTGAGTGAGAGAGAGATAAAAATATCATTTCTCCGAATAGGGGCCCAAGCTACCGGCGGCTAGGGCAGAGTGAGGAACTTCCAGACAATGCGCGCCGTGTCACGGATGGCCGCGCTCTGCATCTGGGCCTTCACCCAACCGTCTAGCGAGAGCCTCTTGAGATGTTGGTCGAGGCTCTTCGCTATAAGGCCGTTCACCGAAACGACTATCGGGACAATGATCGTCGAGTCAACATCCCACATGGCGGTAACCTCGTGAGCCAAGTCAAGGTACTTGCTGAGTTTGCCCTCGGCTTCACGAGGTTCTCGTCATCCGGGATGGTGATGTCGACGAGCGTTGCCGCCGGGCAATTGGACCGCCGGCACCGGCATTGGGACCGGTCAACTACCACGATATCAGGCTTATTGTACTATATCTACAATATAGGCAGTATATCTAGTCTATGGGCGACAATAGTCCAGGGCCCCTATTCGGAGACATGACATTTTATCTCGGTCACTGTCTCTCTAATTTAGAATTTAATGGGAGTGAGAGTGACCGAGATAAAATGTCATATCTCCGAATAGGGTCCCTGTTCGTGATAATAGAGCGTTTCCAATAGAGGAAAGCACGACCATTATCTAGCACTGGCGCTGGTGCGTACTTATAGTACTCGCCGTTAGCAAGATGCGAACGACCGGAAATTATATGCCTGAGTGACTCTCCGGGACGGTGGCATCCCCGACAAATGTCGACCGTACCGTCCTTCAGGATAGTATTATTATTAAAATCATTTAATCAGGCAAAAAATTTAACAATAAATTAGTCGACGTCAAAAAATAAAATAAAGTCATTTAGTCACAACCAATTTTACAATTTTCAATCCGGCATGGAAACTGCGACATGCCTATCGCAGCCATGCCGGATGTATGACCAATCAAGCCTAGTGGCGATCTTCGCCAAGACGGCATTGGAGCTGTGGGCTTATCCCGTAACTCTGAAAGCGAAAGAGGGACCGCGCATAGTGCGACTAAGTTGGTATTAGCGGGATGGCATGCTCTCGCAATCAGAATCACGAACGTTTCAAAGTTAGAGGATAAGCCCGCAGGACCACCGAAGGACGTGCAGCAGCGTCCTTTTAGTAAACAGGGAGCGTTCTGGTGTTGGTGTTTAATGTGTCAAACATCCAGACAGAGAGACAAAGTTACTTCCTATATTTCGCTAGATGGCGTTGATCTATTTTTGAGCCCGCTGGCCCTCACCCTGCGCACTAAAACTCGCACCGCTTGCGCTTGCAAACATGGCCGAAGCACTTCAAACGCGGGGCAGCCGCAACGCCGCCCGAAACGCATAAAGCATGAACGTATAAACGTGTAAGAACGTATGAGTAGAGTATACTCAATACTCAATTCATTTATTGCAAACATTACGTGTGGAATACATGCAGATCTTAACTAGCATATTTTAAATAGGTAAATCATAATGACCCTGATTGGGTATGGCAATATCGTGCGGAGAACGGGAACAAAGCTGTCTTCGTCTTGGGCGACCTTGAATCGCTCGCTGCACTCGGGATTTAAGACTAGAAAGTCTATAACTTAACTCTAGAATCCTTCGTTTCGCTCGGGATTCAATATGTCCCCCGTGAAATAAGATACTGCTTTATCCCCTTGGTGCATAACCTAATATTTTGTGTTCTTTGCGTTTGCTTTATTAAAACAAAATTGACAAAAACTGTTAAATTTCGCAAAAGGCACGGACTCCGGGGTCCGTGCTTGGTCCGTGTCAATTTTGTTTTAATAAAACGGGAATACTCACGTTAAATTGAGTCGGTTATTCCGACTATAGTTTCGATCACATTCGGTGATCTTTAACCGACTCAATTTAACGTGAGTATTCCCGTTTTATTAAAACAAAATGTATCACAACCACGTCAGTTTTAATAGTAAAAGCTTTTGTCAACTAACACTTAATTTAAAAAAAAAACTACTCTCTTGCAAGTTTTTATTTATTTAAGCATGCTAGATGCTTTCTCGCTTGCTCAATTATTATAGTTAATATACTTAAATAGAATTAATAATTAAATTAAAATTCTTTTATTGTTTTTATAAAGTAAACATTGCAAAAACGTTTTCGCACATCACTCTGGATTTAAAGGAATCCAAAGACACCTCACTAGTCAAAATCGGTCAAGCCATTTGGGCTGCAGGAGGTAATATAGGAACACACAAACATGCGTACGTACTTACATAAATAATACATTATACTAAGCATGATCCCAAAGCCGTGGTAACTCAGTGGGAGCAAGCTCGCCCCACATTCGTGGTGTCGCGGGTCGAACCCGGGCGGGCCCGTACCAATGAGTTCTTTGGAACTTACGTATGGATATACCACTGGCTTTTCGGTGACAAGAAATTCGATGGCGTATGTGAATCCGTCAACTCGCACTGGGCCAGCGTGGTGGATATGGCCTAATCACCCTTCGAGGGTAGGCCGATCAGCAGCGGGATGTTTAAAGGCTGATGCAGAAGCATGATCCTCCTTCGGCAGTTGGCTAAAACGTATCCTAATCCTAACATATATTATAAATGCGAATGTAACTCGTATCTGTCTGGGCGTTTGTCGCGTTATCACGGCTAAACGGATTAACGGATCGACCTGAAAGTTTGCATAGATATAGCTTCAGGGTAGGGGAATAGTATTATTTTTTTATTGGTCCTTGCGGACGAATTCGCGGGTAACAGCTAGTCTTACCACAAAAGATCCTTTTTTTTATCCGACTGCCAAAGTAGGACCGACTATTTTTAGGGTGTATGTAAGTAATATTACTTCGCGTATCCTGCAAAGCTTGACCGATTTTATCAAGTGAGGTGATATTGGATTTCAGTGCAGTTCAGGATTCCTCTTTACGTCCAGATTGACATATCCCCACAGACCACACTAGATACCGCATTACGAGATTCGTTGTTCCTACAAAAAGTCACGTCAGTTAGAGGCGCGGCGCGGGTCGCGGGAAGTGCGACCGAGCGTTCTCATTGGCTATCTCAAGGTTACGCCTACTCGCGCCTAACAATCAACCAATCAGAGTAATTTCTTATAAGTGTATTTAGACTGATGCGTGGTGCGCTTCGAGCGTCCTGAATGCAGAATCTAGGGTGTGATCTGTGCATATCCCACATAACCCGGCTGCACCTCAAAGCAGTCGGGTATCTTGTGAAGATTTCCTCCAATCAAAAAAATATGTCTACATTTGACATTTCAAAATGGACACATTGTAAAGACCTATAATGCCAAAGTATTAGGGACAACTCGTATCTTGTGAAGATTTCCCCCAACCACAAAAAAAAAGTCTACATTTTGCAGTTGGGGCATTGTTTTTTTTTTTAATAACATGTTATTGTTACCGTTTTGGTATGGTGCGCATTAAAATGTCAACAGTGGGGACAACATTTCAAAATAGTGATATTGTAAAGACCTATAATGCCAAAGTATTAGGGACAATTCCGTGGGATATAGATAGATAAATTGATAAGACCGTGCTATCAATGTCAGTTTTTAACAGATAAAGCGACCTTGAGATTACAGTATTGCTAATCTACTAGAATTTTACTTTGATGTCACTGTGAGTCAGAAATGTCTATTAAAAATTTGTTATTAATTTTTTGTGCGTGTCGATTTCGTAACGAAAAAATTCAAATTCAAAAATTGAAGCAAAAATCAATGTGTGGAAAAAAATAAGTACTGTTCCATTGCCAATGTTTGTAGCAATTTTCATGTTATTATTTATTAGTTTAGCATACAAAAAAAAATTAAAAAAATTGCTTTAAAACATTGGAATACCCCCAAATACTGAAAAGTTTGTTAACTTTGACGACGGATTAAGTCTATTGCTGTCTTTGTCATTTGCTTAGTGCCAGACAAAGGCAGTATTAGAATTAACCTGTTGTCAAAGTTAACAAGCGTTTCAGTATTCGGGGAATAGTTATGCTAAAGATAACGGACTGTTTATTTTATTTTAAATCAGTTTTTATGCACTCACGACGATTAATTGAACTGTAATTGGCAATAAAGCAAGACAAGTTGAATTTGGTGCGCTGGACGAAAGTGTAATTAATTTGATATGTGTATTTGACATGGCAACCCTACCGTGAGCATGCTACGACACGCACTTGCCATTTGTTAACTCTAAACAATACCTTATCCTATAATTAAAAATTCAATTTCAGATAAGAGGTTCCTATTAAATTTGTTAAAAAAACAGTATGTAGTAATTATTATAGTTAATTAATTAATTATGAGTCTTGATACTTGAAATAAAATTCTTATCGTCTCGAAATCACTATCGTCGCATTTCTTATCAGCTCTTAGACGTCCACTACTGGACGAAGCCCCCCCCCGCCCCCCCTATTGGGGAAAGTTTGCCATAATCCCCTTGACCCGCTTGACAGGCGGCTTGGATATCGCAGAATGTTCACCGTTTACTTAGAGGTCGCTGCTGCCCGTCCTTCGGTGTTATGGTCGCAATTTATTAAGAGGACGCTGCTGCCCGCCCTCCGGTGGTTCTGGTCCCAGTTTTAGTACATATCCGGACAGATACGAAGTCATAAAGCTTCCACCATTTCGGTACGGTACGCTAAAAAACTACAGTTTTTTTTCAAGTTCTGCTTGATCGATGTTGTATGAAAATGAGGAACGTCTGTAATCGCAAACAAGACTTGCCATGGTCGGGCAACGTAACTTCTTTGTTATTGGTCACTGATTTCAACAGCCTTCAATTTTTTCACATGTTTCCACTGTTACTGAGCGTAAAGATTTAACATCTGATATCTCGGGTACTGCGGCAGCTCCATCTGTGGGCAGCTCATACCACATGTAGCTCGGACCCACAAATCACACTAGATTCCGCATTACGAGAGTCGTTGTTCCTACAAAAGTCACCAAAGTTTGAGGAAGGCGCGGGTCGCGGGGAGTGCGACCAAGCGTTCTCATTGGCTATTTCAAAGTTACGCCTACTCGCGCCTAACAATCAACCAATAGCAGTAATTTCTTATAAGTGTATTTAGACTGATGCGTGGTGCCCTTCGAACGTCATGAATGCAGAATCTGTGTGATCGGTGCTCGGACCACAGTGCGAATCGCCCTGAGTGCTCTAAATTAATTGGCTCTTTCGCACCGCGGTACGAATCGCCTACGGTTTTTCTAATACTGGGTCCATTTACCCGCGGTACCTATGAATTGACGTTCGGTTATTCGGACCACCACCAAAAAATTTCAATAAAATATGGCGAATTTTAAAAAATATTACTGGCGCGTAGAAATATGGTTACTCATATGATTAATAAAAATCATACTTATGTTTCATGGTATATTGTAGTTTAAATCAGGGTGACGAGCGCATTGCATTGCCGCGCAGTACAGTAACTTTATTTTTACGGATCATTTCAATTGATTTCCAAATTCCAAATGGAAGCAAATTTGCCAGTTGATGCAGAGACTTCGTCGCTTCGGTCACTGAGTGAATCATTTCACTATACGGCTGTTTTGTCGACTTGAAGCATTATTATATATAACCTTAGAAATGTTAAAAACAGGAAATATTTTTTTTTATTATCAAATAATTGACCGAGCGAAGGTCTCAGAGTTTACTGGGACAAATCGGCATTTGTATGTATGTTTGTATGTTTGTGTGTATATTTGTAACTGTAACTGTAACTCATATATAGCCGTCTCTTTCACACGAAGTCAGGTCAGGTCATGTATAGCCAATTTAAGACAGCGGTATACTCTATTCTTAAAGCTGGGTCCGAAAAAACGGAATCTAAAGACATACCTATCTGGTATAGCTCGGAAAATAGCCGCCTCGTTCGAATGTGGAGTACGGAACCCTAAAAATGAAAACGGTGTGCAAGTTATCATCGGACAAATACACACTTCGCTTTGCTCGGTAAATTATGGTAAACAGTTTTGTTTTATCATTCGCCCGCATCGCAAAAAGTGTGCAGTGTTACGCGAATAGCATTAGCACGTAAAATGTAATTTTTTATCATTAGTACTGTAACACGAGCTGTCGTCCATCGGCCTCGAGACACTGAGTAGAAAATCCTACAGAAAAACAGTTCCTTACAGATGGTTTTATTCTGCGACGCAGTTCATAATGAATAGGGTGGATTTCCAGGACAAACATTTGTGTGATGAACATGGATGTTTGTTTTTTGACTGGGTGTTTCTATGTATTCTATGTATGTATTTACAAAGAAAAAAGTATTTATGTATTCTATCAGTTATCTGATTCCCATAGTACAAGCTTGCTTAGTTTGGGGCTAGATGGCGCTGTGTGAAAAACGTCCACCAATATTTATTTTATTTATTTATTTATATGAATAAAAGCGCTGATGGGAGAATTGGTATTAGTCTCAGTAGTTCCTTTAGCTCCTTTGAAGGAACTGCAGGGCCAAAAAAGGCTCAGTAGTTCCTCTTATAATAGTGGCTTGTTAGTAGTGCGCCTGCCTTATGAGCAGGAAGTCCCGGTTGGGTTCGATGCCCGGCTTGGAGGATGTTTGATTTATGAAGTTAAATATCTGTTCTGGGTGTAAGTTGTCTGTTTATTTGTTTTTGTTCCATGACATCCCCGACAGAGGAGATAGACTAACCTCGGGATTCTGAAACGTTTGTTAACTTTGACGACAGATTAATTCTAATGCTGCCGTTGTCTCGCACTAAGCAAATAACAATGACAGCAATAGACTTACTCTGTTGTCAAAGTTAACAAACGTTTCAGAATCCCGAGGTAAGTCGGTAGTTATGAGAGTGAAGCTTTTGAATTCGATGAACGTCTAATATAAATAAGATGACATGATTATGTAGTTGGTGACCAAAAAGAGATTTCAATTAAAAAAAATATGATCACGTTCATTATGATCGAGTGGTTCAAACCATACTTTCACCCAATCTCTTATCTCTCATAATCCTAAACGCTTTCTCGATTCGGCGTTTCATATCAGTGTGGTAATAGGTAATTAGTGTGTGACGATAAAACTAACATATTAAATTGCACACTTGCACTCATGCAACACGCACATTCGGAACTATTGTCAGAATGTGTCGCCAATGTAATGAAATCCTTGCCTCCAAAAGAGACATTGATATGTTCCATCTCCGTTTCAATGGCAATTAAAGTTGTCATTAAAATGTAATTTAAAAACTATTTGTCAGACTTTATTTGGAGAATTAATATCCATCCTTTTTCTAATGTATACTAAGTATATGTAACTCACTGGTTTAAGAACTATATGTTAATTAATAATCATAATATAACCAATACCACATATTTTATCAAATTCCATACCCACTTCTGTAGTGGTAGTTTATTCAGATTCATTTAATGTAACGCAACTAGGCATAAATAGTTTTAGAATGTGATATACAGATCTATAAAATGTAACCTAAATAATAATCTTAAAATTATTGCATTCTGTTTTGTTATAAATTGGTATAGGACACAGATGAACCAGATACCTCGTCACTCGGGTTTTGGTCCGATCAAAAGTCGCCACAGTTTGAGGAAAGCAAGGGGTGCGCGGAGCGTGACAAATTATTCCCATTGGCTATCATCAAGGTTACGCCCACCACTGTACCGAGTTAGTACGTTCCGTAGTGATGGGGTAAGCAGTAGGCTGTGGCAGTAGGACAACATTATTAATCGGTACTTACCTAAGTTGCGAACACTTGGGTCGACTGCCGATGTCATAGTAATCGCACTCACTCAACTCACTAACATAACATTACTACACAACAGCATTAAAGTACTAATTCTTCCTCAGTGTCGTGCACTCGCGGATTTTTCGAGATCGAGCTGTAAAGTCGAATGTTTTTTTTCGAGGTCCCTGCTTTCTTTGCGCGTTTCAATAGAATGTGTTATTCTAAAATGTGACCTTTTCTCGAGATCACGCGTTTTGTTAGGTCCGAAAAATAATGTTAGTTTACCCAGAATCAACTCAGTTACTTCAATTCATCATCTAAAAATCTATTTAGCCGGGAATCGAAATTAACAACTGAATCATACACCTAATAAAATTGAAATACTTACGACGTATACTATAGTCTACTGACAAAATTATTGCCAACTATTATTAATAAACGCCATTATTGTTTACCAGAAAAACGCGGGCGAAGCCGCGGGCAGAAGCTAGTAACGGATAAAAACTTCAAACATCCTACGCACCTACGGAACCCTACTAAGCATGGCCCGACATGCTCTTAACAAGTTATTTTCTCTAGTCTCACCACAGTCTCACGCACATGCTAGATGCTGCCGGTCGATTCTATCGTGATTTCGTTGCTTGTCGAGTTTAGTCCAAGCAGAAGGTCCCGAGTGCACAGTTTAGTTAGTTAGAATTCATCAGTGTTCGAATCCCTTTACGGTATGGTGAAAATCGAAAATGCAATTCTGCGTTTTGTTTAATGAGTCACAACACTACTTTCACCAGAAAGGGACAACTGCATGGGATATCCGCAATGAGGAAAAGGGATAAGTGACGACGTGTCCATTATACACTGAGCTCAGCTATGTCTTGTAAAACTGAATTATTTTACTTACCGATGAAAAGTTATTCCGTCTTTTTGTAGTTTGAGTGCGCGGATGACTTTCCACACAATTTCACTGCACAGATAGTCATTTTTGTTTACTGTTGGTTGTCAGGAAAATAAAACAACCGTTTTATTTTGTAAGCCGCACGCACGCACGCACAGCTCTGGCACTTGGTCGGAACTGAGGTTCAATGTTTGGGGCGGCGTCTTATATAAGTCTTATAAAACTTATGTGTTGCGCGCTAGGCTCGTCCTAGACTAGGTATCTAGTTCTATTCATCTGTGGTATAGGATTACTTGAATGTCCTTATCAATTAAAGCACTGCCTATTATATTTACTCGTTGTTTTTTATTTGACGAAATTAGTATTTTTTCACACGTGACAGGATAGTAACAATTTTCACTGACATCGCATAATTTAAAATATCTACGAAAGAAACGAGGATGATATTGTGTGCAAGTAAGAGGTTTCAAACCAACATGTTCATATATAAATAAATAGTCGCACTTATGCACCGAGACGATATCTGCCAATCGGAGACGGTCTCTGATCGGCAGATATCGTCTCGTTTGCGAACATTTGGGGTTCGGCCTGCAAGACTGGGAACGGTAATATAAACACGCTACAATGCATATAGTTGCTGATTTCCGTTTTTCAACGGATAGCGGTGCTTTATATCTGCCGAAACGCTCAGCGAGCTATAGAAAGAGCTATGCATGGCGATTCTCTGCGGGATCATATCTCGAACGAAGTTATTCGTCAGATAACCAAAGTCACATAGCTCAGCGTATAAGCAAGCTGAAGTGGCAGTGGGCTGGCCATATAAGACCGATAACCAGGTAGACTAGAGTGTAGACCACGAAATGGCAAACGTAACGTGGTCACTAGAATACGGCGTCGGTATCCCCTGCCTGTAATAAGAGCCCAATAACACCTCTGAGCTCGGGGGTGGTTAGAGGTGGGTCTCTAACCATTTACCTAAGCGATCCTGGCGAGGACGACAGCGTGGAGTGGCGGACGCTGCTGTATGCTTAGGCGTCTCAGGACAGCTGGTAGCTGGCCCGGGAGGAGCTAAAGCGTGGTGTTCGATCCGAATCCGATGCATTCCCTTGGTGATCCCGGAGCCCTCGGTCAAGCACCAAGACAGGCCACCGGGGGGGTTTTAGTGGGTATAATCCCACATAACCCTGCTGCACTCTATAGCAGTCGGGTATCTTGTGAAGATTCCCCTTGTCAAAAAAAACGACTTCCTGAAACTCGATGTAGTAACGATATACGTACGACATTTTACATTACGTTTGGAAGCGAAAAGCCGAAGATCGGAATAAATGGCGAGCTTTAGGAGAGGCTTAAGTCAAGCATTGGACTATGCTAGGCTGATTATCATGATTATGAACGGATAGCACTAATCGAAACCCGCTTCCAACCGCTTGCCGTCTAACATCTCAAAAAAAAATATCTCAAATCTCATAATTATGGCTAAGCAGTGAGCTATTTCTCTGTCCGATTTCATAATCTGTGCTTGTAGTACATTTATCAAGCATACGATATATTACACACACACACTATTACACTATGACTGCCAATATTTTATACATATATACTTAATACATACTCTATGGCATTATGTACACCGTTTTAACTAAGGTCGACGCCGCACCACAACATATATACACTTTAATAAAATTATAAACATAATGTAAAATATATATTTTCGGTACCTACAGGCGTCCAACGCGTGCGAGAAGGCGAGAGTGGTGGTCAGTTTCGCACTCCTTAGGTTAGATGTTAGATGAGACTGACATCAAGAGTCCTTCACATGCAATCTTTACGTTCACCTATCACTGCCCTGCGGTTTCACCCGCTATACCATAGGAATAGTATATTTTCCCGGGGAAAAAAATACATGCCAAGTGTTAGTTCAGAGTATAAGCTACCTCCATAGCAAAATTTCATCCAAATCCGTTTAGCCGTTACGGAGTTGAGTGGGAACAAACACACACCTAAATGGAAAAGTGTGTATAAGTATATTATAGTGTGATTATCTCCATAACGCGAAACCTTAGGACATTCTGTTAGTTGACAATTTTTTTTGTCTATATGTTTCCAATCCAAATATAGGAGTTCCATTGCGCAATGCGTTATTAAAAAAAAAAAATGGCAGATTGTCTCAATACCAAAAACATCGCAGTCGCGAGATATCAGTTCGGTGGCGCAACCGTAGTACTTAGCAGGGTTTTTTTTAAAATTATTTAATTGCGAGACAAGTAAGTCGCTCACCTGCCCATAACAGTTCAGTGCCACCTAGAATTTTGAAACTGCGCTCGTCACCCTGAGATATTATATGTTAAATCTCTATGTGCCCAGTAATTACGCTGGAAACGGTGCCCTTCAATACGGAACACAATAATGTTTGCACACTACTTCTTGGCGGTTAATTTACTGGATAAAGTGTGGTACTTCCCCACGCGGAGTCTGCAGAAGAGCCCTACCACTGAACAAAATAACATTTAAATATACAAATTTGTTACCCTCTACGTTTTCCTTTACTAATGATACGTGTTTCACTTCATAAATTGGTTCAGCTGAAACATGAAACCGGAAAGAGTTGGTATTTCCATCATTTCGACTTGTACTCTTATTTAATCTGTGTCTAGGACCTGTTGTGGACCGGAAAGCATTACCAATTACGCTCTATTCATCACCGCAACGTTTCGTCGAATTAGATCGGGTAAATTGGTTGTTGTTAACTATTTATGGTAATTAGGTATTTTTTGTTCGTCATTGTGAATCAACATCACTTTTTAGAGTTACACTGGTGGCGTCGACGGTAATTCATCTGTGGTTGACTTAGACCTAAATTGGGTACTTTTTGTTAGTCATTGTGAATCAACATCACTTTTTAGAGTTACTCTGGTGGCGTCGACGGTAATTCATCTGTGGTTGACTTAGACCTAAATTGGGTACTTTTTGTTAGTCATTGTGAATCAACATCACTTTTTAGAGTTACTCTGGTGGCGTCGACGGTAATTCATCTGTGGTTGACTTAGACCTAAATTGGGTACTTTTTGTTAGTAATTGTGAATCAACATCACTTTTTAGAGTTACACTGGTGGCGTCGACGGTAATTCATCTGTGGTTGACTTAGACCTAAATTGGGTACTTTTTGTTAGTCATTGCGAATCAACATCACTTTTTAGAGTTACACTGGTGGCGTCGACGGTAATTCATCTGTGGTTGACTTAGACCTAAATTGGGTACTTTTTGTTAGTTATTGTGAATCAACATCACTTTTTAGAGTTACAGAACTAAATTGAAGGTATGAAATGGCTCTAAAAAATGGTTTTACTGTAACTTGTTCCGTTTTCATCCCAATAGATATCATCCCATGACGTCATTTTCTTAAATCAACCCACTTTCTATGGTGTAACTTTGAAAGCTTATATCTTGGAAACGTGATGCTGGAGTAGATTTTGTTTCATACAAACCTTGTTCGTATTAGTGTCAGTTATCGATTCATATAGGTTTTATGAGTGGTCGCTATTTTGAAGAAAAAACAAGATTTTCGGACAGTAGTGTAGGCCAAACTATTCAAACCCCTTTGCTCGATATGTAAACAAGAAGGGATTGCATAAGGTACGAGTGTAAAAGGACATCACTCACGCTGGTCACGTCTTGTCTGTTTCACCGAGCATTGTCCAGGTGCTGTCACCGAGGTCAAGGCTCGGAGGACCATAAAGATCTGACCACATCCAATCTAGTTGCAGTCCACGTCCGGAACAGTGTGGCCCGAGTCTTAATAGCTCGCTCTCCTAATTAGGCTATCTTGAACAGATTTTATTTTTTTTAAATAAAATGTAAACATTACATACATGACATTAAATTACTCCCCTTAGAAAAGGGGTCCATTGCTATAATCCCACGCATTTACTAAGAGGACGTTGCTGCCCGTCCTCCGTTGGTTCTGGTCGCAGTTATTAGACATAGCCATGTAAAAAAAACGCAAACGGAAATTAAAATAATAAACTGTGACGAGTATCTTTAGAATAACAATTTAAGTAATCGACGGGTCCTCATAATTTTTTTATTTAATTACTAATTTCGGCCAGTAATAGTGACTAAGTGAAGTGTGGCGCATGTGCATCAATAAAATGGGTCATCGCTTTGTACTGTGGTGTCATAGCTAGTATATAATAGTTCAATGGCTGAACTGGCGGTCAATGACTGGCGACCGTTTTTTCTATGCATCTTACACAAACAAAAAAGTTCTAAATTATGCAGACCACAAAAAGTAACGTTAGATTTTAGTATCCGATGTTTAAAATACACAAAAATCAGAATTCCCGTTATTGGGAATCTAGTATACAACATTCTTAAGCCGCGTTTTGGACCCAAGCGGGCAAAGCGGCGAGCGCAAACCTTCGGAACGGCTTCTTTGTTTCGCCAAGCTCAGGCACAAGTTTTTTTAAATAGCTGACAGTCTGGACTTTCTAAGAATTACGTAGAAAACTAAAGAATATGCCGTTATAATGTATGTTTTGCAGTGTCGAGAACGAGGTATAAGTTTAAAATTTAAAAAAAAAATGATTTGTTTCAGATCACAAGCAAGCGCGCTATGGAACCAATCTAGTCAGACAAACATGAAACAGCGCCATCTGCCGTGAGCTACGTGCTAAAAATGATTTTAACGCCATCTGTTGACTGAACGCGATGCCACGAATAAAATATGGCTCTCTGGCACGGGTCATCGTTATATTATGCCTGTTCTGTCTATTACTGCAGATTATGTTATCCGCTTCGAGCGCGGGTATGTATCGAGAAGGTATGTTATACTTTTAAAAGTCGCTTTTAAACTACAAAGCGGGCTCTCGCTTGAGCATTTAAAAAAAATTAAGAATCATCCAATTATGTTCGAAAAACATTTTCTTGTTATAAAGACAGTTATGATGCTTAACACGCGATACTTAAATTATGAATTCAATTTATGACCGCTTTGACACAATGCGTGTTAATGCAATCAATTATTTTTTTAATTATAAAAATGCTGAGTGATATTCAAAAATGTTTTTGCTACATTTTCTTTATTACAGTACAATAGTTTATGTTTTAAGTATCGTTTTAGTTTTATTTTCTTATTTAATCTATACATTTTAGATATAATTATAATAACTGAGCATGAAAAAATATCTTATCGTTCATTCAAATAAATGCAAACTCGTTTGGATCAATATGAGAATTAGTTTGAGACAACAAAAAAAATAAGAAAGTAACATCTTAGGCCCGACGCCCACTGAAGAGCCGAGGCAGCGGTCGTGGAAAAGGGGTGTCCTGCTGGGTTTTTCGCGTCTGTCCTAAACTCTATTGAATGAGGTACAATTTTGAACCTACGGTAAACCGGGAACAGTCATCAACATCGGCAAAATAAATGTCAAACTTTTGGAAAAAAACTAAAAATACCCTGGTCAAATCACCGTAGATATATACTAGACAACATTTAAATAAACATAAAAAAACTTACAAACTACCATACATGCGTTGTGTGTGGTATGAACTATATATATATTTTATTTTTTTATCTTACACCATGTTTATAAAAAAACATACAATTTGTATACATGAATAACATAAGTTTTATTATAATAAATTAATATATCCCGTGACAAAATGTAACCAGACATGGATTAAAAACTTAAAATTGAATTATTATGGAACATGGAACAAACCTAAGTTAGCATACATTATCGAAAAAAAAAAACCCTAAATCTAAATTAAAAATTGAAATTAAAAATTAAAAATAATATAAATTATTCTGAGTTTTATAATAATATTTTAACATAATTAAAATATAAAAACAAAAAACTGCTGTCAAGCAGCAACTTTTAAATGTTTAGAAATTTATTAATAACCTAAAAAAAATATCTGACAATCCCAATATAAATTATTCGGGGTTTGTAGAAATATTTCGTTATTATTTTATTAAAATGTAAAAATAAAAAACTGCTATCAAGCAGCAACTTTAAAATTTTTAGAAATGTATTAATAACCTAAAAAAGGTATCTGACGTTTGTCAGAGAAATTATATACTACAAAAAACCCGATAACAGTTGACTGTCACGGCCGGTTGTACGCGCGCCTCCACTTCCGACTCTTCAGTGGGCGTTGGGCCTTAGAGTTTTAGAAATGACATTATTTCATAGTTATTGACGCTAATATTTCGACTTGGTTACTAAAAGTTTAAGAAGTTAAATCTTTCGTATTTTTATTAGACTTTTCATTTCAGATTTTAATCCAAACATTGATGTAGAGTTGAAGTTTTTGTTAGTTAAGCTGACTCGACGGGGTGACGAAGGTTTTACATGTAAAATTTAATTTTAAATGTTTTTTTGGGGTTCGCACAACGTTAATTGGAGTTTGTACTTGCACGAACTTCTCACTTTTAGGGACTTTATATTGGGAGCGCCACGGGCGCATGGACGGTGCGCTTGAGACAAAAATGTGTGGAGCTCTATGGTGTCTCTCTTTTCTGGTACAGTTCTCCGTCCGCGCGCCCAGGGAACTTGCTATTCCACGTCCCTTAAATATTACTATGAAAACTGACTTGGTTTTGACACATTTTATTTTAATAAAACGGGAAAACTCACGTTAAATTGAGTCGGTTATTCTGACTATAGTTTCAATCACATTGGATCACCATTATCAAGGCAAGCCTAGGTCGCGCGCTAGTCACGCTTAGCATTCCTTGATAAAGGTTACCAAATTTGGTCGAAACTATAGTCGGAATTATCGACTCAATTTAACGTGAGTATTTCCGTTTTAGTAAAACAAAATGTCCCTTAAATTCATACTTTTAAGGAACAAACGAGTAGGCTCTTACTTTATTGATACTTACTTCATTCAGCACCAAATATCTTATAAAATGCTTGTAAAATTAGGTAAATTTGTAAAACAAACAATAAACATTACGATGTAATCTAGTTATGTATTTAAAATATTCATTAGCTTGAAACACAGATTACCCCAATACATTCCGTAGTCAGGGTGATCGAAACGCACCACGCATCGGTACAACAGAACCTATACAAATTTGCTCATTGCCTGCTTTATCATAGTCAATGGGCTATAATGTCTTATAGCAAATACACACATAATTTCGTCTTTGACGAATCGGTAATAACGATTCCCTAAATAATAATAGATAATAATAGAGGTTCACATTTCTACACCGCATCGTGATTTTATACTATTCGCCAAAACTATTAAACAACCGTTTCGTGATTAATAACGATCCAAAGAAGTCGTATAGAGATGTTCACATTTTGCACAGGCGCACACCGCACAGAAATAATGAAATAGACGTTCACATTTCTAAACCGAATCGTAATTTTATACTATTCGTCAAAACGATTAAACAACCGTTTCGTGATTAATAACGATCCAAAGAAGTCTTATAGATGTTCACATTTCGCACAGACGTACAGAAATCGAAAAAAAAAAACGATTCGCCAAAGGGTCAAAATACTAATAGGTAACATTTTACCCAGCAAAGAGATGATTCGGAGCGACGATTCATCATTAACTTTTTCATCATAAGTAATTTTTTTTTTCTTTTTTTTTTTTGCCGTAAGTATTCGTGATTTTGTCACTGAAAAAATTTAGTACGAATCGTAATAAATCGCGATCCGGAAATAATAATATGACGATATATGAATGAGCCGTTCGCCCTCAAATTCGCAAACCGCCCTCAAGCTTCGCAAACTTTTCAGAGTTTTGGACTAAACATTACTCCTAATGCGGTATCTGTAACGGGTAATCTGTGGCTTGACACTAAAGTTCGCATGTCATAATTATTAGTCTATTTAGTACATGAAAACGCGCCCCACCCTTTCTCCCACTCGCTTATAGTTGAACAGTGTTCTGCTCTTGTTTAGCGAATTAACAAAACTGTATGAGCACATTTTTAAGCAAAAAAACATTTAAATTTGAGTTGATTTATTTGAAGAATAAGGGGTCATCCATTAATCACACGAGGATTTAGCAAGTTTTTGACCCCTCCCCCATTCCCCTCTGGTGATGATTCGTGTTGAGATTTTAGACTAACCGATCCCGCCCTACCCAAAATCACGTGTATTTTTCTGGTACAAAGTATCTTAAAATTTTTCAGTATTATATCTTTAAATACAGGTATACTATCAGCTTCTAGACATCCACTACAAGACGAAGCCTCTCCCATATTGGAAATAATAATACCGGTATAAACTGTCTCAATACACCCCCCTCCTTCTCACCCCTTAGTGATATTTCGTGAGGTGCGAAATCGCGTGATTAGTGGACGACCCCTTAGATATAGTACGATTTACACACTATACATATATAGTTATATAGATGTTATATAGATACACTTTATACGATTCGAAATAAGGTAGGATGCATTTTCGTATATTTAGCTGTCTAATATAATCTAACAATAGTTTTTAAGCTGTGCCTCACATTTTCAGATAACCCGGGATATTCGGTCTTACGTTCTAACCGTGTAGTCACAGTCGAAGGTTTCTTTCTTACTATTATTTTTTTATTTAATGTGTCGTCTTTCATGTGATTTTTTGCTTTAAAATTCTGTTGGCGGTTTTCGTTAAGAGATAGCGCCACCAGTAATATTAGAAATGTCTCTAAATACATTTATTTTGATGTTTTGCTAATTTTCAATTTTAATATGTTTTTTTGAGACAACATAATTAATCGTAACTGTATTCTGGCCAGCCCCGAGTCCGATAAAGCTAAAGTTTTGTGTACGTTAGTGGATTTAGGTCTAAAAAGATAATTTTGATTTTTTATTTATTTAGTATTTAGTATGTATATTTTTTGGTACCGTGTGAATCACAGGGCGATGTGGTCGCTGAGCGACAAAGCCCTTTAAATAAATTAAAAAAAAACAATAATCGTTTAAAATTTTTGGTGGGGATGCTTTGACTCTTTACCTTGAACAAGAGTTCGAATGTTGTGCGGTGGACTTGAAATGTGTCGTCAAATTTTGCAATATTGCGCTATCTGTTTATTATCAAATTAAAATTATTTTAACTTCCGTATTTATAAACAGTTTTTAGTATTATTTTGTCCTCGATCGACTCTATTTATAACCATTATTTATGAGGCAATAAATAACAGTTATCTTGCTGATTATCGCCGTCCTTTTCTCTTATACTGAAATTGAGAGAGATTAAGATTTAAAAAGAAACATTACAAAAATAAAATATTTTTAATAGTTTTGGTTAGCTTAATTTTGAGAAAGTTAAATTTATAATTTCATTTGATTATAGTTTTCCATTTTCCAGATTCTTCCACAATAATGGAGAATACATCCAATTATGCGGAAGGTTTTATTTTTTATTTTTGGGATTTTTTCTTTGTATTTGTCCTATATGTGTATTTGTCTCATGTGTCATGTGTCGTCGTTTTATTTATTTAATGAAATTAAAATTGCAAAAAATATTTTTTTAACTGTTCGTTTAAGTGTATGTTATTTAACGAGTTCATTGCTATTTATATTGAGACTTGCAGCACTTTTGCAACTTGCAGCAATTTTCTCAAACCTGCGTCTCCCGGCATAGACCTTCATACCGTCATAGAAAAATTATACGAGAAGAATGACAATTTTATACAAAAAAATGTACTCCGAAAAAACAGCATAAAACTAATAGATGGCACTTACATATTTAGTAAGCTAATGTTCAAACCTTTATAAAAGCCGATGATAATATGGTTAATATAGAAACATATTGGTATATTTAGTTTAGCTCAAATTAGTTTGCAATATACGACGTAAATGACGTACGACGTATGAGTATGCAAACTGAAGTGGCAATGGGCAGGCCACATCACTCGAGGAACCGATAACCGATGGGGAAGAAAGGTTCTTAAGTGGCGACCACAAAATGGAAGACGAAGCGTAGGCAGGCCTCCCACTAGACCGTCGACATTGTGAAATTCGCGGGCAAACGGTGGATGCAAGTGACACGTTGTCGGTCGGTGTGGCGGTCTAAGGGGGAGGCATATGTTCAGCAGTGGACGTCTTCTGGCTGTTAATGTATATGGCGTAAAAAATGTTTGTCTTAATATAATGTTTTCTTGAGAACGTGTTTTGCATATAAAATGTAAAATTAATTATTTTATTGATATTACTAATGCAAAAATATTCTTATCAAGTAGGATTTTTTCTCCGTTTCTCGTGTTAAGTTAACACGAGTATAACAAACGTACGAAAAACATCTTACTTATTAAGTGTTATGCTGGTGGCTGGGATAAGAATTTATTAATAAAACATGTCCTTGTCCTTGTTTGTATATAGCTATATATTTAATTAATTTATCAACTTTTCGATATTTACTAGTTTGTTATTTTATATATACTATAAGTTGTTAATAATTGCGATACATATTTCGTTTAAATTTTCATTGTATCCAAGTCATAACAATGTATGAAAACATTAACATAAATATGTTTCAATATTTAAATGATATTCCATATTTATATCATACACAAGGGTTGTCTAAATGTGTTTTTCGAAAATGTTTCTCGCTGTGTTAATTGTGGGGAATTTTGTCAGTTAGTTCCAGAAATCAACCAACTGATGGCGCTTATATGCTATTTTTCCGACAGTATCTGTAGTTTCAAGCACCTTTGCTGATCACTTTAAGGGCGTATAAATCGGCGCTTACAGATGGTTTATGAGCGCACCATGTTCCTTGGAAAAGCACTAAAAACTTTAGACACTTTCCGAAAAAAAACTTAACTAAACTAATTAGCCCTTTAAAATAAAAACAAAAAACCATCTGCAAAATTTTCATTGTGAAACGTATGATAACTTATATTAATGTATTTCCAAATAGCTTAACAGCGCCATCTGTTATTACAAATCGGAATTAACTGCAGTGGTTTGAATAATTGTTGTAATTTAAATTTTGTACGTTTCAGAAGAGCTGATGAACGCGAATGATACTTCGGAGCAAGTACTAGCCTTAGTGCCCCCGGAGCTACACAAGTATTTGACTGTGCACCCTAAAAATGCTTCGGGTAAGTTTCATAAATACAATCCGGCTATAACAATGGCCACGAGTCCGACGACTTATTCGCAAAAAACTAAACTTACACTCTGCCTACAAACTGTTATGCAGTTTGGCAGAATCAGATAAATGCTATGTATGTTTAATTATGGAGAAATAAATTAAGAAAAAAAAACTTTTTTTAAAGGTCTGTTATGTCAAATTATGGTTTATCAAAAACAGAATTTCGTTAAAATAATATATCTGATATTTTGACAGACAATTTTTGGGAATTCACTCACTATCTACAGTAACTTGCAGATGTGCGAGTGAGATGGCTATGGCACGACTTTTTATCCACTAAACATAAAAATGAGTAATTGTTCCAGCAAACGCCACAGAGCGTACAGGTCCTAAGAACATATCGGACATTCGTCGAGCCATCGAACGGTACAACGATGCACAGACAATTTACAACGAGGACATTTTCGGCCCAGTGCAGAACGACACCATCATTATTGCTATACAGGTAAGATTTATTTTTATTATGTCTGGGTGTTAATATCTATATAAGTATGTATTTAAAAATATCTATGTACGTATATCAGTCTCTGGCAGCCATATTACAAGCTTTGCTTAGTTTGGGGTCAGATGACCGTGGGTGCAAAAATGTCCCAGATATTTATTTATTGATATAATTAAGAGCTCCATGTCGTGAGTGACATGTTTCGTTTTCAAATGACAACGAGGATACTTTTGGCCTGGTGCGGAATGACACCATGTTTATTGTGATACAGGAAACATTATTTTTTATCGAGCAGAAAATAATCCAAGATTAAATTGTCCAAAAGAAAAATATTTGAGCCACATATCGTGACATGTACAGTAGTTTTCAAATGACAATATCGAGGACATTTTTGGCATAGTGCAGAATGATACCGTCATTATTGCGATACAGGGAAGATTCATATTTATCGAGCAGAAAAGTACAAAATAATATATCAAGATTAAATCGTCGAAAATAATGATACTTGAGCCACATATCGTGACACGTACAGCAGTTTTCAAATGACAACAATGTGGACATTTTCGGCCTGTTGCAAAATGACACCACCATTTTTGCTATACGGTTAAGATATTTTTTTATCGAGCAGCAAAATAATGGCTTAAATGTTCCGAAAGAATTTAATATGAGCTCAATAAAATTGTGCAAAATCTCATGCATGAACGTTTAAAACTTTGGAACTTATGAGGCTGCAAGGGATTCAGACAGACGGACGGACGGGCGTGACAAACTTATAAGAGTTCCTTGTAGTACTACGGATCCCTAAAAACGAACTGTGCGCGAGTACAGTACGGACAGATGAAAGCAAATTCTGCCAGTTCAAGCAGAGAATTTCGTTCGCTTCGCTCACTCGGTCAATTAAATGATCTTTTTTTTTTTAATTTCCTCTGTAATTTTTATATTAAAAAAATATTGAAAAAGTTTTTTTCTTCATAAATCAGCGATATATTACCACTTTGTAAAATTTTAATATTTCATTTTCAAAAACTTTTGTTTGGGCTTCTTCCGTCTGGCCAAGATCAAGTCTTTTCCTGCCAAGCCTTCCGTTATTATCTTCGGTGGTAACAATCTGGAATCCTGAAAGGGAGTCGTCCATTACTCACGTTCGCATACCCCTGTATCTACAAGTATTATTATCAAAAGAAAAAAAAAAACGACTGCAAAAAGTAGCATATGTCATTCCAGACATAAAGACAATTCCAAGGACATCTCACTCGTCAAAATCTGAGAGAAAGATAGCGCTATCCACTTTCGCGCGCAAATGAAAGGAGGTGGCCTTAGCGCGCGCTAGTCAAAAACCAGATAATTGCTAATTACATCTAAACCAGGAAATCAATCGAAATTCTGTGCCATCCAAACTTAGATTTATTTATTTATTATTTATACATATTAATTAAAACGGTACAAAACACCAATTACATTAATTAATTAAAGGAACAATTATGATTTATGGTCGATTACATTCAAGATGTTATTATTACCTCACTATAAGTTATACACTCCCCTTTCAAGCGCCAGCGAAAAATGTGTGTAAATCGAGGGCTTTTCAATGATTTTTTTTATCGAGAAAATGTCATGTAATCATGTTTTACCGCCACTAGATTACAGAATCAAAAAAAAACATAGGTATCCCAAAATAAGATTTTTAATCTACATAACTAATGAGGGGCGCTAAATAGAAAAATCACATTTTTATCAAAGTAGACCGTTAATCCGTTTAGGCTAAAGAAGGTAATACGCAGGAACACACAAACATACATACACCTCAAAGACATGGGCAAGGTTTATGGTTTAAGGACAAAACATAGTTACCTCTTTAATGAGGAATTTCGTTATTTCCTTAACTTCTTTGTCTCCGTCTTCAGAGACCGTGAAAGGCGTGTAGACCGTAGGCTCCAACCATATGTACTGTAGTTCTTTCGGGATATCCTTTATTATTATGAACTTTCGTGGCACCTGAAATTATGATTCATAATAAGTATATTCGAGGATATTCGCCGAAGAACCAAAGTCACAGATATAACTCTCAGAGTTTGCACGCTGAAGTGGCAATGGGCAGGCTACATCACTCGAAGAACCGATAACCGATGGGGGAGAAGGTTCTTGAGTGGCGACCACGAACCGGAGACGAAGCGTAGGCAGGCCTCGTACTAGGTGGACCGACGACATCGTGAAAGTCGCGGGCAACCGGTGGATGCAAGTGGCACAGTGGCGGTCGGTGTGGCGTTCTAAGAGGGAGGCCTATGTCAGCAGTGGACTTCTTCTGGCTGATAATGTAATGTAATAAGTGACTAGAGACGGACGTGAGAAGACGGAAAAATCATTTTTTTCGAGTGTTTTTCCTTCTCCTTCGCCAAAATAAGGGAGCTGGCCCTTTTGTGCCCAGTAATTACGCTGGGAACATTGCCGTTCAATCCGGAACACATTAATGTTTGCACACTACTGCTTGGCGGCTTCCCAGGAGGGAATGTGTCCATGTACTTGCCCTGTTCACTGACTTACCAATTTTGTGGTGGTCTCTTCTGTGACTTTTTCGCTGTCCGGTATCTCGGAGCCATGAGGCACGCCTGCGACACGCGCAAATTTTACCGACGGAAAGTCAGGTTTTTGATACCTAAAAAGTAGAGCAAGTAAAGTTAGGAACTTTTTTAGGGTTCCGTACCTCAAAAGGAAAAAAAACCCTTAGAATCACTTCGTTTTCCGTCTGTTCGTCAAGACTCCTATTTTAGGAACGCGTGGAGGAATCACGTTGAAATCAAAATTAAATTCTGAGGTCTACGGTCCCTTGGAGCTGTAAAAAAATCAAATTACTATAATAAAAAAAAATACGGCCATTTTTATGCATTGAGCTATTATTACTACGTATCACAGAAGAAGTAAAAAAAAATATCTTCTGTGCTACGTATAGAGAAGCTATCCCTAGCAAAGGTCAAGCTCCATTTTGTTAAGAGTAACCTAAAGTTCGCTGCAGCGCTGAAACAATATTTAGTCGTTCCATAAGACAGTATAAATACGCAGCGCTAGAACGCTTTCAATGTGTATCTTTCCCGCGACTTAAAAGTCGAAAGCGCCGTGATTTTGTTGGCGCTTACGCGTTTCGTTCAACTGCGTGAAATGATGCCGGACGGCCGCACTTGAACGGAGCACTAGTGATGTAGTAGCCAGATATTTTGTCGCTTTTGCCGCAATCGTAATTAAATCAAAACTTATAGGTAACTTATAAAGTACCCACTTTAAGGTCTATGTCAATAGAATCATGAAATTTGGCAAGAAGCAAGGTCTTCTAGCATAATTATAGGAATACTAGCTGTTACCCGCGACTTAGTTCCCGTGGAACTACAACAAAAACAATGGTAGCCTATGTCCGTCTCCGACCGTTAAGATATATAAAAATTCAGCTTGATCTGTTCAGCCGTTTATCCGTGAAAACGCAACAAACACACAGACAGAGAGACAGACTATAATATTAGGATATCTGGAAACAGGAAACATCAATTACAGCTGTCTTTTTTCTCGAGTTCAGGGTTGATCCCATAGTAAAAGTTGTTGGCAATTATGAGTACTATGATCTCCTCTCGGCTTAGCATATCCTTTCCTTATAACCTTGTATGTTTAGTACAGAAACCGAGTTTCATTGGCGTAGAACGAAAAGTGCTTTATTTCCATACAGACTGGGGGCCAATTTCAGTCGTTAGTCGTAGAAATTGGCAGTTTTTTTTTTTCATCTAGACCATTTGGGAAATGATTGGTCTAAATTTCACGCCTCTATCATAAGCGGTTTGGTCTGTACGTTGATTCCTAAAAATGTCTTTTCTGACTTAAGGGTGTGGCAATATTGAAAGGTATGTATGTATTCATCATTATGAAGAACTTTTACTACGGGACCAACCCTGAAATCACGGGGAAAAAAATCAGCTTGTCCATACATTTTGTCGAGTGTCATTGACATTTTTCTGTGGAAGAGCTGATATTTTTTCTCGATTTTAGGGTTGGTCTCATAGTAAAAGTTGTTCATAATTATGAGTATATACATACCTTTCAATATTGCTCCACCTTTCAATAATACCTTGTATAGGTACTTGTTACATACAACATTCTTGCGAGGGTTTCCGAGTACTTACCACACCAAGTCCCAGTGATCCAAATGTATCGGTTCTGGCATTATCATCTTCATCCAACGAAGAATGCCGCATCTGTGATCAATTGATCATACATCAAGATAAGAGTTTACCGCCTACTTCTCCATGCAAAAAGCGCCAACCGTTTCCCATCTCTAAATGTTATGCGATATCTATGTTTTTTTTTTATGTTACCTCATCATCATCATCATCATCAGCCATAATACGTCCATTGCTGAACATAGGCCTCCCCCTTAAAGCGCTACAACGAAAGACAACGTGTTATTTGCATCCACCGGTTGGCCGCGACTTTCACAATGTCTTCGGTCGCCACTCAAGAACCTTTCGTTATCGCTTATGTTATTGTACACCGTGAAACAAGCTATTAAGGTTATAGCTTCTCCCTTTCGCTCCCCCAGAAACTTATATATAGCCATCTCTTTCAAACGATGTCAGGTCAGGCCATGTAGCGAGGCCTTAATGTATGAGAGTGTTCATGTAGAAGCGTGTTCATGCGTGGTTTGTTTATATCACAGATCACACTAGATACCGCATTACGAGTTTTATTTTATTTTATAGAATATGGATCCCCAACAGAAGTTACACATTACATTCACATTATGAAACATAGGCATCAAGCTGGGTGCTACCCCGATTACAGGAGACCACGTCGTGCTCATGGAGGTTCGACTAGACTAAACTAAATTATACTTATATATTGTATTTTACGTAATATCGTAATATCTTCGTAGTTATAGACCTAAAGTGGCGAATTTGCTTTGAGATGACGTCGAAGAAAGGTAGTTTTTTTTTTAGAAAACAAACAAAATAATTATAAATCAAAATTTATCTGTGTAGATGATAATAATTTATCCAAGCCGTTGATCAATTTTTTTTTTTTTTTTTGTGATGGTGAAACAGTTTTCCCCGATCGCATGCACGGGGAGGAGAGCGACAGCAATACAATTTTAAAATACCTTCTGCACCAAAACTTGCGGTAGGACGAAACGCATTGAGACCTACCTACACCCAGCGAAATTTCTATAATTCTGGCGATAATGATGATGATAAAATTACCTGCTCCAATTTTTCCTGATGCCCCAAGAGGGCCCTGTGCGTGATTTGAACCAGGTCGCGTGGACGAACGGCCTCCGAGGCGGGAGGCCTATGCTTCTCAGGAACCTGACGAAGTCCATAGAGTACACCTCGCGGACTTTCGCTGTTATCATCTGAAATATAGCATCGGATGGTTAAGCATTTGGACAGATTCGCAACTGGTTACATACGCAAGTGGGCATATTCGCAACTGGACATACCTACTTGAAGCTGGATAAATTGTTCTTTTTAAATCTCTACTGATTAGTTTCTCGACTAGACAGATTCGTAACTAGACTTTCTCATCTGGACAGACTTACAACTGAACAGATTCACAACTGGATATATTCACAACAGAACAGATTCGAAACTGTACTGTTTCGCAACTGGATATATTAACTATAAACTTCTATATCGCAGTATGACCATGAGGTCATGTATACCCTCGTGGTCATACTGGTATGACATACTAGTATGACCACGAGGAAACAGGCTGAAAAGCTTATCGAGCGTATCCACAAGAGAGTTATTGTGAAGTGTGAAATGCTCTGAATTGACTTCGTATTACCGGGCTGCAAAAAGAAGCATTATTTTCAAAATTCAAATTCAAAATTCTTACTTTGGAACAAAAACTTTAATACAAATAGAACTATTCTACCCGCAGTATTTACAGTTAAAAGATATTAAAGTTATTCTAAAACGACTCAGGGTGAGTGTGTGCGCGCGCGCATGTGTGTATGCGTGTATTTTACCTGAATATGGTTGAAATAATGAATATTAATTGAAGGTAAGTTGGACGGATCTTCGAGCATTAACAATCTCATGCCATCGATGTGATTATTCAATATACAGTCCTGAAAATACACAAATTATGTTTTTAGTTCGCGCTGAGATCTCGTGACCCCTTTGACTTCACAAGCCCTGCACCCATCTCGCTCATATACGAACTTAAATATTGTATTGGAATGAACTATTCAGATACTGTTCACATGTTATTGCCGGAAAATCATAGAAAATTCATTGAACTATTATTACTACGTATAGAAAGGACGGCGCACATCACTACTGTGTTCCGACCAAAAGTTGCCAGCTGGCTACATTTCACTCAGTCGCTTGCTAGCTCTTGAGCGCCTAACCCCCGAATACTGAAACGTTTGTTAACTTTGACAACAGATTAATTCTAATACTGCTTTTGTCTGACACTAAGCAAATTACAAAGTTAGCAATAGACTTAATCTGTCGTCAAAGTTAACAAAAGTTTCAGTATACGGGGGTTACTACAGAACTTTGAACGAAACGCGTAAGCGCCATGAAAAATCTCGTCGCTTTCGACCTTTTGGTCGCGACAAAAGTATACCTCACAAGCGTTCTAGCGCTGCGTGGTCTACTGTCTGGTTAGACGACTAATCATTGTTTCAACACTGAAGCGAACTTTAGTGTATAAGCTTAACAAAATGGAACATGACCTTTGCTTAGGATAGCTTCTCTATACGTAGTAATAATAGCTCAATGAGAAACATCGGTTTTTTTTCATTCCTTTTTTTAGGCACTTCTAGACTTGCAAGTTTATGCCAGCCCCATCGTATCTTTACTTATACCCTGCGGCCACACTATGCACCTCGCGTTGCATTCGCGGCGACGCGAGGAACGCGGCCACACAATGCTCTACAAACGCCTCTCCTCACGCTATTCATCCCTATTACGTATTTGGCCTTGCCATCTCTCTATCTCTTATGTTTCTCGCCGATCCTTTGGCTCGCGCTAAAAAAACCGACAAAATCGTCTATGGGAAAAGCGAGGAGTATGACCCGCGCCAGGACGAGTAACGTTACCACACTACGTCTCTGTCTACTTCCCTCGACTCGCATGAGATCTTTGCTCCGCCATAAAACTTTAATTAATTATTCGGTCATTTAAAACTACCCTATATTCCGGCAGGCCAATGTCGTTCTCCATCCAATTGGCAACGTCCTCCTCGGTCCACTCGAAGGCAGCAGGGTACCGGAGGCTATCCACCACAACCGCTGCCAACTCGTACAGCAGCCGAGGGGACTTCTGGCATTGTAGCAACTTCCTGAAATTTAAGAAATCAACACAACATTAATGTTGTCGACGCGGGCTAAACATATATAGCTAAGTGTATTTAGACTGATGCGTGCTGTCGATAAACCCCACTTGACATGTCTCCCCTAACTTATTCTGCCTAGGGATATTCCACATTCCGTACTACCCATATTATATCCCCCTAGGGGTGAATGTAAAGGTGGTTCAAAATAATCTTTATACACACTTGGGTTTCCTATAAGGGTCTTCTTTCGGAAAGCACGTGCATTCCGCGCAGGTGGTTTTATCAGGGGTGACGTAGATGAGCGGCCTGGGTGGGACTATCACGGAAAGCTGCCTGCGGGGGATCAATATTTTCTTAGGTATTTTGAGTTTCACGACCGCTTCAGATTTATTCTTCATGAGCTGATGAGAAAATATACCATTACCATAGAGAAAGTACATAAAGAAGAGGGCTAATGGCCATATAAACCTCCACAGCCCGATTGTAGTATCTGACAGGGACGTAAGATGTCGCTAGTAGGGCATGTAATACCTGAGCGATTTTCAATACCGGTATTGGGTCCGGTATTAGGCCTCAATACCGGAATACCGGTATTAGTACCGGTATTGGTGGTTTTTGTAAACTTTACTTGATATCAGTTGCCATTTTTACCAAATCTCTTTAAGAACACTGAAAATCAACAAAATACGAACAAATTGACTTCCATCATCATTATAATCAACCAGAAGAAGTCCATTGCTGTCCAAAAGCTGTCTCTTAAAGTACCACACTCTTAGACCTCATTGAACAACAATTTTCGACTTGCATCCACCGGTTACCCGCGACTTTCAAAATTTGTCGGTCCACCAACATTGCGTATTCCGGTTCGTGGTCGCAGGTCCGATTGAATCAAAAGATTTTTCACAGTCCACAAATGCCAGACATAATAGCTGATTATGCTCGTTAGTCTTCTGTATAATCTGGCGAAGTGTGTGCACGTGCTTTAGGTTGCCAATGCCTTTCCGGAAATCAGCTTGTTCGGGAGGCCGGAGGCTGGAAATCATCAAACCTGCATTCGAGAGGGTTCCTAGTGACTCTCGAGAACAGCTTGTACAGGTGGCACAATCCCGCAAAGTAAGCGATAATATTTTGCGATTATCCAATCGCAAAGAAGTAGTATGCAAACATTAATGTGTTCGGGAATGAACGGCAATATATTCAGTATAATTACTAAGTAATGATAGTAGATCGAGCAGGACATAACGCCGCTGAAGTACTGAGCGTAACAAACTGTAAAGAGGTACAAAACTTCAACTAACTCGGCCCTACCATTTTGAACTCTGGAAGATGCGAAGACGAGATCAGACAGCGATGTGCTATCACGAGGTCAGCAGTGGAACGGCTGGGAAAGATTTAGAAAGGCAGACGTATAACCAAGAAAGCAAAGGTTCGTCTACAAAGGAAAGTGTCTCGTCTTTCCAACCTTTCTTTATGGGTCCGAAATGTAGTCCATGAATCTGCAGCATCGCCGTAAAATCGATTCACTGGAGATGTGGTGTTGGAGGCGGCTGTTGAAAATACCGTGTACGGCGTTCCGCACCAATAAATCGATCTTCAAAGACCTTCACATACGAAATAGACTATCGTCGATTGTGCAGTTACAAATTTTTAAGTTCTTTGGGCATATCTCCAGAAACGAGAGCTCGATGGAGAGACTCGTAGTGCAAGGCCAAGTGAAAGGCAAGCGTAGTCCTGGTCGATCACTAGCTCGCTGGACCGACCTCTTATAAACAGCCACGCAGTCCACCGTGATACAGTGTACTCGCAATGCCGCCGCCAGAACTGGAGAAGCATTGCAAAACGAGCGGCAGCTCTGGGTAGGGACGACGACAGCGAGGAGCCTCCGTGTACCATCCACACAACCACAAAGATTCTGCTAAGAGTGCACGACTAATAAGAAGGTAATTACTTAGTATTAAGAGATATAACATCTAATACGGTGATGAGCCCAGTTCAGCCTCAAAATTATGTGTGGCTTGGCACTGAACTGTTATGAAAAATCGTGATGACTACTATCAAGTAAGCAATTTCCTCGTCTTCTCACTCTTTAGCATTAAAAAAAGAATAAAATGCCAGTATATCGGACGGAAGTAGAATGTTAAGGGAGCAAGCAATACAGATACGGTACAGCAGTGGTAGGGTAGAGAAGGGAATGGAACAGAGGTTTATAGGAGAGTTAGAAATGAGATAAAAGCGAGAACTTGGGCTCGAGTGGAGCAGAACGGGAGCAGCCAGAGTCAAAACGGGATTGATGGTAAATGTATTTGCATCAATTTAGTAAGCGAATCGGCGGGCAGAAAATACTTAGTGAATTTATAATTGTATGAAATAATTCAATTTAGTAAAATCAGGCAACCAGGCGTTTGCTCTGGTATGTGCAGTACAAATAGAAGCGACATATTATCTACTAATCTGGAATACTGTAAAAGAGAAGTACCGAGTAGCAAGCACGTCCTAGAGCCTAATGAGGTGATTCACATACGCTTTAGATGGTTATGCCTTCATATCATGTACTCTTAACCCAATACCGGTATCCCGGTATTGAAATGCTCAATACCGGTATTGTAAAACCAGTCTGTAATACCGGTATTACGCAATACCGGGATACCGGTATTCATGCCCTAGTCGCTAGTGCTTTAAACTGCGAGATTATCGTCACAATTTCTGCTTGACTTGCAATAGAAACCCAAGCTAACTCATTCGTCATGTTACGGATAAAAAACGCTACTTGTTTTATTTTGCATTAGTTATGTGAGTAAAATGATTAGTTTGATGCAGTGGCACGTTGTCGGTCGGTGTGGCGCGCTAAGGGGAGGCCTATGTTCAGCAGTGGACGTCTTCTGGTTAATGATGATGATTAATTTTATATTTTATGCGCAAAACACGCTAGGTTTTTTCTTATTATTATTACTATTATTTTTGGAAACATATTTTTAACGTTGTTTATCGCAATCCAATTTGAAGTAAACCTTAATTTGCGGACATATACCAATACTATTTCTGTATTAACCATGTTTTCATCGGCTTTTATAGTGGTTTGAAATTGAAAATAAGCTGAATAAATACGTAAACGCCATCTACTTTTATGCTATTTTTTCGATGCTACACTTTTTTGTATGAGATTGACATTCTTCTTGTATCATTTTTCATTGCTATTACTAGGAATATGTCACTTTGAATACCAAGCGCTAGCACTTAGTAAATGATGAGCGCTTTGGAATACCGAAGCCGCCTGCTAAGCGTGGGGATTGTGCCAGCACCCTTCGACCAAAGTAAAATGAATGGACGGGCAAGAGAATTTTGAAGACGCCGGCGCTCACCTTGCTTCAGTCGCTTTCAGTCTGTGAAAAGTGCGAGACGTACGTTCGTCAATACATGCGATCCAAATATCCGCAAAAATATGCCTTTATAATATATTATGATATTATATTCGCTATCTCTTTTTTGTGACAAATGTACTATACATACTTTTAATTACGTATTGAGGCCTATGTTTGACTGTTTTGACTAGTTGCGCCCCGCGATTTCCCCCGCTTTTCTACAGAAACCAAATATTTTTCCGGATAAAAAGTTGCCTATGTATTAATCCAAGGTACAAGCTACCTCCATACCAAATTTAATTCAAATCGGTTCAGCCGTTACAGTGAACAAACACATTTACATACTTACACGCAAACTTTCGCATTTATAATATTAGTGAGATTATGATATTATATTCGCTATCTCTTTTTTGTGACAAATGTACATACATACATACATACTTACAACATACATACATACATACATACTTACATGTACATACATACTTTTAATTACATAAGTATTGAAGCCTTAGTTCGATTGTTTTGACTAGTTATTTTTAAGACAGTTGTGTGGTTAGGGCCCGTCCATACATTTGTCTTTGGTCGAAGCCAGCCTAAGGAGAGGGAGGCTTTTTACGGGAGGCGCAAAGTGATAGGTAGAATTCTGTGCAAAGGCCTCTGTTCAGCGGTGCACGTCTTCTGATTATTAATAAAAGACTTTTGTAGTATACTGACCGCAATAATGTCGTCGTCACTCATTTTTATAATAAATATAAATAGGTATTTAAAAAATAAGCTTTAAGAAATACTTGTATTTGATTGTCAATAATCGACAATGTTAAACTGTCATTTTTTTTTGTAGATTTTGAAATCTATACTTCGTACTACTGCTCAAAGAGATTGAATCGGTTTTAGCGCGAGAAATCATGTCGCCACAGTTTGAATTATTTTTACCCGACTGCCGAAGAATGAGGGTAATGTTTTTGTGGTGTATGTGAGTATGTAGGTATGTTTGTGTGTCCTATATTACCTGCTGTAGACAAAAGGCTTGACCGATTTTGACGAGTGAGGTGTCGTTGGAATCCTCTATATGCCTGGAGTTGCATAAGCCTCTATACAGCTGACGTGATATCTCAGTAACTGAATTTAACTTTTCACAAAAATAAAATTGATAAATCCTTCTAAGATTGTCGTTTTTTGAGGGAGACAACAAATACATAATACAATTATACAGTGATATAATAATATAAATAATAAAATAATAATAATATTGTTAAAAATTGTAGCAAGTTGACGAGTCCATAATGGAAGCATTCTTAACTTTTTTATATTATGTAATTGTTAAGAACGCAACTGTATGACAATAAAGAATATTCATTCATTCATTCATTCATAGGCTACATTTTGCAGTCGGGTATTTTGATTTTCTTCACACTTCTGATAAGATTGTTCATTTATATCAAACTAGTTGTTACCCGCGATTTCGTTCGCGTGGGCATAAAAAAGTATCATATATCCGTCTTTGTGATATACATTAACTCCTTATCAATTTTTCTCAAGATTCGTTCAGCCGTTTAGCCGTCGAGACAAACATCCAAACAGAAAGCCAAAGTTACTTCTTATAGTTCGCTAGATGGCGTTGATCAGTTTTTGTGCTATTTTTGACGTTTTGTATGGACTGACAGTTGTAATGAAGGTTCTGAATCGAGCAAGCGAAGTTTTATTCCTCGAGACGAACGTATTCATTTTTATACCTCTAAAGGCTTATTGGTTCCCATACGACTACGGCTATATTCCTCTGAACTATAATATTAGTTAGGATGTAAATATCACAAGTTATATGTCACACAATAGTACTTTTTTTTTTTTTTTTTTTTTCCTTGTGGAGAAAGTGACCGATTACCAACGAAGGTGTAGTTTGAGTTTATTACCTGTACTTCTTCCGAGTACATAGTGCTTTATACTATACTTACGATAGAAAAAAAAAAACTAATAGAAAATAACTGACTGCCCCGGTGGCTCAGTTGGTAGTGAACCTACCTTCTGTGTTTGGGGGCGTGGATTCGATTCCCATCTAGGAAAAACATTCATGTGATGAATATTTGTGTTTGTTCTATGTCTGGGTGTTAATATCTATATAAGTATCTATTTAAAAACTTATATATCAGTCTCTGGCAGCCATATTACAAGCTTTGCTTAGTTTGGGGTCAGATGACCGTGTGTGCAAAAATGTCACAAATAAAAAAAATAAAAAAAACTAACTCAAAGGCCAAAAACCCGCGCGCGCGGTTTTTAATTCTTAATAATTTTTTAAAGCATGTGGCCAGCATCGTTTTGCGGTCTTGGTGACAAAAACTTTTTGTCTTCGGGAATTATTAAAGACCATGACACAAATCCCAAAAAAAAAAAAACAGCTCGTTGACAATGAATTGACGTCCATGGATTTTCATAAGCTTTTCCCGCTCGGATATTCGTACGACAGTAATGACATACATTCTTCCCATTAAAAAAAGGAACTATGTACTTTTCGAGAAACTGTGGTATAAAAAAAAAACTTTACGTGTATTGCCAAAGCGCAGCCACTCGCGACTGGTGTTCTACCGACTTGATCCGAGATCGTTGTATCTCCGGCGTGCGCCTGATTTGACCAGCTGAGTAGGCCCGAACCTAGGGCGGCACATTTTAGAGACGGCAAATAGATAGATAGAAACTCTTTATTGTGTACACCAAAATAATATTAAAATACGTACCGTACTATCTTATAAGCTAGTGGCACAAGTGGCGGCCTAATCGCTAAAAGCGATCCAGCAATCATAAATACATTGTATTTTTTAAATCAAATTTGTAATTGATCTTAAAAAATCGGTCGCCAAATTTGCCGCCCCTAAAATATGCCGTCCTAGTTTCAAGCAATATTTTGCACTATTTTTGCACGAACATCAACTGTCATTTATGCAATTTCAACTATTGAATTATAAAAATAAACTATATGCACTGACAATTATTATAGAGTTAAGGACAAAAATTTTACAGGTTATACTTGGAAAATGTGTAAACGGGGCGACGGTTGTCGCTCCATTTATGAAGCTGGAATTCTGTATCTCTTTATTTTGTGTCGTAGCCCAGTAACCACGTAAGACGTGTTCTCTCTTCGCAGGTTCACACAAGACTGACTTATCTCCGGCACCTGATAGTGTCCCTGGCGCAGGCGCGCGACATCGACAAGGCTCTACTGGTCTTTTCGCACGACTTCTACGATGAGGAGATCAACTCCCTCGTGCGGACCATCGATTTTACTAAGGTGAAGTATAATGGACACGGGTATGTCCTAAAACTGTGACCAGTGGACTTATCCCGTAACTCTGAAAGCGATAGCGAGAGTTGCGCGAGTTGCGCGAGTAGTGTGACTAAGTTGGTATTAGCGGGATGGCATGCTCTCGCAATCAGAATCACGAACGTTTCAAAGTTAGAGGATAAGCCCGCAGGACCACCGAAGGACGTGCAGCAGCGTCCTTTTAGTAAACAGGGAGCGTTCTGGTGTTGGTGTTTAATGTGTCGAACATCCAGCCAGAGAGACAAAGTTACTTCCTATATTTCGCTAGATGGCGTTGATCCATTTTTGTGAATTTTTGACATTTTGTATGGACTGACAGTTGTGTCAGTCAGACATTTTAGTTAACATGAAACCACCTGTTCAACAACTTTGTCATAAATTGTTTCCTAATTAGTTAATTACCAACATTTTACTGTATATTAGTTAGGATTAGGATTTTTATCCGATTCGATCGGAGTTTTTTTTTTTTTTTCTAATTGACCTAGCGAAGCGAGGTCTCAAAGTCTACGGAAACAAATCGGCATTTGTATGTATGTTTATGTTTGTGTGTATATTTGTCCGACGATAACTTACGTACCGTTGATCCGATCTTCATGAAATTTTGCAGGCAAGTAGTTCATGACAATACAATTTTCAAGTTAGAGTATGAGCATAATTGGTCAAGGGGCTTCAAATATATAGGGGTCGAACGGAACAGAAAACAAAATCTGTACTGTAATCTGTTAGTTCGGGGCGAACTACTAGTGTAAACTTGTTTAAATTTCAGGTGATGCAGATTTTCTATCCGTATTCAATCCAAACGCATCCGAACGAGTTCCCCGGGATGGATCCTAATGACTGTCCCAGGGACGCCAAACGTGAAAAGTATGTATCTCTTTCATCGACGCGTTTACGTAATACACGCTCTCTCGCTCGCACGATCAACATCTTTATTTGTATAAAATTACTGAGGGAATTGAGACGTGGTCCTTAATAGCTGGCCTTTTGGATAAACTCGGAGTCGCATAGCGGGCAATGGAGAGGGCTTTGCTCGGAGTTTATTTGCGCGATAAAATCTGTAACGAGGATATTCGCCGAAGAACCAAAGTCACCGATATAGCTCTCAGGGCTTCCAAGCTGAAGTGGCAATGAGCAGGCCACATCGCTCAAAGAATGGCAATCCCCCCGCTTCGCAGGCAGCTTGGAGATCGCAGAACGCTCACCGCTTACTAAGAGGACGCTGCTGCCCGTCCTCCGGTGGTTCTGGTCACAGTTTTAGGACATACCAAGGGGTACGACTACACCATCCGTCTTCACGTCTCGCTATTCAAATTAAATCTCTTTTTTTTTAGGGCAGAGAAGTTAAAATGCAACAACGCGTTGCATCCGGACTTACACGGCCACTACAGGGAGGCAAAATACACACAAACCAAACACCACTGGTGGTGGAAAGCTAATAGAATATTCAACCAATTGCAGTGCACTACTAGTCATACAGGTAAGGTCTTGATAGATCAGCAAAGTCAAGAGTCAGTCAGAGTCAGCGAGCTACAACATTATTTTAAAAGTTGGGTGTTTTAAAAAGTCTACAAATATCGTATCCGCGCTGGCAAAGCATCGACAATGCAGTGTTGCAGTTGTCTATAGACAGCGACTACTGCTTACCATCGGGTGGACCATCTGCTTGATTGCTACTCATTGTATGAAACTCAGACCGAGATCTTATATGTATATTTTTGAAATGTAGTTCAAAAATGTTGAATGCCCCTGTTGTTGGCAAGCATGCTGCTTACCACCAGGCGAGCCTTTTGCTCGCCTCATCACTGTATAAAACAAGTCTAATTACTAAAGAAAAACCGTCTGCAAAATGCAGCCTATAACCCTCCGGACACAAGACACCTCACTTAACAAAATCTTTTATTAACTTAGACTAAAGGAAGTAATATAGGAACACACAAACATACATACTTACATTCACCCCAAAAATATCACCCTCCTTGGGCAGATAGGTAAAAACTTTAAATTATTTTTTCAGGCACGGTGCTATTTCTAGAAGAAGACCACTACGTGTCTGAAGATTTTATCTACATGTTAAACATGTTACGGAGTACAGCGGATAAAAGCTGTCCCCAGTGCGAGATACTGTGCCTAGGGACGTATCTCAAGACATACCAGTACCATCTCAACGGTGATAAGGTGAGCGAAATGAGCTAAATCGAAAAAATGTGATCAAAAATGAAAAAAAGAAAGAATGGATAAAATTGAGTGAATGCAAGTGTTGATAAATACCTTCCCTAGTACCATATCAACAGTTCTAAGGTAAGCGAAATCAAATGAAAGCTAGCACAAATGAAAATTAAAGAGTGGAGAAACGAGTGTGAATGCATGTATTGATAAAAGCCGGCCCCAGTGCAAGGTACTGTGCCTGGTGACGTATCTTGAGACATACCAGTACTGCCTCTACAGTGATGAGATGATCGGGATAAGCGAAAGTGAAAGTATGAGTGATAGTGAAAAAAATTAGGTAAATTTATGACCGCAAGCAAAACATCTTTAAGTTGAGCGGTGTGAGCGAAAGCAAAAAGTGATGTAATGTGAGCGAAAATAAAAAAATATCTACGTAAATCATTATGAGCGAAAGGACAAAAAGCGGCAGGTGAACGAAATGAGCGAAAGCGAAACAGCGCCATCATAATTTGGATTAATAAAGGAGACCAGGATGCGTTAAAGAGCGGAAATAATTGCATGAATAAGTAAAATAAATAAATATTGGTGGACGTTTTTCACACACAGAAATAAAATGAAAATACATGAAATAGTTAAATTACAATAAAGACTTATGAGTGACAGTGAAATTCAGAAATAAGTAATTCGCAATTACTCGTATCTTATTCTATTGACATGAAGGAAACCGAAAGATGATGTGAAAGTGATAGGTTTTACTGTAATAATGTGAGCGAAGCGAGCGAAAATTATTGTAGCTTCACTCTTTTAACTCACTTATTTGCTATAAGTGCGAGAGCTAAAAGGTAATTATTGTTAAAAGGGTAACAATTTAGTTGCTATATCAATATTTAAAAGTACCCACATAGCATATCAAAATATAGCTTCCACATAATTCGATTTGCCAAAGAGGTGATTGATTGTAAAAGAAAAAACATATCATTCGATATTTTAAGATGATTTAAATTATCACTGAAAATTGATATTACAAAACTCACATTATTAATCGAGTAATTTATTCGATTGTTTATATTCGCAATCACCCATCTCTAGTTCGCTATAGTAAGCTTTTCTATGTGCGCGCTTTTAAATGTTGCGTCAGCTTTGTGAACGATATTCAGCAAAGAAAAACAAAGAAACTTTCGGGTAATTTCACGGAGTTGACGACCGTTTCGTAGTTATTAGAGAACCCTGTTTTTTGTTAATACTATTAACAGTTGGCGGTAGCGAAGAAAAAAAAACGATTATTTTATTCAACTAACCTGTCATAAAAATTCTAATAATTATTGCTCTTCAGCGAGTAACCCAACAAATAATAAGAAAGCGAGTTTTTAAATATATATTTTTGCTAACAGTAATCGAACAATTACCGAAAAAATCGAATAACTGTAATTCGCTATCGCCCATATCTCTAAACAACAGCGCAAGAAGCAGCTAACTCTGAACTACATACAACAAGTGAAAGCCGCCAACGAGGAGCGTCGGCGGCGAATGCAGGAAACGCAGGCTTGGAACTTCCAAGTCTACCCTAACCTCTACTCGAACACGCAGAAGGTTACTCGAATAATATTCGAATATAAATCGAATAATTTAAACCAATTATAGATCTCTGGTGATTGCGTAGTCGTCCACAGATTTAGGAGGAATTAGATGATGCTATAAAAATACATGTTTTGCGTCTTAGTTACTTTCAGGTCAAATCGAATAGTTATTCGATTAATGTATAATACAATTTTTATCAAATTTTCATCATATATTTCCTCTGATAAATCTGTGGTTCATCTTCCTTTAGCATGTTGCTATTTTACATAGATCTTGCTCATTAATAAAATCTAAAACGATATAATATATTCAATGCACAAAGACGCTCCCCACCCTAAACCCTAATCGTGCCAATTCAAAACTTACTTACCTATAATCAAAGCACATTTCAAGCAAGCAAGCTTTTATGAGCAAGCTCATATTATGCAAAGATCTTTTAAACTATAGATTAACGCCAATAGCAATAAAATGCAGTGCTTTTTGCCGCTATTTCTTTACTCCAGACAAAAATTATAATAAAAAAAATTAAAGACAATCCGGACAGTTTTTTCAATGTTAATAAATTAATAGGAAAAGGAGGGTGCGTCATTGTAAATTAATAAGCAGCCATATTATGTTTGCTGTCACACGCAATCAGAATCATGCCATCCCGCTCGCACGCATGGTCCGTTTAAGATGACGCGAGCGGGCTGGCAAGATTGCATCGCGCTCGCTCGATGGCATTGCCATGACACCACAATCAAGCTGCAGGTAGTGGTCAGTGGTAACCGTGCACTGCACGGAGCAAAGCTTATACTATGGTTGAGCATGGTGGCTTAGTTTAGATTTTGTAATCTTTTTTTTTTAATACAATTACAAAACAATATGTAGCTTGCTATGGTCCTTGAGAATGTGGTTTGAAATCTGATGCGTATATCGTTTTTTGCTAGATTTTTGGTCGATTCTAAGGAAAGAAAAATACGAATGTAATCAATCGTAGCAATAAAAAAAAATACAATTTTAATCTGCCCAGAAGAGGTTAATGTTTTTCGGTTACATAAATACTTACATTATCAGCCAGAAGACGTCCACTGCTGGACATAGGCCTCCCCCTTAGACCGCCACACCGACCAACAATGTGCCAGATGTGTGTGTTTTTCGGTTATACTCGTGTAAGTATGTATGTTTGTTCCTAAGTGACCTAAACTGCTTCACAGTGTCATAATATAATGTCTGTCTTTTTTCAATATGACGTTTATCTCTGTCAATAATCTAATAATTGACTGAAAACCCGATAACCGATGGGGAAGAAAGGTTCTTGATTAGTGACCACGAACCGCAAAACGCAGCGTGCGCAGGCCTCCCACTAGGTGGACCGACGACATTGTAAAAGTCGCGGGCAACTGGTGGATGCAAGTGGCACGTTGTGCTACTTGCACGGTCGGTGTGGCGCTCTAAGGGGGAGGCCTATGTTCAGCAGTGGACGTCTACTGGCTAACGATGATGACGAAATAGCAAAAAAAAAAACTAGAAATTTAATTGTAAAATACCCATGTGAAGACAAAAATCTAGCATAATACGATTGCGTTACTTAAATATGTATCTTATATTAAAATAGCTAAAATTTGCTTGCTTAGCTGAAATTTCCAGTCTTATTTGTTAAAAAAACTGGAATGTTTTTAACCTTGTATATATTTTCGACACTAAAAATATGTACATTATAGGTAGTGTAAACAGTTGAAAGTTTAGAAGCTTGTCAACTGTTCAGCATTTATATAAGTATATTATATAATTATATATATAATAATATTATATATAATAAATATATTGCTATAAGCTACAAGGAAAGGGTATGCTAAGCTGAAAGACGCTCATAGTACTCATCATTATGAACAACTTGTACAATGGGACCAAACTTTAAAAAAAAAATGCTTTTCCGTAGAAAAATGTCAATGACACTCGACAAAATGTATGGAACAGCTGATATCTCGATTTCATGGTTGGTACCATAGTAAAAGTTGTTCACAATCATGAGTATTATGAGCTCCTTTCGGCTTAACATACCCGTTTCATATAGCCCTGTATTAATAAACAAAAATATATCTGGTTTTTGTTGTTCCATTTTTGAGTCGCTCCTACGATATATATTTCTATATTTCGCTCGTATGGTATCACTTGTGTCGAAATGACTGAATCTCGAAAGAAATGCCAATAAAAGTCGCATTTTTTAAATAAATCATATCACTCGCTAACACTAAGAATGGTTTGAACCGTTCGACTTTGCTTCTATCAATATAAAATCTTTCATATCGCATTATATTTTCGTGCGAAATATCATATGAGCGATTAAAAAAATGGGGCCCCTGAGCGACCAATCAAGAGAACAAACTATCTAAGTAACTGCATTTTATTCAGTACGAAAAATTAAAAAAGAATAGTACTTATATAATTTGCATATCGATATTCCATAACAATTTCGAAATTTATAATAACTGAAACCCGTAATTCCCTTGAGTAGCTATCTGCCAAATCTGTCGTCTCGACCAAAAGGTCGTCAAATAGTGCACGAGGACGCTTAAACTTTTTTCACAAATAATTAACTAGCGTTTAATGTCTCTCCAGATGCATCGAAGCCGGATCTGGGCAAAGGTTGTGCTTTATTAAAGTAATATTTAAAATGTTAAAAGAGAATGCCCAAAAAACTGTGGTACGCGAGGTAGTCGCCATTTTAAATTTATGATGACGTCACCTATCCAACGACAATACCTGAACCTTCACGAATATATCGACATTGTTAAGTACTAGCTGTTACTCGACTTCGTTCACGAAGACCTACAAAAAAAGTAGCCTATGTCCGTCTCCGATCCTTAACCTACATATGTGCAAAAATTCATGTCGATCCGTTCAGCCGTTCAGCCGTGATAACGCGACAAACACCCAGACAGAGTTACTTTCGCATGTATAATATTTTTGTTTTAATAAAATGGGAATACTCACGTTAAATTGAGTCGGTTATTCCGACTATAGTTTCGATCACATTCGGTGACCTTTATCAAGGAATGCTCAGCGAGACACGCGCGCGACCTCGTCTTGCCTTGCACTGACGCGCGTGATCGAAACTATAGTCGGAATAACCGACTCAATTGAACGTGAGTATTCCCGTTTTATTAAAACAAAATGTATCAAAACCACGTCAGTTTTCATTGTATAATATTAGTTTTTGGTGGGAACGTGAAGAAGTCATTTCGCGTCGTTGTATTATATTACTAAACTTGTGTTATTTCGAGTATTCATGTGTAAAAACGGCGGATTTCTATTGCTCTTGAACATGCACAAGTGTTGGTGAATAGTATGTCGTGAAACCTGACTTTTCGTGTCGTTTCCAAAACTCCCTAGAAACTTCTAGTAGTCTCGACTCAGTCGAGTCGGATTTTCAGATTGTCAGATTGTCATTTGTCAGATTTTACTGGGGCATGACTTGTCCTTTGATTTTGCTTATTAAGTATGACTGAGATCTGTTTTAATTGTAAAATATTTTACTTCACTTCAAACAAAATTATACACTATGTTTGGAACCAAAACGTAACAGAAAAAAAAAACCTTCACCTCATGCGTCAAAATTGATTTCAGCTTATAATAAACTATAGGTAGTAGCATATAAACATAAGTATTGTACATACACGTTAATCACCTCCATTTTGCTTTGATGCCATCGAATGAAAAAATCAGTAAAAGACCGTAGCTAGAAGCTAAAACAAGTTTTGCCTACGTGTTGCGAAAACATTTAAATGAAATCGAACATGGTCGCTGTAGATTCAGATACAGTTATTTGCAGAAAATATTTGGAAAATAATATCTTAATGTATCTAGGTGTGTGTTTCATCAATGATTCAATCTAATGAACAGTATTCCTTCGAATGATTCATGATTCGGGCAATTGAACTTCATTCGTTTCAATAATTATTGCAAATGAGGCATGCAAATTAACTGCACTCCTTTGAATGATTCATTCAGTGAGGCAGGCAATTGAACTTCATTAGTTTCAATAATTATTGCAAATGAGGCATGCAAATAAACTGCACTCCTTTGAATGATTCATTCAGTGAGGCAGGCAATTGAACTTCATTCGTTTCAATAATTATTGCAAATGAGGCATGCAAATTAACTGCACTCCTTTGAATGATTCATTCAGTGAGGCAGGCAATTGAACTTCATTAGTTTCAATAATTATTGCAAATGAGGCATGCAAATAAACTGCACTCCTTTGAATGATTCATTCAGTGAGGCAGGCAATTGAACTTCATTCGTTTCAATAATTATTGCAAATGAGGCATGCAAATAAACTGCACTCCTTTGAATGATTCATTCAGTGAGGCAGGCAATTGACCTTCATTCGTTTCAATGATTATTGCAAATGAACAGTGAGGCAGGAAATTGAACTTCATTCTTTCAATGATTATTGGAAAAGGCATACAAATGAAATGCATTTTATTCAGTGAGTTATGCAAAAGAACCTCCTTCCATTCAATGAGGCATGCAAATTAAATTCATTATTACAATGATGCATTCAATGAGGCATGAAAATAAAATTAATTTATTACAAACAAGTTTCATTTCATTCAATGAGGCATTTATTATTTTTAATAATTCCTTAATCTTGATACCTTTAAATACCTTTAGAATTGATGCTAGAAAAAGCGGTACGTTTGGGCATTCTCCTTTCGACTAT